>JAZARR010000082.1:422500-1632712 GCA_037389465.1 Baylisascaris procyonis
TAGAAAGTGTCCATAGAACCAAAGCACATTCTTTGTCAAAATCAAATATATTATTTCCTTTTTTTATTAGAGCCGCTGAAGATGAAACTGCACCTCTGTCCTTAAGAAAGGTGAATTTCGTAATTAACTCGAAA
Organism: Baylisascaris procyonis; assembly: GCA_037389465.1. Lineage (NCBI taxonomy): Eukaryota > Metazoa > Nematoda > Chromadorea > Rhabditida > Ascarididae > Baylisascaris > Baylisascaris procyonis. The sequence continues at coordinate 422,635 of JAZARR010000082.1, forward strand.
GTGAACGAAGCAATTTTTGATCGGTAGACGATCAAATTTATCCACAAAGTTATACGCACGCAGAAAGTTATTCATCTTTTAGAAACTTGATTTGGAAAAAAAAACAAACACAAAGGATAATTTTTTAGAGAAATTCAATTCTTTTTTTTTTTATTCAACAAATTTTCGAAACAATTCGCCAATAACGTTTCAAATTCTAAATATTGTTATTTTATTATGATGTTTAAACAACGAAAAAGAAAAAAAAAAAAAGAAGCGATCTTTGCACCGTTTACCAATTCCGAGTCAACTGCAAAAAAAAAAAAGTATGACCATTTTTATTTACAATGTAAACGTGATTAACGAAACAATATGCAAACAACGAATGCGTCCCACATAGCAAATAAGACAACTAAATTTAGCAACACTAAAATTCGGCACTCTTTCACATTTTTTATATTAAAAATTTTGGTGTTCTCGAATAAAAAGAATATGTGAATTAGATTACATTCAATATGATATGATTGACACTTATCATACGATTGCATTGTTGCATTCTCTGCATAAAAATATTGCAGCACAATTCAATTGCAAGTGAAAAATTCAATTTTGAGTCTCTTAAATGAGTAAGCTCGTTTCCTAATCAAGCTCTCAATATGAAGCACATTTCAAAGAGTGGGTTTTATACTATGTCCTTGAAAGCGTCTATGTAATATCAAAGAGCTTCATCGCTAAATTGAAGTTAAATAATTCAAAGTTAATCTTAGAAATATTCATGTGATCATCTTTGCAAAAAAGCATAAACTATGCCAGTTACTGAACTGTCATACAAACATTATTTATGCTTTTTGTCCAATTGGAACGCAATTCAAAGTTGTGTCAGAAGGCATACAGTGCTCGCTTCCACTGACGATTGTACCTGCAAAAGACCTCAACGAATAGGAAGTTAAAGTTGCAGAATTTAAGTGGGGAGAGAAGGGGAAGAAGACATTGATTGCATCAAAATTGATTTCACTGCCAATTTATTTGTGGATAGCTTTTGAGGATAACAGTTTATATTATCGCTTAAGAATAAGGATTATAGAAAGTATATTATTCATCTTCAATCCAGTTTCAACCTTATTTAGCTATTATTTGGCGGAAAAACGGATGCAATGATTTAGAAAGTATTGATGAAAATGCATTTGATATTTATGGAAGATTATGTAATTTTATATTCTAACAATGAGCAGTAGTCTGAATATCAAACTATCAGCCAATATTTCAGCTCAATTCCCTCGAAAATCGAGTTCAAAATAAGGTTCTGACGAATCTTTCTCTCAAAATACCTGAACAAATATATTTGCATATGAAGCGACTAGCTAAGAGCTCTTGGAACTCAACCTCGTTGTTGTTGCACATATTTTATGCGGTGATTTATTCAAAGAATGGGAAAACAACGTAGCGAGATGCTGTATGCTTAGACATTTTGATATTTCACAGCTGGGAATGTGACCGATGAACATCACTTCCTTATGTTCCTTTTTACGCTTAACACAACTGCCCCTTTGATGGATCATTCTAGAATTCTTCCTTTGGCTATTCACGTTTAAATGACTGCAGTGATATTTGCTTAGGTGATAGGTAACACTCAGATGGTGTCGTTCATCGCTCGGTTTAATAGCCATTAACTTAGGTATCATATAAATAACAAATTGGCACCACAAATATAGTTGAATATAATAAAAAATAACCCGCTATTACAGCAGTCATGACACAAGCGATGCTTCCAGCAATTAGTGACTTAACGGCCATCTTAGCAAATGATCGACGCTTTGAAGGAGCCATGGCGCCAAATATACCTAGCTGTGAGCCGATCTGTGAGGCATTCGAATAGCCACAACACGCAAAAACAGCCATCATTTGTGCACGACTCTGTAAACAATTACGTGAGGATGTTCCACATAAAAGTGATCAATAAGAAATGCTAAATGCCCGATTCAGAAATTCACATCGCTTTATCTGCTTCCACCTTTCCTTACTATTTCCATCTCCCTTTTCCTTTCCAACGTTCAAATAAATTGAAATTCATAACTTTTTGTAAATCGACTGAACTAAAAACATTACTCCGTGATGCAGGTCTCTCTTCTATTTTTCAGTAAAGAAACTTGAGGACAATGCTGATGGAAATTCTACAAAAAATATGAAATATATAAATACAAACAATTGCAGAAAACTGTAAACATGCAATTGCAAGCTTGCCAATGCAAACGTCCATGTTTTCCATTCAGCCGTCCATCCAATAATGCAATAGACCATAAATTTTCTTGAGCAGAAAAAAAGCATAAAACGATGAAAGATGTTACCCCCAGGAGCCCATTTCGTAGCATTTCAGACATCTGCTGATATGCGACAAATTCATTCATTAATGTTTTGGTTCCGATGAGCTGAGCAACGCGAAGTGTCTCTTCAATCCGTCGTGTGGAATCGGTCGCATCCGAGACACCCATAATATACGCAAGCGGAAAGAACATATACCCAATGAGCGTCTGTGCATACAAAATCTGATCACTATTGTGTAGTCCTTCTCACTACTCATCAAAGCTATGAAACCGCGGAGGATAACTTCGACATGAGAGCCAATAATGAATATCGTTATGTAAGGCCTCAAAATCGACACTTTTAGTATAAAAATATTTTTACTATTTTTTTTTTTGTATTGTTGGTTGCTGTATTTTATGTATATAAAATTATAACCTAATAAGTGATATATTTTAACCGAATCGTTGAGGAATTTTTCGTTGCACTACTCGAAAGGATTACCGATATTCCAATTCAATGAATACTCATAAGAAATATTCCAATATAGAGATAGTAAAAGAGCTATATGAATTCAAAGAAAAAACGTTTTGTATGACTTACATTGAATGTCACACCATCAAGCCGAATCAAACTGGCAAGAAATGCGATCGCCGCATCGAAGAATGCAACCATTGCAAGAAAGACGATGAGATTCGCAATGATTGCAAAAATAACCGGAACAGCTTGTATGGCACCCGTAGAGATACTTTCAAGAAGTGTCGATCCTTCACTTTAATTGCTTTCCTCATCTATTTCACTCCTAACGCCTCAATAAAACAAAAAACAAATGCAATTCAGCCATTTCAATGGAATCGCTTCATGATTCTAGCGATAATATGGTCGATTTCAAACACGCAATAATTCATTTCAATGCTGCCGTTGGATTATCCAAACGGTCTTAAATTTACTTAAAATTAAACTTTCAATACAATTCTTTTGAAGATACCATCTTATTAATGAGCTATCCTGAGCATTTGTCTCAATGACAAAATCACAATCTCCACTGTTAAATAATCCATGAGAATATTCTTTTCATTATAATTCTCAATTCTGATCATCAAAGGATCGCTTTTCGAATCGAAATAGAATGCATACAAAACTAAGGAAAAAGTCGAAGATGAAACAAATCAATCGAGCAAAGAAATTTCACTTTTTCGTTGTTTCCAAACATTTTGCATATTTTGAAAGTGTGGAAAAAGAATAAGCAATTGGGAGTGATAAACATATATTCTTACGGTGATGGAAATCGAAAGTCATGCATATGTTTCTGGTGTGATCGCTGCACTTCAGGTTGAATAATTTTCGAAACGGCAAGAACGGCTGGTGCGGACATTAGATTCGATGCGAGCAGATAAGAAGGGCATGCCCCAAAGGCAATATATAATGCGAACAACGAGCCAGAGATCATCGCAAAGCCTGGAATTTAATTCCCTCATATTGCAGGTATTTCACTTGAGGCCAATGACAACTGACTGGACAAAAATCGTCAAGTATTCATTATCACTGCCCAGTAAATGTTTCACGATTCTTTTCTATAGGGGTAAGCTATAATAAATGATACGATTCGATCGCAAAATCGGTTTGAAATTTTGTGATATACTGCGAATTTTGGAACTTCCTAACTCATAACGCATGGTCGCAAATTTCTTCACAAAAGTGCATTTCTGTTTGGTATCACATTCATCCCGAACTATTAAAGTTAGGATTACGAAATTCGGGGTGCGTCCCATATGAGACCTCCTAAATCATTTTTCACATCAACTCTGGAAAGAGCTATACATACTTTAGGGAGGAAAAAAGTTGCGCGCAATTTACACCACTCAATTTTGATTTACATCAGTAAGGATGTAACAAAAGTTTGTGCGAGCGGTCAGACGAAATAATATGTGAAGATATTAGGTAATAACACTATTGTTTCGCAGACGCATGATCGATTGATGTAGTAGTAGTACAACAATTTTTTGGTTACCGCCATATAATGCATCGAGTAGAGATGGGATAATAATTTATGCTGACGTTTCGACTCATTGAGCATAATCATAGCACACCAGGCTCAAGCTTCGGTAATTAAACCCATGATAATGGCTAATAAAGAGCTGAAACGTCAGCATAAATTATTATTCCGCCTCTATATGACCATAACCAAAAAACTGTTATACTATTACATCTTTGAAGATATTATATTGCACATTTGTATACACTGATAACCCCTTAAAGTGGATAGCCAGCTATGGGGAATGGAAAAGCACATATTGCGCCAATTGCTCTGGGAAATATTCTCCCTTGTCCCAATAAGAGTGAGCGAGATGCGTACAATAGGAGCCGATATGGTGAGTGTCTTCGCATTGCACTTGATTGACCAACCAGTTTAACAACTCATCAACAACAAAATAGAATATGCAAAATTATGCATCTATGCATAGCCAATTTGATTTAACAGCCCATGCAAAATCTTGTTCAAAAGATTCGCTTTTGTGTGACTCGTCCAGTGTAGAGTGAGAATGCAAACTGTTTGAAGCGTATTTCAGTTAACGCATGTATCTGCGCTCAACGCTGATGGATCAATCGGGTGGAATACGGTAGGAAAGCTATGCAATTTCCATTATACCCTATAAGCGCTTAATTTCACAGCTGTAACATCAGCGGTTCCCGATCTCAGATCCTCACTCAGACAGACAGACAAAAGTGCAAAATCATAGGCACAGACAAACGGCATAATGCACCTTGAAAAGCAAAATTGCTAAAGCTCATCGCAGACAATTTAGTTGCAAATAAAATTAGGATGTGATGAAAGATGTGGTCAAATAATACGTGAAGAAAAGTTTGTCCACTTAACGGAGTCGATTCACAAATCACTTGAATTGCCGCCATTGCGCTTCACTCAGAATTAATGGTGATTGATTTTTGCTGAAGAAATATGCATCCATTAATGAGGATGCATAGAAAAATCTAGAGAAGAGAGCAAACGACGAGGGTGGTCGATTTAGTTTTTTAGTTTCTCTAATATTAAATCAGATGCTGAGAACAACATTGAATTTTTCTCCATCTGAATTTCAATTTTTCCAACTCTAATTTCATTTCCTTCGTGCTTCATTCACTTCCATGTGACACACCCAATTAGCCTCTCCTTCATTCTTCTGGTTGCTAGGTTATATGAGGTCATTGATGCCGATATCCCTACAATAGCAGCAATACACAAAATTTAGGTAATCATCATTAATGGTAACAAGGAATGGAATAACGGGGCCATAAACGGTGTCGCTGAGAAAGGTTCGACTGACAGATAAGAGCTTGATGTAAACCAAATTGAGGAATTCGTCGATTAGGAATCCAATGATGAAATATGCTCAATGATCGACTACTTCAACATCTAGTTCGCTGCCTATCTCTCTACAACGTTCAATTCGCGAAATGTTTTCGATAGAGAATCCCGAAATCTGACCAGCGGTCAATGTTGCCAAAATTTCACTTTCGGTCATTGAGTTCAGTGATTGCTTCATCATTACTGCTGCCTCGGTCTGAAATCAACCGTGTGAAACAATCCGTCCGCAACAAACCAATAGATATAAAATTACTCTTTAAAGTAAACGGCATAAAACCAATCGCCTTAAATGACTCATCTAAAACTAACTTTTAAAATAAGCGATCTGAAATTGACCATTTGAAAGAGTCCATTGAATTGGGAACACTATGTTGAACTAGTCGCTTAAAATAGTCCATCTGAAGTTGAGCATTTAAAACGAGAAGCGTAAAAGTCATCTGTAAATCATCTGCAAGAAACTCGCCAAAATATAAAAATATTTCAGTTGAAGAGTGAAAAGAAAGCAAAAGAAATATCATAATTTGAAGCACATATACTATTAACAATCAAATCAGCTCATATGAAAGGTGAAATGTACCGGTCCAAGGAAGATCGACGCAGCAGCGTTCAACGACTCGGCTGCAGTTGTGCCCATTGTGTATTGTAGAAAGATGGCAATCTTCACAAGAAACCACTGTACTATACCAAGATAATAGAGTGCCGAACACAAGGACGAGAAAAATATTATTATTGGTAACGACTGCAAAAATTCGTTTCAGTAAGTTATATTTGTATTTTATTTTTAGCTAATGAAATTACATGAATTTCACATGGCGATATGCAAATTTAGTAGGATAATTATGTGTTCTATATAGAGAAGAGGTGAGGGGAAAGGTTGGTGAAGAAAGGTTGGAGTGGTTGGCAATAGAACAGGTGATAAAAAAAAAATTTGCAACTCGGTATCTAAAATGTCATCTTCACTCTCAGCTCCAGATATTAACGAGTAAGAGTAAAAATAAGACAGCAGACCATAGAAAGTATCAAATGTTTGCAGATTCTTTATCACGTGTCATTATGTCCATCACTATGACTGCCAACAAGTTCCACTTTTCGATGATTCAGCTTAAAGCATATTTCTTGAAAGCGTAAATGAGGTTTGAAAAAACCTGAGTGGTTATAGCTCCATCAAGCAATCGATTAAAGTAAACCAACCGTGAATAAGAATGGTCCTTCAATACCACAGATATTGGGTGGACTTGGAACGAAATCGAACACAAGTTTAGTCCCACTGCTGGTGTACGATAGAAAGATCACCAATTGCTGTGTGGCCCATTGGAATGCAATCTGTCCAATATCCCATTTTAACACAATGAAGCCGGCAATATATTGCAATAGAATACCCCACAGCACTGGTTTCCACTTCACCTGCAGATGTATAATTGAATGAAAATATAGGTCCGTCAATGGCAAGTAGAACAAGTAGGAATGGCCAATAATCAGAGTTCTTTTGCCAAATGAGTCAAAAAATTACAATAACAAGTAAAGTGGGAACTTGAGGGAAATCAGGAGAAATTCAACAGCTATAAAACAAATTTCTGAAGCCCATCATAATTGGGCAAGGACATGGGCCAAGTAAAGTTTATAACAATCAGCATAACCCATGCCCATAAACAACTGGGAAATACAAGCGAGTGGTCAGATAGACGGAAAAGACTTTCATCAAGTTTTTTTTTGCATTGCGTGACAGGCATGACAAACAGAGAGCATGCGATAAACGACGGGACGATACGCTTCTTCGGAGCTCATGGAATCCGCCAGCCGGCTGGTTGCTAAGATATTTATAGGCAATGGCAGAACACCTAGTGATATACCTTTCCTTTTTAGAAGACCGATCAGCTGTAGGAAATCATTTCAAAAATCTGTTTTAGGCCACAATCGGGGGATTACAAAGCAACAACTTGCTTAGAAGATGAGCAACTGATACAGAATTGGGAACTATCGGTCATCCTATGATGGGATCAGTGAGGTGGACACGACTTGCATAACTGCATAAATATGCAGTGACGTCATAGTGATCACTGCAAAAAATCGCAAAGGCGGGTAAGAAAATAGAACTAAGTTGAAAGATAAACGAATTGAAATGCTTTGAAGGACTTACCCTCGCAGGATTGTTTGAAAGGAGCAGTGAGATGACGATTAGCAGCAAGAGACCAGCAAGTGAAATTAGTTGTACGGTATTTAGAATGCAAAGATAAAGAATATAGGCTGACAATGCTACACCAGTGGAAGCAATTACAATATAACGCATACGGCGATTGTTTACTTTTTTTAGCAACGCAGCAAATCGGTGTTGAAATGATTGTGGAATAATATGACCGACCGCTCGTAATAATAAAATAAACCAAAAAATAGCGAGAATCACCAAAAGTGGAATAGCCTTATTGAAATCGTGAATTAGGGCGAATATTAGTACCACGTTCAGAAAAGTAAATATTAGCATATAGCAAGTAATTTGCAGGTGTTTTGCATTTATATGAAGCCAGCTGTACATTGATGCGCGAAGTACGCTCGCTTGAAACATCATAAACTGTGCAATCAATGTGACAAGCAGAGTGCTGAAACCGGATTATTGCTGTTAAGCGTTTGCGAGGAAAAAATTATGTAAACGGAAGCAGATCGATTACGATTTTTTTTCAGCAACTATACAGTGAATCACTGAAAAAGAATGGGAATAACAACGTCCTTCAAAGGTATTTGTTTGATTGCTGCAAAGCCATTTACGCACCAATATAAAACAAACAAAAATTCGCATTGTAATTTCAAATTTCAAAGGAGCGTTCTTCGATAACACGCAGGGCACTCTCTAATATTCGACCGATCCGAACATCCTTGATTTTTAACTCTTGAAATCGATTTTCTCTTTTCCATCCAATTTATCAACTTATAAAAGCCGACTGCGGTTTATTGATATCTACAGGTAGGAACTCAAATTAGGCTGCTATTTTGCCCAACGAGTTTGCGGCACGACTACCTTCGATTAAGTGAACATCTAAAGGCTCTCGAAAAGTTGGCGATGGTTGTTGACCACGCTTAGGCACAACGATGGAAACAAAGGTTTGCCTAGAGCGCCTATGTGCAATGTCTAACATGCTTGACTTTTCAAAAACGTTCTCGATTTCAACGAACGCAGTTTTTTTATGGAATGAATTTTTCGTGATTTGTTGCCACCCGTGAAGGAATTGCACTGTCCAATAGGTAAATCCATCAAATATTCATGGATTTATATGGATAAAGGAGTTAAGCAAGCCAAAGGACAAATTCTGCACTATAAAGAATGCAAACGTTAAAGAGTACATTTGAATTTATCGTAATCCACATCATTAGTGCGATAGGAAAAGCACTCATTGTATGTTCTTAACAAAGAGCATGAAAAATATTTTTTGTGAATACCACTTTTATGTCGATTCATTTGATTTTACTGTGTTAATGTTATGTTTTCGAACGTAATAAATGTCGTTGAAAAGTTTAACGACTGAAAGGATAAAAAGTGGACAGCCTAACAAATCCCTCTGAAATGCTTCTCTTGTGATGTACGAACTTAAACTCGTCTTTTTCTTTTGATGCAAAAAATGCGCTAAAGAGTTTCCACTCTTCGCATTAACAAAAAAGTGTATCGTTGATGAATATAAACACAGTGCTAATTAAACTAAAAAATTCGAGTGCACAGCAACATATCGTATAAGCTGAAATATAAACCCCGACTTCATAGCATTTCTGATGGGGGCCTTTAACTGAGAGGATGTGTGTAATGGAAGAGAGTTTTATTTGAAATTTTATACTATAGGTAAATTATATTGGCCTTCATCTCTCTATTTTCAAAATATTATTGAAAAAAAAAGCATTTTTGCATAATTTTCATTAACAGAAAAAAAAATTCAGCCAAAAATAAGAGAATATTCATTCGATTTATTTACTTATAAAAAAATAATATCCGTTCGAGAGCTCTTTCTCAACAATGTTTTACCTTTGTGACGCAATGTGGCAACAAGAATATTTATTTATAAAGAAAAATCCAAAAATGATAATTTTTATCAGAAGCATAATCTAGGGAAATAAAGAACGATTTGATAAGCAACATATCAGGCAAAAAAGTAATCAACAAACATAAAGAACTCTAACTTTGCATAGACTATTGTTGCTTGTGGAAAACGTAGAGAGCAACTCTATAATTACGCGCTTGAATATAGCACATTGCCGAATGTTGTTCATAACTTAATAATACTTGTTGTAACGTTTTTTATGTTTATTAAACGAATTGAAGAACTAGAGCGCAAATAAAAATAGACGCATTAAATGCACCTCATAGCACTGATAGCGGTTAATTCAATTGAAAAGAAGAGAGCTGAAACGTAAACTGATATCGATAACAATAAATATTTCGTCATTTGTTTGAGTAAATATAAAAATCTAGAGCACTCTCCTTTGCACTCTTAATTAACAGCAAAGATTTCTTAACTGCTCGGAAAATTATACCGCAAATATTCATGAAGTTTTCATTGAGAAAACGCTGCATTGCGTTTATCGACTAGCAATAATTGTCACACATATTTTTAGATCAAAGCAGTCACCAGAAGTCGCGTCGACAAGCATCGACTCAGAATTTGCAGCAACTGGAGCAGCATTTAAGCACACTTATTTTTGGAGCACTTAAGAGGGGTTTATATAGGGGAGATATCTCAAATGAGAACGAGGATTTCTAAATGAATAGCATCAAAGATACAAATTCACCTAGCGAGTAGATGGAAAGCTCGAATTCGATTTGATTCGAGTGTTATTGCTGCAAAGAAAGCGAAATGATTCGATATCTGAAAATATTCACTATAAACGATTGAAATTACAATTTTAAAAGAATTTCCTCCTCAAACGGTTGTGCATAAGTTAGGTGGAGGGCACAAGGATTGCTGGAGGGGACAGGGCTGCTGACAGGTCATTAATATGAGTGGCACATAAAAGAGAAATTTTGATTGATTGAACCATTGGCCTATATTCAATGGAAGTGTGCTTCTATATGAAGTGATTCTTCGATCAAATGCAATTCATTAAATTTTTCCCCTCAAGCGTTCAATCAAGCCAATGGACGTACAGGTGGGCGATGCAACAGTCTAGCTAAGGTGAATAAATTACTCAAAAAGCTACACAAATGAAGGTAACGTTTCAAACGGCAATAAAGATAGTATACTGATAGTATTCTCTCGAGACAATATTCACTATCATTTTTTAATTGACGCGATAAGCAAACTTCAATGCTAGTTTTCAACTCCCATAAAAGGCGTACAGGTGGGCGATGCAACAGTCATATTTGTTATGTCATATAAATGTGTGTAGTGCAATGAACACATATGTTGTACTATATGCAAAGGCAGGCAATGAAAACATCATTTTTATTATATTATGTAGCTCACAGAAAGTTGTTATAGCTACAAGAAACAGTAACAACGAAAACACTTACAGAACACTTCCTTGTCAATTGGCATCATCAAGTGAAACTATGTTGGCCAAGGGTAAAATGTAAGAGGAGTGAATATATGATGGGGGATTAGGGAATAAATCAAAGGGAGTAGAGGTCAGAGGGAGTGAAAGCGATAGGGACAAGAGGAGTGGTGAGACTGGATGAAAATGGAATTAATTGAAATTACCAAGAAGCAAACGTGAAAAACCTTAAAACGAAAAGCAAGTAAATTCAATTTAAAAATGAATAAAGTTCATAAAATTAACCAATAAATACAATAATAAACGAAAGAATGGTAAGTAAATAAGAGAGAGAAAGTAACATATCAAAGACATATTGTGGAGAGTTATCGTTTGCATGATGATGCGATGTGACGGCGAATATTATGAGAATATTATTCATTGTCATTATTATTTAGTCATAAAAGAATTGTTCTTATTTAATGAGTTAGTTATATGGCTCAAATAAAGATGTAAAAATACTTTCTATAACAAAGATCAATAACACTTCTCGATAATACAACATTTGAATGACGTAATAATTGATAAGAATAGAGCAATCGAAAATGTTATCTACATTCACCTTTGATAGTTGATACAAGGTTAATTCATCGTTAATAATCACTCACTATCAGTTCTTTCTTGAGATGGAAAGAAGATAACTGATGACCAGAATAAACGGGAATTGTTGGCAAAGGAAGAGGGAAAGAGGACGGGTTTTTTTTTTTGGGGGGGGGGGAGGCGGAGGTGAACACCTGCTTAATATGTCTCATTTAAGTGAGTTTTTAAGATGTCTATAAGTATCGTCGTCAAAGTGTTTGCATAAGGCTAATATCAACTGGCAAAGAACTTTCACGCAATCCTCCCCAACATCCTATTATTATAAATGTGATTTTATTATGTTTTATATTTAAATTCTCACACCCAATGCAATAGCTGTATATTATAAAGTGATATATCCATTATTCATCTACGTTATTTTTTATTTTTTTATTATTCATTGCGGGAATTCTAAACATCGATTGCTTTTTTCAGTAATTTCTGTAGAAAAGAAAGAATATTTTCTTTTTCCACCAAATCCTTTTATGATTACGACATCGTATAAATCATTCACAATGCAATTCAACATTTGCGAGAAACATTTCATCGAACTGTGGCTAATTTTATTGTTGAATACAAATAAACTGAGGTCTGAAATTTTTGAATTTTGTTTCGGCTTACTGAGCCAATTCTTGCATGAATCGTCTATAAAAATCCTTTGCTATTGGAAGAATTTCTACTGCATAATTGAATGTGTGTACCGTATTTCCTTGCTTATAAGCCCAGGGTGTTTGGTGTTCGCAACTTTAAAATTGAACTATAGTCGGGAAGGAGCTATCGGTGTAGAAGGAGCTTACAAGCGATAAAATGCTGTAGTTTCAAGCAATCTGTCGGCGTCCTTTCAGTGCTTAATTAACTTCAAATGGTTACTATTTAATTAACTTCACAATTTTTACTTTACTCGTGTGTCGTAATTTCTTCAAACCTCAATAAATGAAACCACTTAATTATTCATTATTTCTATGGATATTTCTTCACAATCGTTCAAAGCAACGAAGACTTCATACCTAAGCTTCTACACCGTCGCATTAATTTTGTTTCTGCCTCCTCTTCATTGCTAGATTTGGAAGTGGAGCTTCAAAATATTTCCTTAAATATTTCAAATTTGAAATTTCTTATTCAGGCAAAGCGGGAAGAATGAGCGCCAAACTGATAGTAAATGTTCGAGTGGCAAGTGGCCCTGCGTTAAAGGTTACAAGTGTGGCATTGCTGTGTGTTGTTCGTGTGTGTCTGACTGTCGGTGATCGTGTAGAAGAATGTCACAGCCAATGAAACGTTTGCCTAGTACCTATGTTGTGAAGAGAGGTGAGTGTTTCCTTTCATCCACAATGATTCTTTATAAATATAAATTAACATAGTTGTATACTATACACACGTGGTATGTTTCATACGACGTCTTTTTGAGATATGTGCGTGCATATATTCGTGTATATATATATATATATATATATATATATATATATATATATATATATATATATATATATATATATATATATATATATATATATATATATATATATATACATATATATATATATAATGTACTGCTTTCTAATGTTGAAGTGGAACATAATCGAGCAGTTTCAACATTTGAAGTTTTAATGAATTGATAGGAATTCATTAATTAGAGCTGTTTTATACAGCATGAATGATAGTTAATTTTGCAGTATTTTCAAAAAACGACGTTTGTTTCATGTCGACGTATTTTTTATTCGTACTTAAATGTGAATTTATTATAAATGAGAATGCCAACGATTTTTGATATCGATTAATTTTAGTGTCATTCAGCAACAGGACGGATTTAATCTATGTTCTATAATTCTAATAATATCATCCGTCGTCATTTATTCATTTGTTTAAATTCATTTAATTGTGTGTTCAATATAAGAGAAGTACAGAAAACATGTAAACAAGAGTGTTTTCGTTAATGCGAATGTGTTTTGCATTTCAGATGGACGTCGTGAGGGTGTTCACTTCGATAAAATCGCACATCGTATCGAAAAATTGTGCTACGGACTCAACCCTGATTACGTCGATTATGTAAGGCGTTAATCTATTTACTTCTAAAGGGAAACGGTTGAGAGAAACAAGAGGGATTCATTTGATGGAGCAGAAAATATGCTCCAGGCACCAACACCTACACTCATAAATATAAAATAAATCTGAAGGCGTAAGGCAAAGTTCGCAAAAAGTTTTGAAAAAAAGTATCCTCATTCCTCACTTAAATTCACAGAATCGGTCGTGTTTAATCGACGAATATATGTAAGACAACCGTGAAGATGTATATTAATATTAAGCTATGGATGATTGAATTTAATCTGGCGATAAGACTACGAACTGTGGATTTATCATCTGCAGTTTTTGTGCATCTGTAACATTCACCAACTTTTCTTACATTTGGAATTATTGTTTCAACGCGGAAGCAGATATGCATTATACACAGTTTTCAGATCGAAGTATCACAAAAGGTTATTGCCGGACTTTTCAAAGGTGTTTCGACGGTGCAGTTGGATAATTTAGCGGCAGAGACGGCAGCTGATATGACGACCAAACATCCCGATTATGCAATTCTTGCTGCACGCATCGCCATTTCAAACCTTCATAAGCAAACCAAGAAGGTTTGTTTTTCTGCAAAGTGAATGAAATCTATATAATACTGAAGATTGTTTTCAAGAAGAGGAATTCCTAGAAAACATTTCAGTCATTGCCAAACAGTGTAATGCATTAAATTGCAGGACTACCGCCGATACCTGTATATATATATATATATATATATATATATATATATATTGGAAGAGAGGGATTGTTAATAACTATAAGGTAGACTGCCCTATTTCAGGTGACTGAAAAGCATAGAAAAGTTTTACTGCAACATTTCTGTTTATCTGCAACTCTTTCGAGGAACATTTGAAATCGATGATAATCGGAGGCAAAAATCCGTGTGATGGTGCTATGCACACTATCTTCACTCTACATTATATTGCTGGCCAACACCATCGTTACCCTCTGTGTTGGCCACTGTCCTACTCGCATTTTATTGTATTTCTGTTTGCATTTATGCAGCACTGTTTGGGGATCTTTAGAGTTCTTATTTTGCGTGCTTTGCAATGTGACGATATCAGTGGCATTCTGTGGTGAGGACTGTTTTGAATTTAGGGCTATTATCCTTGGAGACGAATGTTATGAGTAATGTGGTCTGTGGCGCAGCAAAAATGAAATCACATAAAATATGACAATTTGATGGGCCGTATCGCCTATTTCCTCTTCCGCATAAGTATCCTTCCGGGCTAGCTGGCCCACGCACTTAGAACTCCCCGCTCATGGAGGCAACTGCATCATTTTTGGATTCACATGCGGGGAAGTTGCCTCTACTTCATTGGTCATGAATGTGTTGGTAGTCGACATATACATGAAATTGAAAGGTCTTTTACAAAGGTGCGAATGTTTTAGATATTTTCGGAGGTGGCTACTGATCTTTATAATGCTCATCATCCGAAGACCGGTGTTCATACACCAATGATCAGCAAGGAGGTTTTCGATATCATCATTGCGAATGCTGATGTAAGTATCCGATTGCCTCTTTAATTAAATATTATACAGTTCTCAGTTATAAACTTCTTATTGACGGTCCTATGTTCCCTCATTATATATTAAATTTGTATGTGTGAACCTTGCTGGACCTGGATATTGGGCAGAAATAGAACATGGTGCGACTTCAGTTTCTTAATTGATGATTAAAAGCATGATAACTTGTTAGTTGAGGTTGGAATACACGTCTATTACTTAATGTGATTAGAAAACAATTTCTGATTTCTATTAAACATAGAGAAAGCAGTTGAAAATATAAGAGATAAGCACATGTTTTCAATCAAAAAAAAAAATGTTGACCTTATCCAATCCAATTATGATTTACTGTAATTTTTCATAAGGCGTTCTAATTCTTATTCACAGATCATTGCCATTTGAAATCCTCATCTTTGCTATTCGATTTTTTCGTTTCCCTGAAATTGGTAACAGTGAAATTAATCACTTGTTAGGCTATAACAATGTAAAAATATATGCTTCAAACGATGTTAATAATTATTTACACATTCTATTAATTTCCTGAATTATACATTCAGAGACTAAATTCGGCAATCGTTCACGATCGGGACTTTTCGTTTACATATTTCGGCTTCAAAACACTCGAACGATCATACCTTCTGAAGATGAATGGCGAACCAGTTGAAAGGCCACAACATCTCTTCATGCGTGTTGCCGTCGGAATACATAAAGAAGATATCGATGCTGCTATTGAGGTATTCGCCATTGTTTGTAAGAGTCATCTTCGTTCCTAAAGCAGTTGATTCGAACTGCATCGTTTCGTTTTTACCATCTCACTTATGTTATTGTGTCCAGTTATATAAGTATGCTGTAAATGCTTGCTACTTTCTAAATATCTATATACAAACCTTGAATTGTTTCCATAGACTTAGGAGGAAAATAGTTCATTTTGAGAGGTGTCGGCTGATATAAATGAGATTACTCTTTCAACGTTTATCTTCCAAAATACTGAGTAATGTTGACGTATAATATGCACCTATTTAAGAAATTGCAGTCTACAATTATCACAGCCCTACACAGCATTTTCATGAGGACTGTAAATGGCAAATGGAATCTGCCCTGGGAAGCTTAATAAAGTATTTTGATGATGTACTATTGTCTTATCATCATTTTATTCGAGAGGATGAGGCGTGACACTAATGAATAATGCCATTGACGCTGATTTAATATAACACATACACAAGTCTGTCTGCTGAATTTAGGATAGTTATAGTTACAGTTACAAATGAGGTTATATTTTCCCAGCAGTTTTATGGTCGGATGGTTGTTTCAGCATTGCCGTTCATATTTCTCACATTTTTTCTTTGTTAATCTGTTTTCAGTAAGCAGCTGCCTGTTGGCGATGATATTTGCTGTTTTACAGACATATAACTTGATGTCGGAACGTTGGTTCACACATGCGACTCCAACATTGTTCAATAGTGGGACTTGTCTGCCTCAGATGAGTTCGTGTTTTCTGCTGACAATGCAGGAGGATAGCATAGAAGGCATCTTTGACACTCTCAAAAGGTGTGCACTAATATCGAAGAGTGCCGGTGGCATCGGCCTTAATGTGCATTGTATCAGGGCCACGGGGTCGTCAATTGCCGGGGTAAGCACTTAAATTCATGGTGAGGATGTGTGTGGCAGTTATACACTGAAGTGTTCACCATGACGGTTTGTGTTGTTGGGGAAGAAATGAGAGCGAAAGAAGGATCTAATGTTCTGATTGGCATTAACGGTTATTTGTATCAAAGATGTTTGCAATGACTGTTTGAGTCCGTCTTTCTGCAACAGCCTTATCAAAAACAATCCTATGTTTAATGCTGCTGTTTTTTGGTACATACTTTCGCTAAACGCAGTGCTGTAGAGGTTTTCGAAGGAAAATACGTCCGTGACATATTTTTTCATCCACGTATATTTTCTTTTGTTGATCCGATTTTATTTATTTCCATTTTTCTGTTTTATGGTGCATTACTAAAAAAAAGTATGGATTTGTGGGGTGCCGGGTCACTGAAGCATCTTCTGAGAACGTTGTGTGTCGTCGTGTTTATTGAGTATTCTTCAGTTCTTTCCAAACTTCGCGAAATGATTATTCCTACGTAGATATTCACTGATAAATATTCTATCCTAAGTTCCAGTAAAGTGATTCGATAGAGACCTGATTTTTCTCGAATTCATGAGACCGAATGTGTTCTTTAAGCGTGATATACCTTGTACAAAGAATATTACTTCTTTGGATCTTGTGTTATTAGACTTATATTTCTAGACGAGTGGTGTGTCGAATGGTTTGGTACCCATGCTGCGAGTGTTTAACAACACAGCACGCTATGTCGATCAGGGTGGAAACAAGGTTGGTGTTCACTACAGAAAGTAGATGTGAAATGGAGATTGAGGTCATTAATGTACTGAATAAAATAAATATATGTCGTAAGATTATGAATGTTTCACATTCCTTCAGAATGTTAGCATGTTATTGATTAAGGAACTAGGAAGGTTTCCTTCTCAGTGAGAGTTTGACCTGAAAGCATTTGATCAGGGCCTTTTAAAATTTTTTAATGAGTGGAAGTCGATATATACGAGAAGCGTTCAAACTGCACATTTATTAAGATTTATTGTGTTTTGGAAGTTTGCGCGTTTGATTAATGCGTTCGATGTGGGATAGACGTTACAATGTTAATATTTGCTTCTGTTTTTCAATATTTGTCGAATAATTTTGGTCGTTTCTTGAGTTATTTCGCATTGTTGCGTTATTTCACATTGTTGCGAATGGCTTATTTTTAGCGGCCAGGTGCTTTTGCCATTTACTTGGAACCATGGCATGCGGATATATTCGAATACCTGGATCTGAGGAAGAATGTTGGCGATGAGTTGGAGAGATGTCGTGATCTGTTCTTCGGATTATGGGTTCCGGATCTGTTTATGCAGCGAGTTCGAGACAACGCTAAATGGTCGCTGATGTGTCCTGCAGAATGCAGAGGTCTTGAAGATTGCTGGGGAGAGGAATTCGAAAAGCTCTACACAAAGTAAGCATCATTTCTTGTTCTTGAATGCAAGAGTAGTTGTGTTACGTTCTCTTATAGCTGTATTTCAATGCAGTCTCTAAAAAGGAAGCAATATTTGAAAAATGAGGCGATGATGAGCATCCGAAAACCAACTGTTGCTTCATAGGAGAATCTCTTAAGCTATCATCCCATATATAGTTCTCGTCTTTGTCAGAACCCGCATCCATCGAGCAGTTTTGTTGTAAGCCGAAAGTTGCGGATATAGCAACAGTGTTGATGCATCCAGTCATTTTATGCTTCGTCCGGTCAGTTTCCTCAGGTCAAGCAGTATGAAGTAGTTGGAATTTCGTCAGCCGTGCTGTGCCTCAATAAAATCTAATCAGCGATTAAGGAAAGTGCGACTTGGTCAAGCTAGATTAATACACATGAATTGTTATTTTTGTTTGCAATGCGCATAATACTGAAAATTCCAAAAGTGATACCACATTTCGTTGATATATTGACGTAAATAATTGCAGGTATGAGGCAGAGGGTCGTTATCGGAAGCAAATCGAAGCACGCAAACTATGGGAGGCTATAATAACAGCACAAATTGAAACCGGTGTACCTTATATGGTCTACAAGGTTTGTGTGTAGATTGTTGGTTTTATTGTTCTATCACTATCGTTGGTGGTGATCGTTTTATGTGAATTTTGACAAAGAGACTCTCACATCAGTCACAGAGTTGATTGATTGTACATTCACTTCAACTAAATCAGTGCATTCTCTCTGATTTGCAGTGAAATTGTTTTCTCACGAAATTTGCATTTGAAAGACTTTTGTTCACTGTGCGTTCAGTTGCCTGTACTATTGTGGAACTTTTTTTTGAGCTTTTAGCAGTACGAAATGCACTAATTGTGAAAGTATCTGTACCAACTTGCCTAGGGAGTTTCTTAGCTTTTATATTTTTAACTATTAAAATTAACTGTTAAATTTCTTACCCCTTATTAGTTAGCTTGAGCCTTATCTTGCACGTCTGAATTAGGTGGCATTTAAGTTGAGTGCCATGCACATTCGTGTGTTGGGATTTCTTTTTTCGATTTTCGTTTTTAAATATGAGATAATGATTTCAGTTCATCTTTACATCTCTGAGGAGACTTCAATTTTGTTCACAGGAAGCGCCTTGGTTATAATATTAGTTGTACTATGTAATGGTGATATAATTGGCTTTATGAGTTCCTCCCTACTCTTTACTTTTCAGAGAATTAAGGGCAGTGAATCCATATCTGCAGCATGAGTGGAGTGCTAGTTGTTTGTTCTCTTCAGCGAATGGTTTATATAGTTGCTTTACAGGATGCGTGCAATCGAAAGAGCAATCAGCAGAATGTGGGTACAATAAAGTGTTCCAATCTGTGTACCGAGATTGTTGAATATTCATCGCCAACCGAGGTCGCAGTCTGCAATTTAGCTTCAATCGCACTCAATCGATTTGTTACTAACGAAAAGACGTTCGATTTTCAAAAACTTCATGAGGTATTTTTGATGATGTTGATTAGAGATATTATTTGAGCTGTTTTTTTTTTTTTTTTTTTATTTAATTTAGAAGCACTACATCACCGCCGTCGTTGTTAGGCAGCAATTGCGGCAGTGTGGTATCATAGCATCTTATCACCATCTGTAAGAGATAACGGCAGCTACTAAAAGGTCGATGAAGAGGTCAGGAAAGGCAACTCTTTCCCCTTGCACATGCATTCACTGAAGAATTGATGCATGAAACGATGGGTTTGGCAGGTTCTATCCGCTGCATTAAAATACGAAAGGAATTGTGCATCTGCGATACCTAAGGATCTCCACGTCTTTTCTGTTTGCTCTTCTCGTATTTGCTTCGCATATTAAGATTTATGAGTAATGAAAGAACAATTGCATTATGGTGTCCAAATTCTAAAAAACTTGTGTGCCGATAATTAACTGTCAACTTTTTTTTTAGTTTTTTCCAAATTTTTTCTCTTAGGAGTGTTGGTTTGCCAGGTGTTTACTTCTGTATTATTTGTTGAAAGAGTTAAACAGGAGTATCCTACGGCTTTGTGCATGTTTATCGAGCATGAAATCTCAATTCAATGAACTGTGCTAGCAATATTTTCATATTTATGCAAGAACATGGCTGATTCATTCTTACGATAAGTAATCTGTTCCATCAATTGATTTCATTGCTGACGGTTATCTAAGTTTTTCGTCTAAGCGACGTAAGAGAACATCAAAAGATTAGGGACAGATTTAGGGATAAATCCCATCCTTTCGTGGGTGAAGAGTGGGTTCACCTTGTAGTCACCTGTGCATCTTTTATATGCGATGTTTTTAGAGGTAAACTCATAATTATTGAATTTTTCCAATTTTAGGTGACAAAGGTCGTGACGCGCAATCTCAATAAAATTATTGATGGCAATTATTATCCCGTTCCCGAGGCAAAAGTTTCGAATATGCGTCATCGGCCGATTGGCATCGGCGTTCAGGGTTTAGCCGATGCGTTTATGCTAATGCGGTATGCTGTTTTATTGCATTTAAAAATCGAATGATAAAGAAATTATGTGCTTTTTTTGTGCGCTCAGAAGAGTTCGATCAAGCGTAATAATCGTCAGTAAAAAAGCTGAGCGGAACTCTTTTGAGCCTTATAGTAGGAAAATGTAAAAAAAATTTTGTAGTCTATATAATACAAATACTGCGTAGACGGTTATTTGTGGAATTTTTTCTGAATAACGGATGGCCAAATTTTTTTTAGTTTTCTAAAAGGAGTCCATCGTTTTTGCAATGTTTGCAAAACTGTTAACGTTGTAGGTCTTTGATGTTTCATCTTACTTTACTTTAATCGACAAAGCATTCCTTATGGATAAATATTTTTTCATGTCGCTTACACCTTCCTTTATGTAAAGTTGTGAGTTTCCATAAAGGCTAGGTTCTATGCTCGTCTACTCGTCGGATATTGACGAGTCCATTCACCGTTGTTCTGCCAAGGAGGGAGGGGAGGGGATCGGAATTTACCCTGCCGCCGTTGTTCCGTTAAAGGATCTCCGAATGGAGTAGCTCGGTAGGATAGAGCCGAAGACCTTGATCGAGCCCACTTCTAGTACGAAGCAATAGATATTTTGGTAATGTTTGATTTATTATACCTCTAAAAATTCATCTCTTTCGCTCTGATTCGATTTTATTGTTGCAGATATCCATTTACTAGTGCGCCTGCGCGTGAGCTGAATAAGCGCATATTTGAGACGATCTACCATGCAGCTCTGGAGGCATCCTGTGAATTGGCCAAAAAATATGGACCATATGAGAGTTACGAAGGATCACCGATGAGTAAAGGGGTAATAATGCTGATATTTGTGGATTGCTGGCTGTTTTAATTTAGTATGATATTTCCGTGTGATATGAAAAGATAAAAAAGTAGAAACGACGAAATGGAAGGATGGGCAGCCTTGTCCACTGAATACTTTGTTTTAACCATTTCCTTAGCATCATTTTGCAAATAAATACAGTATTATTGAGTAGTGTTTCCAGTGATTAATTGATAGCATAAAGCTGAACAATTCGAGTTACTTGCATCTTATTGACTCATATAAGTAACCTTTTAGGGAGATTGATTTATTGATGTTGCCACATGGAATGTTTAATTACGTCTGCTTTAAGCGCAGGTTTTTATTTCTTTGCTTTATTCATTCTATTCCGTTTCCTGGGAAACAAACAGAGTTTTCCACGTCGGCCGACAAAATGAACCATCTCTGGTTTTTGGGATTAGTGAAAAAAATTTTCAATTGAAGAAACCAGGACTCGTTCTGTAACTATTCTTACAAGAATATGAAGTGTTTGCAGATTCTGCAACAGGACATGTGGGGAGTTACACCAACTGACCAATGTGACTGGGATACGCTGAGGGCTGAAATTGCAAAGTATGGTGTGCGTAATAGTCTTCTTCTGGCACCCATGCCGACCGCATCGACGGCGCAGATCCTTGGTAATAACGAAAGTATCGAGCCATACACGAGCAATATCTATACAAGAAATGTTCTGTCCGGTAATTTTCAGGTTGGATTTTATTTTCTTATCGTATTCATTTTCCACAGCTCATGATCACGTACCAAACCTTTTACAATGGTTGTTTTGAGGGAAGAGAGACGAAAGACTGATTTCCATGGCCGATATTTCCCATATCGGTTATATGTATACAAAAGGAACTTGCAAATATCGAAATAACCATAAATTATCACAATAGGCAGGTTTGATCTGATAATTGAGACGTCCAAATCCGATGGTGAGGGGTATTTGTGAAGCGTTATTAAGGCTTCTGATTTATGCTGAGAAGTTTATCTACTTCAATTATTTCTATTCGCTGTCTTATGAACAGAATTTGTTTAGTTTGCCTACCGACGATACTATTAGTAAAGAATTACCGGTTGCAGAGATGTGTGCGTAAACGAGCAAATTCAGAGCTTTGAGAATTTCTTTGATAGAAATGTTTTGCATATATTTTCCAGCAAATGTTGAATGTTTTCGGGTACTTTTGTTTATGCAGCTGTTTTCAGATATTTAATCCACATCTACTAAAAGATCTCGTCGATTTGGGTTTATGGGATGATGAAATGAAGTTGGAGATTATTGCACATAAGGGTTCTGTGCAGGCCATCGAGCGTATTCCACTCGAAATACGTAACTTATACAAAACCGTGTGGGAACTTTCGCAAAAGGTCAGTTCACACGATATTCATTGTGTTGGATTTAGTTTTCCTACAGCTACATTCATCCGCGCTTTATTGATTGCGTTTCCATTTAGGGGACGTTTGTATATTGAGTCGAAAATATCCCGAAGTCGACCTCACAATGCCTGGAGGCAGATTCGCGAGAACGTAAATTCTGAACTATGCTTGCTGATAATTTATGAAAGTGGAAGGAGGGGGCGCGAGAGGAAAAACGTAGTGTTGTTTCGCGAGTGTCCGGAGTTAAACTTGTCTTCGGAAACTCGAAATCTAAACAGCGGTGCCAAAGTGGACTTTGAGTTGCGATGACTATTTGGTTAATCTTTCAAGCAGATTTTTTGGCTTCATCTTTGGCTTCTTGTTAGAGCCCTTAATTTTGGCATAGCTTAAGTTATTCGTCATAATTGTGCACATTGCATTGGGCATATCGAAAGGCATATGACGATTTTAACAGCGTCATAAAAAGACTTCACATTTAATGCGTTGGAGCTTAGAATTCTAGCATTTGAAGTCCCTATTGCTAGAAACTTCAAGTGAATCATATTGTTTAGTAGCTCCGATTGTTCAAAGTGGTAGAAATAATGGGATATGTTTAAGATAAGATGAAAAGTTCATTACTGGGGAGGGAACGAAAGAGGTGAGGGAGAGAAATTGTCTGTTTGAAAATCTTCTTGCTAATATATATATATATATATATATATATATATATATATATATATTGATGGCCGGGCGTGATGACGAACGTAATTTTCCGTTCTCGTACTCTATTCATTAAAGGACATAATCAATATGGCAGCAGACAGAGGTGCGTTCATCGATCAATCACAATCGCTGAATATTTTCATTGCGAAGCCATCGTATGCAAATTGCACGAGCATGCATTTCTATGGATGGTCTAAGGTTATTTTTAACGTTCATTGTGATGGATTCTTAATTATGGTGACGAAAAGAATTAGAAAGGAGGCTGTGTCATTCAGTTATAATTGCTCCCATTTTGGCACTATCAGTTTCCTTTGAATGCATTTAAATCTTATTTCCTTAAAACAATGTGCTTTATAATGTAGTATGGCACGGTACGTCTTGAGATGGGTGGGTAATCACGATCCGTATTTGATATAGAAGCTGAAGAGTGAAGATTTCGAATGCCTTAAAGGATGGAATCAGAAAATTGATTGATGCATATTTGTGCATTTTTAAGAGTAAATTAAATGAGATATTATCCAGAAGAATTTGTTAAAACTCGTCTCGTTTTGGCACTTTCTGCTTTGAAGAGGGTGAAAAGAGGTAAGAAAAATCTATTTTTTAAGCATTATCTTTGGAGGTACATATAATAATATTGTGTTTTCTATTGAAGGGCCTGAAGACAGGTATGTACTATCTACGTACGCGTCCTGCTGTTGACGCTGTGCAGTTCACTGTTGATAAAACACGTCTCAAGGAGGTTAATGCAAAGATGGTGGAATGCGCACTGTCGGATCCAGAAGGATGCGTCATGTGCAGCTCGTAAGTGCCCTCCGAGGCAGTGATGCTATGTTTTGAATCGTCCTACTCCTGCATCATTTTTGTTAATTCTCGTTTTCTCTGTTTTTAAAATAATTGGAACCATACTGATGAGTGTCTACTGAAATTATTATCGTTGCCGAAAGTTTCCATATTCCACACTCACAGTTTCGTTATTAAAGTTATTGAAATCAATGTTCCGTATTGATTTATGATGTTAGCGATACGAGTATTGGTCGATCTTAGCAATTTTCTATCGTTCACAAAGATTGCAATCATACGACCGCTTGGATTGGGATTCCCTGTTTAAAGGCGCTATTTCAGGCGAAAGTGTGAGAACCACGGAATAATGTTTTAATGACGTATTTCTTTTCTATTTGTTTTTTATTTGTGCTCCATTCCTTTCGTGTTCCTTTTCCATTTGCTTTTTATGTCTGTTCCACTCCTTTTGTGTTCTTTTCCATTTGCTTTTTATGTCTGTTCCACTCCTTTCGTGGTCCTTTTCCATTTGCTTTTTATATCTGTTCCGCTCTTTTTGTGTTCCTTTTCCATTTGCTTCTTATGTCTATTCCACACCCTCAGTTTTGCGGTACTCTTTCAAAGAGGATGGTGGGCCCATGAAAATATCCGATATTTTAAATCTTTTTTCAACATAATTTATTGGTCGTCCTCCCTCTCCAATCCTAAGTTGTTTGTAGAAAACGGGTTTAATTTGCGGCGGCGACTAAAGTGTGGAGGGAGAAGCGGATGATGAAATGAGGCCTTGAATTTACATTCCATTTTCATCGAGAGAATTGGCGTAGCTTAGAGAGGGGAAGGGAAGGGTGAAAAGAATAGTTCATAAATGTTTCAAGTGGAATTCTTCGAAAAATTTGTGTCATCAATAGCTCCGTGAATAAAGATTATGGGCTTTTGCTTACAAATAAATGAATTTATTCCAACTTTTGTCCAATTTCTGCGTTAATTCTCCACTTTTATATAATCTCTATGCCTATGTGCTATGTTAGGTGGTGCCTATGTTTAAGATGAACTGTAAATGTATGAATTAGTGCTGTTTTATTGAGGTTTACTTATGCTTCTTTTCCTTTGTTATCGGCTATCATTAATGGTCTTATTGTATGCGATCGGTCATCCGCATATTGCGTTAGGTGTGTTGTGCTTCCGGTTGTTTTTTGACATTTTACGTGCAAGATTTTTGCTTTCTGTAACAGTTGTGTTGTTATTATTCATATATTCTTTATTATTATTCATACAGTTTTGTTATTCATATACAGTTCATGTTACTGTCTGTTTTGTTGTATATTTTTGTGGTTTTATCACATCCAATGAAGCATTGTTGTCAAAATGCATCGTGTAACATTTTCGATGCGAGTATATTGCAATGAATTTCATCGTTCCCCTGCATAGCGATCTTGCTTGAGTTTATCCTTTCTCTGCTGATTTCAGTCAATAAGGGACTGAACGTTATCTCTGCGAAATGATTGGCGTTTAAAGGGTGATGTATTCAAATAAAAAGAAAAAGGTTTCTGAGGGATTGCCTGTTCTAAATGCTGAAATCAGGTGAGTGCATAAGAATTTCTGGAAGAAGCGCTTCTTTGTTGAATGAGTTTCTGGTCAGGCCAATATGCAGCGGGAGAAGTGCTGTGCATTTCGAAGCACGCTTAGCTTCTTTATGCTTCTGACATCCGGTCCAGTACATGTACAGCAGCAGGCATAATAAAATATGACGAATTAATTTTTCACACCACGTGGTCGACAATGAGAGGTCGTTGTGGTGTTCTCTTGGAAAGAGTGAACGGAAATGGTTGCTGTGGACTTTTATGAATGCCTTCATTGGAAGGGGAAAGGGAGATGGGTTGAGGGTTTATAGCTTTGTTAAACCAATTTGCACTATTGTGAGGGATAGGATCTCAAAGATGCCATTGTTTTTCCATTCCCTACTTGCTATGCCTTATGGGCCTCCCCCCCCCCCTCCCCCATCCCCCTTTGTCCCTCTATTCAGCACTCTTTGTATGTAATCGCGAGGTTTAACCAAGAATGGCAGTGCCTCAAAATCGTACCGTTATCAGTTGATCGATCAAAAGCAATTGTTGTTGGCGTTAATAAATGTGCGAAACAACCAGCTTGAAATAAAAGAGTCACATTAGCGTAAATACTTAGTATGTTGAGTACTTAGCACCAGTCAAATTCACCTGCCCACTATCATAGGTCAAGCTCGTCTGCCTGCTAGCATCGATTTAAGTTCATTTGCTTGTGTCTATCGTTGCCATCAGAAATATAATTGAGACTTGATTGAACATCCCCCCCCCCCCCTCTAATTTAACATTTATTTATGAAATGCTTACAAAGAAACGAGAAAAAGTGTCACCGTGTTAGCCATTTTATTCGCACTGAACTATGCATTTGTAAAAGTACTTTGTATACAGTTATCTTCATGATTTAAAGTAGTTTCATTATAGGATGATATAGTTGTACTTCTCTTCAGCTATCGTGTTATCTCTTTACTTTACAGGTGTATACACATTCAAAGGTTTGTTTTTTTTTAGGGAAGAACAAATGGAATGTGTGGATCTTACAGAACATAAGCACGGTCATGTTTTTAGATTGTGGGTGATAGAAGTATATTCAAGCGATTTTTTATGGAGGGGTTTTGGTACTTATTCTGAAAGGGTTTTCATTTCAGAACCTTATCTCTCTCAACAATCTGGCAAAGGAAAAATTTTCTAGTTTTAGTGAGGTTTTCTTTCAAATATCAGAAATAATGTTTTTTTGTTCGAAATTCAAACTGTTATTCACAAGAAAACGTTTCCTCAGATCATATATCAGCCTCATTGATCCAACAAACTTCCTGTTCACCTTCCTCCTCCAACAGCAAGGTCCATATAATGGGGGAATTTCTCATTTAGCGTGGGTAACTTTACGTGTAATTTGGTTGAAAAGATTTAGGGGGTGACTACTAAAAGAGTTTTCACCTTGATGTCTCAATCTTTAACAATGACCAGACATCCGAAAATTTGCATGCATGCCGCTAACGGGTGGGGTTTATTGCCCTCAGCACTGGGCGGAAAAGACGAACGCCCCGTGGAATATTTATGCGATAAGACTGGGTCAGTCAAAATGTGCATAGGAGAGGGGCCGCTTCTGACATTATTGAAACAGTTTGTGTCTCAGACGGAAAAAGATCGGGGATTTGAAATAAATGCGAGCACATCGCTGCTAAGCATCCTAACATGGATTAAAGTTTTTCACCCTTGTTATGTCCTTAAGGGTAATTCAGTGTCATTCGGCGCATAAGCCGGGAATGGACCAGTTCCAGGGAATGAATAATTAGGTGCTTGAAGGAAAGGTTTGGCGTTTCCTTGTCCGTCTCGAAATTCCCTTTTTCTTTCTTGCTCCAAGGCTCATTACTCTACAAATATGCCAGGTGCTCCCTCTTTCCCCCACTCCTTCTCCCCCCTGTAGTATCAAAACACGGGCAACCCTACCTCGCCGTCTTCTACTTTTCATTCCTAAATTACAATGAGTCGGAAGGTGAACGTACACATCTCGTTTGCTTCTCTACTTTTCTCCACTTGTTTTAATCGTTCTTTGTTTCTCTATGTGTAGTATTTCTCTGTTGCAATGTAGAATGCAGCGGAAGTTACATCTCGGCCAAAGTGATGGTGGAATGGATGAGGTTCGCAATGGGTGTCAATAAGTTCTTGTCAAACATAAAGCATAAATGAAATGCTTCAACACACAACAAAAATTGCAGTCATTTGTCGTCAAAGTATTTTTCTATGATTTGTAATGTAATCATTACTTAGTGCTGTGTTATTCACTTGATTTTGTTGCGAGTTTACAATGGACTCTATGAGGTGAAACGATGTCACTACTCCACCGTTCAAATTAAATAATATTAAATACTGTGATAAAATATGTTGTTACCTATATTGCAGTAATGCTTTATTGTTCTCATATGCAGTATTTTTCTCATTACTTAGGTTAGACGAATGTTGATACGATTTATCATTGCGGCATAAGCACTTATCAGTTGCATATCAGTTGCTTCACGTTCTTCCTTTCTTTCAGCTCTATCAGCAAATGAATTAACGAGGTGTGCTATCGGATGAGAGGTTATAGCTAACGCTGGCTCGAAAGTCGCCTTGCATAGCGCTTCATTAAGTCAAATCCAGTTTTCACATCCTTCTGCTTGTTTCTACTCGTGCCAAATTGGTGTCGACATTCCACTCAATCGGCGTCCTTCACGATGGGTCTACCTATGATTCAGGTGAATTCTTTTAGGCTGTTGCATTAACTACTTTATAAGGATACAGGTTTCTTCGATTATTTACCTGTTTATTTGCCTTGTAAGGTAAAACTGCAGTGAACATATAAATAGTGATGATTGAATTAGCGCAAGCAGTATCATTAATCTTTTATGGCACAGAGAGAATGAGGAACGATCACGGCATCGGGTACTTGTAACTATATGTCTCTTTGTATCCTGCATCAAGCACAGATTTTAGTCTTGGTTGCTTTCAATTTCAAAGTTTCGCACAGGCTACTCCTTTTATGAACACATAATCAGAGTTATGAAAATGTATTAAATTCAATCTCTTCTGTCACCGAAATAACGATCAACACTGGCTTTGATTCGATTCCATATTGCCATCAGTTAAGTCCTATTCTAGTTCGGCCAGCGACCGGTGTCATGAGTGGAGAGAACCTCGACTCGAGTTACCAGATGTTGAGGATTCTTTTACTTTTACCTGTTGTGCAGTCCGAAAGGTGTATTTTGTAGGTTCTTATGATAGCTGCTCGGCAAATTTCGAGGCCGATCGCCGACAAGGTGATTAGGTATGGAAGGACTCATCCACTGTTCCGCAATCGGATGCTTATTCCGCTTGGCAGGGGTTTGTTCCGCATTAATATCAGCTTACGTTTTATTTTCTAGGAAGGGATTAAGTGAACAGTTGTATTAATTCTTGCCACATTTCATAAACCCGAATTAAGTCCTTTGGTGTTTCGAGGGACACAAAATGATTCCTCTTTCGTGGCACACCTGCTTATGACAGTAATTGCTGAAATACAGTATTAAGGACAAAATGGAGGTGGCGATACTTATGTATATGGAGGGAAGTTGATTCGGACTGCGATTTGATTTGGTTTGATGCGATTTATGCTTTGAAATTTAATTATGTGTGCATCAAGGCTTTTTCAACATTTCACGGCAGGTAGTACCGCTTACCGTAGAGAGGTCAATAGTGACCTTCAATCACATTTTACCATATCAGTCCCCTGTCCCCCACATATAAGTGTCAAAATATTCTATCAGATATTTGTCTACTATATATATATATATATATATATATATATATATATATATATATATATATATATATATATATATATATATATATATATATGCTAAATAATATTTAATTTATACGTATGAAAAAATACTACTGAATAAAAGCTATATGCAACGTATTTTACTAAATGTTTTCCATGTTTGGGAGAGAATATCGAGAAGTAAGAAACGTTCATTCACTATATTCCAGGATTAGCGCATTTAACAACACGATTAAGGATGAAAAATTTGGGATTGGGAAAGCCGGCTAGCTTAGCTCCGGTATCCGAAGAAACCGCACTCGAGCAGGTATCCGTTTAATGTCAACTAATAGATGGCGAATTTTGAGTTGTTTTGCATATGAAATCGCAATTTTTTTTGGTGAAATTTGCATCGCACAAACTGTATTATTCGCTAAAAGGCCTCCTTACTTATAGACCAAATTTCATTTGAATTTCTGTTTTTCGCTTCCTTCTTGTTGAATAAGTTGTTTGTTATATTCTGGCAAATGCACCCCAGGGATTATGAGGTTTGCTGGCACATTGTATAGTATTCATTCAGTAGTCAGCTAATTACTATTACTAGCTAGCTCGAGGTTTCTCATCAAATTTTCTGCACCTTGTTGTCCCAATTCTGCTCGCATCCATCTTACCTGTCCACATCTAATTAAGGTAGTAATATGCAAATTTTAATGATGTTTAAAGGCGTCGGATTTTGTGCAGCAACTTGTACTTTTCTCCTATAGTGTCGGCGTCTTTGCGGGCTATTATTTTTATACGAAATACACGACTCCTGAAACAGTGAAGGCGGACGATTTCGACATATTCAGAAAGGTTTCTTTTACACTCTTATTTGTTATCCCTTTTATTGCCTATATGTGATAAGTTCGTTAACGATCCGACATCTCACACCACGACAACTCTCCTGTCATAACATTGTGCGATCTGCTACGGTGCTAAATTAAATCAAGCAGTTGCGTGATGCATCAGCTTGTGTAGGTAACTAGAACACTCCGTTGTTGAGTTATGAAAGAGAGTGCAGGGCAAGTGGGAGTTAATCGTTTATTTAGATTCCTAAAGGCATTTTACATCCTTTCAGGAAAATTGGTCCTATTTTTTGGCTAGTTACCCGTGATTCCTAATTAACATTATTGAAGTGAAGCTGAGCGAAACTGCAAAGCCAAGCGTAGTTTTTGCGGCTTATGAAAGCTTTATCGATGACTTATTTGTTGTTTACCCATTGAGAAACATTGAAAGCGGATAGTACAAAAGTTTAATGGCCGCTGGTTTATATTATTTTATCGGACTTTTTGAATAATCATTTTCAGGAAAATTGCGAAAGATTGAAAGCGCTAGATAGTCGATTAGAAAGGATAGAAAAAATGCTGCTGAAAGATGCATCTTCAGAATCGTCAAATGAGGTATAAATGTTGAGATAACATTATTTCCTTAGTCCACCTGCTTGTAATTTTTTATTCAAATACTCTCTGAATTTATCTTTCAAAGTTTAAATTTTTGAAGAAATGTGCTAGATGTTGTGTGCTTTAGTAATCATATTTTTGATTACAGATTTTTTTATTTCTTTTGGATTAGTTAGGAATAGTTTTGTTGTCATATCAGAAATGATCCACGATGAATGACAGTGTTATAGAGGAAAGTAAAAGTTTTTTCTTAGCTATTATTATTAAACTCTAAGGCTATTGAAATATCTGACAATAGGAGGTCGATCGGTTTCAAGACGAACAACCAATATAGTGTTTCTGAGTACACAGTTCCTAGTTTGTTTAGTGGTCACTAATAAACACCACTTCACTGGTCAGTACTACGTATGGCCATTTTTTTCTTGAACGATGCGTTAAGATCCGCCTTTCTCTCGCTCAAAACACCATTGCCGTCACAAAATCATTCCCCACGGCGTATATATTTGGTCAAAAGTGGTCTTCTTCGCATCGCGTTATTTTTGAATTTTATTAATCCCAGATGAAGTCACAATTTTAGTGGGTATTCCTTGATCGCCTTCGGAAGGTCACTTTTGAGAAGCTATGTAATGCCACCATCGAGGAATAGCATTGTTTTAAAAGCGAATAAGGACCCCAGACTACTTTTATTTTTCCTTCTGTCATCTGTTAGAGGGTATTATGTGCACAGCTTTATTAGACTTGAGAATATGCTTTATTTCAGAATAGCAGTGAAGTGGAGAAAAATGGCAACGTTGTCACAGTAAATCGTCCTCGATTCAAGCGTATCTCTTCTCTTCCAGTAGATGAGGCCGCAAAAGTGGTGCTATCAGGTAGTGAGCAGTATGTGGTTGCTAGACGAGGCACTTCATTATCGATTGAACCCCTCGAACTTGTACTGCTTAGAGCAGAACCTTTCAAATTCCGTCATCGCCCACCACCGAATCGGGACTCACTTTTCTTAAATGCCGCTAACGAATCTGCAAATCACATATTTGGGCATGATTGCGAAAACGATGACTAATGTTAAGAATTTTGAGAAAGAATATGAAATGTTTGCGGTGCTCGGTAATATTGAGGTTAGAGGGGGGAGAAACTCTAATTCACATGAAAAATATGTCAAGAAGCGTTTTTTTTTTTGAAAGGGAACAGCAAAGCAATTTTGTCTGGCCAGAAAATCTCAGCCTAACATTTCGGATCTGTTATTGTTCACAGCAAAGTCTGTTTCAAAGAACTAGAAATAAGATATATATGTAATTGTGAGGCTTTCAATGCCTGAACTAGGCAGGAGTAAAACATTGTTGCTATTTGAAGTTCTGCTTCCTTTATCCACTGATTTGCAAATGGCTTAGTGCCGGAGGTAGGGAGAGGATTTTAATGGGAAAGTTAAAGGATCGGAAGCAGTTGAACTATGAACGAAAGGAAGTGCCATAGTTTGATTTGTTGGCAGTGCGCGGTCTTCTTCGTTAAATGTGTAGGTCTGCGGTGCCGTGCATATTCTCATGCCAATAGTGATACTTTATTTTCAAAGTTTTCATACAAGGTGTTTTCAGCGTTAGTGTACTTCTAATAATAGGCCTTTGCACAAGCTTTTTAATGTCTTTCGAGTGATGCATATCGAGCAGATATATTGATAGAGTAACCAGCGGGTTTATATGATCGAGTGAGTCGTGCATCGGAAATTTCTCTTCGGACGACTTTGCTTAAAAGAGTTAACTGGGAGCTCCTGCACTGTCTTTTCAGAAGACTGCTAATAACGCTGATTGGCAAGCTTTAGGTGATGTTGGCTTTTCTAAATATTGAGGAGATAAAATAAAACTCAATTCACCATATAAACATTTATTTCTGCTGAAAAAAACCTAAGAAAATGACAGTGGAATGGGCAGAGGTAAATTTAATAGGGCCTTAAGGTTATCGCTGTTTGTTTTTTATAGTGATATTGTTATATTCTCTAGAGTATTTATTGTTTTCAGAGGTCAGTGTACTCGCTCCTGATGATCTATAATATAGGTTATCTTATGTCGCAACAACGTTTTTGTTAAACGTATGTCAGCAATTTTTGTTATATGTTGATTAATTGTGATTGTTTGTTATTTAGTGGCTGTCTCTATTTAGCATTGTTTTCATTCATTTATTTCCAGTGAAAATTGGATTGAAGATGACTGATAACATGTATAAGAATATTGTGAAAGTGGCAACAGGAACCCTTGAGAGGCGGAGAAGAGAAGGGATATTAACGGATATTCATTGAGAGGGATCCGGCCACGCAAAGGGTCTGCATAAAAGTGCTATTCTATTGAGGATGAATTCTATGTAGGGAATATGGTTTATAAGAAATAGCAGTTGGGTCCAGTTTAGATTTTATTTTTTTGCACTTATAACTGTTTAAATCTAATCATGCAAGAGCTTATGTCTCGCGTCATTGCAGTCAGTCAGTTTGCTAATAGCTTCTTCATAATCCTAGGGATATATTTCTTGTGCTGGATTTCATTTTATTCATTGTAGTCTTTAAAGCTGTAGATGAGCTGCTTGGCGTTGCAATGAGTTCAAGAGGGGTACCTTGGAGCGTTTTTATTTCTTCATTATTGCTTCATAATAACGTTTGCACTATCCCACCATTAAAAATCTGAGGTTCTTAAATGGAGGGAATCGGAGGGATGAAGGGCAATGCTGGCAGAAACGTTATTCCATTTACGCTTAAACTTGACGTGTATGGTCATAGGAATTTTATGCTGATACGTTTCGCGATGATGTTTTAAAACGAATTCATTTAGGTGTCCGTCATGCATAGAATAAACGACAGCGCAACTGGCAGCATCAGCTCATCTCGGCTTTATTCATCTCGGAAAGTGCTACTATTTCACTGGTTGTCACTCCTCTATCATTTCATTTCATGTACAAAATATTGTGATCGTAGATTACTTATGTTGTTATAAACTTCTGTTCGCTTTCTGCATTTTTTTGTTGCTAATCCTACAGCTGCATCGATATGAATCCAATGTGGAAGCGCTCTCAACCTTCAGTCTATTATTCGAAAGCCTAGAAAAGCGGCACTTCTACTCGCCTAAGATAAAGGAAGCACTATTAACCGGTGCAGGCAGGATTGTTGACATAGAGAGCAGCAGCGAATGAGTCGCTGATACAATGAAAAATTTGCTCAGGAGAGGGATCTGGCATCAACTTTCTGCATTTTTGACTTTCCACTCAGAAAACATCAGCAGGGTAATACGACGTGAAGGGAAGAAACGGTACGAAATATATACTTAAAACTCACGTCACAGCTATTTAAGGGTGATTTTGATGGAAGTAAGTGCTGAAACACTAACCTAGGATGAAAGTGTCATGTGAGGGGACGAGTTTGGCTTTTTTGTGACCTGGCCATCCAATTATTCCCACATAAGATTGACGATAAAAAATGTTTACAAAGTCATGGCTTGCCAAATTTTGGATTTCATCGATCTCATTCCTCTTTTATTATCCGAAAGCCTAGCGCGCTTCAGAAGCAATCAGAGAGTATATGCCGCTCCATTGAGCCGATTGACCATCCAACCAAGCGTGAACGCAACAGATCTCGCTCGACGAGTATATCACTATAGCAAGCTAGGAGGTCTTCGTATCACGACCGAATGTTGCAGCCCAATTCAAAAATTGCTTGATATGATCTGCAATAACCTGCGACATCCTCGGGTCACAGTTCGTTGTCGTGCAATTTATACAGACTGCCTTTCGCCAATATCCTTTCAGCAACTGTTGAAACATGCTAGCTGAGCTTGTTGACAATGAAATGTTTTTGTGTCACTGATATCTATTGATCGACGAAAGGCAACAGTTCACTGATCTTCATTTTTTTGTTATTGTGATGTACTCAACAAAGAAGGTTATTTAACTCTTCACGGAGTAGCAAAACAGTGGCAATAATAACACAATATCAAAAGCACCAACAAGATACAGTGATAACAGTGATACATATTTGCCCGTAACTACTGAAGACTGCCGGCAAATAAACCGGGCACCTGGTCCCCCTCCCCCATCCAGGTGGTACTACCAAAAACCAGAATTGGGATGTTTCTTGAGTTTTTGCAGTGAAAATTTTCGTAATACAAAAACGGATCGACCCTCTATGATATCAAAGGAAGGTGATGCGAAATGAGATTACAACTGTCTTTTGCGATGTCAAAGATTTCTACAACCTTTTACTATCCATTATCTTAAAATAAAAATAAATTTGCTAAAAAATTCCGTAACCAAATTTTTAATTAATCTTTACTTTTATTTCGAAAGAGAACTGCGACTTCGATTTTTCGCTCTCAAAATCACTTATGTACTTCAAGAATTTGTTTTTCGACGTACATACCCTTTATTTGTAGTTATGTTTGAACCCTGAAACACCATATCCGATCCTTTCGCAGCAGGAGTACCGTACCCCACTCTCTCGGTAAAAGTATCATTTCTCATCCTTCCCATCCCTTCTCAGTAATAATGCCATAGAATACCATACCTCATCTTTTGTTAGTGCTACTGTATCTTATTTGTTCTTGAGCCCACATGAATTAAGGCAACATCACCTCCCACATATTCCCTGGAACGGTTTGAAACTCAAAAGCAACCAACAAAGAAATCGATCTAGAACAAAAGATGCCAATTTTTATAAAGCAAGCTTCTGAAGCTTCTCTTCAAAAATTGCCTTGAGTGTTCGGCTCTTCTCTTCCATCACACGACATGCTTCCACGACCAGCTCGCTGCTCTTCAATGCACCTGTACTCTCCACACTGACTGAAAGTAACGTACATTCTCGCAGCACTCGATTCCGTCAACTCTAGCTTCGTTGAAGGCCTCTTATGGAGGTATAAAACCGCTGCCCATTGAACAGTTTAAAAAGGCATACTGGCATTAAACTGTTTACATGATGGGACACGTGAATAAAAAAACCTGCAGAAGGTTCTTAACAATGCGCAAATCGCTTTCAAAGTTGAGTGCTGAGGAATTACGTACCAATATGAAAACAAATTAGCCAAACAGAGGCATAACTTAGCTGGTATTGAATCATGTCGCTAATCTTCATCTTTAATGTTCGAATTTGGCTATAAAAAAGATCTTCACTGGTTGCTTTACTCACATAAAAACTTCACGAAAAACAGTTATTTCCTTGATATCAATGCAAAAGAATCCTCAAAATACAATCATCGAACATCACCAGCAAACGCCCAGCATTCAACCCCTCAAATCCTACCGATCAGAGGCAACTCTAGTAACGGATAACGTTTTCGAACGAGCATTCATGTGCCAATACCCATTCGGAAAGTTCAATTCTTGCTGTGCGAGTTACTCCAAGTTGAATATATCGAATAATCCAAATATTGTACAATTAAATGAAAAACAAATATATTAGATGAGAACTAAAATTTCCAGTAACTTACAAATGAAGTGATCCTTGCGCCGTGACAATTCAATATGTTCGGCTAGATCTTCGTGTCGCAGAATATTCCGACTACATGTGTCACGTCTCGCGTCTTTTACATAAGCAAAACCATCTGAAACAATTCTCTATAAAATTATTTTCATTCTTTTTTCGTGCAAATATTGAAGAGATGTTAGATGTAAAAAAAGTGATGAAATAACATAGAGAAATGCGAGGCTAATTAATCATCAAACTTTGTTTGTTTCAAGTAATCGTGCCACAACTCATCGAATAGAACATTTGATAAGTTTCCGATAAAGGCACTTTCTACAAAGACAGATTTGCCCTTTCAAACGGCTTTCCGTTGCAACGAGCATCATCTACTTTTGTGCAGATGAGGTTCTAGAGGTCAATTGAAAGGAATAGAATGGAAAACAACCTCAGACTATAAGTGAAGTTGTTTAGTCACAGTTTAATGTTGTCATTGGTATATTATTAGGTTAGCAGTCACAGTTTAATGTTGTTATTGGTATATTATTAAAGGCAACATAGGTAACATTTCTTGTTAGGAGCGAGGCGACTTGTAGCGTCGTGCGTTTTGTGTTCTTGAAAAAATTTTTGAACTTTGCCTTCTTTTTTTAAAAAAAGTTTGTAGTATAAATTATGGAAGTCGGTGGCAAGAGGAACTTAGGTTCGACTTCACAAGGGTCGGTTACTGAGAAAATGAGAAAAACGGAACTTGATGATGAGGTAGGCCAGTTCTTTGTAATCCACTTTTAACCCATAATATTATTTATATTCATATTTGCGCTATCTATAGTTCTCTTTACGACTTCAGTTGCATCTCTTCATTCTATTCCTCGTCTTCTACGCTTCCAGGTTTTTCTTTTCCACTTCTCTTCGTCTCGTTATTATCCTGCCCTTTACAATGTTCTGTTTCATTAACATTAAAACTTTTCATCATTTATTATACTTCACTGCAAAAAAATTTCATTACTAACAGGGTTATGCATATCGCTCTGACGATGGCCTGCGCATAACTCAGGTGCACACGTAAACGAATAAGGGCCGAAACGTGTACACCTTTAAAGTCTTTGTTCTTTTCTCTGGATATCCTTTTTACAACTACGATCTATTTTTCACTACTCTCTTGTCCAATTATTTTAATTTATTTTGCATCCATAGTTTTTAAATAATTTCATGTTTTTAATTTATTTTGCATTCATAGTTTTAAATAATTTAATCTCGAAGACTTTATGATAATATCTTTGATATTCTTTCAATGTAAGGAATATCTTTCCGAGAATCAACTACAATCTCGAGTCATAGAATTGTTACAACAGCATGAAATAATCAAATAATAATTACCCGCATCAATTCCAATGACACCATCCGAAAAAGAATTTTTAATGCGCTCTGCATCTTCACCGCAGAATTTCTCTTTGATAACAATATCCGGCAGAAGACGATAAGAAGCGGTCGCAACAGGTGAAAACTTTGCATGATCACGTCCGATCCCTTTCACACAATGGCATCTGCAATACGATAGTAATGAATAGCTGCATCGGGCTGTGGATGCAAAGGAAAAGGTACTTAAGGCACATTCCAGGAATACTGGTGAGGCATGAAGAAAACATATCATTCCAAAAGAGCTGAATTTTCAGTTAAATAAACACTCAATCACTTCCAGCGTCAATCATAGCAACATGTCGCCTCTCGACCCTCCCTTCTCAATCAAGGACCATTGAGTATAACCTATAATTTTATGCAAAGGTCAGCAACCCATATAAATGTTACCGCGTACAATTACCTACAATCTGCTCATTTCTTAAAAGATGAGGTATTGTATCTGAAGCTGTCGGTCCATTCAACAACTGTTCGAACGACACCTCAGTGTGAGAGTTATTCATCTTATTACAACACTATTCATCGATTTTATTACTCTTTTAATAAATATAGATCAATCAAGCAATGAACATTGCTAACACATACTCAGAATCGATGGTCAAAAGTGTCTTTATTGACTGAGTGCGAGATCCTTACTGCGTTAGCTCAAATTAAATAAGCAAAGGGCCTTGAATGGATGGTGACGTTTAGCAATCGGCTCCGGGTGCATAAATCGACAATTTAAATAAACACCTCATAAAACCATAAAAGAATCCAAGAAATTCTCCAGTTAATTCAACAAAACAAATTGCTTCATCTAAAAAGCATCCCTACCTCGCCTCAATTTCTTGTCCAGGTCTCAGTTTCGCGACGAGAATATCATCGTGTACCATACTGGGTGGATATGGTAGACTGGTAGCTTGATCTCCGATTGGAATCCATTCGAACGAATTCGAATAGACGACCGCATTATCAAAAATCTCCTGGGGATCGGTGGCTGATTTCGGTGCGTTTGGTTTTCGTTGACAGGATACCTTCAGCTCGAAGATCAAATTTCTAAAAGACAATATACTGTGATGATATAAGTTGATGAAAGCAAAGAAAGAGAGAAGAAATAAAATAAAGTTATTTCTTCAAAAAAAAAAAAAAAGCATTCAATGAATTGAATAAAACAAAGATTGGTATATCACCACCGGTGATTTAAACAACTCAATTATCAAATGTCAACCGCAAATCCTGTTGCATTAGGGGAATCAAGCGGCCTCAAAGCTCCGAAGAATGAACACTAAATATAATAAAATACTCGCTAATTTAGTGCATAAAGTTTGAGTTCGTTCGATGAGTCTCTCAATTTGTGCTTCTAAACACCTCTCTCTATTCGGAAAATGACAGCTACCGTATAAAATTTAGAGAGTGTTTCCTTATTTACTATCGAAGTTGAATGAAAAAAAATTTCGTGTCCGCGCAAAAATCAACTCAAATAAAAATTTAACGCCCTTTAATGAAAAGCATTACGCGAGTTGACGATCCACATATGACAAATAGATGACCTTCTAAAGCAAGGTGCAACATAAGAACAAATACAGATGGTACGAAACCTTTTCGGGTCACCAGGAGGTTCCTCATCCACGTCGACACCCGTCTCATTGATACCGATCACTTTCGTCAACGGCATCTTGAACAATCGAGGATCAGCACGAATCGGTAACAATCCCAATCGATGGCACAATACTTCGTCCTGTAAAAAGTACTCTCTTTTTTAAGGCATAAAATGAAACAAAAACTGAAACTCACATGATATTCAAGAATAAACCACAAGTAAATGGACTGTGATAGCATTAGCCAAACTAGTACCTCTAATACAAAACACTTCATTTAAAAGTTAGCGGTCATTTGCCGGACAGTGTATGTAATCCGAAAATTTGCTTCCTGCAACATGCAATCCACTTCATTCCTGCAACCAACATTTAATCCGAAAATGGCTGGACTATTGGTGGAAAGGATGTTTTTCGATCGTTTATGACGTAAAACAATTAAACAACAAAAAGAAAACGATCTGATGGTATTCTTATAAAAGAAAATTACCTGAATTATGGAAGTGTTCTGATAGAGGTAAATCTTTTCAAATGCCATCGTTGGGACCTGAAATGACCATAACTCTTTCTCGGATCAAAAAAAGTTCCGACTATATGTCATTTAACAGCGCAATTGATGTTATAATACTTCACTTTTGACAAATTCGCAAAATAGACGAATGTTAAGAAAGGTCAGAGTTCAACAGCCAAATGCACTACTCTGCTTTCACCACCTAAACATCGACATACACACATCAATCGTAATTAAACATCAATCATCAACTCATATAAAAGTACGTGATCACCGGCTGCTACACCAATGAGCCAAAAGTCTTTCAGCAGGCAATTAAGTGAACTTAAGTTAATATGCCTGAATACAACTCGCATTCAAATACTTCCCTCCGCCAGGATACTGTTCAGTCCGAAACAGAATTCCAATGGGTGAGGACTAAGGGATGAGGGAGATGAAGGATGGTGGATGGAAACCTTCGGTAATCGATGAAACTGAAGGTGCAAGGCAGAAAAAACCAGAGTTTTGCTGAATACAGTGGATCCCCTACTCGAAGATAATATACGAGATCAAAAAATGGAACCCTCATTTAGCATCCCACTTCAGCTGTATGGGAGGACCTTAAGCCGTCCTTTATATTCAAAGACGGTTTGAAGGAAACTACTTTAATGACCCACTGATCAAATGATCCACTCATGCCCATTGAAAGCATAATCAGAGGCGGAATAAAGGCATGCATCATGTGAACAGCATTGAAACACTCTCCCACTAAGCTAAATAAAAGAAACTAACTTCAGACTCTTCACACAAACAGCATTAAAGCTCCTCAGTGCTATTCAATAAAAAAGTGCTCAAACCTCAGCGAGTAGTACCCTTCTCAATGCATTTGCAATAGGTGCTTCCACATGGATCAAATCGAATTCCAACGTCATTTCATCGTCACTTTCATTGATGATAACAATCTTTATACGTGATATATACCTCTCCACATCCCACTTTTCTTCTTCCATAACAAAATCAGAATTCGTATCATAGGTCTGTAATAGATTTTATTTGATTCCCTTCTCCTTGAACGGTGCAAAAACGATGGAAAAAACTGGTTATTTAGGGACTGAAAAAAGTGATTTCTGAGGGTTCATCAAAACAGTTTTTATTATTCAAAAAGGCATCCACTACAATAAAGTTGTGCACAGTCGTGCTACCGATATATCACTCGCTCATCGGCTATCATAAATCCATTTAGGACATAAATTGTCTCCATCCCAATATCGCCTGTTTAATGGCATTTTAAGAGCACTTTTATTAGACAAACGGTATAAGTTAAGCCCCGATGTAGTATTTGACTTCAGCGTTATAATAAACTCGTACCGAATAAGCAATAATGTAGCATATTGCTGAAGCATTTTTGTGGAAGTAATAAATTTTGAAGCAAAAACCGAGAATTCACAGTGCGTAGTGCTGTCATATCAAAAAAAAAAATCAACAACTTAACTGCATCGGCTATGAATCTATTTGTCGTAACGAATAAATATAATGCTGGCTTTACTATATAAGACAATTATAAAACGATATAGTACAATAGAATATAAAGCAAATTAAAAAATTAAATGAAATATATTGAATTAAATAAACATTGGGAAGCTGAGAGGATCCACTTACGTTAATGATCCGTTCATTCTCCATCACAAGCGAATTCTTGTAACGACCACCATCACTTTCCTGTTTCACTCTTTCAGCGACCTTCGATTTCTTTGACGGCATCTTCACACAAACATACAACTAGCCCAATGGGGTTATATTTCTTGGTCTTCTGTAACTTAGTCAACATACAT
The DNA here is from genome assembly GCA_037389465.1 of Baylisascaris procyonis. NCBI lineage: Eukaryota > Metazoa > Nematoda > Chromadorea > Rhabditida > Ascarididae > Baylisascaris > Baylisascaris procyonis. Next base: position 464,663 of record JAZARR010000082.1, read on the forward strand.
AACGACAAAAATTGCAACATATTTCATTAGGGCACGTGTTCGCTTGCACCCCTTGTACGCATACTTAGCCAGTAGAACGAGTTTGCATATTTGATAAGATCCATTATGCGACCACTAATTTGATCACTCAACCACAAAAAAAATTTGCCAATTTGCAGGATGTCAATAATCGAGCAGCGACGCACCTCCTCATTGCTTCCAATGGGTTCCCTCCCACCAGTTCGCTTTACAGTACCCGCAATATGCATGTATTTGACCAGCCAACTCAACAAGACATGAAAAGAATAAATTCCCGTTCCACACCATTTAAATTGAGCGATTGTTCATTCAGATGCCTGTTGGAATAATCTAGCCATATTTGCATGAGTGAACATCCGCCCCAAGTCTCATTTAAATTCGACAGCTCTCAACGGGTTCCCATCATCCAGACATAACAACATTCGAATAAAAATAAATAATAAAAATTATCAAATGACGCAAAACATTTAATTTGACGCACAAAACAGCTGAAGTGAATCACAACGCCAAAGCGAAACATAAATTACCCGGACTTATTTTGGATATCCTAACACTTTTAATGGCCTTTAATTGTTCATCTAAACAGGAAACAACTGTGCTAAATCATCACTGTTCACTGTAATTTCCCAATTTGCTCAAAGTATGCTTGAAATTGGCAAGATTGTTAACATCTCAATTGTATGAGTCGTCTTTTTTTTAGAGAATACTTGCAGACATATAGTGCTCCACGTTATTTACTTCGAATGTAACGAGCTTTTCATACCGTTATGTGAGTGTTTTGCAACTGTAATCATATGTGATAATCTCAACTTGAATCTCTTCAAAAAGATTAACAGCATTAGTGCTCAAATTCAATTAAAAAACCTCATAAAAGCTTTGAACACAGAGAGATAAAAAAGTATAAATTCGCTATCCGAAAATACGGAATGAAAGACGTTGATTTGATATATGAACAATAGAAATTTATTCCCCAAACAAAGCAATAAAAAATATATTCAACAAAAATTTAGAATCATCTCAACTTAACAAAATCAACAACAGACCAATTAATCACAAAAAGATAGCCAAGAAAATCATCAGCAACATTTTGAGAAAATATATAAAAAAATTGAACGATCACAGCCAGACAAAAGCGAATAAAGGAGGGCATCCATCAGTAGAATGCCGGTACAAAAAGGGAATGCCATTTTTGCAACTTGCATCCATTATTACAGTTTCCTAGGTCTACTCTAGCATCAACAATCTCATACCCTTCTACTGTTATAAGTCGTGCTATGATCTCCTAGTTTTCTAGAATGAGTCTATTTCCGCTCCGTTGCACAAGACATATGAAATCATGTGCTCGCAATTATTCATTACTGCTTCACGTTAAGATAATGAAAGGTTTTGAATCCGCATTATACGATGTGTCCATATACCAATATTGTTATCTCTACCCAAATTATCTCCCATTTATAAGTGCAAAACTACAAAATGTTTTCTGCACCCAGTGTTACCAATCTTTGCTCAAGGTTGTCGCTTGCCCGAAAAGGAATGGATTAATGACAATGAAGACATAAATATAGCCGCCAAAACAGGGAAACCATTAATAAATATAACGCTAAAGTGAAGTGAAATGAATTGCACATTATATTTAAATGGAGCAATAAGTCCTTACTCCTTCACATTTTCACAAAATTTAACGCTTCGCTTTTTCAAAACAGGAAATTGAATTTTTTTTTTACATCCAGAAAGCTCTTAAAAATATTTTTTGTACATACATTTTTATAGATTTTCCACTTGTGAATTGATAACCGATAAATTTTGAATCCACTGAGAATATAAAACAAAAATTCATAGAGTTATGTCACTCTTCCATATACCAATAAAATAACGAAACCAAATGAGAAGAAGATCGCGACCCATTTGCATCCATGACCAAATCGGTACAATTTTGGAGCCATCTACTTCATGCCACGTCACGGCCACCTCTCGAATTGGATATCTGTAACGTTCCGCTAGATAGAGAAGCTCCACATCGAAAGCCCATCGCTCGATATGTAAAACAGGGAACAACTGCAAAAACAAACATTTATATTTTGAAGTGAAAAGTTATTTACAAGTTTAGTATGAATATTTACCGAAAACGACGATATGTACTAAGCTTTCAGAAGCAGTAAGACAATAAAGTGAAATAAATAAGCAAACCACACCGATAATCACCACAATAAATTGCTTCCCTTGTATGTTAAATTATCAAAAATGAAAGGAAGCTTCCGTTCAACATAATGAAATATTACTTCAAACATATCTATTCATCAGTCCGAAGGCATCATATGTACAATTTATCTTAATTATGGACTTCAGTGAGAGTGATATCATAAGCTGCAGCAAGAATATAATATATTAATGATAATTTGCAAAAACATAATGCAGTACTTTATTTATACAAAACAATGCAGCATTAAATCAAATAACACATGTGCAATATGTCAATAAGACATCAACCCTATTAAGCTGAAAAAATAGTTTTCGATATATAGCTGCTTTAGTTTGCAATTTGAAGAATAGATTTATTGATATATTACAAATGAATTTGACCGAGAAGTTAAACAGAAATAGCAAAGATAATAATAAAGACAAACCACCAAATTAATGAACAAATGGTCGAGAAAAATCACCCCTTTAGCCATCTCCCACCCTCTCTCCCCCCCCCCCCACAACATCACTGTAATAAATAAAACAGAAAACCTATGGCTTCCTGTTCTAATCAGTAAATGTAGGATGACAACAGCTAAGATTGGCAATCGATAAATCGTACACGTAAATTGTGGTTCAAAAAATTACCCTTGCGGCAGCACCACGTGTGAACAATTTAAATCCACATTGCGTATCGCGAATCGTCTTAACCGAAAATAAATATACCAATATATGAAAGCCAATCATGAGCAATGTTCGGGCTAGTGAACGTTTCGCTATACTCTCCGCTTCCATATGCGCTCTAAATTTACGGAAATATTTCCGAAATAACAAAGACAAACTTCTCAATACAGACTGCATATGAAACTCTGATTCTTCGAATCAATTAAACGAATGTGCTATTCTCCAGCGATAACTTCAAACCCTTAAGAAAGATGAGAAGTGGCCTCTCCTCCTACTTATCTGCTTTGCGTAGAGCAAACTCTGCGTTTTTTTTATAAATTTCTACACCGAATCAGCCGAACTTCAAGCACTCAACCGTACAGCAACAATTAATATGTAATACAACAATGAAATCATATTAGACTAGCAAAGTAGAGCAACCAACTAACATTTAAAAAATCAGTTTTAGTGGTAAAAAACAATTGAAAGGGCATTCAATTCAAAATTCCTCAGGAAGAAAAGTGATTCAAAGTGGAGAGTAACCTTGAACCAACGGCAATTGCTGGGAATGACCAATCAAAATTTGCGATGTCTTTAGGCAACGAGCCATCCGCGGTTGTGCATCTAAGCAATTCGTTTTCTAATTTCTCCAAATCGGCGAAATGGGTTGCTCCATCTGCATCGGCGAAAAGGATCATCGATCCTCGACAACACATCACTCCACAACGCACCGCACCACCTTAAACACTCCGCATTGCACAGACGGCTCAACACCACTGGCAATTCATGGCTATGCAAATTTGTAAGGATCAGGCTGCAAATGCAGCCATTTCGAACTTCAAACCTAATAAATGAGCGGAAGAAACTGAGCCAGTTCACTCTCAATCTAGACCTAGTGTTATTATGTCATAATGACTCCGCATAATCGCTGCCCTCATATTTGTTAGTACTTCACAGTAATGCATAGCTCAAAGACAAGGTGCTCCACCGATTTTGTTCAGCATAAAAACATACCACCTGAAGTGGCAACAGTGGCACAGCACACCGTTTAACCATTGATGCCAAAACTACACTACATAGGTGACCTTTTTAGAACTACGCTAGTGTATAATAAATTGGCTCTTCATAAGAAAAAGTGGAACATAATATCTAAGGGCAATAAAGTGACACAGCGCCATTATTACTCTTGGAGTATATAAACGGATTCACGATGAATAAGTTAATAGTACAATGATACTCCGTCGAACAAATGTCACCCTGTGGCGAAATTTGCAAATTAAGGAAGAATGACCTTTTCCTCGATTCTGCTTCAACCTTAAAACTTTAACAATATCACTGCCATATTTCAGTGAATATTCGAATGCAACGTCAGCTGTTCCATCCACACTACCATCATCAACTACGATTACCTGCAAAGTGTTGATACAAGACTGGAATCATCTAAATGCCTCTTTACTGACCTCTTACATCCTTTCACTCTGCTATAAATCACTGAAGGATTTCATTTGCTACTCTTATTGCTTCAAAGCAACTAACACCTCCTGTCAGAAAAAAAGGAGCAGCAAACAAACGGATGGAGTGAGGTGGCGAAAAGAATGAGTGCAGACGTATAAGGAGGTAGGGGAGAATGTGAGTATGGGCATGTATGAAAGCGCGATGAGATGAAAAGAGAGGCAAGATGCCATTAGGTAAATACCCCGGCATTTCGCTGAAGGTCTTCTTTCACACCCCTTCAATCCTTCTCAAAAAAATTCTTTAAAAAATCACATTATAAACATTAATAAAAATTTTGAAAGCAATAATGTCTACAATCAGTTTAAAAGCAAAAACAGTGCAATACATTTCAAAACTTATCAATAAAAAAACAAAAACCATTAGCATCTGCAACGTTTCAAAGCAACTGATATACCCCATGTTTAAAATATCTCAAACACTGTAGAGGCATCGATGCTTCAAAAGTTTCATTCATAAGATAATGAACGGAAAATATCGAGGAGGGGAAAAACGTAAAAATCAATTTTTTTAAATAAAGAAATTTTTTTAATTAAAGAAAAAGTATAAATAGTCAAATCATTGATTCATAAGGAAGGAAAAAGATTTCAACAAAATCCAACCTCGAATGTAAACCACGAATTCTTTTTGGTACGTGACTCCAAATATTGTAAACATTCGTCTAACATAATAGGCAAACGTTCCTGTAAACATATAGCATTCACTCTACTTTAAATGAAATATTTGCATATGCATAACTCAACATTTGAGACCATAGCTAGAAGGCATATGCGAACGTCATAGAAGAACTTGCTTTCTTCCGGTACTCCTCACTTGGAGGGTTCTAGCTGTAGATTGCAACCCAACCTCGAGATGTCACGAAAATGGAAAAAATAAAGTTAGGAAAGAAACACAGAATGTGAAGAAAGGATCATTTCAAAAGAATCGGCAACATAACCATACTCTTCTCGATTCCGCGATGGCAATGCTGCTTTTGCCTATTGCAACCAAATACCATTCATATTCGTTGATAAAAAAGTTTAAAAAAAGCAAAAACCTTTTCATTCATTGCAGGTACAACAATCGATAGGTAGCGTGATGGTGAGGTATGCCTGGGCCTGCTATCCGGGGATTCATGGAGAAGGTTTGTGAATTGGTCCTGTTCGACACCACTGGGATCATAAGCGAATACTTTCATTAGCAGGTCTTGACGAGTTCGTTTTGGCCACGGTGTCAACCAGGACAACCTGAATGAAAAATGTGCCAGAGCATAAAAATTACCGTATAAGCGGAAATAAATCTCTCATTGAGTTCACTCAGTCGCCCAGCCAGAAATATTCCCGGAAGTTTTTGAAAACTCAGTTTATACTCGAACCTTTTTTTGATACCTACAAGTTTTATTGAATGCCGTCTTCGTGCCGACATTCTGTTAGATACTGTCATTTGCAGCAACATCATTATAAATATAACGCGAGAACATTGCAGAGGTGGGCAAATATCCCAAGAAGAATGATTCCGTTTGCTGCTGAGAAGTGAAGCTTCACTATTCAAATGCCTAATGTTCACAGGGATCAGATTAGACTACGGAGAGAATAGGCGTACAAATAAGTAAATTGGTATATATATATATATATATATATATATATATATATATATATATATATATATATATATATATATATATATATATATGTGAAAAAGGATGAAAAAAACTGACATGAATAGCGCACCAACAGCGAGAACGAAAAGAGAGAGAATGGCAGTGCCAATTACAATAAGTAAATCCGCCATAGATCGAATCCAGTGCCACTTTTGTGTTGATAAAGCTGATGTCTCGGCAGTTCTGCAAAGAGAACGGTCACAACTGAGGCATAATAATAACAAAGAAAACATTAAAGGGATATTTATTTATTCAAAGAGGAAAGAGGGGTGACTTATATAAAATATATTTGCGTTTAATGGCGGCATCATTTGATGTAAATTCCCCAATCCTGACTCAACAACGACGATATTTCTAAAAGTGATAACAAAAACAGCTAAACAGTAAACATCACAAACAATCAAAAATATTTATTAAAAAACAAACAATACGCACTCTAAATGAATGGAAATGGTCAACAGTTAACATTCAATCAACGAAAACGCACCAAAAACAGTGAACGTTGCACAGAGTAAAATCATCACAGTCACCTCCACTCGAGAATGAATTAATCCGAATTGGATTGCAATAATGCACAATTCCACACCCTGTCCCCCCCCCCAACCTCGATCCCCTTGAATAAATCACATAACACCGATCCCACAATGCATGAAACATTTCAACTAATTAATGAACCCATATCCACATCTTTATATTCATACGGATGCAATAGACTGCTTAAAAGATCTGTCTATGTTTATAATAGCGCTCTTAAAGTCTTAGCATATGCGATAGGCGGGAGATTCAAAACTACCACATAATTCTTTGGATCATTCAAATTTGGGATCGATGTGAACGCAGAAATACGTCGTTGAGGAATTAATGACTCGTAATGATAACGGGGACAGGCGGTCAGACCATTGATATATTTCATGTTTACCCAATTGCAACAGATTAGCTTTCATGGTTCGTCAATGGAACCTCACAGATACATTAACGAACATCCACATTGCATAGGTAAGGAGACCATTATCAGCTCCCTAAAGTTTTGTATAACTGCAAAATGAGTGATAACGAAATTGTTCGTTGCAAATGTATAAATTATTTCTGAAAACGTCACATAATTGCAACGCAAATTGCATATGCAGAAAATTGTGTCGATGTGAAGTTAACGATTGTCTTCGATTTCATTATTGTTTATTACGTGTTCATTGGGCGGTTCAAAGGAATGGCCCAATACGAGCTTGTGAAGTTGGAAGTGGGCGAGAAGATCGATCAATGGGTCGTTGAGGATAAACTTGGCGAAGGTGGATTTGGTTCCGTTTACAAGGTGCAACAATGAGTTTGGTTATTTCAATGTTCATTTAATAAATGGTATCGTTTATTATATTTTACAAATGAGGTTCGAAAAATCAAGTTTTTAATTGAAAATCAATTGCCTGCTGGATATACAAGTTCATGACCTCACTGGATACAGTAGCAATTGATAAAGTGACTCTCTAACTATTAGGAGATAAAAATAAGTTGATTTAATTCAATTTTACCGATAATAATTGATGCGTTGACCTTTCGACGTAGAATTAATTCATAATAACCATTTAGACTTTAAGGAGCAACAACGATGAGATTTGATGACAATATTTCATTTAATTTATGAAAGATTAGTGCATAAAAAATTGTTGAAATTTATGTTTTCAATGATATAAAAGTTTTTCTTCCTTGTTGAACAATAGATTCGATGATTGCAATGTTGAAGAAGTGTTCAATTCTCCGTTAAAGAATCACAAAATTCTTTTTTAGGTATCGCGTAAAAAAGAAATATTTGCACTGAAAACTGAAAATTTGAACGAAACTGTTAAAGTAAGAGATTTCATTATTTTTAAGTTATTCTGGATGTAAAGTGAATCTTTTTAACGCAAATTTGAAGGATATCCTCGAAAAGTTTGTAAAGAAAGCGGCTGGTTTGAAATGTTTCCCGAATAATGTGGCATCTGTCAATAGTGATAAACTAATCGACCATCAGTCACATCGAATACAACATTTGAACGTACTTTTGCATTCAATCGTTGGTGTAATCACTAAGCGATTCAACGAGAAATAAATCAACGGAAGTTTTCGCTCATCAATGGGCGCCAAACATACACACACATGCACAAGCACGAGTGCATACGTACACGCAGACGGACGTAAGCACACACACAAACGCGTAAGTGCACGCGCACACACTACGCACATGCGCGCATACATAAGTGCATAGACACATACACAAAGTGAGGAATGCCTATTTTCAGCTTCAGGGCCAAGATTATTCTTTCGTGGGTGGTTGTCTTATGCTCTTTCCAGCAGTAATTAGCCAACATAGAATTGATAGGTCAATGGGGCATTCTTGGACTTAAAACGGAATGCAAAGAGCTATAAGTAGCAGTTGATCAAAACTTAAGAGTAAACAATCCCAAACATCAGTGGTCCGTCATCGTTCATCGAGTCACCTACATGTGGAACACCTTTCCGTTCCTTCTTATTGAATTTCTACACTGCTGATCGTTTGAAAATATTCGGCTTAATCATAATCAAATATTAAATTTAAAGGTACTAAAGATGGAAGTATACGTGTTGAAAATGGCGGAAAAGAATAAAAGCAAACATTTCTGTAAATGTGAGGATTCCGGTATGTACAAATCGATGCTCTACATAGTGATGACGATGGTTGGACCTTGCCTTCAAGTGAGTAGCATGTATTTTATAATTTCACGAATCTTATCAACGCACTTCCTCTAACACTCGTGTCAGCCATGCATACATGCATAATTTTGTCAAGTCTTTGCAAAGAACAAAGAAAACTGCAATAGAGCATTAACTGGGTTATTTAAAGAAAGCGCCTATATGAAAATATAACAGCAATCACAAGAAACACATTGTTGACGTATATTAATACAAGGTAATTATTATGTGAATCATGCAAATCAAAGGATGCAATAGGATTTATGGTAATAGACCACTCATCAATTAGCTAACCATCCGGTAACTAGACAACTCTGAAGTGAAAGCCATTGAAGACACCGTTGAATATGCAAATTTTGCATGATTAATGCAAATCATATACCGATATTGTTTTCGCATAACGAATATTTTACCATTATCGCTATATGAGTGTCGGAGAAGCCAAGTTTTGTAGCAAACACCAATATCTAACTAAATATGTAGTACAAGATTATACTCATGAGAATTAAGAAAATTGTTTGCGAGCAGTGAAGTATGTACACAAAAAATATATAAAATTAATGCACAATATTCGTACAATTATTACTAGAAATGCAAATCTGTTGATGCAGATCGACAATTTTTCCGCCTCAACAATATCCTTTGGCAGTTTATTTGAAATTACAGAAATGTTAATATTCTTCGATGTATTTCACATAAGGACGATTCGGAGTTAGAATACGTAGATGCCTTTGTCAGAGGTGTATCTTCTGCTCTTCTGCCGATTAACTGGTAGAGAAGCGTACATCTCATCTTCGCGTACATCTCGAGATTATTGGTCATGACATGGATGCATCTTTTAATGACTTTAAAACATAGGATTAAGTCGGAATAAGGATTTTATGCATTCGAGACCCTGAAGGTTGGAAGATTCGAGATTTGGCTCATAATCAAGACTGTATGGGCCCTTGAAACGCTTCTGAAAAGCTATCAGGGTGAAAGACATTTGCGCATGTTCAAAATGTTCTATATCTAAGTGCAAAGCAACCAGTCCGGCGTGCAGTATTCAAGCTTAGATCGAGATGATAGAACGAATAAGCTTGGTTGAAATCTTCAATACCTGGATAACGCAGTAGTTTCAAAATATAGTTTATATTAGGCATATCTCCCAAAATATTTTTACTATTTTTTGCCTTCCTTCGTGGCGGTGCTTGTTTGAAATTCTAGTCAAGCCAGACGCTGTTATGATAGCCTTTAAGTTGTAAGTGCAATGAAGCCTCTGATCGATGATTCAAAATGGTGTGTGGATGTGATAGCGGATGAGGCGAAAACATAGAAAGCCATGCATACATCCGAGGTGACAGCTTTAGATGACTCATACGACGAATAGTTTCACCCTATATATATCTATCTCAGTAGTCTACTTCTGAATTCGTTCACTACCGAGAGAGAGAGAAGCGTCCTCACATCTGTGAGACATAAAAGAGAATAATTTCCATATAAACCGACGCTGATGCCCTCGAGTACGCAAATGGAGGGATCTCTCCTCACAATCGCGCCATAGTATCCTAGGTGAGAGTAGATCCAATTCCGTCAAAATAACCAGCAAAGAATGAGGGTGATTGCGGTGATAAAAATCCCTATGAATGATCATTCTTTTCAGTTGGCGAATGAATTTTGCAGAAATATAAAAAAATCAATTGCAGGACATAAGAAAGGAATTGCCTGGTCAGAAACTATCGATTGGCTGTGCACTCTCAGTTGGCATTCAATGCTTAGAGGCCATCGAAGAGTTGCACACGATTGGATTTTTGCACAGGTTTTAGTTGTCATTCTATGTATTATGCACTCAGACGTATATATCTTGAAAATTTGTATCGCCTTGTTGACTCGTGTGAGGTATTTCATTCAAATTTTTTAAAATTTCTCCTTTCTTTTAAATTCACGTATAAATAAATTTTTATATTCGAATTTCGATATTTTGGGGCAATAAATATTAAAAGGATAATTTTTTTCCTCGTGGGAATTTGAGATATCTGCAATGGTTAAATGAGAGCCCCGCAACTGATAACGCCAGGTATTCCTGTAAAAGTCAGCAATTTTTTGAAGAGCTTATTACGCACTTGATCCGACTAACATAGAGGAAGGTTACCAACATAAATAATGGCCGCTTTTCATAACCTTAGAGGCTGTCTGATGGCACTGCTTGAGGGTAAAAAGTGTGGCGGGCAAGAGAAGTAATAATCGACTAAAACGAGTTTGAACCGTTGTGGTGCACAGAGGTGTTGCAGAATGCATTATAAACTCAAGTGAGTTTGCAGGGATATTAAACCAAGCAACTATGCAATTGGTAGAGAGGAGCTTCACGAACTTCGTAGAATATATATACTCGATTTTGGAATGTGCAGAAAATATCTCGACGAAAACAATAAATTTCGTCCACCAAGGAAGGTATGTTTTCGGCATAAAATTCAAATCTGAAAAGAAAAAAAAACAGCGAAAGCTCTGAAGGTGATTCGTTTGTGCTTTCTCAGTCGCTGATTGTGCTAAAATGTGATGAGTTATCCAAATCATTTATTGGTCAGCAATCACTGCAAGAAGTCATGTTGCCTAATATTAAGATGAAAGAGTGGAGCCAGTGAAGCGTCAAAACTTAGAAGTATCTCTCGTAATAACTTCCAATTAGAGACCGTTGAGGCTGTCAATAAACGTAAACTAGTTGAATGCGGTTGGCATTATCAGCTGTTAAATACTTTGTTGCAAATTTATGGGAATGATTGGGATACTCGAATCATCCTTTTATTCGCCGATAACCAACAAACGTTTATTAACTTTCGTTTTTTCATGATTCCCATTCATCTGACAGTTTGGATATACCTTTATTAACGTTTTTATCACTGCAAGTAGTAGATTATCCTCAAAACAAGTATAATAAAACATCCATTCTTAATCTATAACCTTAATATTTATAGAAACAATGTTGTTTCACAAGCATATAATCAATAGATATGATTATATGAGAGTTTACAGTTGTCAACATTTAATGCGTTAGTAGCGATTCTATAATCCTTTATGCTGACACAGTCATAATCGTAGCACATGAAAATCATCGAGTGAAACATCTCGCCATGTATCATAAAACTATGAACAACCGATACGTTTATATAATAGAGGAATCTATATCCGAAGATTTAGGCACACGTCTGCTAAACGTATATCAGAAAAATTAAAAAAAAAAAAGATTGGTATGTTATGATTATGACTCAGCGAGTGGAACCGTTAGCACAAAATATTATTCCATGTTAGTCTGACACATTGCATAGTGACAACCATAAATTCTCATACGTTGATAATCTAAAGTCGTCCTGAGAGGATAGAAAATGATATTGGAAAATTGAGCTCCAAATAAGCATATATACTAGATAATATGGAGCAGTTGTCTTCTGAATGAAAGTCTACCTATGAGCCATCAGTCAGCTGAATACTTCTGATGCCATAGGCCTGGCAGAAGCAATGTTTAAAAAGAATCCTGGAGAAAAGGGGGTAGGCCCAAGGAGGTTGAGGTGTCGAAAACTGCATTCTTCGCTATCTCTCACCTCATACTTCTTTACTCGAATGCCAAATATTGGTGTTACTGTAGAGAGCTGGTTTCCGAGGAACGGTCAGATACGCACCACTATCATGTCACATTCGACGTGAAACATGTCGTAAGGATGACATTGAATCGTGGCTCTACCAGCAGATCGAAATGACTCGAGGTGCTTTACCGTGGCGGTCGATGGACGACAAGAGGGATGATGTTGCAATGTACAAGGTTTGTCCCATTTGAAATTTTGCTAAGTATGATTGTTTCATTACAATGGCGGTTCGTTCATAGTGCAAATGCAGACAATTATCGTGCAGCCTTGAAATGAACCCTCAATACAAATTTCTCTCAGTGCGAATACCTCATTTCATTGAGGAAATTGTTATAATCGTGTTGCGATCCATTAGCACAACCCCAATCAATAACAAACCGTTTCTATTAGATCATTAGACCGCTACAAATTTAATGAAGTTATTTTCATTTCGTGAGGATTTGAAATTCGGAACCATTCTTATAATTTCATTACATTTCCGTAACAAAGCTAAATTATAGTCGACATATTTACAGCTTGAATTTACACTACGAATTGTCCGGTATAGTTATTGCTTATATAGGCTTATTTTCTGAATATTAATACTTGTTAGGAATTCCACTACGGCATTATTTGAAAATTAATGCATATAATCATTTTTTTTTTTAGTTGTTTCTTTCCGATGAACATTCGGGTGTATTTCAATATAAGAATTGAGGCATATAATAATTGTTGAATTGGTTGTTGCATTTCGCCATTAAATTTATATCAAAAGGATGTGAACTATAGGAAAGGGCTCGTTACGATGTCGGTCTAAGAGAGTTAATGGGTGGATGTCCACGTGAATATATCGAAATTCTGCGCTATATTGACAATCTCAGATTCTATGATAAACCAGATTATAACAAAATATATAAGGTTCATATTTTTTTTTCACAGAAAAATTTATAGTAAACATACGTTAGAGCACTCAATATCGAATGTTTTTAAGAGATGCTTCAATTGCACCGATAAACACATAAAAAAGCTGTCTTTTTACTCTCATTTTGTTGTCATTATGTTTGTTTGCAGTGGAAAATATTTTTGTCTGACATCACAAAATCTCGAAAATCTTTTTTTTTGGAAGAACTTTGAAACGTTTTTAATAATTCTATCGTATCAAAAATTCCGTTTTTTTAAAATTTCCGAGTAGAGGAGAAAAATGGAAAAATAGAAATCATTATTTTTTTGGATTATTTTTTTTTCTAGATGGAGTGAAATTTATGTGGAATATATCACAAAGCGCTCAAGATGCTAATTCAGAGATACCTCGATCGATAATAAAAATTAATCAATTATTGATTTGTCAGCAGAATGCACCTGGCGATATCATTTCAGATTTATTAATATTCTTGATTGTAGTATTCTTGGTTGTATTTACATATGTTTACGCATTGATGTTCATTAGTAATAATTTTGCATCACAACTATTTCATTAATTGGGGTACATCGACGATTTATTTTGTTAGCATATGCTAAATTATTTCGATGCTGTGAAAATGTCTATTTTGGAGGTACTAACGATATGTTGATATGGCGCCCTTTAATAGTATTATATTCTGCATAGTTGGCTTCGATAGACGAGATTTCATTTCATCTTGGGGCGCCATATGATTCACAATCTGGTAGGAATCCTTGGACCACCACGAAATTCGGGCTTCGGCCTCTGTAGGATCGAAGTCAGAATTTCCAAGGTCAGATTCGCTTCAAGCCTCAAGGTTTTGGCATGTTCAATTAATAGCGAGCAAGCATGGTGGAGTTTTACTTCCCAGCAGGGGCATTACGGAAGAATCATTCTAACAGTAGAATTGTTCGTCAAAAATGGGACTTTCAGCTCTCGTAATCTTTATCCATTGTAGTATTTGCTTACACATTTCCTCAAAGGTTTATTAAATTTTTTTAATGCACCTATGAAAAATGAGTCATTGAAAGGTTGCCGAGTTGCCTTTCAAAATTCCCTTTGAACGATTTCGATCATCGTTGCAAAAGTTGCTGTAAATATTTCAGAACATCGACTTCATAACTTTATTTTATTCCTCTCAATCGTGGAATATTGCAGTTGTTGAAGCGGTCGATGACGTCATTGCATGCAAAAGAATTCCCATACGATTGGGAAGTGACTCGAACTGAAGTACTCAAATCTGCGCGAGCATTAAGCAAGAGTAATGCGAAATAAATTTACCAATAAGTAACCTTTACTTCAAAAGCGATGTCTCTATTACCTACTTTCTATGAATAATCGATCGATACAATGAAGATGATTTCTTCCTATATCAAATATATGAAAACATAATAAAATATTCAAAATTTGACTGAAAATATTTACTTTAGAACGGAAATATGTTGTATAATGTTGTAATATTTGTAATGTTATTCGTATTAAAATGAGTTGTATCAGCGGAATGTATAGAATGTCATCTCAATTTTCACTTAATTAACTATGGAAAAAGTGCGGTATTCGATAATGAGAAATCTCTATTTGTGGAAATAATAAATTCATTAATAAAATTCGTGTCTATGAAGCTTCATTTATTACCATCAAAATATAATGCTTCGTAGTTACGTTGAATTTGTTTTTTGAGCGATGTACAATTTTCGTAGGAATTTCGAAGCAGCTGTCAGCTAGTAGCAACTTGCATTTTCAAGTTTTTCCCTTTCGTCGATCAATATGTCAATCGCATTTGCGATCACTAGGCAATGTCTGCATGATTCGCTGTTTTTGTTTTTCTTTTTCATCTGTTTACGCCGATTTATATTTGTAAAGCGTCTTACTGCAACGTTGTGTTCGCACTCTTGCAAATGTCTGATTGTCTTTTACATGTCCGCTAGCTTCAACTCGGAAACCATTGAAATTAGAGACAGGAAAATTGATGGATATAACGCAATGAAGGGTAATCCTCCACAGAAACGTTCACTTTGATCTCTTGTCTTCAAATTGAGTTGCTATAAGCTGAAATTTCTAAAAATCTGTACACATTTTGCAATCGATCAAGTCATAAAAGAATAAATATATCGTGTATGATTTGCACTAATGATCGGAACGGCTAAAATTACAAGTACGTGATTTCCCATACTTTACTATTCGTTGATAACTTTTGAAAACAACCAGACAGATGAAGTGGGATGCAAAGAGCACATATTGGGCCTGTATTTGTTGCATACTTCTACATTAGCTTTCTTTTGCGCTTGTAACTTTGATCGATGGCTACTCCCCTTTCCCCTTCCTTCAACGTTTCAGAGAGAAAACCGCTTATCGCACGGCATGTTCGTTGCCCCAAGCGGGTCTGTTGTATTGAAAGATGTTGGCCTCTAATGTCCAATAGCTCGATGTTGAGCCTCGTAGAATGTTGCAACCAAGTTCTACTCCAAACAAACAACGATAGTGCTTATGCATCGATCATGAACAATCTTTTGAGAGCATTGGATCATTAGGTTACAGGCAGGGTATAAGTGTTGCATGAAAGAAGAAATCCTCAACGTCGCTGAGGGATCATCATTGATGAGGAGAGTCCTTCTGTGCAATCGAGATCGAATATCGCAATGCAAAGAGCATTTGTCGAGTGAGTCGTTTCCTGCTCTAGCACGCGGTGTAAAGTGGACGTTAGGGTGTGCTTGCAGATGAATGCAACGCACATCCATCCTATCGCCTCTAGCATCTCTTCCACCGCATTATTTTCGCTCTATGAACGTTCCTTTTTTCTTATTATTCCTGCCACTCATCTGCGACATTCATTTTATGCTATTCTCATTTTACACTTTCACGAGGAAAAGAACTGATCGACTTATTTTTCAAAAAATTTTCAATTTTTTCTTCGAACAATTTGTTATTGTCTACCGATCTAACTTATTGATCAAAAATATTATCAGTTCAAAATTTTCAATCACTTATGTTGACTCAAATATATAACATTAACCAATGTGCGTTTGAAAGATCTTAAAGCTTTTCATTCGCAAGTTAAACACAATTAAGCCTACGCGTTCTTTATGTTTTAGTGCCAAAAACTTTGTACAACTCAAGTGTTCGACTCTAATTACAGTTAATAAATTAAAAGGAATTAATTCTCGCCGTAGCGCACCTTGTTCATTCTGATACCAATTTCTGTGATGTCCATAGCGCATAAAACACCACAATTTCGGTGCAACGACGACATATTCAAGGATGTCAATTATCAAATATTCAACGTTAATTTATAAATAAATATGCAAAGTGTTTGTTGCATTGAATGAAACGCACCAAATACCGTTAGACGGAGCTTTATGGCATCTAAAAAGGCGAGTGGGTCTACCAAAGGAGTTGGCACAATATGTTCTTTTGCATTCCACTCATCAGATGGGGCAATTTCATGGATCAACGAGAATTAACCAACATGAATGTTCCTAAAACTGCTCCCATAGTTTAATTGATCCGAGTGTTTTTACAAATCGTTTATTCGTCTTTTTGTGCATTGACCAATATATAGTTAAGGTCCAGCTTATGGGAGATCATCATGTGTTGATCTCCCATCATGTAATATCATGTGATTATACGCACCAACTTGCCTCAGTAGTTTCCGAGACTCAAACGACCGGACAGACAGACATACGACACATGAAAGTGTTAGGCATTTATTGTATTTTTGCATATGTATTTTACTAACTCATTTATTTTATCGATACAATAAAAAATTAGAGTACTCACCCGGTTGACAGCGTTTGCGCATGAAAAAGCTAATTTCTCAATCTTTGAAGGAGTAATAAAGATGACATTGGAGTCATACGACGGAGAAAGAGAGGAGAAAATCAAGAACATCAAGGAAAGAAACCACTGTAGCGAGATTAATCATTTTGCAAATACTGAGCTTCAAAAATTCGTAAAATAGATGCCAGTGAAAACTCGAATTTGTTATTGGACAGTATAATTACCATAGCTATCCGTGACTATATTAGAAGAAGCAACTATACGTGCTAAATCCATAAAATTAATATGGGGCAGAGGTCGATAATACAGCTGCTTAACTTGCGTGTTGTAAGTGATGACTGAAATCATTGATGTGACATAAAAGCAAGATATTGCCTGTTGTCCTTTATCGATGAAATAAATGAAAGCAGCTGTCCATATATATATATATATATATATATATATATATATATATATATATATATATATATATATATATATATATATATATATATATATATATATATATATGCGGTGTTGTGATGATGTGCCTCCTAAATGCAAATTTCGGCAACGAAATTGGGTACCTTTCGAATAGGAGCTGCATCTTTAATATATCAGACAACTTGGATATATATAAACTTAATATAGGTTGCATCATTATGCTTCAAAAAACATGCTTATTGTGATATTTATTGATGCAAATAATGCAGTTTATATGCTTCTATGAAAAGCGAAAGCGATGATATTCACTCGAGAGTGGGAGCAATATTGCCGAAGCAAAAATACTGCATTCACTTCATCAGTTCACTCCATCGAAGTCGCATGAAGGAGTAAACGAATTGCCTGAATTCTAAAAGGAAAACACTGCGTAGATGGGCTCTTCTGAATAATCCTCGATGATGTATTCGTGCATTCCAAAAAGGACTCCATATGAATCCATCAAGGTTTCTGCAATTCTTACTAAAAGTTGCTGTAGAAGCTTGTATTGCGTATGCCTTATATTGCTTATGTACGCCTAATAACATATGCATGCCTGTTCGATACTTTTAAGCTTCAGGCTATAGGATTTTCGTCGATACAGTTTTTGATTATGATCTATATCTCGATGGGTTTCCATGGTCAATTTTCGACTTATTCGACCATAGCTACCGATAAGTTGAAAAGGCTCAGATATGCCATGAAATTTATTCTTTTTCGCAAAAGATTCATATGACGTGATGAATTCGAACAAATCTTATTCAGTGCATTAGTATCGCTTTGGTCATTGGAATTGGCTAGGATGATAGACCTAATTGCAAAAATCGCATCTCGAGCTATCCTATTGCTATGCTTTCCCATTATTAATTTCCATCGAGTTTTGCGATACTGAGGGGTTTACCCGATTAGGCACATTGCAAATGTTCATTAACCTGTAGCGCAGTAATCCGGTGCTGCCAGATGGGCCACGTGAAACTAAACCATAAAAAAGACTAGAATTACCTAGATATATTATTTTCACATTACTCTCCTACTGAGGTGCTTGGTACTGCCTTTTGATCTTCCATGTTATTACAAAGTACCTTAACCGAATGTGCATTACCAACCATCGTCAAATCTTGACAGAAACACCAAATAAAGAAACAACGATGTCGAAAATATTTGTGCATGAAGGAACTAGTTTAAGAAACAATTGATAAAACAATGAAGTGGTGAGCTGAGTTTGCCGTTGATTAGAAAATCTTTTGTATAGGAAGTCAGTAAGAGTTAAGAAATATTAATGGCTGAGTTTGAGAAATTGAAAGGAAGGTGTCTAAGTGATCGGTGAATTGATGACTTAGAATAAAAGTTTCTTGCTGGACTTTTAAAGTTGGTGTGGGAGTTTTGATTATATTGTATAATAGAGGAATCTCAAAACCACCAAATTTAATGAATGCACCTTCAATGACTTGAAAATAGTAAAAAATTTATGCAGATTCATATATGTTTTAGGATATAAAAAAAAACTCTCAGAAATATTGATTGCAAATTTCATGAGCTAATGAGTTCCAGCAATAGTTGGATCACTATATATCATGTGGATTACCGAAAAGGTATTCAAAAATTCTATAGAAATGCTCCATAGGAACAATCCAACTTATGTAACTGCAAATAGGCGATAAATGACAAAAAATAAGCGTGCAATTGAAGAAAATGAATTATCAATTAATAGATCAATGAATATATTTTATTGCATTAGAAAGGAAAATATTATTAAAATTTACTATTCTCATTTCATTGTAATGAATGCATAAAATACTTTGAATTGCGATATTTTCAAATGTGAACGCATCCGAAATGTCTTATTACTGTAATGCGATGCAAATCGTTGCAAACAGTTGGTGTGAGATGAAACAGCTGCTCGAATTGCATATTGTTATTAGCAATTTGATCAACATTGATATGTTAACACTCTTATTTGCTCTTTCTTAGAATAAAGGCATTCACCTCGTTGATTTATTTTATATGTATAGATGTAATTGCACACTTAATATAGAGGATAGTGTAGTAATGTCTTTATATATATTTATATTTGCAGCCCACTTTTGTATCAGGCTCAATTAAGCATCAAATCTTCTCAGTTTTATTAACTTTTTAAGGAGTTCAGTTATTTATTTTTTCCACATGAAAAAATATATGCGAGAATGGCTTTTCAAAATCTTCGGGCATGCCGATCTAACTTTTTATTTTGTCTGATTTAATCACAAAAATAAATTTTTTACTGTTTGCCGTGAAATGTGCTTTCCAATTTTTCAAGCGCTATTGTGAACTCGTTTTGGTAGTTTGATTTCTCCGAAACAATGTGTAAGATTTGTTGATTTGTTTTTACGCACACAATGCGACAATAAAACTGGATATGAGGCAAAGTATCTCTCAATGGCATCTCATCAGATGAGGCGCTGTGTTAGTCACTTCATTGTGTGCCCGTTGGCAAATGCCCGGACTTCAGAACAAGCATTCTTCATTTCGCTTGATTTTCTGTCAGTCTTGCTTTAATCTTCAGTATCTACTCTGAGGTTGGCCTATTTCCACCCTATCCATTCCCCCCCCCCCCTTCCCTCTCCTCATTCATCGTAAGAGTAGATGGTGAAATATAGCTGATGGGGTTGTTGGGATGATTTGAGTTGTGAACTGGAAAAGCGAAATAAATATCCCATCGTTTATTGATGAATCAATCCAATCCAAACGATTGCATTGCCGTTCTAACGATGTGATAACATCATGCACAATCTTGATAACCATATCGCGTGGAAATGTCGATCTTTCAAGTTTCTTTTTCGTGATCACAGCTGTTGTTTGTTTCGAATTATAATTGAGTTTATTTAGCAGTAATTAAGTTGATAAACTTCGGTGCAATTCAATTTCAATTCTATCATTTCTTGCAATGTTAGTGTGATGCTTTCATCAGTTGCCGTCCATATTGTACAAATAGTGAGGGATAGTGCACACTGCTTTGCTGCTCACGGTAGAGGTAACGATGAAAAAAAAAGAAGAGAAAGATTCTTGCCTTCACATCAATCTAATGGTCGCGAGTGATCGTGTGTTTGCTCTAGCTTCAAACTGAAAGCAACGCACTTTAGTCTGTTCACCACATCAACTTCTCTCAACTCATCACATCGAAGAAACTTTCCATCTGAATTGAATTCTATTTCGATTATTGCAATTGTTCTTTTTCAGTTAAAAATATTTCAGTCGTTATTATTATTATATTCAAATGGTTTGCTTTTATTAATAATTAAACTCCTCGGTTTTAATGCATAACAGTTATCGTTATTGCAGCTTTTAGTATTCGTATAGTATAGAAATCTTTGATGATAATCCGCGAGAAAATATGAAAAAATATTTTGATAAGCGAATATAATCAGCAAAATAAAATTGTGAGGTTATCAGCAGATAAATAATGTGGTGAAGTCTTGTTGCTAATTATAATTTAGTCGCATTTTGTGCAGTGATAAGTTTGTGATCAAATGTGAATTGCATATATTTCTTTTTTGATCTATACGATGAATTATCGATTAATTGATTTTTATTTTTCGTTGAATGGCTCATTAATAAGAGCAGATGAATTAAAAGCATCTCAAAAAATATTCATCGAATGCGATTGGATGGTAAAACAATCGACGCGAAGATATTCAAATATTTTTTATTTGATTCATTTATGCACACAATTAACGTTGTTTAATTTGTGAAAGTTTTGCAATTTTTTCTTCAGTAGTGTAAAAATATTTCAAAATTTTCAAGGTTGCAGATAAGAACACTATCATTTCTCAGGAAAGATGGCATATTTTACACGTTTTTTGTAATGAAGTGAGCACTTTACACGTCTAGGTTAATGTTCGTCCCCATATAAGCTAAGTTTTCTCTTGTCATGCATTAATTGAGCATCATATGTCATCATGTGAATACTGTCAGCAGTAACAGTAGTTCTTTTAATATTGTTAGAGAATAGGTTGTAGGATGGCAGTAGTTGATTAGATGTAAATAAATCTTGATTGGTATTCTTAAAAAAAAATTTTTTTTAGAAAATCCCAGTAATCCTATACGTGCGAGATGAGGAAACTTTTATTTTCAATGCAATTTGCTCAGCGCAAAGAAATCGTTTCATTGCTCAAAAGTTATATTCAGGTACATCAATATTCTTTATTATATTTTTCGATATGTTAGCTGCTGTAACAAGGTATTTGCATATTGTTCTAAGCATCATTCATTAGTGTTCGGTGACTGTACCTTGTGCAAAAGTTTTCAGAAATGATCGATTTGGAAACGTTGAAGTAAATGGATTCAAATGTCTTATATCGTCTTATACGAGTTGCTCAATCGGATGCTTTAGCCTCTATTGTCGTATTTCTTTAAATTACTACACTTTTGTTACGTTGCTACTAGGAATTTCTATAAGTTCGTCACTGCAATGCTTTTCACAAGTGACAAGAATGAGTTTCGATTAGTTGTTGAATATGGCGATGTCTGTTCAAAGCATTGATGTTTTCTCTCATCCTCGTGTCAATTTATTTACATTTATTTTTTATTGTTTAATTGAAGTTCTTTATTTGAGTCCTCACTTAATCTTATTCAGCATGTGAATCCTGTCTCCCACTTTCATCCAAGATTTTAAAATTCTTCAACAGCCAACACTTTCTACATATTTATCTAGGCCTTTATTCCTTTTTCCATTGTACTTATAAACGGTTTTCCTGTTTTGGCCACTTCTTAAAAATTTTGGAGTTCCAAGTTTTTCTTTGTTAAATAACATTGCATTCGAACGATGTGATCGATGGAAGTAGTTACATTTAACTATTTATGTGTCTTGGATAGAGCCAATTGATTGCCATTTTTTCATCGTTATTCCAATATATTTGTATCAAATTAGATCCGGTACTCGAACTGGTGACGTAACTGGATTTATAACAATAATTCATTGCCAAATTTCAATATTTTATTCATATTTCCTCTCATTTCACATTCGGTATAAACATTTACAAGTGTTGCAAAATAAGTTATACTTAATAATTTCGAAAAAAGTGTGCATTGATTGATTATTTTCATTCTTTCTTTGAAATATCTAATTATTGCCATTTTGTGCTGATCCCTACGCTTTTTTCCATTCTTATGAAGTCTTGCGAATTTGCATTTATAAGGCGCCATGTCCTTGCATATGTATGGGTGCCTCTCTATGTGCATTCGATAGTTCGCGAACCATTGGCGATAGAACTGAGAAGTTTATTGAATATAATTTCCCATTATAGGCTCACCTACTATATCTTTTTGAGCATTTGCAGACATTTAAATGCTCTAAGAAATTTGCATACACTTCGAAGCGATCTGATTACGAGCACGACGTATGCGAATTGTTAGATCATCTAAAATATGGAGGCATTATTCTTTAAATCTTCGTGAAATTTTTTATCCAGTAAGTGCCAATATATACGACGCGCATCTTCATTTCTTTAGATTGCATGAATATTCGTTGAATAGTCTTTCATTTTCCCATCATAATTTGTCATTCTTATGCAGTAAAAAGGGGAATTAAACGTTATAAACGCTCTAGGGCAAACATCGATTATGAAAGCGTTTGAGCAATAAACGTGCCGATTTTGCTCATTTTAATAAATCATTTAATGAGTGTTTGCAAAGAAGGAAAATGGCGGACGATGGGGGAGAGGTGATGACCGATGCAGATTTTGAGAAGGCACTTGATGCGCTTCGGGAGCAAGAACCAAATGGAGAGGTCGGCGAACTGCTTAGTAAGTTAATTCCTGTATTTAATTCAGATTCTGCTACGTGTCATGCCTCATATATTTTTATAGGTGCACAATTTTTTGATCTTCTTGAAACATTTTTTCGTACAATTCTTTTTCTTTTTCCGAGATTTAGCAGTTAGCGAAACCGCGTTCTCATAAGTGCATAAAGCTAACTGAAATGGCTCTTTAAGCCGTTTAGAATTTCAAGAATAAAGCGATTTCAGCGTTGGTCAGAATTTGATATACTTTAGCTAATCCTAAAGGGAGACATGAAATAGCAAATGTATTGCATTTTGCATTCAGATGCGTAGATCTAAAAAACATATTAAGCACAAAATCTAGGCTTTTTTTTGGTGTGATTTAGGCCACTCAAAAGAGACCTCTTTAAAAAAGGGTATTTCCTAAACACTAACTACTAAAACATCGAAATTCAGGCACTAGATCCAGTAAAATAAAAAGTGGATAATTGTTTACTCTTGTGCGTGCACTGGATTACTGGCGCAACGGTATCGTATTTTGTTCAGATCCAGTCTCTAATTTACTTATCGCTGTGTGAAGGGAACTTATTGAAGCATACATCTATTGACTTTTTGCTTTTCTGTGACTGCAACATAAATTTAGCTACAAAGCAACTGCTAAAGAATGAATAGATCATCTGGATTGGTTAGCTGTGTGATTCGAAAAAAACGGGTAAAGAATAAGAGGGGATTGAGGCAACTTTAAAGAAAAGTCCTCTAATTTTTCATTTATATATGAACTTTCCCAAGCCTTCCTCCAACGTCCCCCTTTTCGCCCTTCCTTACTCCCAGTGATCACGAAATTCGAGTTTCTAATTGTAGCAGATTGCAGTTAGAATTTTATGCTCGCTTTATATGGTTAAAGAAATAGAAGTTTGCGTAAATTTAACCGCCGATGGTGGTGGATGGGAGGAAACTCCGAATAACGTTACTGATTAATGCTTTAAACCAAAATGTGATGGCAACAGCCCGAGTTTGTGAGGGGACACAATTTTCTGCACCATTTCTTTTTATCTGCATAATTGGGGTGAGGCGGGCATTGCACTAAATCACAATAATAACGAATATGCAACATAGATATTGAATGACGTTCCTTATCAGAGATGATGAACGAGAATCGAATGATAAGCTGGGAAGAAGCAGAGCAGATTCTTGGAGGCTCCAGCTATAACGAGCCAATTAAATCTTCTTTGCCCGAACAGACGAGACCCACGGAGCCAGATAACGATACGGATGTTGACGCATCGATACAAAAACTCTTACAGAATGATCCTAAGTTAAAGGAGAT
The DNA here is from genome assembly GCA_037389465.1 of Baylisascaris procyonis. NCBI lineage: Eukaryota > Metazoa > Nematoda > Chromadorea > Rhabditida > Ascarididae > Baylisascaris > Baylisascaris procyonis. The sequence goes on from JAZARR010000082.1 coordinate 489,227, forward strand.
CAACCTTAACAATATGAAGGTTGGTCTCATAACAGCCTTTTACTTTTTTCTTCACGTAAGCTAATCACTTCGCAACGTTTTTCCTCCTGGGTTGGATGAGGGCATAGTTAGGACGCGTTATATAATGTATAGGATGACGTCAAGAGGTGCTATATGAAGTGCTACTTTTCTCGAAATGTTTTTTATTAGAAATGAAACACTTAAATAATAAACTAACTGCTCGCACCACCTTCAAATTAATCCTCTCTTGTAATATTGCATCGATCCTCAACTCAGTTTTAACGGTCGGAAGCATTGTCGGAAGTTAGTTTCCGTTATTCTCTTCATGATATCTTGACACATCTCTCGAATCTCCTCTACTGTTTCATCTACTTTTCTCTTGAGGTTGAGTTTCATTTGCAGAAATAAGAAAAAACCACAACATCAACATTGAAAAAATAAGGGGCTAAATAATGGTGGTATTGTTATTAACACACAACGAGCGATGAGTGACTCGGAGTGTTATTCTAATTACCATTTCCATAATTGATTGGTGGCAAAACTCTTAATCACAATTGTATTTTAAATTTGCCTCTTTCATAGGTGAAAAGTTAGCGAATTGTGCACTTGATATTTAAATAAAGAATTTCTTTTACTTTGAACTTCACCCGTCGGTAAGTGTGTAAACGAACATGTCTTCCAAGGCAGTCATAAGCGTTAGGCTTGTTCCTGAGAAATACTTGAGGCGGTACGGTACCTTACAAACACTAAACACAATTCTTGAATTCCAGGAAGTTTTAGGCGATATACTTCGTGAAGAATTTTCTTTTGCAGAATCGATTTTCGATTGTCTTTATTTTTAACTCATCGCATTTCTCTCAAATGTAGTGAAGAAGTTCAAAATTCTGGAAGTTCCATTCAGATAAGGTTTTTTTAGGTCAATATTTTAGTGAGTTTCTATATTTATATACATAAATATTTTAAACTAGATTGAGGGGGCATATTTACGTAGGAATGCAGGAATGAAATGGAAAAGTATGCATGAGACCTTGTTTTATATAAAATGGTGTCTTTCAGCGGACACCAATCCCACAAGTGAAGAGGCTAATCGCAGCAATTCGTGACAATACATACCTCGAGAAGCTTTCACTCGCCAATATGGGATTGTACGATACGAATGTTGAAGTGAGTAACTCATCAGTCCTGAAGGAATTTTTCATTTAAGAGATCTTTTATTTATTTTGGGTGGAGAAGAGGGAGGGCCTAGGGAGGAGGTGGTGGAAGGTATCTGTATCCTGGTGGCAGATGAGGAAATGACATGCAGATGATTTCTAATTCGATCCACTGCTTCTCTATTTCAGTGTTTAAGGGTTCTGTTCGTTGGCATGGAATGTTTCCATTTGAGAGTTGTTTTCGCTTGCAGTATTATTTGAAGTGGAGCTCTAGGATTGCTATCCGAGACAAGACTGGACTGTTTCATAAGGTAGAGGGCTAGCGTTTGCAGTACTAAATTGTTAGGTGCCATAAGCATCTAATAGTACAAAAGTGTATCAACAACACTACTTTAAAATGTACTTACTCTTAGTGGCAATTTTGTGAGCATTAACTCTATGAATTTTTTCTGCATAACAAATAGTGAATTTTTTATGGCGTGAAAGTGTAAAGAGTTTTATATTAATTCATTAATTGGTTGAAATAACGATATTTAATCGAATGTTGAATGAGATAAATTCGAATTGCAGCCATTGATTGACGTTGTGGAGAACAATTCAACGTTGAAAGCAGTGAATTTGGAAACGAATTATTTAAGTGGCGATTTTTTCGCGAAACTTTTCCAAGCTGCACTTAAGAATCAAACTTTAGAGGAAGTGAAAGCTGTCAATCAGGTTTGAATTTTAATTTATTACCTAACACCTCTTTTTTTGACTGGCATCCATCAGATATTTATTTTTTTTATTGACTATTTAGCAAGTGTTGTGTCGAAAGAGGGAGGGGGACGAGGGCAGTATCATACCTTATAACCGCAATGTTTGATTGAGCTTACCATCAAATGCATCTAGTTTAATTCGTAATTCGTTGCCAAATCCTATGATTGGTTATTTCTATATCTCCCCCTCCCCCCACATCTATTGATGTGGTTAGCATCTCATTTCAATATGCGCAACCTGTACTCTCTGAGCACTGCATTGACGTTCTAACATAGAATAATGCTCACGCGATGAGTACACACAGTTATTCCTATATAAGCGCGTGCCGCATAAAGTTTAAGCAAACTTTGCCTATGTAATGCTCTCATCCCCTATCAACTTTTGAAGGAAAAATGTGCACAGTGTTTTATCATGAAATGAGAGTCTCATTGTATAGTAGTAAACGATAGCCTTTATGAGGAACCAAGCAGAACTTTTCTTGGTTATGGACGCAGACGGAGAAGAAAAGATCTGATTCCCTTATGTACAGTTTTTGATCGAATCCCTATCTGATTCTATTTTCGAGGGACAACCGCTCGATACCGTTTCGCCGTCATAATCCAATTCTCATCAGCTTCCTTGCTGTCGCGGCCATCAGTCTTTTATCGAAAGGCAATTAATGGCAAACTGAGTGGAGGAGATGGGAGGGAGAGTGGGGGGAGTAAAATTGCAAAGCTAGAAATGGAACTGAAGGTGTTTTTTGTATTTAGTGGTGTAATTGCGCATGGATATTAAGAAATAGTTGCTCGTTTTTATGTTCGGAGTTCGCAATTTTTCCAGATTAAACGTACTATGTGCGAATCGAGAGTGTAGGCTTTATAGAATTCAAGAATTTCAGAAATCGGCATGCACCGCGGATATGCTTCGAGGTGTCACGTATATTGGGGTGGAAGGGATTGAAAATGCAAGGGAGGCGGTAGGGAGGGGTATAGAGGCAGCTGATATTCTAAGTAGACATATATTTTATAACTGTGACTTTTCAACTCGGACAGGTATTTAGAGCCTGAGGAGGCGTAAAAGGAATTTGCTTGTAATTTGAGAGATATAACTTTTTCTGCGGCACTTAAAAGCGGTTATATGATTTCGTCACTTATTTATAGGGAGTAACGTTCTCGACAACATCCGAAAAGGAGATCATTGATGCAATTTTTGCGAATAGAGGTATCATCAAGGTATCTATAAATCTTCGATTACCTGAAGGTCGACACAAAATTGAAAATGCGATGTTGAGGAATGGGGAAATAAGTATGTTATTCCATCTCGTTACATTTATATATTTCATTTTTTACGCTTTAGAAAAACTTTTGGGAAATTTTCACTAATTTTTCTAACAATACAATGTGATTTAAAAATTTTTTCAATTATTCTCCCATTTGAATCATTCTGATGTAAATATCTAATGTTTTGATTGAAAGATATAAAATATTTAAGATTCCAATTTTTTTAATTCTAGAGTTCATTCGGTTAATTCCAAGAAAATTTAGTATACTTTTTGTTTGAATAGAATTTGGTAATATAATGCAATAATATAAGAAGCGAGGATGGAGTTGGTCGTTGTCTTGTTATATGGTTGTCCAAATATATGCTATTTTAGCTAATTTTAATTCTTATTTTATATTTATTAGTGAATTTCTGATGTTTACAGCAAATTAAAATGGTTAAATGATAAAAATTAGAAGGAAATATTAAATAGTAATTGCAGTTTAGATAACTGTTATGTGAGAACAATTTGAAATTAGATTAAAGGATAACTATCATAGAATGAAAAAGTGATTAGTTTGTTAGGATGATAGGAGACATTCCATCTATGCTTTTTCTCGTCTCCCCGTCTCTATTGTTCGATGGAAACGATATTTTACATCATTATAGAAGGAATTTTTAAATTTCAGGCAATCTTCTTTATCAGTTGTTTGTGTGTTTCAAAGCGTTAATCCTTTGAGTTGAGTGAGCACTTCGCATCGAAACTTGAAAATTGTCGCTCATCCAAATGTTTGACATATCATTTAATATTTCATACTCCAACTTAGTGGGATTTACACAGAATTAAGTTAGTATATTCAAATGAGTGCTGTTTCGGATGTATTTGTGAAGTAAAGGTTTTAGAAATATTAGAAAAGTTACTGGTCGAAGTTAATATCTGTTTCTGGGAATTTCGATGATCTCTGGCCTATAAAATATTTGTTGATGTCTAGCATTCCAAGTTATGCTTTTCAACAATTAGAAGATATCGAAATGCCTCTGCAGAGTGATAAACTCAAAAAATAAGATAGACGATAATTCATATAAGCCTGAAAAAAGCATCGTTGTAATGTACTTATGCGTTGTTTGGCAAAAAAAGAAGAGCAAAAGAAAGCAATTGAGAGATAGAAATTAATTGAAAGAATCAAAAGACTCTTGCAGAATGGAATAATCACAACCTCAGGTGTGACTTAGTTCGGTTCAGTCTAATTTAAGAACGAAATAGAAGCTTTCGTGTAGCTATTTGATGAAGATGTTTTGGGTGCGAGCAGGGGGATACCGATGCCTGCAACATGCAAATGCTTCTGATGCAAAACGATAATATTGTAGAATGTCGCATAGCTGGTCTTTTTTCGACGTCGAAATATTTTTTTATTGTTCTAGAACGTGTTCTTCGTCGACAGGCAGCACAAGCAGCAAAAGCAGCCGAGGAAGCCAATAAGAAAGCCGAAGAGGAGGCGACAACCAAGAAAAAAGATGAGGTAAAGAAGAATTCACCTAAAAAAACAGCCACAAAAGCATCTACAGGAACCACAAAGGTTACCCCAACTAAGGATGGCACGACAATCGCGGCGAAAACACCCACTGAAACTCCAGCTACGATCACGACTGCTGACGCTGCTAAAACTTTAACTAAAACTCCAGCCAAACCTGCAGCTAAAACTCCCACTAAAACTGCAGCCAAGGCTTCAGCGACCAAAACCGATACTGCAGAGGTCCCAACTGAAGCAGACAAAAAAACTGAAGCAAAAGCAACTGCTAAACCTCTAGCTAAAACTGCACCGAAAGCTCCGGCTAAAACCACATCTAGTACGAAAGCATCGTCCAAGAGCACTGCGGCGAAAGCAGCTGCGGACAGCTCATCAACTGAGGCAACTACGAAAGCACCAGCTAAACCTGCTGCTACCACAACCGCATCTTCTGCTAAACAGCCGGATACTTCAGCAACAAAGGTCCGACTTTGTGACTGAGTATCGACCACCGCATTAGCTATACCATATCTATACCATATTTCTGAAAGGCGAATGAGAGAACATTGAAAATTCCAATGCAAGCACTTGCGTTTATAAAAATAAAGGAAGGGACTATGGTGATGAGTCAGGTGTGAATTCTGCAGGGAACCAGATGTGCATTACATAGATAATAGACAGTCATCTGACTTATCTACTGTTATTTTAGTGGTAGTAACGACATTTCTGTCTAATTGCTAGGTTCTTTCACACAACTTTATAGGTGTTGGAAGACAAGGAGATTTCATCGACAGCATTTAATTGGTGGTCGATATGAAGTCATTAGTTGCATGTATTTCATGAGCTTTCATTGCTTGTGCTTGGCTTTGAGCTTCTAACCCGACAACAAAGATTTTTTATTTGTCTATGTTCTTGGTTTTTTATCTAATTTTTGCACTTCGATTGTTGAATAATTTAGTTCTTGTTGGTATTATCTAATGGTTGAACTATGTCTTAAACTGTTTGTTTATATAATATCCAGCACTTTTTTTTTAGAAACGATGAAGTTTATTGTGAGTATTCCAAAAAATTAAAATTTATAGAAAATATTTGTACGATTTTACATAAAAAGAAAATTCAGCTGAGCGTAGCCTTGTTAAATCGAATTTTGTAGAGATCCCTTTTGAATGCTGCTTCAAGGGAGTGGAAATTTACCATAAAAAGCCAAATTAGTTTAGAATCATCAAAGAAATTTTTCTTGGGAATAGATAGGTGTATAAAATAACGTGTAGGAGAGTGCAATGTTGAATTATATATATATATATATATATATATATATATATATATATATATATATATATATATATATATATATATATATATATATATATATATATATATATAGACAATTATATATATATATATATATATATATATATATATATATAGACAATTATATATATATATATATATATATATATATATATATATATATATATATATATATATATATATATATATATATATAGACAAAATACCTGGCAATTTCCTGCTTCAAACTGGCTAAATTACACCGTGGAACTATCAATTCATTGAAATTGCACCCTTTCGTCCTCCCACTTCCTCTCCCCTCCCCTCCCCCACACCTCCTACCACTCTTCTTCTCCTCCCTCCCACACCTATTCACTCTCTTCCATTCATACCGATGTTCCGTCCTACTCTTCACAACATTTCCTCCTCTCTTTGTTGTCACTCTATGATGACGTGCACACTTCATTATTATAGTATAACTGCATTTCTTTACTTCTCTCAGGTCTGTTTGCTTTCTGATGACGTCATGAGTTCGCTATTAGTGAATGAGTTGTGTGATTCATTGATGTGCCGATCGGTTTATTTGCTAAGCACGGTTTCGCTTGCTCGCTAAATAACATAAAAGAGCTTGCTTATAACAGAAGCATTTTCTTGCATACTGTATTTCTATTTGAATTATAAGATTCTCTTTGAATGCTTAAAATATTATCACACAAAGTAGATTTATTCCGTTTATAGCATTTGTTACAGAAATAATTTCAGTCTACCAAACATTCGTAAAAAATTTCAATTCCTTCCTCACCTGCAAATTTGGTTTTTTTTTTAAATGTTTGCTTCTAGAAGATGTGATTTGTTTAAATACGAAAAACCATTTTTAGAATCAAACAGCAATGTGGATTATCTGCGCTTTCGTTTATATCGAATATGTTCGACCTTATGAACGTTGATTTAGCGTACCTGAGAAAATAGTATTCGAATTTGGTGTGCTGCATAAAACAGTCCATATTTTTAAATATTTCGATCTTCATTTATAAAAGTCAATAGTGAAATCTCAATTTGCAGAGTGGGATGTGAAAATTGGCAATCGTTGTTTTCGGCAAAATGAGTGTAGATATGAAGATCGAACACATTCAACTCCGTTCTAACAATAACAATTTCCCCTTAAAATATGCAAATTTTCTGTGGAAACGAGTGAGCACATATTCTGAAGAGGCGTCAGCATTAATTTACCACTAAGCAATTCAACCAATTCATATGTAACGTTTTCTGTTCTAGTTCTTGCAGTATTCCCTTTCTTTTTTTCTAACAGTCTTATCTCTTTCTATGATATGCCTCTTGCCAGTTAGCATAGTTCAAACTTGTGCACCAACCATCTAGTCTAGAGTGAGATTAGTATCGAACTTTCTATCAGAATTTTTGAGTAATCTTATAATTCCTGGGCAGCTGCACTGTTAGGAAAGGAAGAGGACGAAAAGGGGGAATTAGGTTTCCAGTTATTAGACAGCATATTTTACAAAAGCCTTTATGAAGCACTTTATATGTAGTGATCATCGGTGGTCATTAACGACGTGTAATCAGAAAGCGTTCAACAAATATGTGAAACGTATTGGTATTCGTAAAGTTTACATCTTATTTCCTATCGGAATGAGATAGTGAGTAGCTATTAAAGTCCTAATGGGAAGCAGGGGATTTTCTCGGTTTTGTTCGAGAACATTGACCTTTCTGAGATGAGGGTTCTCTCGGTTTTATTCACATTCGCTGTCATCTTCTTACTAATTCGAACCACTCGATAAAGCCCTCTTCCATTTGCATATCAGATTTTGTCTTCTCATTTTGGATTACTTTTAAGTCATATTACCGAAGCAAATTAAAAACTGTTTATTTTTTCAGATTTCTCCTCCCGTTTTCCTATTCAAAAGGCGAATATACTAAAGCATGAAATAGTGTCAGTGTTCGATGGGAATCTTGTATTTTTTTTTTTTAATTTACAAATGCTTTGCTCTTATAACAGTTTGTGCATTAATAATACACATTAACAGTACCTACTTAACCTCAAAAAACGATGGAATTATCTTGCTTAGGAGACTTTGCAGTAATATTACTAGAAACTAAGGAAAGGCTGAGAGAGAGACCAACGTGGCACTTCTTAGAACAACCTAATTCACAGGTGAGGATCAAAAGGACGTGTTCCTTTCGAAAATTAACATCATTAAACCATTAAACAGCCAGCAGTATATATCGTTCTTTTAGTTTTACATTGCAACTACCTTCTCTTCCCTTCCCCCAAGAAATCCCTCGAATATGAAGAGTTGTAATCTAAAGTAATTTTTTGACTGCGAAGTTGCTCCTGAAGATTTTAGATCAGAGATCACTGAACAAATTGGGTCAAGGCACGCCTCTTCATCTTCTCTTTTGAAATAAGTTTTTTTCAGTTCTTATATATTCACACAAGTTTATTTTTAACTGGAAGTGCAGTGCACAGAGAGCAATTGAAAGGTCACCGCATGAGAAATTTGTCGTTTTTATTTCAAAATTTATTGCGTTATTTATTATTTGTTTGGATTTTTGTGTAATAGGCGACCGCTCAATACTCGGTAATAAATCCTTATTCCTTTTCAGCCGGCAGCAAAGACAGCCCCGGCAGTTCCACCGAAGAAGACGACCATCTCAAAGACAACTACAGATATGCCTGCATCGGCTGAAAAGTCAGAAGCTGCAGTCACTGCCAAAGAGGCGACACCTTCAAAGACTACATCAAAGAAAACACCAACAAAGAAGATCGATCAGCCGATGGCTGTTTACCCATTGAAAAAGTCTCAAAAGCAGTGAATAAAGATTTTTATTTGAGGTATTCGGCTGTTCGTTTGCATGTGATGTCAAGTGGTGGATGGTGACCAAATGAAGCAATACCAGCTTCTACACAAATTGTTCCTCTTCCAAACAGCCAATTTAGGTAACTGGTTAGCAGTGAGGTCTAAATAGGCATCCCATAAAGGCTAAGCTTTCGAAGCTAGCCCGATTATTGGATATGTGGACGGGGCTTCTGTGGTCATCTGCAGATACTTCTTGGAGCCCTGGGTCTCCAATGCGGGCTCCATGGTCCGAAATCACCAGTCATTGTTCGTGGGTGCCTCGTTCCCTCGCCGCAGGAGTTCCCGCAGAACGCCGAAGGGGGTTGTAGAGGCGCGAACTCCGAACACTTATGCCGGTGGTAGGGTTTTGAGCAAAAGGTCCGGCCGGCAGAGTTTTGAAAGTTTCGCACTTTTTCTTGTACAAAATTGCATGTTGCGGTTTGCTCAGTTTCGGTGGTTTTTTTGGAGGCATATGAGAGAGCATAATGTGTTTCTTAAAAAAGAAGTCGTGACTTCTGATATTCTGTGACGTATTTTTGAGAAATTAAGAAACGTTTTTTGCGAATGCTATAAGCACTGTAATTACTAGTGTTGCTAAGACGGGAAAGATGGGATGAAAGGGTTTCATCAAGCAATAACATCGATGCTATACGGTTGTACGCCTACACTCCTCAGTTGTCGAGCTGTCGAGCAAGATTTGCCCCAAAATGAATGTTTATAAGAAGAAGAAAACTTGCTGTTGAAGATAGTAGAGGAAGGAGAAAGGAACGGTTAGGACGAAGCCATCGGACATACTGGATGAGTGAGAAGGAAGCATTCACTGGTCAATTTCTTCGCTGGAGGAGGATTGGGGAAGTTGGACGAAGTGGAAACATAGGAGGGTCTCGTAAAGGTCTCTGTAAAAAAATAGCAATGAAACGCTGCTTTTTCTCCCTTAGCGTTTATGATGCAAGAAATGCTAGTGCAGTATTCTTATGCGTTTGAGTAACCATACGGTTTTTGTTCATGTGCTGAAAAACGAGACGGAGTTTCGAGCTCCGCTAATGCTGTGGTTTCGTAATAACATCTATGGCTTTCTCTAACAATACCTGTTATATCTGCAGCTCGTATCGCGGACTGAACAAAGGCCGAAATCTTTACTCATCGAGAGGTCTCGAGGAATTTCCAGGTATAACCATTGGAAAAGAGGTTGGGAGACAAACATGGAGGTGCTATTTGGTTTGAATGTTATGGTGCTGAATGGAATTTTAATCCTTGCTCCCACCCCCTCCTCCTCTCCTTTTCCATCCATCAGTTAGGGATGCGCGCTCTGATATTTTTGCACAATTAAGAGTGCTGTGATCCGAGTGTGTGCAAAGCATATTTTTCTACTTCGTACGAACGGTAGTTTTATATACTGAACGATGAGAGAATATTTTGGTGTTTTATTTTTGAATCTTGCAATATTTCAAGCAAACCTCCTGAGACTGATTCTTCGTTGACCTATCGAATGCGAAATTACGGCTACGACTAAGGTCCACAAATATCCGCAAACAAAGAAGCGAACAAGAAGACAAAGCAGCAGCCAAGAAAGTAAAGAAGCCTGATTAAGTAAGCAACAATATTAGGAGACTTCAACGAACGAAAAAGTTTTATAAATCCGATTTTCCTAGACAAAAAAAAGCTTTTCAATAGTCTTTTTCGGATAATTCTTTTTAAATAAATGTTCAAAGAATAAATAGTCGTTCACAGCAGAAATGATAGTGGAAACGTTTTCTACATAATGCACTACGATTTTCACTTTTTAATCGTGTTAGATTCTCCAAAATTTTTATCGACGTTTACATAGGACAACAAAACATCATTTTTCAGTTGTTAAAGATATTTGAATAAAATTAAGGAATTCGCTATTGATGAATTAAAAATGAAAATACTTTTCCTCCTTTTAATCTGTAGCGCTTGCGATAATTGACCACTTCCCACTTAATGATGCACATAGCGACGACGTATCGATGTAAGGCTCACCGGAATAGGTGTGCAGTATGCCAGCGCAGTCCCCACACCCCGCAGTCTGCTATTCTTCAACAAGTTAAGCTCATCCTTACAACCCACTGCTTACGACCTCATGCGGAACCCAAAAACCTACCTTTTACCATCTCACGCTTCTCCATACCACCCGTCGTTAACACCGCCCAATACTCATTGTTCACACCTTGCATCCACCCCATAGCCAGCTGACCAGATCCTCTCCACCTTAAAATCCCTTAAATGCTACCTTACAGTTCACAGTCCCCTGGCTTATGACCATCCATATAGCCCATTGTTTACCACAACATGCTTGGCATGTAACACACTCATAGCCTTGCATTTTTCATCACAACACAAGCTATTGCTTCCCTTGTTGATGATCGCATTGCTCTTTAATAGTCCGCATTTCGCAGCCCAGTCAACCAAGTAGTATGCACCTCATTACTTATGGCACTACATCTTATACCAGTTGAAATTTTTAGACAACAACAACAATAGGCCACTGAACTCATCAGACGAGGCTTCAACGCTCCACTTTTCCTGAATTGAAGATCTAGTCTGTAAGCTTCCTAAGCTTAGCCGACAGTCTGTTTTGGGGTGGAAAAATTGTTTTCTGAAATTCATCCAGTCGAAGAGGCAGAACTTCACAGGATGTCGTAAAAATATAGTTGCCCAAAACATAAAAATAACATTAACGGGTGCTTTGTTCGGAAGGCAATGATACGCAACGCAACTTTGATCTTCTATCAGTCTTTATCGTCAGAAATATACATTGAGAAAAATAAATGCAGAATTTTGATTTCAATGCATTATTCCTTTTAAACTTTTTTTTGCTTTTTTTTACTTTTTCAGTAATCTTTCTGGACTCTGTTGATTGCCTATGAATTGTTCTTTTCTTTGTAATTTGAAAAATCTCATCAAGAGATTTGAAAAAAAAACATTTGTTATTCTCATAGAAATTATTCTTTTTTGAGTCGCTAAACTTAGCTCACGAATGCACTGATTGAAGAAGTGACAAAATGTCTCCAGAGAGGAGAATTATGTCGTGAAATGAGACGTATACTCCCAATTGGAGAAGTTGGCTGCCTTAGCAGGAATACGTCACACGCGAAGCAATACTGATAGCGTCCAGAGATTAGCTCTTCGGTCGGCACCAGTATTGCTTATAAACAAAAGCCATTTATACACCTTCATATATATATATATATATATATATATATATATATATATATATATATAATGTGATGAAGGATATTACATTCAGCACATTATCTATGAGTCCTTCTTATTATGGACGCATTCATAGCAACGTTGAAAATTTGGCTGACAAATTTATTTCCACTTTTCAGCTATTAAATAAATTCTAAGTGAATACTCAAAACAATTGATCCGCTTGAAAATAATTATGGGCAACTTGAAATCACTTTCCATTAAAATTAAAAAAAAACATTTTACTTCTTATAAAATGATGTTACTGATTTACATAATGGTTTAAATCGAAAAGTTTTCGTATTAGAATATTGCAGGTGTTCTATTCAATCGTTTTCTCATAAGTATGTTAAGTAGGAAAGTGCGCTGCCGCTATAAAGATTGATTATGATATCAGATAAATATCCCGCGTCAATCTGATATCACAGCTGTTCGTTGGCGTATAAGAGGCAATTTTGATATCCTGAATCTTGACCGCATCCCGCTCATTTCATGCATTTTCCATATCATAAGCATTGTGGTATGGTTTAACATCAGCATTATGTTGCTGGTATCTAATATCCTTACCTGAGGAACGGTATAAGTACTGAAATGAACGACAGCTCATAACCATCGGTATACGGGAACGACTGTAAATGGGGAAACATGTTGGAGGAGATGACACGATTGATCACCTTTTTGCTTTCGCCCTAATCATTGATCACTTTCATAGATTACAAAAAAATAATAAAGATGTAGCAAAAAAAAAGTAAAATTAAGTGACGATATTTTAACAAACCCGACTGTTTGTGCACAATCCTCAGCAAATGAATTCGCATTGTGATGGTTGACTGAAGCGAAATAAACCTCGACCACTTGCAGAATGCAGGCAGGTTTTTTAGCGGTTTCAAGTATGTAAATACCTTTCGGGACGAATTGATTAGCCTGGATATTGTTGCGGGTGGTCAGCCTAAGATGGGTTATGAAAAATATAACACGCTTTTCATATATTTTCCACCTAGCAGCGTTGAAATAAATAATTTAATAAATGAATGCCGTGCCCACTAAATTCCACAGCTCTAACTTCAGCTGCTCTTCAATTAAAACTTCAGGGCAGGCAAGCAGACAGACACATGCCAACAAGCATATGTAGGCAAAGACACAATGCGATGGGTAAATTTATATTTACGAAGAAGCATTTGGAGCAATCGGTACCGATGAGTGATTAGAAAATATTTATGTCGAAAAAATACAATATGTAGTATGGCATATATAAGGCACAAATGAGATCACATCAGTTTTCGAGGAGTAACTCCAAAGTGTACATGTAAAGCAATAGAAACGTTCGCTAGTTGATACAAATAGCAAATACCGTAAGCGGGCCGACGGAATCCGGCGTCGTTTTGCTCTTAAAATATTTCACCAATCATGAACTCATATATCGTATGCAAAGTGAACCTTTTCTTCACATTCCCTGAAACGGTATAATTGCATAATAAGGTACCTGATCGCACTGCGCAAAATATATTTGAGGTCAGATCCCATTCTGCCTTCGAAACATGCGCTGGCAAAAGATTCGAATATCTCGTTTGCTTTATTCGTGGGTTAATCATTGCATGGAAGAAGTAGATCCTAAAAGATCACAGTTAACAAGAATGAGGAATGGTAAGCCAAAACCTGCCTTTAAAAAGCTTTTGTTCCAATAATTTGGTTAGAGATGCAATTGCCAATGAAAAGTGGATGAGCTAAGTATCCCACTGCATCCTTTTATGCACCAGCTACATCGGTAGTCCGATTGGGTCTTTCGGAATGAAAATTTTACCTTTAGTGAGATTTTACTGTGAAAAAATGACTATCACCATAGAAGTTTACTGAGTAATACTACGTGATGCATTTCGCTGATACGTTCAATGCTTTAATTTTGTGGGAGTGAAACGAAAAATTTAGCTAGCAGTTACTGAAATTGAAGATTTTATCACCACTTCAACAAGCATTCATCCTGTAGAGATGAAATAACCTACTCGATACACTTTTCTTGTTTTCCTGATACATAAGCATAATGCGCTTCCCTTCGTATCCTTTGAATAACGAGTAAGATACAGACAGAGATCCAAAGTGAAGCGGCAATGAAAATAAAAGCCATAAATTCAACCAACTCCATCTGAAAGTTGTTTTCATTTGCAAATTTTGTTGCACAATGACGATAAATCCGTTACGATCCGTGTTATGGTTACGAAAATTACAACGCAATACTGGAGAACGCAAAATTGCTTTCAGTCAAGTGCGCAAAGGCTTTTATCCACAATCGCCCACTATACCACTGATAACTAATCAAAGTTTTAGTGGCAACTGCAAGAATTTATGCAAGCTTCCTAAAATAAAGCACTGTATGCTCTCTGTTCATACTTCAAGATCATAATTCATCACCACAATCAACACAACAAAACAATTAAGATCACGTAGAGTTATTTGGTGCTATTGCATTCATGCTTGACTTATATGACTAAAATCAAGCAAGTTTTTACATTCGATTGGCATTATACCAATAAATTGAAACAGAAATTCTTCGATTCACCAAATTTTATTTCAAGAATGCTTCCGGTTGAACTAGAATTCTCTGATTGAGAGAGGAATTTTCGTACTGGAATTAAAAAAAAAAACATTGGCAGGGCGAATTTATCTGTAAATATTTTCTTCTCAAGCATATACGATATTAAACTTCAGTATGTATCAGACCTGTTAAGGGGATTGTGATAGCGATCGATTTTGTATTCGTCACAAGATATCACTGTCGCATTAATTTATGAATAAATAATAATGGTTAAACAACATCCAATTAAATCAAAACTATCGTACTGCAACAGCAAACAAACGAGCAATTTTTATAACAGGAAGAGGAGAGCAATATTTTTCACGTGTACATGGCTAATGTCACATGTTACAGCCAATTATTCTTGGCTGACTCAGAATAACATGATAATCACGCGGGTTTGCCTATGTCTGCGGACAAAGTTTTCTTTGCTCATCAAACAGAAGAAAACTTCAAGAAAATATTCGCAGAAAATGCTGTTAAGAGTCTTGCACCAAGAATATCGTGGAAATGCAAACTTCGAATGACTTGCTCTTATTATGTGCTTTTGCATAATTTGCTTTTGTGACACGCACTACACTGCAGCAACGTCGTGCCGAAGCGTATGCATCCATCTATTTATTTAGTGGTTTCAGTCAGGAAGACAATGAAGATATCGTTACGAAGTGGGTAAGGCCATAGAATGTTTTGAATCATCAACTTCGAAAGTAGCTGTGGACATTTAAAAGGGCCGAAATATTTGCATATATTTGACAATGGCCGGGCTTCTTTTTTACGCTAGTTGGGCAATAAGAATGTGGATTTCTATATCAGTGAATGGATCAGTTTAAATATCAATACATTATTCCATAAGTGTCATTATTTGTTGGCAATTTATGAAATTAGTTGGTCATGTGAGGAGGATGTACGAGCTCATCTCGTGCCATTTCAGCTTTTTCGGCATATTTTCAACTTATTTGGCTGTTCGAGGAAAACCGACAACTAGCTCTCTTTTAAAGGGTTTAAGGATTTGTACTGAAAGGAACAGAGTGCTTTCGAAAAGTTTTCCCATTGTAAGACTGCAATATACGTCAAAAAATGTTCCAGTGAATACATAATTATGATCTGCTAATGTAGTTCTCTTTGTGGATTTATGGTGAAAAGGCAGCCTTAAATTTAATTGACAAGTAGTCACTCCAACGTGTGTCTTGAAATATGTCAGGTATAAAGGACAAGTGCATGATAATAACTCATTTTTTTGTTACTTGTGATCGAGATCATGGGAATGTGAAAGAAATGAAGCAACACTGTTGTTTATTGGGTCAAGCGTTTGTTGTGGGGTCAGAACTGCTTGTAGTTCCAACGTTGAAGCAAGTAGGCGATATATGAGAAAATTTAAATAAGAAGCTAGTTAGATGCTTTCTAGAGGCACCACTTGGTGTTTATGCAAGCTAATAAGTGGTTGACTGGGAGAAAAGCAAAGTGAGAGATGTTTTTACTTTTGCGACGATTTGCTTGGCAGACGTGTGGCACATTGACTGCATGTCTAAGCAGTTCATTCAACTGCCTCGTGAGCTTGCATCAACACAGCCGTAAAAGATAAATAACGAAGGTGCAGCCGATCTTCAATTTATAGTTATTTCATTAATAACTTTTTGAGCAGAATTACGTAATTGAACAGCTTCTGAATGCACAACAAGTTTAAATGCATCGCTTGAATAATGCATTGCTTCCGGGGGCAGTCCCTCCTGTGCCTTCTCTCAACCCACCTGCCTAGTGTCTCCTCTACATTAGCCATAAGTACTTTGTCATTTACTGTACCATGAGGAGTGGAGGTATGAGGAGCGGATGAGGTAGAAGCTGCTCTCCCATCAGGAAACTGCTTTGTCCAAATGAATCATATTCGTGATTAACAGACTCAAGCGATCACCGATTATTTAGTATATGAGTCTTAAATTTAGACCGTTAGAAACGATAATCAACCGGCAATGTATTCAACATTTATTAATTCAACAGTAAGTGTTTTCCTAGGCAGGAGGCAGAAGATATGAGCATATTGTGCTTGTTTCTTTGCATATCAAACACAATTTGAAAAATAAATGCGCCTATTGAGGACGTATCTCTTATGAGAGAGCAGACGGAAATCGCTTCTTTTATAAAGCCACGAAAAAGACCCATTTTCCAATGTAAGTGCTCAAAACGTTCTGCAGCAACGAACAGCCTTGAGAAATGCAAGTACTAGAAAAAGAACCTAACTCATGCACAGGTTCGCTTCAAAAATAGCACAAATTTAGCAGAAATGAGAAGGAATTGAAACAAAATGGGACTGTGAAAAAGCGGGAAGCTAGTGACCGATGACAGCGGTCAAAATAAAAGGATGACTTATGGGCAGTAAAGGTGAAAAAGTGATAGAAGAGGAATGTGGTCGGCAGGGCGGATCATCAAAAATGATCCGTCGTTATGCGAAAAACGACACTAACAGATGACTATAGCTGCAGCCCATATGTGCGCACAAAGCGAAACGAGCGGCTCATTAAAGCAAACGGAAAAATGACCGATAGATTTTTTTAAAGTGATTCGTTTATGTTGTTTCGCAAAGGCATTCGGATAAATTTCAAAAATATTTTGTAGGAAGTAAACCATCAGCAACTGATAACGTTTTCGAAACTCTCAATTTCTACACTCATAAGTCAATTTGCGTTTGTGCCGATGCATTAAAGAAAAATGTTGCATTCGAATTGCCGTCGGTGTTACGTAGCTGTTGCAAATTTTTTCAATCATGCCTCAGCGCGCTTATAGTTTCTCACTTGTTATGATTCCTACAAAACATGCAATACCTATATTCTCCATCTTGGTGGCATCTTCATCCTATCACAACTAGTTCCCCCACGCATCGTTGATCGTGCCGATCGCTTACGGTCTGTATTTTATGTCTCGCCAAGTGGATATGTCTTCATATCCGAACATTTGTACTGAAACTTCAGGAAATCTCTTGCGACAGAATTTGGTGTGCACAGTCTGCAACGTTCGGGACACAGAGTTTCATTCCGAATCATCAACTTCCATGATACGAGTTTTTGGTGTTTTTTGAAAATTATATTTTGTATGATCAACTTGTCATTCAGTCGAGCGTCGATGAACGGAAGAACTTTTTTGTTCCACGAATTTTTGTATTTAGAGCATATTTTTGTCGAATGAAAACAAACGGAGGAACGCGCCCTAGAGAGGTTGACTGGTACGGCATTCGATACTGCGTTCCGCCCGTCTAGCTAACCGCTTTCATAAATTATTAACAAATAATAAAACATGCAAAATAATGCCCTCACATTTTAGCTGATGTGAATGCCCCCGTGCAAATCGGTCTAAAATGATTTATGATGCAACGCTAAATTAAATCCAGTTTCAATTTTTCATATTGTGCCTCCTCGTTCATAAGCGATGAAGTGATTGTCCCTAGCAAATTTCTGAGGTCGATGTAAATTCGGAAGGGAATGTGAGGTAATGAAGATAAGGGCTTATAAACTGAGGAAATACGGTGCATATGCTACTTCTCGAAGTCTGCCTGGCTCTTGAGAAGATAAAGTTTTGACGACGGCGGTGCCTGATATTGAGAGAATGTTTTTTGATTATACTATGTAATATGTCTATATGTGAGCTGTGCGGTGGGTGGCAACAAGTGTTGTCAAAACAACTGACGTATCGCTCCGTCGTTTATTTACTGCTTAAGGCAGCCTTAATGGGATTGTACTCTCTGAATTCTCTCAGAGATAAAATCAAAAGAAACGTATCCTTCGATTTTACCATAATTGGAATAAATGCACCATAAAAAGAAAGAACGAGACAATGAGAAAAAGAAAAAATGGAAGTCCGGCAGCCATTGCCCGACGAGAGCATTCTAAACGATTAAAAGTGCACAAGGGGTTGCAGGTTCATAGCGTTCAAAATTTCGGCACCCTTCATTGTTCAATCCAGCTAGAAATACATTCGAAATAGACCCATCCAACAGAATCACCTCAATTTGGCAACTTTTCGATCAGTGCAGTTCATATGCATAGACTGATAACGTATTTTGATTGAAGCCAAGTATAATAGAACGGCATGATGCATTCATCGCCAGTGTCGCATTATTACACATTTGAAGTGACCATACCATTAACAAAATTGAGGGGCAGGTATGCCTTCGTTGAATCTGCGTGGTTCAGCGTTTGCTCAGAAATGTGATATCAGTAATCAACAGCATCGGTAAGTTGCTATTAGCTGTAGAAATTGAAATTTATAAGAAAAGTGCAAAGAGTGCCGAGGATATCAAGCTCAACGCCGCAACGCCTCAGTTTTCATATATTCCACTAAGATCTTCATGCAAAAATACCTTTGACGATAAAACCTCTTTGGAAGTGCTAAACGCAAATCTGAAACATTTAAAAATATTGCTGTTCGGCATAATGAGAGGAACACATAGAAAACTTGATTTATATTCAAAAAAAGATAAGATTAGCGCTAAAACTATGCAGAGATCAGACAGTGCAATTCACTGCGCCCAATTGGCTGAAAAATGCGCAGAAGAGAATTTTGTAAACCGAATTTTTTGAATATTTATATGCAATCAAAACAGATCAAACAAAATCTTTTGGAAATATTTATCACTTAGCCGTAGATCAAACATGTAACAATAGATATTGGCTTAAGTACTTGCTATATCCAATACTTGTTATGAATTTAATGATAGAAAATTCTGTTATCTATGGAGTGATTAGAGAATACCCTTAAAGTTAAAAAAAAAAATGCAAATGCCAATGCAGAAACTTCATAGACAACACTGACGTCGATCGATCCATGTCTAAGTCGTGTGTCTCTAATTTGCAGCTAAAAAACACAAGAAAGGCAACTCTAAAGAAAACTCTTCTTAGTGCATGCCGCAAACATTTTTTGAACGTTGAAAAAAGATTGAACACCCTCACTTCTTACCGCAGTGATTTGTGGGTGTGAAATAATTTAGTTATCTCAGTGTGAAAATTTGAAGTTATTTACTCGCTGTCACCCCTCCGCTCCACCCCACCCACTAATAGAATATATTACACATGTATGCCTTAACTATGATGTGATTTATTGGGATCATTGTGATCAAATGGTATGGTAAATTGCCTACGGGCAGTAAACTTAATGCGCACAGAAGCAGAAAATTGGAATTTTTTGTTCCATCGAAAGTTCAACGAGGAACTTTCACTGTTAAAAGTGTTGTTGATCGATGAATGCAACACAACATTGACATTTCAATATCATCTAATGGTTACCTCAGAAAAATGAATTTGGCTTACTGGTAGCAATTTCAAGAACTCATTGACTATTTATACAATCTCAAAATATTCTTCACTCCAATTGTATCGTATTGGGAGCAGATGCTGGTTTCTTTTATCATCAACATTGCAGTGGGCTCCTATTAACACCTATGAAACGGTTTCCTCGCAACACCAAGTGGAGAAGGGGAGGATACGAGGTGTGGAAAAGTCTTACACTTATGAATAATATAAATCAAACGGGGACATTCCACTACATTGCCATCCAACAGATGAGTAAAAAATTCTCTAACGAAATAGCAGAGAATTGGTGATGACAGCGAAATGGATGGAAAGAAGCTTAAGTAGCTAAAAAAGTTCAATATATGGGAATATGCGCGCTAAACACTAATGAAGAAGATTGGAGCGGAGGGAAATGTCGAGGTACATACACAGGTGAGCCGATCAGCACAGCCCGACGGCAAGCAACAAGCCGATGTTCGCAATTTGCAATTAGCGCATTTCCGAGCAACATATTCGATCGGCTAATCTCATACGCCTTCCACAGCTTTTCCCACTATGTCTCTTCCAACTCTGAAAACCTCTTTGCTCTTTATGCAAAGGAATTCAGTCAATAAGTGAACCAGCAGAAACTATTATAGCTTTGCGAAATTTCTTAAATTTTGATAATTAAGCAAGGGATGGGTATTGTAAGACGCGGTTCCTAAATTAGCGATATGCTTTGAACACTGCCACAAAATAGAATATATCTGCAAAGTTCGAAAAAAACTTACTAAAAGAATATATGAAATCAACATGAATTGATATGAATAGTGAATATAAAGCTGTTCATTATGCAAAAGTTTGTTTACAGGCAGTTTCTACGCTGTGTAACGAAGGATGAACCAAACTCCAAGTTCCAATTCCTCAATCATATTACTTCCGAGTAAACAATGTGACATAAGATATCGATTAACTGCTCGGTATTTTTGCTCGTTAACTTCTTAGATGTGAAAGTGAAAGGAGATTAATGCATTCGCACCTGAATTGATTTTAAGCCTCCAGCTCTATGGTTTTTATGAAGGCATTAGAATTACACAGGACGTTCGGCTCACCATTCCAGAATTCTCTGATGCTTCGAGTGCGCTCTTGATAGAACGCTGTTGATGCAGCTCCAGTGTCCATTCACATTGAAGTGAGGAGCTGGACTGATGAATTTTGGGGATCCTTGTGCACCACTGTCTGCATTTTTGAAAAGTTTTTGACACTTACATAGCTGAGCGCCATTTAATGCTGGCTATTGGGAAACATGCTCTCTTGAAATGGGTGAAAAAAATCCGTTCGATTTCGAGACTCTATCCAGTGATACGAATCTCGAATCCACTTTCGGCGTTCTTTCCTTCAGAAAATTGTTGGATTCTTCACTGAGTTGCTCCTGACTGAGATCAACAAATCAGAGGCTATTTTGAGAAGTAACATCGAGATGATCGCTAGTTCGAATGTCGCACGATATGCGAGCACATGTCAGTGCCTTGGGAATGCTTCATTAATAACGATTTAAAGCACGCCTAGCGTAGTCTAGCATAACCTATGTTTGCCACTCAATCAGCAATCAATTCTTTAAGCGGATGAAAACTTTCAGGAATATAGGCCAGTGTTGAAGCGGATCCCATCACTTCAAAACTTGCAACTCGATGAAAGAATACACTCATAAAAATTGGATTATTTATTTTCACTATGCTTTGTGAAACTTCTAATAACATTGATAAGCATAAACTTTCACTACTGGAGTGATCAGATAAGCTAAGGTTCATTCAATGCAGCGGAGGTTTTGTCGCATATTCGCACTCAATACTGAAACCAAAAATAGGTTGACTATTTGGCCATGAAATAGGGATATAGGCAGCTGCACAGGAACCGAACCGAAACAAACTAAGCAAATGAACGACTGATTATTTACAAAAATGTTGGATTACGTCACTAGGCACAATTTTTAAAAATTTTCTGTCACATGACATTGATTAATAAGTTCATTGCCTACTTGTGATAAAGTCCATTAATATTAAGCGATGAAAACCGAAAAGTGCTACTCGAGCGAAAAAAGTTCGAATATTCCCTATATGAGACACTGCTTACTCAAATTAGTAAGCGGTGCAAGTGACGCGTGGCAGAAAGAGTTAGAACAAGACATAGCATATGAATAAAATTGTTGTGGATGAAAATGCATCGTATTGTTTGTTTTAATCATTTCAGTTATTCTTTCTCCAACAATTAGTACTTTCATTGATTCTTTTATATCAATTTTCACATAAATACGAGTGTTGTTGCACTTTTAGAGTACCTTTTGAAGTAGAAAAATAAAAAATGGAAGTAGCTGGGATTCTAGTACGCCAGGACATTGGCCCTTTCTTCACGGATATGTTCGCACCTCTATCTCTATAAATGTCTTAATTGAGAAAACGATAACAACGAGAGGGGATGAAGTCGATTAAATATGAACATCGATCAAAATTTTATAAAAAAGGCAATCTGTCACTTAGCCATGCACTCATTGATCTGATGCAATTATTCCTGAAGAATGAAATTATATTAAATATTCAAAAAGAATGCGCATTGTAAATTGAAAAGTGTCACTGATCAGAACTGCGTTATATCGAAGCTGTGAAAAGCGATGGAAATTTCATCAATCAAAAATTTTATAGAACTCCAGATGATGCGCCAAGTATCTGTGAGCACTGCTCACAGATACTTTTTTTCCACTTCTTCAAAGATTGTCACTTCTAGTTCATTGAATACCTTCACTAAATACCTTTATGCAACGCCATAAGCTTCGAGAAAATTTTCAATTGAATTTCTACTTGCATAATGAATCCGATCCTAAAATATAAACAATTTATCGTAAATGTTGTTAACAAAACTCGCCATCTTGCTAATACACCAAAATCAAGCGTTCAAAGCTCGTCGTCACCTTTCTACGACAAATGCAACCTAGCTGCGTTAGGCATGTGGCCTAAAATATTATATTTTATAGATAGTGTTCAAATGTGAAATCTTCGCAGTTCAACGATACTCTCTGTATACGAATGTCGAGTGTTCGATGAAAATAAACTCAAGTGATGTTGTTGAGAATCACTTCAAATTAGTCAATTCAATTTTGCTAATTTGCTAACATGTAATCATCCACTTCAAATTGATTCCTACAAGGGATGTAGGTGGGTGGCAATGCAATGACATTGAAAAGCATTTCAATATAATTCTAAATCTATGCAGCAGCGATGAACGAAAAGCGATATTCGAGAGAAGGAAATGCGGCAGAAATGATATCTTTTCTACCATTTCGGTATGCCCAAATTTACTATTGAAATGGTGATCATTAACGCTATTCAAGGCTAATGACCTTGTCGATACGTTAAAAAGTTTGAAAATCGGAATTAGCAATAGAAAAATCCCCGATGAGTAAGTTAATTGATTCGCTTCTTTGTTCGTCGACTGTCTAGAGAGATTTGTACGGAACTATTCAGTGAATACAACTAAAAAATTATCCTTTAGTGTGTCGATGGCATTATTCTCCTAGACAACCAATCAGGATTTCAACGGCTTCAAATATAAATGTTGACAGTTGCTCTCAGCACTTTCATTGACTGAATTCTGCGATCGTTGATTTACAAAAAAAAAGCAAAAAAAAAAACTTTCAATCAAGATAAAAGAACATTGCGCACAGGTCATCACACATGAGCAAGTTAGACGGTAATTTATCGGTCCGCTTTGGCGAAACTCGTCGAAGTTCAGTTTTCTAAAGTTGCGAGGCTACCGTTAGAAAGCAGCAGTTCCACCCTTCGTAATACTTATGATCACGGATGCTCCCAGAAACGAACCCATTCTCCATATCGCTCACAAGATTTGCGAATGCTCCACATTACGATCTAATGACGGCCATTTTTGTTGGTCATTGTGAGGGACAGCCCATTTCACTTTCATTTTCATTTTCAATATTGTCAAGCTTTTAGCTGTAGCCGAAAAATTTTCGTTCAGATATACTGGGCCAGTGATATTAGAAGTCACAAATTTCAAGGTCAGAAAATTATGTGGCCAAAAATATAAGAAGCTGACTCCGAATGCCAACATTATCTGTAGCTCAACATGTTAGCGTTTTTATGCTACACTGACGCACAAGTGATCTCATAAATCGAAGGCTTAGTTGGAAATCGAAAAGCGGAATGCAGTAAAGAGACAAGCATGCAACATATTCAAGAATTCCAAGCATTGCTTTCCAACGCAATCCCAACACCGGAAACTGCACCGACTTATGCACCTGTTACTAATCGCTTCAAAAGTTGTTACATCGTTACAGATACCTCGCATGAATGGATCGCAGATTTTGATATGACGACAACATAGCAGCATATCTCGATGATTCAAAGTCTCACTGAATGTGCAAACAGCTCCATTTTTTAATTCCGACTTCAGAAAATAAAGTGTGTGCTATTAGTTTTTAGTTAATGAATTAATTTTTAGTTAACAGTTAATACGTTTTTAGCATTTGTTCTACTGCAGTTGAGAGATTACCTGGAGTTACCTGGAGACAATTTTCTGAAGAAAAAAAAGAAAGTAGACGAAGAAAGAATGATGGAAAGCGACGGAAAACCCAATAATTCTGTGACGCCAACCGATTGACTTTAGGGAACTGTGTTTTTGGCAAATTCTCTTTTACCTTCGATTCGCAAAAAAAAAAAATCCAAAATGATCGTTACAGAAGTAGTTTTATACTGATGTTAGGCACACTCACGCCATACAACAGAGATACGAAAAAAGTTCAATGAAAGTTGTGATTTTCTATAAAATTTTGAATTTGCCTGAAATTACAGTATAAAAGGAATAAATTAATGAATATAAGCTCGTTTTACATTGCTCAATTAAACTAAATGGGTTTCGTTCACTTTCTAAGTGAATATTTGAATGAATTGCAATTTGAAGATTAACAAATCAAAGAATTATAAAATCATTGAGTTTATAAACAAACAGATAACAACTTATAAACAAATCAGAACTTATCAATACAACAGCAATTAACAATATGAACAACAATATTTAATTTCCAAGAATAACAAATATTTAGCAGCTACCACGTGGAAGTATCGCAGTAAAATGTCAGGCAAAAAGTCAAGGGGGCAGCATCTTGAAGGCACTCTTGCAATTATGCTAATTAGTTGGCTAGCCCAATGGTTAAGTGGGTGATCGGCAACTTGATTCATGAAATATTAATTCATTAAACAAATAACTAACCAGCGATATATTAACGAACAGGCGTATTGCATCTATTTTTGAGCTAACAGAAAAGATCGATAACAACTGCAATGATAATATAAATATATGGAGAAGCACATCAGAAGAGCAGGCACGACACGATTTTCAGATTGCATTGACCTGGTGGTCAAGTAGCCTCATGAGGTAGCAAAAAATAGTGATAGCACTAATTGGCAAATCTCTCAGGAAAAAATATATAATATTGAGAGCCAAAATTCTGCGGAATATCACAGACCCAAACCAGGGTCCATATTTGGACTTATAATCGCGTTTTTTAGGCATTCTTGGACTTATAATGGACCAATTTCGGACTTATAATCAATCCATTCTCAGAAATGTTTTCATTCACCACTCTCTGTAGCTGACTTGGTCAGTAGTTTCTATTCAAAAATATTGTACCACAAATAAGGTAAAATAGTCCTCGATTCTGTATTGCCGGTGCGTGGAACTTGCAGGCTCAAAATATCACTATCATGTTATCTTTCCAGTGCTGGTTGCCTCACCTTCCTCTTCGCACTATCACCTGGCTCATGTTGAGCCTTGTATCGCTTCCAATCGCTTTCCTTGTTGAGTGCAAAATTCTACGGTCTTTCTTCAACAAATGGTTTTCCCCCATCTCCGCCTTTATTTCTCACTTTTTTTCTAAATCTACTTATGTTTTTTGCATATAGGCACATTCAAACCAAAGAACAACAGACCTGCGTAAAATGCCCGCAAGCTTTACAGCATGTTTAAATGCTTGTAACTCTTTTCGACGTTAATGAGTTAACAAAAAGTTGGTATAGGAGGTCATAACACAACGTACCTTAAATAGAGTAAATTAGGTGTTTCAAATTTCAGTTATCCCCCGATTGCAAACTATAGGAGCTACTAAAATTCATACAAATCGCAATTTAAGAAGGTTCATAATTGCAACTCATTGGATAGTATTGCGCGTTATAACTGAACAAGAAATAATGGTTATTCGGAAAAATGTGCTTTCCTGACGCTTATAAGTGTAATATGCTCATAGGCAAAATTTCATTTAAAGTACCCTGCAAACATCAAGCAGTACAGTATTGACTTCGGATCGGGAGTAACGAAAGAGGCGATGAGGTCATGACGTTTTGACACGCTTATAAGGAATCCCCTGAATCGGCTGTTTACTATGATTTTCTCATCGTTAGAGGAACACGTAGTACAACTGGTTGCGTGTAATGTTTCATTTGCACATGAATACAAATGTTATCTGGATGATAACACGAATTTTGTAAAAATAAAAGTGGAAAAATGATACAAAAATCTGTTAAATGATTGAAGTGGATAAAACAAAATGGAATAAAACAAAAAGTGCAAAGAACTGCACCAAGGAAAAAACACTACCTTAAATTGCATAATGCCGCACTACTCGTTAAATTTCTGCGGCTATTTTACTGCGCACCAGTCAAAACGATGATCACAGCTCAACGCAAAAAGAATCGCTCGTATCAGTCTCTCCATCCTCACTCCATCAATGCATCCCTCTTCCTCAGATGCAAGAATTAAAAAGCTTGACAATAGAGAAATAAAGAGATCGAACTCAAAACACATGCGCCGCCGACGATGCTTTAAGCCATTCATCCGTACGCTTCCCAACATCGAAACGCATTAAAAATGTGGTATTGTGATGCAAAATAAGAATAGTGATGAACGAAATTTCGAAAAAAGACAAGTCATGGGACATTACAGCGACACTCAGTGGGATAAGAAGAGAGACCTGACGGAAGGGCGAGTTATGGGAAAAGAGCTGTACTCCCTCGAGAACGTGTCTTGCACACATCTTTCATAATCGAAACGCTATGTGCTATGTGCAATGCGTGTGAGGCGTGTCCTTTGCAAATTACTATCCAGAAAATGTTCATTTGTTCATTCGCATTCGCAATACAACTAAACAATCAAGCACCATGCTAATAATATCCGAAGGTGGATGAGGTACACACACTTTAATGGAAATACCGAATAGTATTTTTGAAAGCACTCAAAAGCAGTCTAAGATTGAAAAACTGCTTAGATGTGCATCATGCTCTGTTTTTCGAGGGCATCATTCATCGGAGTTTGATTTTCCAGGAATGAAACAAAATTTGAAAAGTATATTTATTTATTAGTGGTATCATCGTAAATTATCATCTCATTACGAGCTCAAATACGACGTTTTTTTAATCTTCAGAATTCTAAGGAATCGCCAAAGTTTCATGAGAGAATGCTGCACGTTAACAACACTTTAAATAGAATCACTCTAGACAATAAATAAATTGCTTTATAACATCGAATTATTGAGTGCGGATATTCAAGCAAATATTATTTCATGGATCGCAGGAAAGCCTCATTTCTGTTTATCCTCACAACAACGAATCACTAGAAATTTGAAACAAAAAGTTTATTCATGTCACTCAGTTTTCTATTCCAAATTGGAGCTATCGATATCCTTGATTGGTGCACGATGAAGTTCCAAGGATACGTCGGAAAATGCTCGGGAATCCCCACATTTTGAGGTTATTTCGGCGAATGCTCATAAATTCCGGCAATATCCTGATAAACAGAAAAATGTCGTTAGATCCGATGAGGACACACCAAACACAACGCTGTATTCTGTTTGTTTGAGAGTTGGCAGCTGCCTATAGTGACGTTCAGTTCACGCAGATAAATAGCCTCATGCAGATCCCATGACACAATGCGCATAAAACGATTCGTTTGAAGCACTTTTCAAAATTATTTCGTTGATCGCTCGGCTGATGTTTGCTTAACCGGCCACCAATAAAGTACGTTCGGGCAGTTTACTCAAGAAAAGGAAATGCAGCGCGTGAACATACGTAACTGTTAACGACTTACATGCACAAAACACACTTGCAAAAATGATAAAAACACCTCATACGTTCAAATCAGCTCAACAGAATCCTTTTCGCTCGAAAATTCCACTCGGTTTTGAGAGGGAATCAGTTCGCTTTCCATGCTTCAAAAAACAAGATCAGGCGACGTTAAAATAGAGGCTTTGATATATATTAACGGGGATTCGAGTCCAACATCGGAATACCTATTGTATATCCCCCGTTAGAGTGGAAGCCGAATGAGCAGCCTGAATTCCATTTGAAAATGCAAATGAATTTTCATGAAAATTTGTGTTTTTCAACTCGTCTACATAGGGAGATAGGCTGTAACAACAACTAAATGCGTGCTAATGAGATGTTTCTGCGTATGTGCAATAGTCCGTTAGAGAATTATTCTACCGCACATCATAGGAGTGAATTTCATCGATTTTGATAGTCTTAATTTTTATTTGATTTCCACTATCAAAGTGATTATCTTAGAAGTGGAATTTTGCATTATCGAAGAAATAGAATGCAATCGTTATAGCCAACAGTATAACAAAGCGAGACGCCACAAATCGGTTCTATTTTGAAGATAGTTGCCAAATCTGAGCAAATCCATTTTCAGCAACTTCAATATATTTGTGTCGATAATACTAAAGATTTCGTTTAAAAATTACACGAGATATTCTAAAATGTTTATTTTAATTTCTACTTCCTTTCAGTGTGACGTTCGATTCAGCAATAAACAAGCATGAAAATTCATCCGTTTCTGATTTAATAGAACTTCTAAGATTGTTGATTAATGAAAGAATTGTAGCACGAATAGAATGCTGAGTTGCTATCTTTCTGCTTCATAATCGGCAGGAAACGTGTACAGGCAATTGAAGAGGATGCGTAATGATTATATCAGCATAGCTGAAAGATCGTACATATTTCAATAGTACAATTGGGAGATCCAGCCACAGAAATGGCAATAGAGCAT
The DNA here is from genome assembly GCA_037389465.1 of Baylisascaris procyonis. Lineage (NCBI taxonomy): Eukaryota > Metazoa > Nematoda > Chromadorea > Rhabditida > Ascarididae > Baylisascaris > Baylisascaris procyonis. Next base: position 518,171 of record JAZARR010000082.1, read on the forward strand.
TTATAAGGCCACAGGAAAACTATACAGTGGGTATTGCAAAATTTAAAACTGTTCTCTTGAGAAGAATCGATTGAAAAATAAAGGCCAGGAGCAATACAAATGAAAATCACTTGTTCCTCAAGGGAACATGAAAAGAAATCAATGCAAAAGATGCTTGTTCGTTGTAATGTACGATGAGAGTACCACCGACTTCAATAATGCGTCGCATTGAATCCTCCAGAGGACCTCCGCAAGCTGTGACAATATGTGATCACCCTAATCGACTCAATTTCTTACGCATTGTTGTGTTGAATGCGGGTATTTCGGAATCTTACTCCATTAGAGCCGATGGGAGGACAATTTGTTGCAGATAAAACGAGTTCACTACAAACAAAGCAATTGCAGTAGAAACTCACCGAAAACCATTGTTAAATCTGGTTCACACTGTTACGTGACGAATATTTCTTTGAGGATGATAAAGGAGGTGGGGGTCGTAGACAGAGGTGAGGTATGGGAGCGAAGAGGGGCTGGGAAAAGTGTGCGTCTGTCTATTTGATTTCGGTTCATAAGTGAGGGTGAGATATAACTCGCGTGATCATGAATATTTTAATGTTCTGCAGTTGTTCCTGGTAATATAAAATTTTGTTTATTAGAGCAATGTAACAAAGCAAAATAACCGCATTTTTTGCAGTTAACTGGTAAACAAAAGATTGAGATTGATGTTGTCACACTCCTGCTGATCGGTGGTGTTCACTGAAAGAACTCTATGCAGTGGGTATATTTACAATCTATCCACTCAGAATTTGCTTTTAGAATGCAAAGATTCGTTTGAATCTAACATTGTTTGATAGAAATAAGGAGCAGGATATGCAACATTGAATGCAAATCATTATTTATAGTGTTGTTTGATGGCTATTCGCATCTATTCGATGCAATACAAGAGGCAATACAATATGAAATAATGAATTGACAACAATAGACATAATGAGTGGCGCAACGAACAAATGTGGCAATAGCATCTTATCGAGAATATAAGGAATAAAAGCAAGCTTTCCTCTTAAATTTCATTACTTCTCCGAGAAGTGCACATAACAAGTAATCGCAGCATTTGCTTGAAAAGTGGCATCTTTATTTTTTGCAATCAGAATTCGTTTTATTATTCTCAGTCAGTATTTTACTCGACGGTTCACTAATTATGCACCGTTGATAGTGAGCATAACAGTCAACAAATCCTCTTACACAAAAGAAACTCGAATGAGGTGGCCAAATTTCGATTCTTTTTAAAATGCCCAATTGAAAAAAAAAACCTACACCAATGAGAAAGATCAATGTTCACTTAAAATCGCTTTAGAATCCGATCGCTAATTTTATGAAGGTAGGTCATATTGTTGAGCAAATATTCGTCACACTACTTTCTAATTCCTTTTTAAGGTGCAGAAAACAGGAAACGAAAGGTGAATGGTTCCTTTCAATAAATTTTAAATGACTTCTTCATCGATCTTCAGTAATTATCCCAATGAAATCATATGGATATGGTGTCTACAACTGGCCAGGGAAGACTTTATTAAATCACACCTGCCCATTATATTCGCTTGTGTATTTGCTGCATACGTGGAACGGACATTTGTTGATTTGAAAGGAAAATTTGTGAGCACAATTTATGTGAGGTTTTTTTTTTTCGGCTGAAATCGATCTGTTAGGCGGCGAATATTCGCAAATAGGGGCGACAAGAGCAAATTTGTTCAACAGAACATTCGTCGTGGAATATTGGATGTTTTATTATGTCCATATGTGCATCGATCGCCATCATCACAAGCATCTATATTTTAGGCTATATTTGAAGAGAGAGTCTAATCACATTGGCGCAACAATAATTCGCTCATCCCAAACGAGGCCATTTTCTTCGCATATTTCGACAGTTTCTAATAAAACATTTGTTGATTTTACAATACTTTTTGCCTATCATCTTGAAACGAACAAACTGGAATTATTTTGCTCATCAATGCACAAATTTTTTCAGCGTTATTCAATAGGATTGAAGTCCTTGCTGAATACATGTGTCAAATGTTGAGGTGTCATAGATCAGAGACCTCCGATTTGTCAGAATATTTCTGCAATTGCTCCGTTGCAGCATTCGGTCGCCCCAAAATGTAATTGATGATGATTTCATCGATTGCCTGATGTTAGAAATTTGGGTTGGAACAAGTTTCCGGCTAGGAAACTAAAAACATTCCCACCGATATTTAAAAACAACTATCCAACATTAACCAGTTTATAGAATATAAACATCTCGCATAAACAACTCAATGATTTTCCTCATTTTTTTCAATAATAAAATGATAATTTGCGAACAAATTCCTCGTCTCTAATAACAGTAAACAGCGTCAATGAAAAACAACGTTGGTGATGAAAGGTTGTCAAGAGCATTAATGATGCTACAACAGCAAACGTTGACATAATTAACCTTCATGAAATCAGCAACATTAAGTGTTGTGGTATAACTTGTTTATGGATTCTCATCAGTATTTTCACTCATAATTGGAATATTTTGCATGGTGAGGCTTTTCTGTTTTATAATTTTCACTAGGCTATGACGAGAATCGTTGCACTGCCAACTCTGAAGCTTCATACGGGAGCCTTTTAGTTTTGTTGACTACGCTGTATTAAATTATCAAAACACACTGAGCATTTAGAAAGGTAGTTAGAGTTTACCTCGCAGATTAATTCATTTGTGTTTGTACCTGCGTGAACGCACATCTACATGCCTGTTTTGTAGTTTCAACTATGCAACCACTGAAGATAAGGCTGCAAAATTCAATAGGCATAATGTTTACAATTCAAGGTCTCTTTTACTATTTTTTTATATTGATCCATCCAATTCGAATGAGATTACAAAGATTCAAACGTTTCAAAAAGTGCGATGTTTTTCTACACTGATAGCAGCAAAACAGCCTTATTCTTTTGCGGAAAATTTTAAGAAGCATTATACTGATTGAAATTTGGAATGCAATAATTGGTAATATTCTTTTATTCTATTCTTATTTATTGGTAGCTTATGAAACTGGTTGTCGTGAAAGATAAAAAAAGTCAAAGTAAAGTATACCGCAAAAAGTTTATATCGTGGCTAGCTTTTTTAGCACCTTTCTCCACTTGTTTTTGTATCAGCCAACGTCATCTCTCTCTCTTGTTTCTATGTACAAATATTGCAATGACAACTGAGCGAGGCACCGACCGAGTGAAGTCTGCATAATCAGATATGCAAAGTCAACATCATTACTTGCATCATTCGATGCTGAATTCGCCGGTGAAAACTGCGTTGTATGCAAATGAATTGTTGCTGAATTATGCTCATCGTTTGTGACGAAATCACGGCGCGATGCTTTCACATTGCACCTCATCGCGAGTTACCTATTAAATAATTCCACTAAATTACTATCACTGCTGAAACTCTTCCGAATCCCTTAATATACCATGATTTCTCGAAGACAATTTCCAGACTTGTAACACTTCAAATTAACATGGGAAACAGCCTAAATACCACTGGTAGGCCGAATTCCAATAGGAAGGAAGGATTCTGCGAGATATCACCTCAATAGAGGAAAAGTTTAAATGAGACAGTTTTAAAGGGGGATGGGTGGTGAGAAGGTGAAATGGGAGTGGTACATTGTAATTGAAAGTCGACAGTAGTGTCAACTCGTTTACCTTTACTGCTTATTGAGGGTGTTTAACTGTTCGAAGTAAGAAGCCATGAATCACTCCAAGGCTAATTGGTGCAGTCTCGCACTCTAAACCAATTAGGTGGTCCGTTCGTGCGTGCAAATTGCGTATCGTACACAGAATTTTTGCGGTTTCGTAACGTGACATCGACGCGCATTAAAGTGGACCACTCACAACATACACCACCGCATTAAACGGGATTTATTCGGCACTCTGATTTTTAAAAATGCAACGATCCATTCACAATTCTCCCATTATCTATGGCATTTGTAATCCTGATTCAAACCTCAACAAACGCTACAAGATCCATTCTCTCACAATTCCCCAATATTCAATACTTCATCTAAAGTTGCGAACATTTCTGTAGAACACAAATATAAAAATTTCACATAACGATGCTGAAAAAATGCATTCGAAGTGGTCGCCCTTATCTATTCCCATTTGTTGAGCTTAATGGAAATCCATCCTGTAGATCCCATCATTGAGGACCCAACCTGAAAAATGTAATGTATTGGATCTCTTTTTCGCAAAGTACGTAAAAATGATTGATGCTAGGTCGTTAACGCAGATGATATCTTGTTATTCAGACCTAAGAAAAGGAAATAGCGCATGGAAAAGAGCGAAAAAGTTTGGGTTCAATAGATATTTGTTAGTGATATTTAAATGCGTTCCAAAAAGAACGAAAAAATAATTCATGAAAAGAACGGATGTCGAAGTGCTGCATTTAAAAGTGGTTAAGAATTGGGTAACCTTAAATCTAAAGCAGTCGCAAAAGGCATCAGGATGCCTCTGATATAGCAATGGGGCCAAAAAGCCTAATCTTTAGCTCGTTTCTTGAACATTGTAACGAATTCTTAATAGCGAAGTGTCTATCTTACGACGTTTATAGGGCAAGAAACATTCCCCTTATCAGTTTCTATCAATGAGTCGGTATTCAAAAGTCACCAAATCAATGCAATGCAGCAGAAACATCATTTCTATAGAAATATGGTGGACATTAATTTCACCACTGAACAAACAAATCCTCAAATTTTAGGAACCTTTTGCACTTCTTTCATGCTCTCGTTTATGGAATTTCGGTATTCATTTCTTCCTGAAGAGATAAATTCCTTAGTTGAGACAATTGAGGTGTGAATTCCCGATTATAATGCTTTTGTTGCTTGGAATATATTGCGGTGTCGGCGCTAATACTTTCATATTCACAAGCAGTGACCATCATTTATGAAAATGAATCAAAAATGAGGGCTGTTTGAAAAATTTCTATTAGGCAGATCTCTATTATGCAACTCGCTTGTTGGAGACAAAAATTACTCAAGCAGTTGCCTATATTCATCACTATTTTCTCTTCTCATTAAACAACGTACGCAGCATCAATTCGAATACAAAAATTTTGCAACAAGCAGCTGAAGCATTATTCACCCGGTTGAGGCAGCATCCGAACATTTTTTTGGATCACCGATTGCATTTCTAAATGTTTTACATGGGATGTTGGTTGATTAACGGTTAAGATAAATATATACGCTGCTAAAAGTATGCTAATAAATCTGTGATCTTTGATTCTTTGTCTTCTTCCTATTTTTATCATTAATTTTATTGGTTTACGCATAACATCAGCTCTTATTATCGATGTGCACTTTTTATTGTTTTCTCCATAATGCTTGAACTGACTATGCTACATTACATTCACAGCACTGATGTCGATCCAATATTTTTCTGTTTGTTCGAATTTACAAAGTTTGCATAGTCTGATGGTGATTGCGTGAGCGGAAATGTTACAAAACATTCGCTATTTCATCACCTAAGGTGCATATACTAATAACGTACGCGAATTCATTTGCATATTTTTGGTGAAATATGAAACAGAAATAATTCACTCGAGCTGCTCGAAATATCAGCCCTAAACGTCTATTTCTGACGAAGATTTATAATCCTCTACTTCGTCAGTGAATTAGTTTCGCCTCTGCAGCAATCAACGTATATCGTGTTTCTTGCAATGCAAAGCCATCTCCACCTACAATCTGACTTGGAATATAAGTCGGTGTTGGCAGGTTTAAGCGAAATGAGTTTTTCGGCTTGTGAACGAAGAAAAAAGCAATTTAATTCTGCATTCAAGTTTTCTAAACTTTTCATAAAAACTATAAATGCGAGCGTCTAGTAAAGCACTAGTGATGGATGCTAATGCTTGAACTAGTCTGCTGGTCATTTGCCATCGCACTGTTTCCAGGATATGGCGGAGGATGAAGCTCTGAAAAAGAGGGGATTGTAAGGCGCTAAGCGACGGTCAAAAAACGTGCGAGATGGTCAGATGCTCTATCCGCAAATTTAACGTCCAACAAACATTTAAATCTTTCCATTATGAAAACGATAAATTTTGCTGCGTCTACATTTTAATTGCTCAAAATAGTTGGTTTTGCTGGTGGGAAGTCAAGCTGATATTAGGTTTCTTCTGCATAAAGCTCTAGTTCAACAAAAGCTCAGTGCGAAGTGCACCGCAGCTGTATGTGTTTTAAACTTTTTGCCAAAATGCATTAATGTATCGTCGAGTCCATATTTGCGTGGATTGTTCATTTCCCTTCCAGGTAGATTTAACGATCACGTACGAAGGCTGTGTCAATGAAATTAAGCGCAGACATTGTAATTCTAAGGTGGTATCCATGTAGGTCCTTTCTGCGCTCGTTTTTTGTCAATGCCTTACACAGAAAAAAAATGTAAAGAGGGAGATTAATGAAACTTTTCCGGCTGACATTGCAATTTGGGATCGCAGATTATTGTAATGAGCGAATGTCGCAACAGTAAGTGTTTGGTTTACTTTGTCAAAAATTGCCTTTTGCAGTGCAAGGTGGAGTTATTGCAGTGCACTCTCTCCGGGAAGATTAATGCGATAGGCAGAATTAGATTGCTCTGTTTATTGTTTAACAGCTATTGTTAAGTCGCAGACAGCAGGCAGCGGCATTAAAATAACATTTTTTTTTATTATCCTTAACATTTATAGGAGGCGATTTTAGCCACAGAAGAACTTCTTCAGTGGCATCGGAATTCTGAAGAAACCGCATCTCGTTGAAGGCCTCGAACTTCAAAGACCACCTGTTTTCAAGGCACTGGAATTTCAGGAGCTGCTGAAGTTCGGGTCTTCTAATGAAATGATTATTAGTCAAGGATCCAGATATAGTAGCCTCAATGACTCATAGACATGCTCCTCATGGCTGAGATTGGCGTATTTCAAATGAATGAAATGTTTGCAAAAAGGTTGAAAAATGGAATAATTTTCAATAATTATTTATTTCGTGATATTCAAGATGTACGTGAAAATTTTGAGAAGCAAATGGCTGAATTATTCCATAAATTATTAATGATCAGTTGTATCGTAGTAACGATATAAAAATAATTGCACTTCCAGCAAAGGATGTAGGAACTAAGCCGTCGATTGGAAGACACCAACAGATCAAATAAAGTCTCGTCTTGTGCATACAACGTACTACTTGCTGTTTCGTCGAATTTTTCGTTTCCAAGGAGCGTTGAATAAAAGCCTCTTGTGCAGCTCGACATTCATTGGGACATTTTTTCAACAGATGTCATCCTTTACGGAAGTTTTTCATGTAAAGTTCTCGGCAAGATTTTTGTTATCAATAAATTGAAGAATAAACATTGAGTTCTCGGCATACTCACCGAGCGAAAATAAAGCGAACAGTAATAACCCTGTGCTCTTGACATTTGCATAAAAACTTCATCGTCGAATAACAGCAAAATTAATGCTCATATATCAAAAAACGCCCCACGATTTTGTATCCTAATCCCAAAATATATACACAGCCTTTAATACAATAATTTTGAAAAGGCGTGTTTTGAGTGACTTTCAAAATGCGGAAATCCTGAGTTTAACCCAACTAATATGAAATATTTTGTTACATGGCCACGCTAGTTTCAAGTAAAGCATTTTATAAAAAATTGGATATCCCTTTCCATGAATGAACGACTGATTCCAACTGATTTTTCCTCTCTAGCGATTGACCCCATCCTGCACATGTTTACTGAAGGAATGGTTTAGAGGAGGGATCGGGTTGAATTGAGGTAGGTAATATTGTGATTTGAATGAATATACACAGGATAATCAACTCTTGCTCGAGGCATATGTTTACAAAAGCGATTTATAATTATGTTGTGTTTCAGGCATAACTGAGCAACCTCATTCGACGATAATCCAAAGATATCTTCGCCCTTCATCCTGATCCTAACGGTGCAGAGAGGGAAACTGCCATTTCCTAAAGTCAAAACAATTCCTCTGCATCATCCCATTCCTTCTCTCTCCTATCACGTCAACATGTCTCTGAAAATGTGCGTCAAAAGGAGAAATTTGTCGTTAAAAATCTCGGTTATTTCACTGGTTTCAAAGCACATGCGTAACAGTTGAATTCTTAGCACAGATTAAAAAAAATGAAATTCGGATTGAAAGGCCAAAATTTTCAGCCTCGCCTTCAGGGGAAAATTTGGAGTACGAGTGAGAGCGACCGCATTCACTATCGATAGGAAGGTTACATGGAGTGAAGAAAGGGCTTCTTTCCTCCATCAGCTCCCATTCAACTACATCCTTCCCCTCCCCTGCCATGCATGCTCAGCATAAATTTTTTGTGCTCATGAGGACACACCTTCGGCGAGAGGTAAAGTTCAATTAACGTTTATGAATTTAAGTATGAGCTTTTTAAACGTAAACAACAAGCTATTTTAAGACTTAACTTTTTCGATTGCTTGTGTGACAACTGTTAAGACTAATCTTTTTTAAAGATTCAAAAAGTTTGATTTTCTTTGATTATTAAAAATGTAACGATTTGAAGACTCAAACTATCATATTAAAACCCCAAAGTTATCAAAAGGCTAATCCTTCAGTTTCCCCCGCTGCCCCTCAACTCTCCTTTCCCACGACAGAACTTGAAATATCCAAGAAAAAAATCTCCTCTCATCTATATTTGCGCCTAATAACTTTTATTGGCCATCCTCCAAGTTGACTGAATAGAGCCTGGGGCTACCAGAGTGAAAGAAGTGGTATTTTCGAAACTAGGATCGCATGCAACACATTTTTGATGAATGTTTATTTTCGAAACAGCCACCATAGATCATTATTTTCGGAAATCGCAACAGTAGAAAGCCTGTTCTGCCGGTAGCATGACGCACTAAGCCTCATCTTTGAAAATAGCAATGATTGACGAATTTATCTGCAAAGACCATGCCGACCGCAATCGTAATCCATGTACTCATCAGCATACCGCTATCAGTAATGCTCACAAACAGGTCTGTCTCTCACAATTACGCTTCTCTGAATGATATGAGAGTGTTCGGTTAGAATACTCTATTACTGCATGTACGTTATATACCAGACGAAAAAGCACCACATATAAAAGCGTTGTACAGGACGACGCGAGAGCCATTCGTGTGGTGTTGCAGTTGCTCTATTCCTTTGTTATTCCTAACATCTGCTCATAAGGTTTGGCTAAGGTCAAAGAAGTGAAAAGAAAGGGGACGATGCAATACGCATTGATGTAGCTGCTGATGCATAGGCTGCCCAATCCTCCCGTTATTATGGCTGTTCTGTAGTGGAAGTGTATTTTAGAGATGTTTACATTCAAGGAGTGGAGAGTGAAGAGGTTGCAAAATGCCTTCTTCCCAAACAGCGTTATATTTTCGAGAGTGAATTATAAGGGCGAAAATAAGCATATATGCTAGATCTATTCGTTTTACTGCCATTTTTCCCTATTTAAATTTACTGTGCATCATAAATTTGTGTGGAAGTTGTAGAGTGGGAGGGCTTATGAATATTACAACGTCACATAACGTGTAACATATTCGATGAATAATGATAGATATGAAATATAATATATCATTCAGCGTTTGTATTCCTTTTTCATGACTGCTAATAGGTGATATTGTTAGTTGAATATTTACAGGTAGTGTGCTCTTCGATTTACATATGCCTCGACATATGAATCTTTTCGTCTTTCGGGTTTATTAACATTGCAGGTAATTAATCGAAGCGAAGCGGTGAATACAACTTTATTTTAGCGAATTCTTACTTCAGAGATGACTTCGCAGAAGATACGTATGTCGTTGGCGTCGATAATGACTGCCGAATCCTCTACTACTACCCTAACAAACCATCAAAACGACCGTGGCCTTCATTGGATTGTGACGGCACTATTCCTTGTTGGCGATCTTGCTGGTGGAGGTCTCGTCGCTTTGCCAACTGCCATTATGCAAACAGGTATGAAAAGGAATAAAGAACACACATACGCAAATGTACAAGAGTATTTAAATTTGCAACATTACGGTCCAATAGGTCCCGATTGTAGCTCTAAACCAATCCGTCAAGGTTGGCAAATTCACCAATATTTCTGTCAACAACAATTTCAGTCAATTGCGGCAAACAACAAAATCGTAGAGATACAATAAATCAAACGTGTTCATAAATGCCTCCTCAACTCGTAGAATAGATTCGCTTTGCTTTATAGAATGATATAAGCATTCGAAGTATAAAGGAACTGTTATCCGCCTAAAACTAGATGTCACATCGATTATGAAACTGAAACGTGGATAATATATTTTAACACAGATACGTGTTTCTTTGAAAAGTGCGAAGCCATATACCTAGTGGGATGTAATTAGGCGTTGTGTTCTTGCTTTCCATAAACTCAGCATTAGAAAAGACTGGAGTATAATGTCATTTCCATTGGTTGACTGTTTGACAATAAGCGGCTGGTGTTTGAGAAGAATCAAAAAAGTGAAAGAGGCAGTTTTCACACCAAACGTCCGTTGCAGGGATTTATTCTGGACTTGGACTTACCGCACTTATGACTGCAATCGTCACCTATACGGCTTATATTCTTGGTAAAAGTTGGGTAATGTTGCAAAGACGTTGGCCGAAATATCGTGACCACTGCCGTAAACCGTATCCAGAAATGGGGGAACGTGCAATGGGACCATTCATTAAGTTAGAATTTCTCGTTTCTCATTTACACAACTTTATTACGGAGCTGCAACTTCACAATGTTGCAGGGATAGAGTGCTGTAGAGCTGCAAAAGGGGTGTTCAATGAAATTCAATTGATTGACGAAAAATGCTTGTGATACTTGATGAAACAATTGCAATCAAATATCACTAAAAAGTACAAAAATTGTGCTGCAGTTGTTAAAGCCGTTCCGCGTTCTATTGCCTTTCTAGACTTATCTGTCTAAAACGAAGTTTTGGCATTAGTGAAATTATCAGTCAAAAAGGATGTGAATCTGGACCACAAAAGCGACATTAGCAGCTTCGAAAAGTGTAAAATGTTGTACGCAGCAGTGCTTTTCAAGTTATTGCATACCCCGAGAAGAAAACGAAGTGGAAACAAAGGCGGATTCATTTACCAGTAAAATTCATTAAATGAGTTTTCAAATACTTTTATCAAATATTTAGAGCACCTTTTTAGTGGCTATTGCATTTTCCGAAAATCAGATGAAAAACAAATATGCCTAACCTTTCCCATCGCCTCCCCTCTCCACATTCCTCCTTACGCCCCTATATTTACATTTGAGACACCGAAGTCTTCACATATTAGTAGACTAAATTCGCTACTTCGCTACGCTATGAATAAATAATTTTTTAAAATCATTTCAGGTTGATAGTAACAATTTGTATCGATATAACACAGTTCGGTATTGCTGTTGTTTACGTTCTGTTGTCGGCAAAGAATATACACGACTTTCTTGGAGCGTTCTTCGAAGCCGATTTCTCCTTTTGCTACGTTGTACTAATTGTGGGCGCATGCCTTCTTCCTGTCACATTCTTAAAATCACCTCAAGATTTCTGGTGCGTCTAATAATTAGAAAAGATGTGAATTAAGCATTTCTAATTTTACTGTATAAAAAAAAAACTCGTGCTTAGGAAAGGTCATGTAGTTCTGATGGTACTACGAGGGGAGACCTAAAGAATTTCTAAGGATTATAACTGTTAATATGCTCTTCGTTTTTATTTGCATTATAAGTCACATTTCAAGACCCAAACTGAAATTTCTAATTTCATTCTAACTATACATCGCAAGAACTCCCTTCCGAGCATAAAAGCATAAAAGTTGCAGCATATATCAGCAAATAAAACCTTCGAGAAAGCACGCTTAAGTTTTAGAGTAGTGGAAAACAGTAGCGACGAATCATTAGTTTACAGGGTGGCGGTCGTGATTGGTATGGTAACGACATCTTGTGCTGTAATACTTATCCTCATTGGTTCAGCACTCGATTATGGTATTTGTGCACCTGAAAGGGGCGAAAACGTGAAGTTCGTGCCTACAAACTATTTCCTTGCTCTCGGCACCCTACTATTCGCTTATGGAGGTCATGCTGCATTCCCAACAATTCAGCATGACATGCGTAAACCCTATCATTTTACACGCTCCATACTCCTTGCGTTTGGCCGTAAGTTATAATTTTAGTTGTTGAATTATTGCAGCAGTAGATGTTTCGATATGTTTCAGCTTGAACTTGTTTCTCGAGATAGAGAGGGGAAAATAATTAACAGTTTCAGAATAACTTAGATATATAATGATAGGACAGTAGGTGTGTCATGTCCCACGTAAGTTTACACTAGGTTCTTTAAGTTCGATCGTTCAGCAAATTCTCACGTGAAAAATCAACGTTCACACAACGTCCGCTTGTCATTCATAGTAAAAACTAGTGAAAAGACGAGTGTAAGCATACATGCAAAACGTGCTTTTGCATTCCGCTCATGTGATCAGCAACTCTCATAAAGCATCAATATGTGTGAAATAACGCTTTAATATTTTGATGCTATCACCTCTCATATAAATTATCACAAAAAATGGTCATTCTTCAGCAACGGAAAAATTAGATCATGTGAAATGCAAACTTTATCAATATTTGCAATTGCATTCGAAGTGGGTGGGCGAAAAATAGAGGTGTTGGATTGTGGTATTCCCTATGCTCGCAAAAATTTTGCAATTCAACGTTCACTTCTCAAGTTGAAACTTTTCGAAAAGGTAGATAGTCACATACATAATACGTACCAACACGACTGCGCATAATGCGCATTGCAAGTTTAAACTTGGAAAGGCGCATTATCACAAAAATTGATGCGTTTAAAAAAAAAAAAACTTATATGGCAGTTGTCAGCTGATTAATTTATTTTAGTAATCGCGCTCATGTATACTCCGGTTTGCATAATGGGCTATTTGACTTACGGTAACTCAATACAAGCGTCAATCATAAATTCGCTTCAAATAACTGGCATACAGCAAGCGGTCAATATTCTCATCACAGCCCACTGTATCCTCACGCTAACTATTGTTTTTAATCCCCTTAATCAGGATATTGAGGAGCTCTTCAACGTTGCACACCGTAAGTTTCATTGTGGATGCTTGCTGAATGAAATAACGAAAAAAACGCCAATTTAAAGAAAATGGAAAGATGATGCAAATACGATATGCACTTTTGCTTCTCCTCACTAGAGATCAGTTTTATAAGCTACGAAGAAATTATAAACATGCGATTTGATATCCTCATATTTGGGTTAAGCCAATTTCTTTCTTTATTTAAAATCCTGCCGATAAGAAACGAAAAACCGAATTGTATAGAATGCATACAAATTTCCAACTATCCACTTCTTTTAATTCGATTAATCAATGCAAATTATGGAGGTATTAGAAATACACTATGCCTAATAACTTCCTTAATTTTAGCTGATTGCTGACAGTATTGAAACTACCGAATAGATGGATAAATAGACATTCAGCACGCACACATGAATTATATTTAGACTTGCACGGATATGACGTCACCGTAATATGCTTTGGACCAGCAAATTTGCAAAGGGCTTGGAATAAGAAAATTTCGATTGCGAAATAACGGATTTTTGGCACCGAATGGTGCGAATTCACAAAGAATTCTCGTCCTTTCCATCTTTGAAAATAAGTTGTGCTTCCGCACAGCAGTTATAAAAGAAGTGTCAGCAATAGTATTACCGATAGCAGCGCACGTTTCTCAATGAACGCAATGAACTAATAATTTTGCTCATTAGTGCGCATTTTGAGCTGGAAATTTATGCGCATCAATTGAGTTTCGTTTTTTGGGGTCGAAATCACATTTGGAAATTGGCAAATAGCCGAAAATTGGTTGAAATATTTGTATATCTGTATATTTATTGTATACTTACACTCAATAATTCATTATATAGCTTGATAGTATATAAACAACATCCAAAGGCAAATTGAATATGTGTTGAACGTTTTTACAAGGATTTTATATTGATTTATAATAGAATTAAAGATCTTTTAGAGAAGCGAAATAGCTAATAGCATATTGTTGAATACGATGAATTTAAGATTTCTGCTGGCAACGCGTTGCCGTTCGTAGCGGTGTGATGGTAGCGGTAGTGTTCACCGCAGAGAGTTTGCCCACTTTTGGACCACTATTGGATCTAGTTGGTGGCTCGACATTGACACTTACCTCACTTGTGTTCCCATGCTTCTTCTACCTTTATCTCTCAGCAGCCGAAGAAAAAACACTCGAAAAAGGAGGCGATGTGCTCGAAGAGGATCCACCTACGTTCATGGAGTAGGTTCTGAAGATCTTTTTGCATCAGAACCAGTAAAGAGCAGAAATCGTCTAAGTAGAGATTGATTGACTCTAGTATAGCAGTTTTGTTAATTTTGTTTTCGAGTCTGTATGCGTAAAAATAATGCTGAAAAATAGATCAAAAGGGTAGAACTAAGATTTTAGTGATTAGGAAATGCTTAATGGGATGATTTAACTCTTGCAAGCAAATATGAGGTATTGGAAGAAAATGAAATGGAATTTCGCTTTCCTTCACAGCATTTATTGATTTCTTTGCAATTCCCAATAAAGTTGTTGATTCTTCATTATAGAACGATGCATTGTTATTATTTAAACGCTGATCTCGTTATTAAGAATAGCATAATTGAATAATTCGGCAGCCGGTTTTGAACGTTCAAAATGCGATAATGCATTAGGGGCATTCGATATTAATCAAAGAATTAAAGTGAATTTCGTCGTTTTTTCGAATGAAATTTTTCTGAGGAATTTACTTTAGGGTAATCGAAAGGACTCCAAAGCTTCGATTGGTCACGTGTGCTTTCGTGATCTGTAAGTTTTCTTATTTCATTGCTCTCATTGTATTTTTTCCGATGAATACAGAAATCTCAATATATGATCTGAAGGACGGTTGTGCTAAGATTCTATGACAGGAACCCATATAACGATGAATTCAAACTCTTGTGCCTTTCGTATGATTTTCGATCGAATCGAATGCTATGCGTTTGTTGAAATATCAGCACACGAGATGCTTAGGTAATAGAATGGACTTTGCAGCTGCTAGATTTATTCGATATCGAATTAATTATCTGACAGTTCACACAGAGGTAATCAAATTTTGTGACTTTTCGCTTATAAAATCATAACATCCTCAAGTTGGATGAGCATATTGTCTCATAATTTTTGGCTAAGGTTCAAAACCAGTGAATTGAGGTTAATTAAACTGGGGTTGGGGTAATGCGATTGTCATGCAAGTTTTACTTCCACATACAACAGTTTTACTTCCTCGTACTTTTCGAGTTTAAAACTGCATTTCAGTGTTCGGTTTAATCGGTGGCGCAGCAGCTACCTATTCGGCAATAAACGAGCTGGCAACAACACAGTTCACTGCACCATGCTACATTCAGCCCTTCTTGAACACTGTGCATCCATCTGATCGACAACGACATACGAATTGTTGTGGTAATTGGCAGAACATCACAAGGATTCGAGGCAATTCCATCTGCAATGATTACGTCGATTTCTACAAGCAAAATGATTAAAAGCTGCTCCCATGGAGTAGATTTCATTGTATTTTAAAGTCATTCTCAAACATTGACATGATGCTTTCGTTTGGTGCACTCACTCACTGTTATATATAGGGATAGTACTGAACGCTGTAGATACACTTATATTATTCTATATCGTTTATAAACATTTATACTCTCGGAGTGTTTTTACAAGTATTTCAGAAAGTATTCTATGTTTATGATCAACAAAGAGTCACATACAATAAGTGACACGGTGTTCAACGGTAATATTTCAATATGGGAATGAATATAGTAGAAATTAACGAAGTTAATACTGCAACAATATATTAGGTTTTGATACCTATTGGTAACTCTAAACAGGCTCCCTCTCTCCCTCTCTCTCTGCAGTCTTCGTTCGTAAATTATCACTATGTTTAGTCACAATTTTATCGCATTGATCTCATCATTGGAGTGATAGGAAAATTTAGAAAGGATTTATTCCTTTATGGGATCTGTGCTTGCAGTCTTATCTTCTTCAGGTGAATTTTACAAGTTCAGCCTCTGTGAAGAGCAATTTATTCAAACTCGATATTATGCGGCATGTACATTTTTTCAATTTTGCATTTAAAGGAGGCTAGTTAATCACAATCGATGAATTTATCAATATCTTTTTATCATGGATTCTTTTGATATACATATTCTCATACAATCAATATTGAATGGAAGTGGAAAATGGTCAATGCAAAGCAATATTATGGAAATTATGGGAATGCCATTAATTTATGAATGTCATTAAAAAAAGGTTGCACAATTATTCTTGAAAAAAAGATTGCCGGAAAATAATAGAAAATTCTTTTGGAAAAGTAAGATTTTGATGATATGCGAATTTAGTTCGATTGCACTAATTAAGGAATTTTGCCAACATCAATTAAATAAGTCAATAAATCGATAGGCCAGAGCGAAAGATGTTCTGACATATTCGACAACTGCAAATAGTGAATTAACGAAATTAGAGCTTCAAAATTTGATGGTGTAATCGACAGAATTGACTATGTTGCTAAATTACAGGATGAGACATCACATGTAAAAAACTCTAAATATTTAAATACGGCTATGGATTTGCATGCACTTTTCGAGCGGTCGGTTTCCATTTTCACAGGCTAATAATGAATTCAACTTTTTAGCGCACTTTACTTTTCATATTCTTGCAGTTGTAAAGAATATTGAGAACCTTAAAATTTTGCTTAGTCTTTTTGACCTTTTGTTTATAGTTGCTTCTCTTAGCGAATTTTTCATAATCACTCAGCTTAGCTCATTGTTTGCATTTTCCTCTTATCGTTTTGTCATAAGAAGTAATTTCGATCAGCATTATACAGTCATACCTTCGGACATTGTGCTTCAATTCCAAACCACAAGACATGCATTTTTCAAGTGTTACATTGCATCATCCACGTGAAGGCGAAAGCGTTGTCGATAAAATTGAGTAATGAATGAAGGAACTAAGTGTTATCAGTTCAAACACAAATGAGCTTTTAAAGCCGAGCAACTTGCCAATTGTGCCATTCCATCAAGCACTGGCTTTACCAGACTATCTTGATGCATCCATCATGCGTCGATACGTTTGTGCCCCCCATACGCTTCTTCATACACCGTCTTATCATTTTGTCGCCACTGTGACACAAATGAATTGTTTGTTCTCGGCGTGAGGAAGGAAAAGTTTTAGAGAACGATGTATTGCTGATAAAACTTTTTCTAAATTATCTTGTTTTTGTTTCTTTTAGATTCCGAAAGAAATAGTGAAGCAGTTTTTAAATTCTTCATGTGTGTTTATGCCTATTGCAATCTATGCGATTCGATAATCACCTCTATAAAACATAATTTCCATTTTGATTCCCGTAGGCTAAAATTTCTTGCGAGAATATGATGAAAAATAGCCTGAAATTTTTAGAAAAAAAAATTTTCTTTTGTATTCACTCTTCGCATAGTAAATTCTTACATGTTACTTTACCTGATGATAAAAATCGTAGAAAAAAAGCAAAATGAAAGCATTCGGAGGAATATGGTCAAGATTCTCAAGATTCTTTCATGTGGAAAAATCTTGTAAAATTATAAATTTGACACTTTCAGGAAATTTTTTCAATTAAAAAATCTTTAAAAATCAATCAATGCCACTTGCGCGTTTCGAAGTGTTTTCTGCGCTGAAGGCATTGAATATATCCCTTTTCCTATGCATTCATTTCATTACAGGAAAATAGTACAGTGTCTACTGTGTAGTTATTTTTGAATTAGAAAATGCGTGTAGGCTTGTGAATGGTGCAATGCTCGATGAAAAGTTTTCATTACAGAAAATGGCTGACGAGAAGGTGCGTACATCAGTTATATCTATAGCAACAGTAGCATCACATGCAACCACGTTGACCAACCACCGCAACGAACGGGGATTGAATTGGTTTATCACAGGGCTTTTCGTGGTGGGTGATCTAGCTGGTGGTGGTCTTGTTGCCCTTCCAACTGCGCTAATGCAAACAGGTATTTAGTCAAGTCAATAGGAGTGAATTTAATGAACTGGAGTTCAAGGAAACTCGTTCTGAAAAAAAAAACTTCCTTATAGGATTGGGTCAGTACTCATATTCATGTTCCACTAGAAATGATGTCGATATTTATGATGCCTTGAGTAATAAAAACTCATCAGGTTTGAAACGTTCAGGTTATCAAAACGATTGGAGTCTTAACCAATTTAGTCAACAATTTATAAATAAACTCAATTTAATTATATACTGATGTCACTGCCACATAGAATGTGAAACAGAGAGTGACGTTCTGATTTGCGCACAAATTCAATTCAATTACTATTTCTAGATCCTGCCCAGTTTTATGCGTTTCATTGAGTTTAACGTTATCAAATGCGCTAAAAAGTCTTCAGAGGATGAACTTAAATGGAGATGTGAACCTATTTGAAGAAAAATGTGGCCCCATCCTTTTCTTATATTCCGTTATCTATCTTCATTCTACAGCACATATTTAGTTACGTAACATCTGTTCTCATAACACCAATTAAGGAATCAATTATTGCAAAAGGTGTTCTTATGAAGGCCGATTTAAAGATATCCCTCGCCCGTTTTAAAGATATCTCTCGAAAAAAACAAACTCTCTTGAAGGAAATAAAACGTTTTCTCAATAGTCGCACAACAATGATCGAATTTTCATTTTGCGATCATGGAATACAAAGGTGTATGAGGAAAGGAAATTTCTGTTGCCTATTCCATCGTTCTTGAATTGTTCTGCAACTTTTATGCATAATCAAACTCTTATAGTTATCACAAAAGAAAGCGATGAATTTTCAAAGCAATTTTTTGTGACTAATAAAAAGGCGATCCTATTCACGATACAATGATATTAAGCAATATGTTTAGAGTGCATTCTATTTCTTCAATTTGCATTCTCGAAATATCAAAATTTGCATAATTAATCAAATAAAAGAGCCCGTATTCAACAATGAAGAGGTACTAAGTAGCATTTCAACTGTTTATTTTCCCTCATTTGTTTTCAGATTTTTATCCGGGTCTCGTGATCTCGGTCATCATGACCTTCTCAGTTGCCTATACTGCTTACGTTCTCGGTTTGGGTTGGGTGATACTTCAAAGGCATTGGCCTCAATATCGTTATCATTGTCGCAAACCATATCCAGAGATGGGAGGACGCGCTATGGGACCACTTGCAAAGTGAGCAAATCCTATTAAAGTACAAAGAAGAAAAATGTACGGTAAAGAAAAGTGAATGCTGACAACGATATTTGATTAGAGAAATAGAAGTGGCGATTAGAAAATGCCATAGACGGATGAAATTTCATGTGAAAAGATTTTCAAACAATAAATCAATATATTCCAATATACTAATATGATTCTGTGAAATCTGCAAAAAAATTATAATATGACGATGTTGAAGTTGGGAAAATTATGAAAGCAAAAAAATGAGTGGAAGAAAAATAATATGTCGAATATATAGGACGTTTAACGAAAAAATAGTAGATTAGCTATTATTGTATTGAAATGGTTGGGGAAATAAAGTACAATAAACATTTGGAGAAGAGAACTAGAGAAGCGGGCATGAAATGAGTTTTTCTATCCCCATCACCTGGCTAAACGCTTATCAATAAAGACTAATAAATACGCCAATTATTGTCCGCAAATTTTATTCATTTCGATCACCTGTTCAAATTTTCTGAAAACATTTCACTGCTTTGTGAGTCAGAGGATATAGAATGACAAAAGAGCGGTGTGCAATGTATGCAAAAAAATTTTCAACCACTAAGTATCTACAGTTTCTTCGAACGGTTATGAAACAAGGTGGAATATGTTCAATGTATGGTGCGAATTATGCCTGCCAAATTAACCATCTAATTTCCTAAGTATAACTTTAGTGATTCTTCAGTTTAAACTTTTGGGAAGATGGACAGACGCATATACCCATGCATATGTGCACTAAGCATCATGCGCAGTTTGAAAGGCGCGTAAAAATTGAAGCAGCGAGAAAAGCATGTAGAAATAAGAGGAATACGTCATTGGTAAGAAGGGGATGAGTAGTAGCAAAGGTGGAGCTTTTAGAGCGAAAAATGATTGCTGAAAAATAGGGAGTGTGGGCAGTGATCGATGGTAAATGAACTGAACAAAAAAATGAATCCAACTCATGATTCTCAAAATGATCGAATTTGCAGGAAGATAGTGGCGGTTGTCATCGATATAACGCAGTTCGGTGTGGCAGTTGTTTATTTGTTGCTCTCTTCGAAAAACATTCACGACTTTTTACAGGCGTTCTTCGATATTGACTTCTCATACTGCATTGTAGTTCTTATTGTTGCCCTCTGTCTGCTACCAGTAACGTTCCTCAAATCACCACAGGACTTCTGGTTCGTTTTCTCTCCATTCGATCAGTAGTGAGGTGCTAAAATAAAGGAATTTTCTTAGCATCGGAAAAATACTGAGAAGTGCAATCACTCCGTCAACGAGCATAAGGAAAAAGCATATTTCCCAACGTCTTTTCCTCCGTTTTCCCTCTAGTTTAAGAGTGACAAGAAGAAAACGCTTCTGCTAAAAGTTTCAACTGATTTTCCCTTATTCTTCTGTTTTCTTTTGCTTTGGAGCTGAAAAACCCACTAATTTTTCTTCTGTGGGTTTAGTTCAACAGGAAAACCTGTCTCTCCTTACCCCCTTTTGCCTTCTCGCTAAAAAAATAGTGGTGAGGATTGTGGAAGAAACATGTATTACTTGCAGAAGTGTTTTTCATGAAGCATCAATTGACAGCCGGTAAATAAAAGCTTCTCAATAGACAGCACTTCGGAACGACGCTCAATTTTAAGCTAGTGAAGATCGAAGTAATTCAGGGTGGCAGTAATTTTGGCAATGGTCACAACTACATGTGCCGTAATCTTGATTCTCATCGGATCAGCCCTCGACTATAGTACTTGTGCAGCGCATAAAGGTGTCAATCACAAGTTCGTACCTACAAACTATTTCCTCGCGCTTGGTACCATGCTATTCGCCTACGGAGGGCATTCAACTTTCCCAACAATCCAACACGATATGCAAAAGCCGTATCACTTCACGCGATCAGTAATTCTCGCTTTCAGCAGTTAGTTTTTCTTTTTTTTTGATTATTCGACTCTTACTTCTGCACACTTTACACTAGCATTGTCTCTTTTTGTTTATATTAAATGTATGTTCTTTAATTATATAGCTCATTGTTGTTATGAAATGTTGACGCCTATAAAAGTAATCAGTCACACAGGACGTAATGTAGATATTGCCAACTTTGCAATGGTCACTTAGCTGAAAATTCACTTAAAATTATAATTTGAAATTTTCTTTAGGCAATTATGAAATTAGCTCAAATAGTTGTGAACTAATTCGGTGCATTCTCAATGTTCGTAAAACCTAAATATTTCATTAAAAAAACAGATCAATAGGTGTTTTGCTCGTGAACTTCCCACGGTGCAGCCCCCCCCCAAAAAAAAAAAAAAAATTATGACCCTAGTGAACGTGGGTACTTTAATCGCGCGGTAGTCAACGAAGGTGTTACACTTGAATAAAGAAAATACGATAGCTGAAGACTGCTGTCGCATCTATTTAGATGGAAGACTGCTTTATAGAGATATTCCATTCCCGTGACTTAGGAGGTACAGGAGAACTTATCAGATAAAATAGGTTTTCTTCGGGCTTGTGCGAAATGAAAACAATTGTTGTTTTTTTTCCAAAGATGGAATCCAATATCGAAGTGTATTGGAAAATGGAAGCCCTGATTGAATGAAATGTCTATCTAACGTAGCTGACTTAAGCATAAAGCAAAAATAGAAATCACGATAAGCAAAAGTAAGCGCAATCGATCGTTATAGTGCTCTAAAACTTCATTTTTTCATTTGCTAGAAAAAGGTGTGATAAGTGCATTAGGAGGCTTAGCACTAAGCTCTCATATAAGTTTATTATTTTGTTGCAATGCTCCTTATCTTTAATTTAATAATTTATTTCGCTACAAAAGAAGAAAGAGCTAATCTTCACCCTCTTAATGGGCGAAATTGGGTAAAGGCTATGAGGTACTATACTTTCTTCAACCAATTGTGGCACCCATTCGGCACAATCAAATTTATTTAGTTCATTAATGACACAGGTAGCCCTGCTTGCAAATATCGTATATAAAAACTCCTTTTGCCCATGACTTGACCCTCCTACACTAATCGGTACTTATTACCCGCACTTTTTCAGCATACAGTAGTGGCATTTTGAAAAGGATTCTTAGATCTCAACTCCTCTCGCTCTCAGACTTGGCTGTGGACTTCAACACTCCCATCAAATCGTAAACTATGAGGCCATAAGGTCATGGGGAGAGTATATCAACACATATCGCATAAATGCATCATACGGCATGTGCATCGGCTTTAGACACTCGAAATTACACTATGCATACCGACCTGCAATAGGATTTGTCAAAAATTTTAAAGACGGTTGACGTTTTGCACATTCACGGTACTCTATGCTTCAAAATGTTCATTGTTTCAGTAATCTTCACACTGTATACACCAGTTTG
The DNA here is from genome assembly GCA_037389465.1 of Baylisascaris procyonis. Lineage (NCBI taxonomy): Eukaryota > Metazoa > Nematoda > Chromadorea > Rhabditida > Ascarididae > Baylisascaris > Baylisascaris procyonis. The sequence goes on from JAZARR010000082.1 coordinate 540,759, forward strand.
CATTATGGGTTACATCACATATGGCAACTCGTTGCGTTCATCGATTATCAACTCTCTTCAAATAACTGGAATTCAACAAGCCGTCAATATTTTCATCACGGTTCATTGTATCCTCACCCTTACGATTGTCTTCAATCCCCTCAACCAGGATATTGAGGAACTCTTCCGCATTCCACAGCGTATGTATCTGCTTGGAATTGGCCCAAAAAATGAAAATTGTCTTTCAATCATTGTGGTCAATCGATAGCAGCTATTAATAAAACGTCTTTAATTATGCATGATTAGATATTTCCACCAATTTAAATCCATAAAAGTTTAACTGCCAAAACTTTGAAATATCTTCATTTTCACGGTTCTGCTCATAATTTTATCCATAAAAATTAAATTTCATCAAATTTACCCTTCAGTTGCAAACACTTGCAAGTGAGATAACTTCCATAGCCGATGGATTCACACCAATGAATCAAACGACCAAGTAATATGTATGAAAAATCGTTTGTATGATTTTCAGATTTCTGCTGGCAACGGGTAGTAATACGAACCAGCGTTCTCGTTGCGGTGGTATTCGTTGCCGAGAGCCTTCCAACGTTCGCTCCACTGTTAGACCTTGTTGGTGGTTCTACTGTGTCGTTAACTTCACTCGTCTTGCCTGCACTCTTCTATCTTTATTTGGCAGTCGCCGAGGAAAAATCAATCGAGAAAGGTGTGGACGCATGTGACGATGAGCGGCCTACCTTTATGGAGTATGTCTTTGACATCTATTCTATTTAGAGACCGTTAAAAGGTGCACATCATGCCTACTATTAAAAAGCATTGCCAAGCACCAATAAAGATTTTTTTCACTTACTCTTACCGCTATCTATATTCTGCCAACATGTCCCTGATTTTTCCTCTTTTTTTTGCAGTGATTTATTACCAACCCCGATAAGACGAAGTTATAAGCAAAAAACGAAGGTAAACACAACTGCGACGTCTCCGAGCAATGAAAACGTTTTTGCAACGGTTCTCCCACATTTATTTTTTATTTTATCAATGATACATAGCGATATTTATTCCTTTATGCACAGAGTCAAAAGAAATCTTGAATGAAAGCAAATAATATTGCAGAGTTTTGAGGCGATCGCCAAAGATTCGACTCTTCTGTTGCACTTTCGTCATTTGTAAGTTTTCAAGTGTTTTTGATTTAAAACAAGCTCAAAAAGCAATGCTGCACCTTTATGGCCTCATTATTTACACAAATATGCCTTTGATTTGTTATTCGTCGTTCAATAAAACATGCTCGAAATGAAGTAATGACAATCACCATCGAACCTAACAATGATTAGACAGAAAATTCATCGATAACTTTTCGTATTACAACGTTTTAACATTAAAAAAATATCTTCTAATACAGTGGTCAGTTTTACGATCAACCTGAAGGCTGATTTCTTGGTGAATACTAAAATGAACAGAAGTTTCGAGGGAATATTTAATATACCGCAACACATTTAGACTTGTTAGAAACGCACGGCTGCATAACCATAAGAGTTAATGAAATTCTGACTGTTTTCCTTTTCTCGCCGTGCACCTCCTTTCCCTCCTTCGTATCGTATTCTCCTTCCGTATAAAAAGGTTTCCTTTGCTTTATACATCCTTTATACATCTAATCGCAACATCTTTGCAATTTGCAATGTCAATATGAAAAAGTGAATGCTCTCTAATAGAGATTTTGGGGATCACTGAAATAAACCAAAATCCTTTTACGCCCTTCGTTCATACTGCATCCTCAGCTTTATCGCGGAGTTGTTAGAAGAGATAAATAGCAGTGGATTCATTAATTGAATATACTCCAATTTGCAACTCTGCAATCATTTGCCTACCTGAACGGAATGCCGCGATCTTAATGGACTGAGATACTTTCGAATTCGATCGTTTAAAGAATTATTCTGGAACAGAGATGTGGTCTTCAAGATGTGCTGAAATATTTGCATTTATCCTGATGGGAAATTTTATGGCAATATGCATTATCACACATCTTTTTTATAGCCCTAATGCGTACATTTCTTGTTCTTATCAATGAAGTAAGAAAACCAGAGTATATTTTAGGCAATAATCTTTGTGTGGACTAACTTTTATAGTGAGCATCTTTTAACTGCGAAATTTTTTTTTCAGTTTATTATTGAAGAACGAGTTAAACTTCTTTAAGAAATCCATTACATATGTGGTTTCAGTGTTGGGAACTATTGGTGGTGCGGCAGCAATTTACTCAGCAATTGGAGAGCTGGCTACGACAAAGTTCGCGATGCCATGCTATGTACAACCGTTCGTAACTACTAAGTCAGAGGCTGCCCTCGAAAAGAGCACAAATTGCTGTGGCAGATGGCAGAACATCTCCAGATACGACGACATATCCGTGTGCAGTCCTTACACAGACTTTTATAATCAGTACAGCTGAGTCACCACACTAGTAAAATATCAACAAAAACTATGTGCTATATGGATCGGTTTCGAGCTGTATATTTGTGCCGCATCGCACGGCGTACGTTTTTTACTTGCTAACGCTCTATACTGTGCATCCTTCAATAAAACTCAGCAATCCTATAGAATTCTTTTTGTTGAATCTCCACCTTTATTGCAGTCTATTTAAGAAATTTTTGTAAAAGTGCTTATGTTTATTTTGTCGAGAGGCTTTAACCTTTCACTGAACGAAATGAAGGTGACAGTATTCTTTTTTCGCCAAAATTCTTTGCACGATTTCAATTATATATACATATACATACATACATATATATATATATATATATATATATATATATATATATATATATATATATATATATATATAATATAGACCTCGAAAAAGTATATAAGTAGGTTTGAAAAAGTGCGATGTCGCTGTCGCAACTGATTAGCAATCAATGAACAGTGCTGTAAATATTTGCTGTAAAGTGTTGAGGTTATAATAAAATATAATTCGTCATATGATATGAGCTTCACAACCTTCACACACAATAAATTCGATTATTTCCGGCATATATCAAGAAATTCATTGCATTTCCTATGCAAGAAGGATGTCCCACTAAGCAATCGTCATTGCAGTAGCACATCGATTACGGTCATCACTGAGCACTCAATCAACATGCTGCAAAACGGCGTCCCTTTATATAGTCTTTCTGGTAGATATATTGAGCCATCGGATTAGTCAACAATATGAAAGCTTTACTGTACCCGTATTGGTGGCGATACCTAAGAAACTATTCCGATGGGCAAATTTTGTACAACTGCGTATTATGCTAGCTAATTTGAGCGTCTCTTCAGTTTCCTTTCAAACCTGTCGACGTTGGGTGATCAAAATCACTTCATACGACCAATTAATGAATATTTTAGTGATCATTAGACTGTTCTTCTTCCGCTAAGCATTCTATAATGGCAAAGCTGAAGTTGGAGCTTTCGAGCTATGATCAAAGTGCTCTTTATTATCTAAGTAACTGCTCACCTTCGCAGACGAATTACTGCGGAAGACGATGTAGTGTTATGATTTCGAAATGAACTCGTTGAAGCATCCTCACTTTTGTAATATATCGTAATTTCGGAGTAACTAGTTGCCCAGTTTCTTGAAAAAATTTATTTTATTTTTCGCGGCAACATCATAAGTAACTAGTTCCTTCAGAGCAAAATATAATGCAGACTTTCACGCACAGAATGACCGCTAGCAAATGTTCAGATGTGGCACGTCATTTAATCGTTCTTCATCCAACTTCACTTCTGTTGATCCAATATGTGCGCCTACTGGCACAAGACAGTTATTCAGAAAGAGCCAGAAGAGGATTTAGCTCTTCTCTTGATTAGATTGTCTACTAAGCATTTTCTATACTAGCCCATTGAGTTCATTTTCTGTTGGCCTGTTTAACTGCTCCACCTGTGTTTTGATCTCAAGCTCTCAATCTGCCTGTATTTTCTCTTCTTCTGAGTTGAACGGGTGCTATATCTGAGCAGATTTTCGATGCTGTTGATTCCTTTTTGTAAGTTATGAATGACCAAAATTCGGGCTCATTCTTTCTATGTCATATGTTTCACTCTCCATATTATATGAAAAGTGGATAAACACTCGTTGTAGGTGGTGGGAGGGGGAGGGTGAGGGAGGAAGTGTATCGGAAATAACAACTCATCAAAAACTAACCTTATGCTTCGTAATGTTAACTGCACTTTTATTTTGAGTTGATACATAAAAGAGTATGGAATTAACGACTTTTAGTTTGCAAATTTTCGTATTGAATGAATGGCTAATCAAATATTTGAGCATCTTTTTGAATAACAGTTATTTGCGATGGCAAGCACGTTTGGCATTTCTTTTGATAGCTCATATGCACCTTCCTATACTATTACCGAAGCTTCCTTACTAAGTCTATTGAATTGTGCATGCTTTATTCAATTGTGATTCGTTTGCATAAGTGACATATTGCGTATTACGCAATGTTCTTTGAACATCATGTGAGAAAAACGCAAAAGTTGATGCATGAATGAGAGACGTCGACATAAACGCGATACTTCTTTACTTGTGTGATTGTTCGAAAAAGTACACTGTGAAGGGCATAAACATTCATCTCTATTCACCTATCGCAACCACCTCATTGAGCTGAATAACTCAAATCTCCAACCTTTTATAGCGGTCCTATAAAAAGAAGCCACAAGAAGTTGATGCTCTCAAAATCTTTCTTTCCTTCAAGTGGCTGCCAATTTTTCGGCCATCACCTAGTCTCTCCTACAGTCTCAGAATTTGCTAAGTTACTATGTATTTGCCGAATATATGTGGAAGACAAATAGAATGCTGTATTTGCTTCTTTTCCTAGTTTATAACTGGAAGTTTAGAAAACTCTTCGCAATCTTTTATTTATTCTTAAAAAAAAAAAAAATTTATTTTGAGAAGTAGATTGGATTGTATAAAAAGAAGCAGAATAAAATGTAAGTTATATAAAAAGTGCTGCTTTGTGAAGTTTTATACAACTTTATGCAATATTTGTTGCTTTCGACATATGAATTAATAGCAAAATGTGAGTAAGTCTCATTTTCATCGAAGATGAATTATTTGAAAATAACAGTGCAAAATTGTTTTCCTCTCTTCCATTCTGAAGAGATTTCTTCTTCTTTTTCAGCAAATCCGTTGGATTCAGTGAACGATTCCATAAAAATACAAATGCTTTTTATGTCGCATAAGCAAAATAATGATCTTTTATTCTCTATGGTTTATCCTCACAAAACAATAATGTTCATGTTGAAGATTAAGAGAGAAATGTGCTCGGTTTATACATTAATAACTGATTAAAATGCTCGGTATCGGCAATGCATTCAATTGTATAGACTCTCGTTGTGGTAATGTGTCTGATGGAAAGTTGGTGTGTGTTTTTATGGAGAGCGATGATGGCACTAACTGGTAGGCTAATTGTGGGCAAAAAATGTTTGACTGATCCCCTCTTCATATCCATCGAATCGACCTCATTTTAAATGAAATTGTTAGCGTTTCCAGCGACCAATAACTACATCTGCTAACTTTCGATGGTTATTGCTTCTATCAGTTATTTTATGGCTGTATTTCATGAATATTGATGATTAGAAAGCGATACTCGGCACTCTCCTAATATCAAAAGTTTTTTGTGGAGAAAAACTTTTATCGCAACGGAGATATCAGTTGTTTCATAGAATAAAAACGACTACGAAATAGAAGCAAACGTTTTCTTAACAACCTTTCTTCTCATGGTGATTAGCTGTGGAATAATCCAATAGGTTCAGCTAAATATTTGCATATTCAAATTAATTTTGTTCCTCCGAATTTTCGATTGTATTCCCTTCTCTTTCTAATGATGCTGACAACATTAGTAATGCTGCATTTTATTTATATGACACGAACAATTGCCTATAGACGTTAGAAAGAGTTTCTTTTATTGTTGTCTTCTAATGACTGCGAGAATTTTATTGCACTGTTATTTCTGGACGTTTTGTTTTGTGGTGAATGAAAGAAGTTGTGGTCAACACCAAAGTAAGAATCGTTTTGTCGTTTTATCACAAAATCTGAAAAAAAAACCACGTAGAATCGTCGATGAAATTGCATGCCTAGCTACCCCTGCTCACTCTCCTGCTCAGACTCAAACGGTGGCCGTGGTTGGGTGCATGAGCTCGCTTCGTTGTTGCCGGAAGTGTGAGCTATGCTTTTTATCTCGATTGTTGAATTTGTCAAGCATTGTTATCCTCACTATTCAACGTGTGGAGTCTCATTTTGTATCACATGCTCGGCTTTGTCCCTGTACTAAATGAAAGGAGAGCTGTGCTCGAGTCACACAAGGAAAACAAGCAACAGCAAATGTTTGACATACATATCATATCAGCAATAGTGAGCAAATGAACTTTCACGTATTGTAATGAATGCTCGTGGCTGCTGTTAAAGTGAAACATTGTAAACGCACCCATTTATGTACATAAATACTATTGCCACGTGACGGTTATAGAATGAATGGTGAATGCAAAAGCTTTCCGGACTATATGCCAAATGTGGTACCATTTTTCCTGATCCCTGATTCTTGAGCCAGATTTCCGAACCATCAAGCTAGCGAGTTCAAGTGCGCTAGTAGCATTTACACAACCTCTATTTGTCAATTCTTCTAAATTATTTTTGTACTGAGACTTTTATGATGTCCCAGGAAGAGATTAAATAAAGTAGGCACTGCAAATACAATATGTGCTTTTCAAAATAATAAGAAATATCGCAAAATGCATGGAATTTTTGCCTTTGATGCTCGTTATTCTCATTATTAGCAATGCAATGTGAATTTTTGAAAAAAAGTGCAATAATCTTCCCATATAAAATGTTAACATTTAGCATGCGATTCACATGCCTTTCTGATTTTCCAGGTTGAGGTGATTCACGTCTTAACGTTATCGAACATATTGCACTCACATAAAATAATGCGACGATTAAACCAAACTAATGATTTTAAATACAATTGCACTGGATGATGTTATGAACGTCTTGTATTTGTTACCATTCAATCCTTTTAAACCAAAGATCAACTATTTTGTCGCTCATGTTTATTTTCGTTTATGAAGGTAATTGCTTGCAATTAAAGGAATTGAAAACACGAGTACTCTAGGAAAGCAATATTGCAACAGACAGTTCCTCTCCCATCACATCCCACCCCGTCCACTTCAGTCCCTGCAGCGATGACGATTATCACGCAGAATATGATGCCTCTGCTTGCATTATCCGTAGAGTTTTCCTTTGCCTTGCAAATATTTCAAACCCCTCTTAAAACATTTAATAATATTCTTAATAAATGAATGAAATGATATGAATCTCAGCGTTCACGTGCCAGAAAAGTGGTGATAGCTATTCAAACATATTTCTTAAACGCTTCTTACAATGGACCATAAGGTGCAACGCTCGCACGATATTTCATCGTAGACAATCGCAATTCTAACAGTGAAATAAAACATTCCATGCATTTTTAATAATAATAATAATAATAACAATAATAATAATAATAATAATAATAATAATAATAATAATAATAATAATAATAATAATAATAATAATAATAATAATAATAATAATAATAATAATATTAATAATAATAATAATAATAATAATAATAATAATAATAATAATAATAATAATAATAATAATAATAATAATAATAATGCACGTAACAGTGAAATAACTGAAACGAAATACATTCCAAAAATCTTTGAAAATTCACTCCTCCTATGCACGATTTTTAAGCTTAATCAATTTTGTTTATTGCTCAACATGTTTGCATATATGTTAACCCTTCAATAACTTAGGCCATCAAAAACAAATTCACTCTCTTTTATAAGATAAGATTTCATAAACTCTATAGGTCCCACCTGGAACACTATGAATAGGCTTCTTATAACTTTTTGTACTCAAGTATAATTTACTTCTTAAACCATGAATGCTATCTAAAAGTCGAGAAAAAATATGCTATATATACTCTCGAAATTTATGGCAACAATGAATTCGCAGCTGGGCAGACAAGTGGACATTATCCTGAGAAAAGGCAATAACTCTTTAACCATTACACTTACGTCGTTTCAAATTTTAGGAATTTAAAAAAAAAACTTACAGGAATTCTTTATTCTCCTCAACCTATTCAAAAGAAAAAGAATTTGTTAGAAATCAGTAGTCTTTGCATATTCAACCTAAAAAACACAAATGGATCAATCGGAGGGCAGTGCAATGCGTCAACTGAGTGCACTTTCCAGAAAACTCTATAAATTAGACTGTATGAACATGTCAGTTGTGCATTTATTGTATGACGTACAACTGCAGTTGCCCATATAAATTAATCGCACTGTATGGGCAGTGTCTATGGTGATTTTCGTGTAGGTGTGAGAGGGTGAGATGCAAAAAAGGGCACTGAAAAAGTTCACTGAGATAACAGTATTGGGAAAATGCTGTAAGCTTGTATTTTATTGAATATTTTAGTGAAACGCTGATTAGTTAGCAATCGATATGGAGCCAAAAGACACTGACGTGAATGCAATTATAAAGAACACCCTGAATTACGTGTACTTACGTCGTCGAATAAAAATCCATGGACACAACGACTTTTTAATTTATATCATTGCCGTGAAGTCATGTGGAGAATACTGCATATCTGTGACAATATTATTTCTGATTATTCCTCAATATCATGCGATGACGAGCATGTTGGATTCAAGAATTCGATTATGCAAATTTTATGCTTCCATCAAGTTTTGACAGAAGTTTTGTGAAAATGGGATTTTGGTTTTATAAATTTTCTTCCTTAAAATGGATTCTTTCGCAGTTCTTTTTTATCTTGGGATTAGCATTTTGATTGTCTCCTGCATCCGCAAAAATTTTCCAAAAAGGCTGATTGAGAACGTAAAAATGTTTCTTGACTATAAAAAATTCTTGGGACATACATCGCTTAAAAACGCAATATTGACATATTCCCTCATTCTCGAAAACATCAGCAAGAAGATATTTGTTGTAGGAAATGGTTAAGGAGAAATCGGAAAATTCCATTACTAACTCATCGATTGCAATGGTCGCAAGAGATGAAAAGGAAGGGAAGCATCAAAACGAGAAGGGCCTTGGATGGTTTGTGACTGCACTTTTCGTCATGGGAGATATCGCCGGTGGTGGTATTGTCGCATTGCCTGGAGCGATGATACAAATGGGTAACAAGCTTTCTCAATGCTTTTTGCTTTTTGTTTGAATAACGAATCCCCATCTCCCATTGAACTCGAAGTGAATGAATGAGGCTAATACTTTGTTCCTAACACTGCAGGCCCGCCTCCACTTTCACCGAAATGCTGCGGTCTTTCGAAACACCTCATCGTCTCTACCCCCCTCTTTACTGTCACAACAAATCAATATGTTGTGCTCTTGATTGCTCAGAAATTTGTGATGCAAAAAATCTTTATAACACCATTTATTATTTCAGTGACATTCAATCACTGAACCAAATAAATTACTGCTAACAATGGCAATAAAGTCATGGATGTGCGCGAAGCTGAAGTTTATTTCTCAGTCGTATTCTGTTTCTAGTTGCTAATTCCAGCAGGATTTTCAGTGACACAGCAAAAAGAATAATTTTTTTCTTGAATAAAAATTAATCAACTGTGATAATTAACTAATGAACCTGTTGCTGTAATAATATGGAGCTATTAAATCCACAGTATTTAATATTACAAAATTATTAATTTACAGGTCGATGACCGCACGTTTTTGTTGACGTCATGGAACAGGCAAGGTTACAGAACCATTAGGAGACTGTTCTGCTTGATTAGTTCATTTCGAAAAAATTTCCTAGAATATATTTTTCACCTCTAACTAATGTATTCGCACTACTGTAGTGGGCAAGCAAATGACAGTGATAGTGCGGTTCATTTAATGTTGTCTAGTACATGTAAAAAATGCTATGTGGCGTTTCTAATCAGTGAGAGCATTGTTTTAAAAAGCTCTTTGGTGGCGTAAAGCAATTTATCTCTCGAGTCACATTTGATGCTACCTTCTTATTGCCAATTATAGATAAGGAGTAGAATTCTTTTGTGCTAGAAGTTTACGTGCGAAGGGATAGTCACGCCGAATAAAAAAATATTAACAAAGAACCGATAGAAATTCGATTTCATCTTTCGATTTTGAGAGGGAACACAGTGCACTCTCGATTGGCACCATCTCAGGATTTAAAATATTGCTGTTCCTAAAAAACACAAATCGAATCTCGATCGTATCATCACTTAAACATCTTCTCATCAAGTATTTTAACGCCCAGCTAAGAACTGAAATGCAAAATGACCCGATTTCATGGTCAAGTTTGCTATAAAAGCCGATTTCTTACATTCATTAAAACAATAAGGCATTCGGAGCATTAAGACGCTCATGACGCTTCTATCTTCTTTTGCCTCCCTTCGCTGTTCGCTTTTTGTTTCTCGTTCCAGATGTCTCTGTAGCGATCGTTTTCATAAATCTCAAAAAGACTATATAAATTTTTAAACTAAAAGATTCGTCGATAATGTTTTCGCATATGCGATTTCAGATTTTTACCCTGGTCTGGTATTGGCTGTCATAATGACCCTTGTCACTATGTATACATCAGTCTTACTTGGAGAAGGATGGGTAATCTTGCAAAGACGATGGCCACAGTATCGTGAACACTGCCGAAAGCCGTATCCAGAAATGGGTGGACGTGCAATGGGTACCGCTGTGAAGTAAGATTGCTTACATATTCTGCATTGCAGCAATAATCGCCTATTGCAGAAATGCTACAAACTAATATCCTCCTCTCTAACGAAATGACCAAATTGTTTAAATTCATAAGATATTCGCGAAGTCAGTGAAGTTAAATTTTCAAAGATCAAAGTGATTGCTGCAAAGAGCGCAAGTAAATATGCTTATTTAACCATCTATGGTTTATTTGAGGAAAACCTAAACTTTGCCCATTTTCTGAAGTTTTCGTGTTCTCCTTTTCGCTAGACTACCATCTGAGAGTATTTTTCCTAGAACTGTTCGGTCGCCTTGCCAAAGAAACCAAATACAATGAGTGATATGCTAACATACATCTAGCCTGAATTAGACTAGTACTGCACTGTTTGCCGCACAATGCAGATTTCGTTTGATGGCTGTAGCACCTTCATAGAAATCGTCTTTCACTAAAGTCTGAAGAAATTCAACACAAAATAAAGCGAAGTAAGCTTGAACTAGTCCATATAGTGTTGTAACTTCGTTCAAAAGCTTCAGTCATTCCACTTGAGAAAAATGGTTTCCACTAATTTTTTAGTCTCTCAATTGCAATAATTGTGATCTCTTCTTGCAGTCGATATAATTGATTAATGGTAAAAAATATCTGCAGGAATATTGTATCCGCATGTATCGCTATAACACAATTTGGTACGGCGGTTGTATTCTTGCTACTATCGGCGAAAAATATCGGCGATTTTCTCAAAGCGTTCTTCAGTGTGAATTTCTCTTATTGCTATTTGATAATCATTGTTGGAGTTGGCCTTTTGCCATTAACGTTCCTCAAATCTCCACAGGATTTCTGGTAAAATTTTTCATTTCGCTTTACATTACTATCATAGAAAAGCTTTTAATTATGATAATCATATTTTGGAAAACAAGCTTGAAGAATATTTTACCAAATAAAACGATGAGGAATCCCGAAAACTTCAATTATTCATTTTTCCACAAAATGGATAAAAATTTCCATTCCATTATCGAAAAGTACTTCGCAGAAACTAAAAGTATTTCAATCTCTACATCAGGGAGTACTCATGGAAAATTCAAAACGTTTCAAAAAAGTACGAAACGAAAAAGTATAATAGTCCTTTTCGCTGTGATGGCTTTGTCAATGGTTTACTGAACTATTGAGTGAAACAAACGAAGGACAAGCCAATACTTTTTCCACTCCATAATACTCACAGTAATGACCATTTGATCATGATTTGCTCATTTTTGAGTTAATTTTAATTGCCTCATTTCGGACTAACAATAACAGCAACGATTCGCTCCATTGAAGTTTTAAAGAAAAAGACAAAATGCATAAATCGAATTGCTTCTCCTCATTTCTTTCGCATTTACTGCATTTTCTTAGAATGAGCGAGCAGACAGATCAAAGTCAGAAACGCTATAAGGAAATGCGGTGGGTGGGAAACTTAGAGAATCAGCTTCGATTTTATGCCGAAATATTTTACGGCCTTGAAGGAATTGATCACTTGTAGCAAACATATTATGATTACATCTTCTGATTGCTGGATAAGAGAGTCGAGACGGCAGCGGATGAAAAAGTCTTTAATTCCAACTGATTTCGAAAGCAGCGCAATTTTGGAAAAATCGTTCCATTTTTTAAGTGAATTTGTTTGAAACCTTCTACATCGCTTTCATAACTCTGCCTTTCGCAGGTTACAACTGCTCGTGATTCATTGCTAGCTGAATTTTTAAAAGAATCTTTAAAAAATTTTCCCTCTATAGAACAAATGCTATTTCTAACACGCGTGTGCCAAGAAGTAACTTATTTATTGCTTCAATTCTTTGTAACACTACTAACCACGGCTATCTAAAGCACTATTGCTGGCTATGTTTCTTTGACGCACATTCTAAAACATTACACCGACTTACTGCTGGAGTCAGAGCTCAAAAAGCACATTGCAGTGTGTGGCAGTTGCAAAAAGTGCATTGCAGGTTATTATAATCTTTTTTCTCAACCTTCGCCTGTAAAGTTAACAAGGTGTGACTTCCTTTCAAAGTTTGTTGGACTGAGGTCGATGCCAAATCACAACAGGGAATAACGTCGTTTGCTGTGGTCTCGATTTTTCAGCTTGCTTACGCACTGCTCTCTGCACCTGTGAGCATTAGCTAGTTTCTTTTCATTTCACCATTTTTCTGCTCAGTAACCACTATTAACGACTAAATGAACATTACTGCAAATTAATCTCAATGCCAACGAATTTGATAAATGCCGCTATAATTTTTGAGTTACATTTACATTTACAGTTAACAGTACTTATCATTCGAACTTCTAGTTGATTTCGATTACTATGTCTAATATTGAATACAACGAAAGTTAAAAAGCAATGAAACTTACAACGTTTACCGAGCCACTGAATGTTGTAAGGTGAAGGTGGCGAAATAGGCAAATGCAGTTGTTGATTACATGCACAATGCACAACTGCAAAATTCGCTTCGAAAGAGAACTGGGCTTCATGCCCTCAGATTGGCAGTCTACAAATATTTTCATGAGTTCATCGTATAATTGGGAGCAGCTGCTTATGCGCACACAAACTGCTGATCGAAATACCTCTTCGAGTTGAACGTCAGCGATCAAGCCCTCCGCGATTTGCGTAAGGACTAATGTGCTGCTCGCATAACCATAGTTTCTTAACCGGGAATTTCAACCATTTATGCACATGATTGAAGAATCTCTCACATAGTATCTAGCCACTAGGACCAGCAGTTTCCAGGTGGGCAGTTGTCGCTGCAATGGTGACGACGACCGGTGCGTTGACTCTGGTAATTATTGGTGCGGGACTCGACTATAGTACTTGTGCGCCTGATCGAGGCGTTAATCACAAACTTGTCATTACGAACTACTTCCTCGGCTTAGGCACATTGCTGTTCTCATATGGCGGACATGCAGCGTTCCCTACGATTGTGCACGATATGCGCAAACCCTATCACTTCAATCGTTCATCAATATTTGCCTTTGCAGGTGCAAAATATCATTTTCTACCGAATTGAGAATCTTTATGCTCATAAATTAGAAATAAACCAGTGCATTAATATAGAAAATTATTGAACGTTTTGGGACGATATGCACTTAAATTTTGTGCTGAATTATTCTAAGATTGAAGCAATCAATAGACTCTCTGCTTTTTGCATTGAAATCATATGCAAATTTGAAGCGTAAGCAGTAATAACGGCACATTTGCCATTTTCGAGTGCCGTCCCATCAGTCACATTTTATCTGTCCTATACACAGTGAAAAATAGGCTTTTTATTTGATGGTGTTACCACCAGCTCATGGAAAAAAACTGAATTGAGAGAAATACTCGAACCATCGAATGGTATCGAAATGTTCTGCCTTTCTACCACTTAACATCACAAGCTGCTGTGAATTTCAGTCTTCTTAACTTCAAAAGATGCATTTTTATTTGCAATCAAGCCCTAGAAAAATAATCAAAATAATTCATCGATATAGAAATTGCGTAGTAGAACAAACTGTTTCTCAAAAAATTTGTCGATAAATGAAACTAGCGGCATTCGAACGGATCCATTATTACTTAATACTTACCTATGATATTTTCTACTCACAGAAAGCTCATTTCTATTCAGCGAAATAAACGAGTCGATACCTTCCAATTATCAATTTCAGCTGTCGCATGTATGTACATCCCAGTATCGATTATGGGCTTTGTGACTTATGGCAACTCAGTACAAGATTCAATCATAAATTCGATACAAATAAAAGGCATTCAACAGGCGGTTAATATTCTTATCACGCTACATTGCATCCTCGCCCTCACAATCATTTTCAATCCCCTGAATCAGGAAATCGAGGAAATTCTACGAGTTCCACAGCGTAAGCATTTTTATTCGTTGTAAGAACTCCTGCAATATCGATTATTTTTAAGCAGCTCAGGTGACAGCACTTTTGCAATTTTTTCCTGTCACAAATGCTTCCAATGCTACAAGTCAGTCAACAGATTACAACTGCCGATCAATATTGTTCCTGACGGGGATAAAGGCAGTATTTTATATTTCTTATTGCTCATTTGTTTAGCAGCCACCGAGTTATGCAATCGCTAGAAATTAAAGAAGTTTCACTTCTCTTCTTCTTCTGATGTAAGAAGGAGGTTTTCGCAGACGGAGATTCTATTGGCAATAAAAGTTTGACTGGAAATTAGATGGAGTCCTCAACGAAAATATCGATGGGCGATTAATAGGGAGGGACTCGGGCAGCAAAGTCGAGGAGGAAAGGACTCAGCTCCTGACACAATAAGTGTTTTGCGAATCGAAAGAATTGTCTTCTGCCGAGGATATCGCAACGAGAGAGGGAGTGGGCTAAGAATTGGGAAGGCGATGAGAAATTCGATTAGCCGAGATCAGAGCAGTGTGGTCGATAAAAAAGATTTTCGTTGAGGTTCCGGTGTGGACTCTACCATTCCAGAAAGAGGATCGTGAAATGAGCTAGAAGAAGACATAGGTGCGTCAGGAAGGCATGGAAATTTGGCAGAGCTGAAAATCCTTCCGTTGAAAGATTCAAAAAATTTCACAAGACTGTACCGCGAAATGGATGTTGTTTGATAGTGCCTTCCACTCTTAAAACTTAGAGAGACCTATACATTATTCAGACCCACCAACAATTTCTATAAGAGTTTCAGATGGTGCAGCCTACCTTGATAATAACCATACTCCTAGTAGACGAATTGTTTTTTGATTTGATGTTCTGAATGAGCTTAGCTTACTGGTTGTATATGAGCTCATGCATCAGCAAAGATCAGCTATTCGTTACTTTCTAAAGTTATTGGTTGTACACCATATATGACTTTGACTGTGTATTCTGTTCAGGATTCTGCTGGCAAAGAGCTGCAGTGCGAACGGCTGTAATGATCGCGGTAATATTTGTTGCGGAGAGCTTACCAACTTTTGGTCCCCTTCTTAATATCGTTGGCGGATCAACACTTACACTCACCTCACTTGTTTTTCCTGCGCTCTTTTACCTCTACCTCGCACTCGGTGAAGAGAAATCCCTGCAGCAAAAGGGAAGCGAGATCGACGCTGATAAGCCACCCACATTCATGGAGTAAGTGGCTACACTTTTGTTTTATGCTAATTTATGGGATCCATTTACTGAAAATATAAAAATTAAGTTCGTTTGGCATTTTCTATGAAAAAAGGCATGGGATTTCTTATATTAACGAAGCCCTTAGTGAGTTCAACGATTTTACTTGGGAATATTCGATATACCTTGTCACAACCCTTTAGGTAAAATTCCACCACCGTGTTTTATGTTGATGCATGTTTCTGGAAGCAGCATACCGATTCAAGTTATTTGCTGCATTGTGGATGAATGCCAAAGATCTTCGAAAATTCAAAGAAGTTCAGCGTCAAATGGCATAATTGAAACCTGACCCCGAACTGCAATTTTTATTACAGTGATAGTATTACAGTCAAATGGGGAAAAGGAAATCAAACATCAATGCGAATTTTGAATTTGTTGAAACATCATCTTTTAAAATTACCGTGATAGCACTGATAACAGTTGCAAAGAGGTTTTTAAAAAAGTAATGACATTTAAAAGTTTAACTTCGTACTTTTAGAGTCCTAACGCAGTCTCCCAAGATTCGACTGGCTGCATGTGGATTCGTTATTGGTGAGTTATTGCAAGATTTAAACTCATTTCCGCTTGTTTAAAATTTATTCACTTTTGCGCTTTACAATGTTTTCTTCTTAGAGCCTTTAAAATACAGCACTAAACGCCCGATAATATTCTGTGAACTTGCAGTTACCAACGTCTGCACTAGATGCACTTTTCCGTGTTGTATCACAAAAGTAGCTGATATGCTGTAATATAGCTTGCGTTTCCCAAAGACCACTCTATCATAATAGTCACATTTGCTCCACTATGTCTGATTTGTTGCAGTTTGTTGCGTTTTATTAAACCTCACAAATGGCTATAAGAGAAACGTTTTGAAGAAACAGCGCATTTTGAGGCGGATGAACTCTTCCGCATTGTGTCATCAAAAGTGATCAACTTTTCTATCCAACTACACGTTCTTTAAAGATCAACTACTTTTTCGTTCTATACCAGGTCTCTTTTAAATGCATATATCCTGCAATATGCAGAGTATATTGTAATGCAACATGACGTAAGAAGGAAACGTGGGATATTTAAAAGACAACGTACGTATTGTCGATTCAGTCCGTTATTTTGGAGCTGAGAATCCTGATATGGAAACAAAACGAGAGGCAATTAGCTTTTAAACGAATGAAATCGCGGCGAACCTTGCAGGAAAATTTTAAAAAATTCCGAGATAACGAGAGCAGAGCTTTAATGACATCCGAAGTTGCTTCCAGTTTATTGCAAAGTTTTTTCAGTGTTCGGTATACTTGGCGGTGCATCAGCAACATTTTCGGCAATACGTGAATTAGCGACAACAAAATTCGCAGTACCATGCTATGTGCAACCATTTTTGCATGCCAGTGGAACAGAAGACGAGAAGACCAATCTAAACTGTTGTGGAATGTGGCAAAACATTACGAGGAGTGGCGATAGCAGTATTTGCTCTCCATATCGCGATTTCTACGTTCAATATGATCAGTACTTCTGAATTTCGTTCAGGAAGTTTGGAGCTTAGAAGTGATTTCACTTCGTGCGGAGAATGTTTAAAGTATGGAATTTAATTTCAATTTTTTAATGAGACATCCCGAATTTCGATTTTACGCACCGATCAAATAGCCGATCATTTGATGGCTCTTTAGAGGGAGTCTGATTCAATCCTGTTTTCTGATTGCACTCCCATAATATGAACACTAATCCATTTCAGCTCCTTGTTGAAAAGCGAACGTTTCTGATGATTCAGTGAATAGGAGTTTTTTGTGGTGAAAATCGGCCATTAATATGGCGCTCCAAGTTTTAATTTTATTTGTGCGTGATTCGTCGTCTTTTTATGTGATACATTACTGATTGTTTAAAACAATCTCTCGTCGCATATTTGTTACAGGTCCATCGGGACCTTATTTTTTTCGACGCGAAGACAATGTGAGCTAATTATGTCATAGACTGTACGTTTCATGAGACACTCATAGAAGTTCTGGTGATTATGTATAACGCGACAAATACTTAACAGCGGTATTATCAGCATAAACATTTACTAATTGCTCGACGAGTTATTTTAAAACACGCTTTTTTATAACAAATACTGCATGAGGATGAGCATTCTTTGCCAGAGAGAAGGCACTAATCCACTGCCAAACTGCTGAAACTTTCGATCCCACCTGTATCCCCCTTTGATGTCAATTTGTGTTACACTTTTGTCTAGAAGCCAAATAGTTAGATGTAGGTCTGTTTAAAATTAAAAGAGTGATGCTCATTAAACCGTGAGGATAGTTGAGAAATTGCAAATTTAGGAACAGCAATTTATCAGGAAGAGTTTCACCATTGCTCACTATGGAGACTTTTTATAAAGTTTTAAAAGGGCGGAGAAAATTGAATGAGAAACAAATTGAAAAAAAAAAGGAAGATATCATGAGAGACGAAGCGTCAATGGTTGCTGGAAGATGTGCAATGTTTTATAAAAGAGATTGAACGCAAAACAACTACAGCAACATCGGCTGTCATAGGTGAAATAATATACACCAACTTTTTTTGCTTTTCACAGCGAAAAAAATCGCTCGAAAAATTCAATTTTCTATTCAAAAATTTCAAAACGTATCATGTTGCAGTGTATGATTGACGGGGTTTAAATACGTTAAAATACAATAGTTATCAATTAATTATCAATAAATTAATACGTGTGAAAATAATATGAAAAAATATGTGTAGATATAGAAAATAATATCTGTCGATCGATTTAAAATAGAATACGTTGCACATTTTCTGAGAAAAGAAACGTTTATAAAGTAAATTAGGCAACTGATCGAATTCGAGCTTGATTTCGATCGAAATTTTTCAGCTTTCTTAAGCGAAAATGAATTTAATAAGTACGAGTAAATGAGTAAATGAGTAAATGTATAATATTTTTTTTTCCATATTTTTTCCATATAAGTGAGAAAATGTGGACACTTTCTTCCTCGACATATAATAACAAAAGCAGATCAGATTTTTCCCAAGAAACCGCAATAGTGATATCGAGTTTTGCTTCCCAAATATAAATTTAAAAGAATTTTTTTCCAGAAGAATATAAATTTAAGGGATTAAAAAATCTGAAATTCGACCAATCCAGGTTTGAAAAACATCCAAATTAAAATAATGTTATAAAGCTTTCATGAAAGCTCAAAAATCCGACTAAATCTTGATTTTAGTTGCGGTCACAAGTTAGAATTCGGCTAGCGTTCCAGTTAGTTCACTTCCTATAATCTTAGACACCCGATGGACCGCTTCTGAACCTCTGAAGTTTTAGAATTCGGTTTTACATTTCTAAATTGTTTTTCTCACTTATCTAAAGTCTAATGTGGTCCAGCGATATGTGCGGGACGTTTTGCTTCTTGTTCACACGACCAAGTAAGCAAAAAAGGTGTTCTGGAAGTCGTTTGCATGTTTCCTCGCAGCGTTCACCGTCTCCTCTTCGCGATCAGTGGATTCGTTCGCTGTGATTTTGTTCATTGAATCCAGAAGTTGACGGAAACGAAGGATTTGAGGGCAGAGGCCGACTGACAGCAATAACTGCCAGGCAATGCAAGTTTTTTGCTCTTAATTGGAATCGCTGCGATAATCGCTCGTTCAAATACACATCTAACAAAATGCAATAATCGCACAGCGCGTTTATCTGCAAAGGTCAATAGTTGAACGGGAACTGTTATGCATCATGCTTTAGCACATTCTCTTTGAAATTGATCCTGCGGAAAGATAGCTGAATAGTGAGAGCAACCGATGAAAGTTTAAAGAATGATTTGGAATATTGAGTCTGAGCTTATATTATAGCTTGGTGCAGTGGAGTACGGTAACGTTAATTGCACACTAATCGCATTATTCACAAAGAGTTTCGAATCGAAACAGTGTCTGTGGTTTCATTAAGTTCATTTTCACGTTTCCTACTTAAAAGCTGGATGGATGGAAAATACAGCCTCAACTCAACGTTGACCACAACGAGAAACTGCCCGCCTGTGATCCACATATGCTGTATATTGAATAACTGAGATATTTCGGAAGCCTCCGACTAGGCCAATGCCATACAGTTTCTAATTTTAGCCTCCATCTTGCGCTCGAACACATCGCATAACTTCGAATTCTGCGTAATTTAGGTGAACAAATTTCGGCAGCGCTGTGTTTGTATCGCAACAAGGTCAGGTGATTCGGTTCTCACAACTAGCACATTGTGAGTTGGAACGTTTGTTATCTTGAATTATCCTGAATTGCTTCATCCGGTATATGAAGATATCAGAATCACATTTTGGGACACCTATCTCATAGGTTCTTCCGCATGGTCTTATGCACGGTTGTGAAGTAGTTAGTTAGTTGCTAGCGGAAAAACAAGGTATTATGGAGCTCGAGAGCTGCTGGCTTCGGAAATTTCGGCTCCGAATTTCAGGATAGGGATAATAGAGATGCAATCGAATGGTGTCGTGCCACCAGGTTGTGCTTTATCACGATCGGGCGCTCCACCGCACTGCAAGGGCATCGTTCCACTACAGTATAGTAAGAGATTTTGCGAGAAGTATTCACTCAGCATCAAACTCGTTATCAAATAGAGACAAACATGAAGCGCTTCGTCTTTGAACTGTTTGCGAATTCCATTGGGATTTCGAGCATGATTATGATATGCAGAGAAACAATTAAATTTTATAGTGGTGCATCATACATTCGAATAGATGTGCTTTCATTCGATAGCTACTTTGCTGAATTCGCCAAAATGAGACGTCTGCGATCGAGAATGGCCATCCATATATAGGATCCCCAGCCAGCTTCATTTAATAGGAAAAAACCATTTTGGCTAAGCAAAGGAACAAGTGCTATAGTTTTCAACATTATTGCTCACAAAGAAATTACGATTGCCCATGTTTTCATCAGGATGCAGCTGTAGCAATCTGACGACGTTGAATCGAGGTGGTTACACTTCGATGAATAGCAAGGTGATGGTTGCACTAGCATGAAAATTATATTCAATCGAGATGGATGCACTTTGGAGGAATTGCTGAATTCCGTGGGGAGACATGTTAGAGGGTTCTTTTTTCGATTCTTTACCAGGTTGAAGATTGACATTGATTGTGAGAGTGCTTTTTATTCCTGTGATTTGACCATTTTTAGTAACGCTTCCTTACATAATGGAAACGACATCGCATTTTTTAGAATATTTATGAGATCGCACTCGGTGACAAACGTTGTTTTTTGAGGCGAATTTATGTCGTTTGCCGTAATCAAAATGACATTAAGGTCTCGCATAATAGCCAACAATGGTGACAGTTCACCTACAACTCCTTTCATCTAGAGGCTTGTGAAGAATCGAGAAGGATTTTACATAGAAGTGTTTCTTAATATGCACCTCAATGAACTGTAATGAATACCGCATGAATCATCCAACCAACAGATTTTTTCTCGATTTCACAGAGTAAAATCCCCGTGCTGAACAAAATTACTTATTTCATCTCGAAAGTTGCGAAACACCTTTGGGCTTCATAGATTGCGAGGAACTCCTGCTCGGTATATTCTGCGCTTTCTTAGCTAGGATCCAATATATATGACACCTGGCCCATAATTTTTGTTTATGACCTCTCAGATTTATCTGAAATGGTGGAGCAATTAAATGGGTGAATGCCCTGGATTCTTACACCGAAATCATGCTCACCACCCACAATTTAATTCCCGCAGCATACAGTTCCACTTCAGCACTAGCATTAGTTATATTGCTCATCTTTAAATGCCTAAGAAGAACTAATCAATGATTTGTATTTGTCGACGGCGTTCAGCGATAAAATCAGCGATACAACTCTCAGCAGGTTACGTTTCAGAATGAATAATATAAGATGATGAAAGGAACTAGCGATTACACCCTGCAAACATTAATGCTTTTGAAGCGAACAATTGCGAAGAAATATCTGAGAAATGCAAATTAGGGGAAATGAATCGGCGAGAACATTGAAAATGTTATCCGAATTTATATCGATTCAGATGCACGATTGTATTAATGTTTTATTATGGAACGTATCCTCGAATGATCGTACGACTAATTAGGGGCAAAATAAATAACGAATGAATAGAAAAAATTGCGCCTGAAATATTTCACATATTCCAACAGCACATCAAACTGTTTGACGTCATAGTGAAAAATTGTAATGCTTGCTAAGCAATATCTATTGCATAGATTACGCAAAGTCAATGATGAACGTAACTGTACCACCTGAACTTGTCTTTTAATCGACCGTTCATTAGTTTCATTTCTAGCCTGATAATAGTAGGGGATTTGAGACTTCCATTGGTATTTTTTTGCATAAAAGACTACAAATTTACTGAGGGTGTATACAGTAAATCTAGATGAGGTTGTGATTGCGCATGGTCAGGTCAACCTAGCAAATAGGAAGTAGTGAAAAATGCTGAGAATTCAAGTAATGCACATTAGTCGTGTAAAAAGAAACGAACGGCTCATTTGCATATTGTGTTCTTCGGGACCCTACATGACATCTTAGTGATGGGGTGTACAGGCATTGTATAAATACGATCAGTACTATACAATAATACTCGTCGATCGATGTTATTTTGCAGTGCCTATATCCCATAGTCTTCCAAATGAATCGATGAACAGAAAATACAGAGATTCTGAAGTATGGATAACGTATTTTAAGGAGTGCCAGTGGATATTATCAAAGCAATTCTACATTTAATTAATTCAAAGATGCCGATAAACTTCTCTCAGACGCACATCAGGAGAAACCCAGCTTTGACCAGCCAAACAAAACCATACCTCATTAGTTTCAATGTTCTGGCCAGAGTGGGGTATTTAACTTGTTTCTTGCGCACTCTTCGGGGTCAATGCAGATAGAGGCGGCTATGCAGTTGAAGGAAACTTCAGTGAACGCAGGAAGAAAGGGAACGCTGATGCCAATTCAGGACAGGCGCAGTCGACCTTGTATTGAACTTACGCTCAGTGCTGCACTATCGTGGTGTTACTAGCAACAACTATTGAAAATTTTAATGTTATTGCTGTCAGAATTGTCGATAGAATTTTAGTTCCATTTGGAGATTTTTACTCTTGTAATTGACACTTGCAATTCACTCACTATGTCTTATAACTGCCTGCCCAGGAGTATTTACTTTTGGAACTAGTATCAAAGTTATAGGCAGCTGGCTGCATTCCGTCCTGTGTATTTTTGATAGCCGTAGGTTGCAGTATCAAAGCAGCTGCAGTACGGTTGCATATTAGAAAAAGTTGAAGCCTTTTATGGGAGAGCAAGAGTGGAACAACCTACTGCGGCTTATTATCTTTGTTTTTAACATGGGATAATGGATCATATTATTAGTGCTATAATGGAACTTCTGATATGGAACTGCAGAATGCGCTGAATGGTAGATGAAAGTGGGGTGTTTCGTTACCATATCACTGTGATCAATACGGTGTAAATTTTATTCTCGTTGCGTTCGCCATCGATCACAATGGTCTCGCATTTCACTGTATCCCTTTTTACTTCGTTTGAGACGTTTGGTGATTCGTCGGTGCTGCTCACTCCATTCTAGCATGCTCTTCTTGTTTTTTTTTGCTACGCCCTTCCTTCCTACCTCTTGTTATGATGCGTTTCTTCAGAGTACTTCTTGGACCATCCAAGTTAAACCATCTAAAATTTTATAGAAAAATGACATGTGAACACATTTGTCATATCAAACAAGAATAGGGAAAATCCTGGTCTAGCCATCGCTGGGATATATGGTTTTACCACACAATTTTGGAATCTGTGGCCTTTTGGTAGGGAAACCGATGATTCTTTGGCCGTGAGCGTGAGGAAATCTGTGGCCCTCGTTGAACTGAAGTTAAGCTCATAGCCCAGTTTGCGCGACCCGTGCCTAAGTGTTTCTTTTCTGCACATTGACAGTATCTTTACAGTTTAACCTGCTGACAAGAGCGCATGCGGTTTTAGCACTTAAAAAGCACTAACTCGACGCCTCCGACTGTCAATGTCAATGAGCTCGCGGTCATTGTTTCAGCTCTATGTGAGCAGTGAGTTCTCATAAATTCTCATTTTCAAATAAATTCATCGTGAGTTTGCATCGGCACGATAGTATATCGCAAACGTATCAATGCTGCATTAATCAACCTTTTGTGGATGTGTTCTATTTGTATTATGTGACGAACTTTCATTTCCTTTCGTTTTGTCTCAAATTATATTCGCATTCCTTAGCGTGGTTTGCATTTCCGGCATTGAATGTCCAGCCCTGTTCGATGATGAAGGATGGCAATCTTGATCAAGGCAACGCCACAGTGTTGAGCAATTCATTCAGATTCTCCGAAGATGAAAAGCTGAAGTGGTGCCAGGTCGCTGTCATGCTTCTGGGAAGTAATTTTCGAATAGCAGCTATATAGCCTATGGCTCCAACTTTGGTGCTCACGAATTAAAATTTTTATCTCGTGTGTTTGGGAATGAAACGATGAAAACGTGGACCATGAAAAACTTTCATTTAAGCTGTCCTATCACCGTGCATATAGAAAGCTTCCCAACTGTATTCGCTGCTTCCTCGATGTTGGAAATTTTAGGGCTAAAATGGACGAATCCTTCCCCAATGTGTCGCTGTTGATGATTTAAAGTATATGTGATCAGCAAGCTGATGATTTCGAAATTTATCGATCGACACCGTTTTCAAATTCGAAAAAAGAGAAACTGAAAAACTAGTGCCTTTTCGGAAAGACCCTCCAAGTACGCATAATTTGAATTATGGAACTCGCTTGCGCGTTTTCGCTGCCAGTCGTGCATTTGTCAGTACCAGAAACGTTCTGGTTATTACTTCGATGAAACCAAAACGCTCACCATCCACTTCTTAGCACTAGAACATAAGCGTTTTCAGCTAGTTTTTATTATGCGCTTAAAAGCACAAGCGCATTTGTCAGTGTGTCAAATTTTAAGAATAATGCCAATGTGTGGATAAAGAGGCTCTAGGCTGGGAGTCTTGCCAACGTGGTCACCAGTTCAACCCCCTGTTGCGTCAGGGGCCACGGACTCCGCCCTTTCGTGGCAGGGCTATGGATTCGTCCACTCTCATGAGCAAAAAGTCACAGATTCCGCTCTCTCACGAGTGAATACTGGTCACAAATCGTCTAGGTTTTGATTTCTACTCCCAGTTCCATCCAAGATGTTGTGTTTTTGTTGAAGAACTTCCGCACTGAAACATTCCTTGTGAGTAGGCGACAGGTGGGGCGTTTGAGGTTGCAAATTGCATGCTATGGGCAATTCAGTACAGTTGTACTGAACATTATAATGGCCTTCATTGCTAAAGTTGTCGTGTTCTTGGATAGTCTGTCTAGTTTGGTGGTGAATAGATAAGTGGATGCAAATAAATTCTATGAGAACAGCTTTTTGAAAGAGTTTTTGCTTTGCGTATTTTCCGTCGAAAATGGTTTGAATAAACCACCGAGAATTAATCCTCATATTGTGTTGTGAAGCTGTTAACGGTTACACTGATCTGCATTTGAATCAACGTTCTGTCATATAATTTATCATGAGCTCATAGACTTCACGTGTTCCCGCAAGTATCGATGCTGAATTTGATTTATAATTCCTTTCCTCTTGGAGCCATTAGAGTATGAAATAAACTCCTTTTCGTTGTCGCCTCAGTCCCTAATGTTTTTTGCCTCCGTCGACCATCTCAAACATTTTGACCTCGAGAAAATCTAAAAGTTTGTGTTAAACTGACACCGGCTTTTTGATAAGGTGGCAGCTTGCTTTACTTATTCTGTTTGGTTTTATGTGTTGAGTGTTCCTCATCTTATCCCTTATCTTGCTTGCAAAATGAAGCTTTCATAACAACACCAGTGAGGCTACGACCTTGCCTCTTGCATGGCTTGGAGTCACGGGTTTCCTCCTTTGCTAGCCGGCGAGCGACTCACAACCTATCTGTCCATTAGCTGTGAGAGATAATACTGAGTTGTTTAATCCCGTGCATACATCGCAGGCTGGCAACATCTCAAGCATTTATCACAACCAAAGAAATGCAATTAGCGTTATAGAATCCTAAACCACAAGTTGGCAATTGTTCCTCAAGAAAATTTTGCGCAATAACTGCAGTCAAGATCAGGCAATACCGATGTTGCAGCGGATGTCACAGCGGCTGAAAATATCATTAACTAACCTTTGTAATAATATTCGTGATGATGTTCTTGTTGTCTCTTCATTGCGTTATGTTAAGCTGTGCACACCGAAGGCTGTTTAATTCGATTGCTCTCTAGTGGCACTCTATATCACTCGGTTTTTATTCATTCACTTTGATTTTGCTGTGTAATTATGTAGCTTTAGCAAAATGGAGAGTACCGTTGTGTGTGAGTACAGCCTAGGGTGGAATGGGAACGTCAGGTTGTGGACTGTGGCTAGAGCAAATTGGACTGCGGCTAGATCAAATTTCTAATCATGTAGAAGCAACGGGGTTACTATTCGAATGCAATAGTTCGTAGGGGAAATAAAACCTAGCGAGCAGTTCATATTCACCATCAATCACTGCCAACAATAATTTCTCTCTCATGAAAGAATCGATGTGTGATGATGAGAAGAGGTCAATTTGGGGTTGTCGAACAGGGTGCGACGAGGCGGTCACGCTTCTTTGCACTTAAGCCAGTAATTGGCCCACACACCATCTTTTGATTCGTTAAGAGATGAGCGACGTTCAGTACCAACGGGTTCTGCTCGATGTGTACAATACATATCGCGCATGTGCCGTACAATAGAACATTCTGCGGAAGCCGAGGCCATTTAGTCTGCCGAAAATCTGAAGCGAGTTTTAGTTTGTCGAGAACCTGATGCCAGTTTTGGTTTGCAGACAGCCTGAGCCTGAGGAAACTCTTGCTTGACAGGAAGTTTTCTATTCGTCTGAATTTCGATGCTAATTCGTCATTCACTTGAACTTTGCGTGACTCATCAAAAAAAACTTATAACTTTATGTTATTGTCTGCGTGTCTGATATTGTGCACCTATTTATATTTATATTTATATTTATATTTATATTTATATTTATATTTATATTTATATTTATAATGTATATATAGCTATAATATATATACATCGTGTATTTCTCACTAGCTATAATAACTGTAGAGAAGATTTCCACGTACAAGAATAAGCAAGCCGCATTTATTTAATGCGTACATAACTTCTGTCCTAATAGTATATGCACAAATCGCTTGTTCCCTCCTATGAAAGAAGCCACAACCAAAGATTGATTGCGAAGCATTTTAGACGAGATGAATGAACGCTTCGAAACATGCTATTATATGTTTTTCGTTTCTCTCAATTAGATGATTTCATTGCATAAGTGAAATCATCCATTGCATGATTAAGCACAGAATGACCGAAACTGATAGGTAAAAGTATCGTGTTATGGTTTTGAGCCAATTTGTTTGGTTCCAGCTGGTTGTTAAGAAATATTAGTACGACGAGAGACGGGGAACCGCAAGGAGTGGGAGTTTCTTTTATCCACTACTATTTTTACATTAAATCTTTTTTCTGATACCAGTGTTGCCATCAGTAGCCATGCGAAAATATTTTCATCCACAAAATATCTCAAGTTTTTATCCTCTTCGAGGATTTTTCGTCACAAAACTTGCGTCAAGCATTTGCATATGTATGAGACCTTAATCATCACTTGATGATCTTTTAGAGTGGTAACAGATAAATGATTGTTGTTCACACAACGGTGATATGGCGATTGCTTGACGACGAAATTGTCGTCATTTATGAGCAACTCTCTTGGAATGGACATTCGGTACAGCTGGCACCATCATGTCGAAGTGTTTCAAAATTGCAATCGAGATGGGTCAAATGTTGTGCCTATCTCAGTTCGCGATCGTAACACTAATGAAACCGAGTACTAGTAGTTGTCACATTTCATCATCGCCTTCGAACAAGTGTCCAAAGTTCGAATATTATCTACCCGCCATCTATATTTTTATTCATTTATCGTTTCCCAACACCACTAACTTTTAAATATCATTATAGAATCGCCTCTCGCGTCTGTTTGCACAGCCAATACTGTGCTTAAGTAATAAACGAGCAAGGAGGAAATCTACTAAATATAAAATCATTTCAGAATTCCACTGCGGAACTAATCAACTATCGGTGATATGACGGAATCGAGAATATTTTCAAGGAAGCACCATAAGCAAGATGATTCAAAATCGCACAGTCAGTCGACTCGAGAATTTAGAAAATGTTCGAGCAGTCGTTGTCCTGTTTTCTTTTTCTAGCATTTTCTCGTTTGCTCCTGGACCGTGAAGGTGTCACACTGACCGCAATGTCAACTATGCGTGAAAACAGGAAAAGAGGGTTCAAAAAAGCAACTTTCCAAATGAAAGTGAGATCAGCGATAAACCTGTCAACAAAGGCGGCGGGCGGATTGTGTTTCAAAGCGCCGTCGAACTGGGTCACACCGACACACGGATCGGGTGGTGCAGAACTGAGCAAAGGGCGTCTTCGGCTCACACTTGAAGTGGCCGTCGCTTAGAGGGGGTGGGGTCTGATCTCGGAGCTTGTCGTGACTTGAAGATTTCTTGACTTGAAGATGCTCGTCGAATGCTTGTTGTTAGCTGCCTCAGCACAAATCTACGTGACAGCTGTCCGAGAGACTGTACCGGCAGTGAGAGTGGTGCGATTCCAAGTCGATTATCCGAATGCATCATTGGCTAACATCAACAAATATGCCAAATGGAACGCGATCATGCGCAACAGTGTGCTTGCATCGTTGCGATTTGTCAATAAGCACTGGCTAATCTGTGGTGGCTCCGAATCGGAAAAGTTTGTTTCTTTTATCATTTTGTTTGTTGTTTGAGCTTCGGTGAACAATCGAGATCACAACACTAAAATTGTAATTGCTGTTAGACTGTCAAAAATAATGCTGATGCCCAAAGTTATTCTAAACTTTAATTGTTAGCCTTACACGCATCCCGAAATGCCCTTTTTACACCGTTCATGAGTGTCAGTGGTCATGCTTTAGTACTTCAACTGTAAATATCCATTTACGCATGGCTCGTATATGGAAATTTGCTTGCTGGTTCATCGAAAAGTGGTCTCTTCTTGGTCACTGAGGTGAGACTCTGATGCTGTAACGCTTAGTTTCAAGTACTAGGACAGACGAACGATCATAGAATATGATATGATTCTCTAGCACGTGGGTATCGTTTTATGCCCCCTACAACCACATTACCGTCAATCATTCTGAACGGGAATTAGGGGCATGTAACAATGGAGAATCGACAGAAGTGGGGACAACCGCTATTCTGCAGCGTCTCATATTGTCCGTCAATTGTTTATGCCTTTCAGGGCCCCTCCTAGCCGTTTAGCCATGCTGATCGTAATTGTTACCACGTTGGTATTCGACCTTAAATTTTGCTTGCTTATGGCTAGAAATTTTGAATGGAAGGAAAGAACAAAACGGATAGGTGATCGTTGACGTTATGCAGCCGCAGCACGGTGTTTTCAACTGCTGCACTTCCGCGCAACCTTTTTGCCCGTGTAGTGAGTTGTCTTTACCAACAAGCGTCACTGCCAGTGAAGAAAACCACTGAATGGCACTCTCTTCGGTTGAAGTGTAACAGCACAAATTTGAAGCAGTAAAATGAACACCTGATTCGATTGCATACTAATCCAAAAAAATATTCCGCGCTGTCTAAACCAAGCGCTAAGCTCCGGCAACATTTCTTCGGAGAGTGTTGAAAATG
Organism: Baylisascaris procyonis; assembly: GCA_037389465.1. Lineage (NCBI taxonomy): Eukaryota > Metazoa > Nematoda > Chromadorea > Rhabditida > Ascarididae > Baylisascaris > Baylisascaris procyonis. The sequence continues at coordinate 570,336 of JAZARR010000082.1, forward strand.
TGCCTAGAGCATCGAAAATGCTACGAAAGAGCATTTAGAACAAAAAGACTGCTAAATATGGTCAGTTTTATTATCTGTATTCAGCACTTGTGCTGCCCAAATTCGAATTTATAATGAGCTAGTCGTAGCACTGTCTTTATTATCCTTAAAAGCATTGATGGTCCCTGTTTCAGAAGTTTTTGATACAACACTTAAAGACAGGAAAGTGTTCCCATGAATGCGTTACTAAATGAGCGCACATAGTTAACTCATGAGAAGAAAATTTGATTGAATTTACGACGTGTGATTCTTTTTTAACAACGATTTTTTAGAGGGCATAAAGCTGATAATCAGTGAAACTGATTGGTATTGATCAGACTTAGTAAAATTAATAATGTCCTTTACGGTTCAGAAGTGATTGGGATGGAAAGGGAAGAGAAGACATTCGAAATGCGTCATATTCGTTTCATACATATTTACTGCAAGACAGACATTTCATCGAAAATAGCATCACTGTCGGAGCTATTAATGAGCTATTCCTATGAATCATTCACTAGAATGGATTATGATTAATAATTGTAATGAATATCTATATTGCACGGATGAATTTCTTTCAATTCATTGATAATATTAGTTGAGAATTTTAGAATTTTATTTTCTACTCAATATGAGCATCAAATCAAACTTATATTTTTCACTCGAAAATTTCAAGTTTTTTTAATGGATGAATTGAAAAAAAGATATCAATTTCTATTGATCTAAACAACACATCAAAACAATTAAAATTAATTCAATTACATCCGCAATATGTTTTCGTGGAGTAATCAGCAATAAAATATTTGATTGTGTTCGCCGAGAGCAATAAATCATCGTCACATTTCTCATCGAACACAACATTCTCGCCGCTCTCTTTTGCAAACATGCATCAGACTACATCTTCGCTTTCTTTTTTTGCAGTTATCTCCATCTTTTAATGTGTAAAATAATTACTATAATATATATGAATAGATAAACATATACAATTGTTGTATGTGTGAATAACGGCGATACGTTGGTGATGAGCAAGCGAATGCCTTTATTTTTGGAAAACAGTTTTTGGCATTTCTTTTACTGCATAAACAGTCATTAACATTAATTTATATAATGGCGTTTGCAAACGATAAAGCTCGAGCAATATTTTATTATGCACCAAAATCTGGCCTTTTATCAATACCGAAATTCATAGCCTTCATTATGATGAAATCGTTGCATTAATTACCCTGTGTTTTATTGTTTCTGAAAATGAGATCAAATCAATTCTTTCAATCTTGCCCATTAAGACTCTTTGTTGCCGCTCATGAAATACTATCAACCCATCCTAAGGAATAAAGCAGATCAAATATGAGAGATTGTGACTCCTTCTCGAAGAATGATTTTTAGAGTGCATTGAACTAATAATTAATAAAAGTGATTGACTGAAGTTGCTAAAATTTATAGGCGCTGTTTTTCATCATCTAAAACTGTTTGAAATTGGAGCAGAAATTTGCAACTTCGTAAAAATATTTTATTGTACTTTAAGAGCGATTTTATTGCTCGAGTAGAAAATGAAAATTGCCACTCACAGAATCTATGCAAAGTTACGCTTTCGTATCATCGCTAATGACATGCAAAAACGTTACTATTATTGCGAGTTCTCGGTGGCACAAACTTCCTGTCATATCAGCTTTATGTGAATTTAGTTTTTTACCTCACGAAATATTTCGATTTTTGTCTGCTTTGTTATAATTTGCTGCTCCTATGTTGGTTTTTTGCGAACTTCATATCACATTTTTACTATAATTGTCACTTCTTACTGCCCTTGTTTTCGAATATTCATCTCCAAGAATTAGCTTCAAACGTTCTCTTCTTATTAATGAACAATCGAAAAACTAATTATGCTGGCATTGCTCACTTTCGAATCGTTGCTTTCTATGATTAACACCATGCAAGATAATGTTTGCAAGATGCCAAGACCACAGTGTGGTGCGTACATCATGCACATGCAATCGGCGATCACAACCGCACCTATCAACAATCAGTCATCTTTAATTGATTCTCTCTTTAAATCTTTTCCGTTATGAATTTCTTCTCACGCTGTCTTTCCCAAAGTCAATTTTTTTTTTTTTTTTGATAGCCTTCTTGAATGGCTTCCTTTGTAATATTCCATCGTCGGATCTTATTTCTCATTGCCATCGTTTCGTTTATTCCCCCATCGTCAAATGTCATCAACGTGAAATTATGAAAAGCTTCATCAAGCGTAAAAATTCCACACCGTTTCAACACCGTTCAATCACTGTTTCAAACAACGAAAGCATGTAAAAGTGTTGCGCGCTCTTTTTTCTGCGCATATATGAATCAACCCTGTGCATACCAATTTTACATGCAACCTGCTAGTCATTCAAAGATTTCTTTTTGGGCGAAGTTTACACTACTAATTGAACTTTATTTTGAACTAGATCATTCGAATTTTATTGTGCAACTTTGAGCTGAACTAACCTAACTTAGAAATATTATTCAATTTTATGCTTGACTGCGAAGCAATGAAAGCAAGAGCCCACACAAGTTCATCCGAGTATTCCATTCAAAACCGACGTTGATTGATCGGTTTATTTCTTCAGCTTTTTATACTCATTTGAGCGTTCAATCACTGGGAGTAGTTCTCAAGGTCAAGAGAATGCAGCATAGCAAAAGGTCACCTACCAAATTTAGGCGTTCGGGAGGAGGAGAAGGATGGGGGAGACGGAGAATTAAGTGATGTAAATAAATCAAATTAATATGAACCTGATTGTCTTTAGTGTTTTTACATATTAGAGCACTGCAGTTTTTGCTTACCACATGAAAACTCTGATTAGATTATTTCGATTGCTACATGTTGCCAACTTTTCGTTTCAGTACTTTTTTCCGCATATTGACATTTATTAAAGCCCGCAGACAATTACTGCATTCCATAAGCGAGCATATTAAATAGCCCGTTCCAGCATTTCCGCAAAGTCAACGATCATATGAATGTAGCTGTCGACAGACAATCACTTTTGCTTGTCGTACTCTCTCTCACTGTTTATGCAAATGTTGCATCTCAATTGGCAGAGGATTTTTTTCTCGTTCATTTTTCATCATTTTACAAGAGTTGCAGCAGATATTACATTTCAGAACTTTAAAAAGATGGTGGATATCCTCCACTTTTCCAGCATTATTCCTATCTCTTGGAAATATGTGAGCTATCGAGAAGGAATGATTTACTTTATCATTTCTTGTACTCTTGTATGAAGGACTAATTCTAATGTTACGTTTGAAATGTCCTCTAGAGGAACAGCGTCATTGCCGTTATTCATAACTTCCATTCACCTATGTAACACTACTTGCGTTATGATTGTTCATTATATGCTCTGTTGCTTTTCACATGTTGTTATGAAAAGCGATAGAGGAGTAGTTTACTATTACTTTTCATGTTCACTATTCCTTTAATTTTTTTATTATGCCTAGATTTTCACTTTTCTCTGCACATCCTCACGTTTCCAGAGGATTTGTCATCGAGTTTCATAAAGATTTTCACACTGATTGTGTGAGAAATGACGACAGAAAAAATAATTGAACGATTCTTGGATTGATAGAAGTGACATCCGAAATGTGATTGGAAACGACAGTATAATAAATTGGAGAGACATGCTGCAACTTTATCGTATTTAAAAATCTACGCAAAAATTCGTTTAATTCATATTATTGCGCAACGTTTAGCTCTCGGTTTTCGTGATGAGCGTGCCATGTGGTGCACCAGATAAGCGATACACATTTGTTAATTGGTCATTGACTTAGCGATAGTAGTTTTACCCCCCAACAATGTTGGTGTCAATTTTTGAGTGAATTCATTGAATGACATATCATTCCTACTAGGCAATTTAAAAAACAATCCACCTTGTCTTTACAAATCATGCAAATGTATGCGCAAACTTATTTTTTCTGTTGTAATGCACTATCGCTCGTCGATCACCTTCATCATGCACATAGGGTTGCAAGCATCGGACTATTCCATGGCGGTTCATATGCGCGAGTTGGCGATTTTTCATATCACGGTTGCCAGAATGAATTTAGCAGGAATGCTATGTTGCTGCCATAGGAACAACGCTGCAATGTGGTAATCTTGATGTTCTACTAATGTTTCACTGACATTATTTTATAAAATAGTTTTAAGAGGTATTCGCGATGAGTGATTCACCCAAAATGCCGGAAATCAGGCTGAATTCAACCTAATTTCGGTTTATCGTGGTCAAAACTGTAGTAAATGCTAATCAAACTTTGTCTGTATTCTTCCTACAGGTACAAATGACAACTGCGGTGCAGGCAGTAGGTACACTCATTTAGATATATTGGTCTACAAAAGAATGTCGTCGCATTGCATTCAAAACCTTCTCTGAAGACTGGCGAAATGCGGATATCATGGTCGTTTTGAGGCTGCAACTGCTAAGGTTACAACATTTCAGCTCGAATTGTTCGGAATGTTCAACATTATATTACACATATGTGATGTGAAATTATTTAAAATCAACGGTAGAATGCTTTATGCGATAAAATTAATTTAATAACAGTGTTACAACGTCATGCACCAATCCTTAATGGGTTTGTTTTGGTAGAAGTATTGGAGGGAAGAATACTGACGAGTGAATAAAACGAAATTGCAGAAGGCTAAACGACTGTGGTCGAGTTCAAGTGACAGGTGAAATCATCCGCGAACACTACTATCGGATCAATGTCACATTCATTGCTGAAAGGTGGGCACTTCTGCGAACATCGCATATTCACTTGACTAAGAAAAGAGTTGTCATTAACGGTTTTTGCTGAGACTTTTTTTCAGATCGCCAACTCATTCAAGGAGTTGTAAAATGCGGATATGCATGCGCTCGTGTCGCGGTAATTACATGTTTTTATGTGCAATGCAGCAATGAGAATGCATCAACCTCTACATGGACTAAATTTTCAAAAAAGCGCATGTCTATATAATGAGCTAGGTGGTGGAGATATTTCAGAGAATCCACAAAGCAATAAGCTAATATGAAGCAATGACCGAGGCGTTAAGGATCGCTTTTATTCACTTACAATCTTCATTCAAGGACATAGGTGATGCGCTGAAGAAATGTTAGTAATGATTTTCTTTGAATTTTAGGGATCCGATTCGTAACGCTAAAGTGGACGGTACATCAACGGTTTTCGGTGTCATGCAGATCGGCCTTCGTGGTGGAATATTTCAGTACACGAATGCGTTAAAGATTCTAGGCAAGCCAACATCGACTCTTGGTTTTGACGAAGCATTCTTCTGTTATCGAGGATCAACACTAATCGATCAGGACAAATGCAGTAAGGAGGATCAATTGAGTGATCAAGCATTCACCTCTAACAAAAAACCCTAACATAATGTTACGTTTTCATCCCTCTCACCTTTCGCATAAAATTGCTATTTTCATTCATCTCAATCGACTATTAATTTCCTCAAATAAATCTCACATTTGTTTCCATCACTAACAAATTTTTGTTTAATAGAGCACAAACGAATTGTCCTCGTTTATTCATTATTTCGTTAAATGATGTGATCAGATTTGCACATCTATTCTCGTATATGCACAATGCATGAATACACTACCCATTTAGATCACTACAAATTTTTCGCTTATCGATTACGGTATTCGATAATGATGATCATTGAGTGTGAGCGTTTCCGCTTACCTATTGATAAAGTTGGCCAACAAATTCTTCATTTGTATCGTTTAAAGATTTCCAACAAACTGTCTACGATTTTCCATTATTTTTTAGAGGAGCAGTTTTTTTGGAGGGGGGGGATGATATACTATTCATGAGAGCATGTATAGATAAAAGTCGACTGGACATTATGCAAAAATGGCCCTGAATTGAATTTCTTTCGAATGAATTCATTTATTTATGAATAAAAGTGGAAATCTTGATAAGGATATTTTCAAACAATTAAACCGATGATATATAAGAAAATCAACGGCTATATGGTATAAGAGCCATGAGGTTCTTTAGTGAGGTTTTCTCAACAAACGTGCAGCCTTCCAAACACATTAGCCTAAAACCTAAAAATTATTCGTTCATGCTCCATCTAGAAAACTCAACGATTGAAACAGATGAATATTTGTTTCCAATCAAATATTCCTGCAGGAAAGACTTCGCCATTACAAGCAACTTTTTGCTTAAATTCAAGTAATTAACTAGTTTTAGTCATGACAACCGAACAACTAGATGCCGAATTTTGTCTTTATCTTCAAGCTATTCTATTCTTTCTTGTGGCACAATATCTATACTCATGTCGTACTTTTATTGTACTCATAATTGTATGTATTCAATGTGGAATGTTAATGTGGAATGAATACGGTGTTGGTTTTTGTTCATGATAACCGAACTGTATGTGGCTCGTCATGTTCTGTGATTACGTCTATTTGTTACACAACCGTTGAGAGTTCTAATATGCGATGTTGTGAAATTTCCAACAGAAACAACCTTTTTGTCCACCTTATTGCCCACCACTAATTTTGACTTAAACATAGCTCTATGCCACTATGCTAATCCACGGATACATTATCGGGCGTGTCCACCGGTTTACTCAACTGGCTAATGAAGAACTGAGGGCTCGACCCGGTACGACTGATCGAAGTTTTAAATAGCGCTCGAAAAAGAATACCTGTTGTGGAAAATTTTACTCATTGCGTATCTCTTATAACAGATTTTTGGGAGATTTCCAAGCTTTAAACGCATGGCAACGATTTAGACATATGTGTAGTGTTCTTGAGGTCTAAGAATATGGAAAGTGTGGAATGTTTTGCTCCGATGTGAAACTTAATAACAAAAGTTAGGAATTAAGTGAGGGCAAAAGATCCATGAAAGTGAACAACGCATTGAAATGAAGTTTGGCTATTATGCTGAAAAATTTTGCTAAATTAGCAAATTCTTCAACTCATACCAGCATCTTTAATAAGTTGGCAAAAAATTTTCTATGGGCTCCGAGTTTTTTTACAGCATATTAAGGAAGGCACATTTACGTTTATGGGAACATTATCTGGAATTACGAGATGTTCGCCTCATATTGACCTTATTTAGAATGCCGCAAGAGTTGCTCGTAAAACAGCGATGCGATGTGTTATCGGTTCAACTGATCCCAGAGGAATGTGTTTTTATTCAACTCTACAAATATCTACACCTTAACATGCATGCCGCATCAGCATCGTTCAGATTCAATTGCTTATGTTCCATTTAAAAAAGTTGTAAATCCCTCAAAAACATTTCAAAATGTCACAGTTTTGGCAAATTAGACTGCAAAATCTACTGTGGCATTAAGCGGCAAATCGTTTATGAAATATATCAAGCAATCTTTATATAAAGTATTGCAGTAACTTTCGAGTAAGATGATATATAAATATTTATAATTGACTAACAAAGTAACCTTCTGTGATGCTCAAATACTTACAACTAATGGTCTCATTGAATAATCAATATTCTAAGATCTCTTCCCAGTCAGTATACCGACACGAACTCAATGAAACATTGTTACTCATAACTCCTTATGACTATTACAAGTTTCAGTAGCACAGAAAGATGGGCGATTAATCCGCTTTCCATGCCAGTAGTTTATGTGGAATTGTTCTTCCATTTTTGTGCTATTTAAAATTCAGATTTCCTACATGAAGATTATTGTTGGATGGGTAAACTGCGTATGACTGCACATGTGAAAAAGTGCAATTTACGTTTTTATTGTGTGAAAAATTTGAGTTCTTTTTTTCAGTAATTTAATATCTCTGTAGAACTGTCGAATTATAAGCAACATTATCACTAGAGGGTCGCTACTGTCTAGTATTTGTTAGCACTGCAACAATTTTGATTTTTTCAGTCATATCATCGTTTATAACAATTTCCATTACCATATCTATATGTTGATCATATTAATTTACTTCGCCATCCTGGTCAAATTATTGGCCATGTTAATTTGTAAACCCTTCCACATCAATTTGTTGACCTTCTTCGATCGGATGAATTTTTTTTAATAGACAAAAATGCATTTGTACTACCGTATTCACTTTCACGGCGGGATTGTGCTTCATATGTTTAATTGCGCGCATAATGAAAATAACGTCACACCCTATTCATCTCTACTGAATCGAATTGCCGCGCTAGGGCAACAAATGCATTCATAAGTTAATGAAGAAATCGACAAGCAGTTCTGATATTGTGTAGCTAGTTATGATAGATTTATCTTGCAAGTATTATGCGAACGAGGCAAATTCCATAACGAAACGACGGGTGAATGTGAACCTTGTGGCAGAGGTCATTACCAGACGCGTTCAGGACGTGCAAGATGCGACTCTTGCCCCTATGGATATACAACCATTAACCTTGGTTCGACGACTTCGAACGATTGTGTAGGTGCGAAGTTCATTGCTCGATTAATAAACCTGGCGTTATTTGTTGCTCACTCCCACTTCCAGATAAGAGGGGAAGAAGGGGAGGCATTGTTTGTAAGAGGGAGAAACTAAGTGAAAAGCATTTTAACATACCGCTAAAGGAGATTATGACGGGTATACTCCAAAAAAAGCGACTGCAGATAAGAATCTGAAAAAAACCAAAGCAGCTGCATCGATTATATCATTTGCATACAGCTCTGTAGCATTCCTCATTAGCACTGCATAAAACGCTGAAGTTGCGATCACGTTACGGCAACTCACGGAGCGCAACAAATGATGCATCGAAACATTCTACTTTGAGATTTTGCATTTTTAAACATATCGTATCACTTCTTCACTGTCCTGTCCCTTCCTCCCACCTATAAACCTCTTCATTATTCGACCTGTACTATGCACCTTGAGGTAACAGGTAATATTCTCTCCTGACATTTGCAAACCAAGTTTCACTTGCACACATTACCTTCACTGTGTTCCTATATCCTTTCTACATCGTGAAGGAACTTGGAGAATTCTATACTCGAATATGTGCCTCCTCAAAACTTTGGGAACATCATAGCTCCTTTCGGAAACAAGCTCAGCCCTCGACAGTATTGCCTTCCAAGCCTTCCAAGAAATGAGGAAACCCATAAGTCCCTCCATCTGTAAACGACATTATAAAAATACTGCTGCACGTTTCTAGTGTCGCGTATGCAAATCTGATATTTGCATATACATAGTGGATTCCACTGCTGTTTCCTATCAAAATTCGGATAAGAAAAGCAACATTTTTTCAAGCAAAATTCCCTTCACCTATTAGCTTCCTCCTTCCTTCTCTTTGATCTTGTTAAACCTTTGTTCCATTGGCTACGATAGAGTTTATAAGGTAGCATCCAAATAACAGCTGAAGTGATGTAATTGATTTCAGCTATGAGTTGGATGCTTTTTGTCATTTAAAACAGATCCTGTCGTCACGTTGCTACACTAATCACTAATAGCTGAGTATTTTAAGCATCATATGGAGATTTTTGAGCATCTACCTAAAACGAGTGAACTCTCTATTTTTGAAATCATTTAAGTTGATTTGGAATGGAAATGCTGCGTTCAACGTGGCGAAATGGGTGGAAAAAATGTGAACCATTTGTCTCAAAGATTTATCATCAATGATGCATACATAAATTGAGTTTTGGCTCAAATAGTGCTGATTTTTGTTTCGCTGCGACTAAAACAATTTTGAGGGAGATCACTCAAAAAGTTTAAAAGAATAAAGCGTTTTCTAAACAGCTTTAGATCTTTAAGAGAAGGGTATCGGTGGGAAATTTGTTGTCTTACCCATTCATACTGACTATTCTTTCCCCACCCCATAGAAACAAGCTGGTTGCCTTCTCCTCTAAAAATGTAACATTCCGAAAAAACAGCATAATAAGTTTTTTGTGAAACGCATCAATTTTCCCATCACACTCCAACAAATTAACGATAATTGCTCAGTGCAAACACAAAATGGATCTTAATGAAAGCCTCTGCGTTCAGGTACCGCTACTGATATCGCCGATATGTAATAGGTTCTTTATTGCAATTTGAGGAAAATGGACTAGAAATGCGTCATAAATATATCACATATAACAACAATCATGCAATGCAAATATGATGCCTGGCTTGTTTAGCACCGTTCTTCCAGAAGGCCGGGAAATAGAAAGATTCGATTTATTTACTCAATTGAGATTACCAACTAATTGCAGTGGAATGCCCTGCGGGTACTTATCTTGAGCTAAGCACAGGGCTTTGTGAGTTATGCGGTTATATGGCATATCAACCGGATGCCGGCTCGACCAGCTGCCGACTTTGTCCACCTGGCACTGTTTCAGTTTCAATGAACGCGACTTCGCTCAGTCAATGCATTGGTTAGTTGGCAATAAATTGACATGCGATTATTCTATTATTTTTACAGCTGTCTGTTGGTGTGGAGTAGCAGAAGAACGCTTTTGATCCTATTGACAGTTACCTTTATGAGAAAATTTTGTGATGCTTTTCTTCGTTCTCGACGCAAGCACAAAAAGAAACCCAATTGCATCCTCTCTTGCAAGGAATTCTCTCCTTCCTCCTCTCCTCCTTCTACTGCCACCTCCCCCCCATAAAATAACGAAATGTAGACTTTTCTCTATATCTGTCGATGTTCAAGCTGATCTCTCATGTTCGAAAGGCGTTATGGATGCTCAAAGATGCTTAGGATTTGCACATATTTTGTAGGCGTTCGGTTCCATGTTATAATGCAACAACTCCGATCGCTGAAAGCGAATATTTTATGGAAAGTTTTTACGAACTATCCAATCCATTAAGACATAAATTGAAACAATGCACAGAAATAATTGTTTTTTGGCACTTTATCATCTTCTTTGGTTTGTTTGGCCGCAATAAATGCAAGTATGACGCCATCTCTTGTGGCATGCTTCTCGACTTGTTAAAGCTGTCTTCTACTTTAATAATAAATTCCTCAACACTGCTCAAGAGAAGAATTAGAGAGAAATATTATTGAAGGTAACTGTCCACCTGGACAACGGCATACTCCAGACGGTGATTGCGAACCCTGCCCTGTTGGTTTCTTTAAGGGCCTAAATGACGTTTTATGTCGGCCATGTGACCCTTCGACGACAACTGAATCAGTCGGATCGACCAGCGAGCAACAATGCGTACTACGTAGGTTTTCAAAAATGACCTCCACAATAAACTCTCAAAATATGCCTAAATGCAACAGAGGTTACGTCAGCCAATCAAATACTGGCTGCATTTCGAAATTCGAGGAATCGCACGCTTCGTCTTGGTCATTTTTTCAACTAAGATCGCATAAGTGGCCTCTTTATTAGCGATGTTAAGCGCGAATTGGACAATGTGACCGTTTTTATGCATTTTCGTCAGTCGGCATTCGCAGAATGCATTATTATGCATGCGTTCTATGTGAGCCTCTGTCCATCTCTTCATTGAAAGTAATTTGGGAGCCACTGAATCGGGAGCGAGGAAATTGATGGATGTTATGATCATTCATAAATGGCAAAAAATGCACTCATCTTTCTATGTAGGGATCGGATTGCATTTTATACTGGTTCAGTTGCTAAAAATGGTTCGTTCAGAAAAAATTTTTCCGGCTGTTGCTAACTTAACTACGTGCCTCATTAAACGTTGCGAAATGCAAAAATATGATGCGCTTCTACATCTAATTTGCTATGAGAAAGCACCGAAATGTCCAGGAATACTTGTTGCTGGCTCGTTATTTTTACATATATTTCTGCCTGAGAGCCAATTTCATTGCCTTGTTTCCAAAGAGGTTCTTGAAATGATAATACTCCCTGTTCTCTCATTAGTGTTTGATTTCTTCCATGGTACAAATTTCCGTATTCACAGAGTAATGCTAATAATGAAAAAAAGTTTTGCATTAAAGGCCGAGCATTGCAATTTTCAGTATAACGAGTTGTTTGAAGCAGAAAACTTGTGAGGAGGCTTTCGTACAAGAGCTTTTTTTCAGCGAGTTGCCCTCGAGGATTTTATTTAAATAGCGATTTCGGACAATGCCTCCGATGTGGATATGGCCATTATCAGGATGAAGTCGGTCAAAAATTTTGCAAGCGTTGCCCCCCTGAAACGACGACGAGAAAGTTTGGTATGTATTTGTTGTCGTTTGAAGAATCTTATTTCGTTATCAATCTTCTGCCTCCTTCAGCTGAGGTTTGTTGACTGCATCGTTTATCCCAACCCATCTTCCCCGCCTCTGCAAAAGCAAAAATTTCTCGCAATTTTTTCGGCATTGATCAGTCAATGTAAGTATTGGAGCCACAGTCTTGTAGCCCTTCAACATATGCTTTTTTCTTTGCTTTAAACACAGAAGTGGCTTTAAGGTGCAGCTTCACCATCGGAGTGCATTTCGACGAATCAATGTGCTACAGGAGAACACAAATGCCATTGGTTGGCGGCGTGTTTTGACTTACCCGACGAAGGGAACAGGCCTCTTTATGGCTGCAAATGTCAGCCAGGTTTTGTTGGCAACGGATTCGAATGCACAGGTCAATGAAAGTTTCGTATAACTCCTACATACATCATGACTTATAGCAGGCTTCAAATCAGGTTTCTTTTCCGTGACGACATATAAAACTCTTTGAGGCGTCACTGGAAATGGGACTGCATATCTCACAATGCAAAGCCGTAATGCTTTAGATGTTGCTAGCATTGCTAAGAAAGCAGCCGACTATTGTATGATTTTCTTGAACGCAATAAATTTTAAATGCTAGGAATGATCTCACCCCATTATTTAATAAGAAGCGGAAAGGAATGTAAGGCTTCAGCGCGTTACAAGAGAGAAAGTGAAGGGCCTAATATTTGAACGGTCGCCTAGCTGAAACGCAATGTTATCATAAAAGGTTAACAGCAGCGTTTCGTACTTCTCTTTCCCTACCTCTCGTACTGCAGAAACCATTTGGGTTCCTCCTGAACCTACAGCATATCTGGAAAGGTCTGGTGCGCACACTGTTATCCTCTTATTATGTGTTAAAATTGCGAACGTTTTTTATTTTTCAATGTTCGTAGTCTTTTTCATAGTCAGTGAAATAGGATGATTGCTGAAGCTACCTTGCTACTTCAGCTAATGTGCAGACAACGGCTAATGTGTGCAGCTAAGAGCTAGCTGCATGTTCGCTAGCTTACTTTGCAGCGGAAACGTACTGTCAAAAATGTTTTTTTGTTCTTTATGCGCACTCGATCGTTTGAAACGATTTATCCTCCTAATCACATTCGAAGTGGCAATCACTCTGATTTTGAACAAAACCATCCACATGTATCAGATTCCGCCTGCTGGATTTATGAAGGAATGAATACCTCTGCTGGTGTTCCATGAAAGAGAAAGAATAAACCCTCCGTCACAATAGCATGCTCACGCTTGAAACATTGCTTATTTGAAATTTCATTTGCGTTCTCGTTTTCAGTTGTTAACTTGATCGGCACATATAGTTGTTTCAGATGTGTGTATGAATCTCTGTCTTCACAGTGCGAAATGTATAAAAACATCTCGCGGTGAACCGAAGTGTATCTGTAGGCCCGGATATCGGGGAAAACGATGTGAATTCACTGTATAGGTCCTATCGGACGCTCCATTCTCCGTCAGCTACCCACTTGAACGACGCTCAACGACTATTTTAAAGGAAGCCTCCTAAATGATGGTCGAATAGGCTGTTAATAATGTGTATCTCAAAAAAAGAAAGTGACCACTTGCGAGAGTTTGCTTCTTGCGGCCAAACCAAGGGGATAACCATTTTGCAATCTCCTTTTCTTTACAGGACAGGAAATGGAAGATGTGGGCACCGAAGAGGCTGCGGAGGGGAAGGGACAATTATGAAAGCTTCCTTCATATTTTAACGCTTAAATCCGTAAAAAGCAAACACCGCTACTTATCATGGCTAAAAATACATTGTTAAAAAATATCGACATATTTCCCCCTATACCTCCATGAAAATAATGGAAGTTATGAAACGTCGAATGCATGCATAAAAGATATGAGCGAGGGTTAATTAAAATCCGCGATGGGCGCTAAGAACACTAAAACTGCACTGCGAAGTGTACTATTTGCAAGTTGTTGCCACAAAGTAGCGTTTTCCCACCGAGTTACATCTCATATAACTAAACGCTCTCATTGATACCGCAAAATATGCAATATTTCGAAAAGATTTTTAGCTTCGATGCTCGGCCAGTGTGAAGGGATTTTGCTCTTTTTAAAAACATTAAATGAGTGAGTGGACTGCAGCGAACAAATATAATGATCGTTGTTGATCTTGAAGATGTTTAAAGTGATTTACATTTCACATTTCTTTTTTGCAACGAGCCATTTGCAAGTTGCAAATGAATTTCATTCGTTTTATTGGAGTTCTCCTCTCAGAATGAATTTCCTATTTCAGTTGTTTGATCTCATCACCTAACCAGTTCATTAAATAGTATGATTACGGTATACTGCACCTAGTTTTAACCTCCGCACACATTCATATCTCTTCCAAAAAAGTGATTTATTAGATTAGTGAGGAAAGAGATATTTTTTGTGTGCAGATCACTAGGCCGGTCCAAAGTTCATAAATTATTCTGTCGTTCAAGTACGCAGTCACAAAAAGTGATGAAATGCTTTACAACTTATTACAACGAAAACACTTAATCGGCCACTAAAATGAAGCCAACTTTGCAATATATGTATCGCTTTTGTATGTATGAATTTTGCGACTACTTGTCTCATTCCATTGATAACACTTATCCATATGTCAGGGATTAAATAATAAATTTTTGAATATGTCCGTGATCTCATCCACAACATTCATATCGTCCTTCAACCCTTGCTTAAAGAGTTTTCGTTAATATACATCGAAGTTTTACTACGCACAACACTTGTGGTATATACACAACACACCACCAAATCTATATATTACGTATAACCCTGTTATACCGATAAATATGATAATGCCGAACGTAATTTATGCAGCCTACAATAAAAACTCGAAATTATGCATATCTTTTGCATATAAAGCGACCATGGATACTAGTTATAGCTGTACAAACACATTAATGTCGCTATAATTTTATATTTCATCAACCAACAACCGAGATAACTAATGCCAGCATTGCATCCTTGTTACTTTCTTCCTTATCCCTGTACTAATTCGTATATATATATATATATATATATATATATATATATATATATATATATATATATATATATATATACGAACATCGAAGTCGATGTGAATTGCTCCTGATTGATAAAAAAAAAACGACGGAATAGCGACATTTCATAGCGCAGCACCGAACTTTTTTTCATCTCATGCCAACTAACTGTTTGTGAAAATTCACGTCAAAATAACATCCAATGACACGAGTACGGTCGATTCCATATGCTTGATGACACCTCTTCTGGGAAATAACTCTCGGCTTTTCCTATAACAATTACTTCAACCGTTTCTCCCTTATATTCAGTCACCTCTTTTCGCTGTCATCCATCCTCCACCCTCAACTTCCACCAATTTAACAACTGCAACTATACCAAACCCATGCATTTAATTGCGCAATTCTCAAGCAAATATAAATACCCACTGGCCTGTAGTTTCATGAGTGCTTCGTGAGATCAAAAAAGACCTCTGCTTGCAAAGGCTATCAGAAGGTGCCAAAATGAGTTTCAGTAGCAATAACGATCTTAGCATGGAATATGAGTGCTACAAGTCGGATGCAGTGGTGAGCACGGTTTGCACACTACCACTCAGGCACTTGTTCTTAGCCTGAAAGCCGAAAGAGATGACGTTCAATTGCTCAATTTGCTCGCATTTCTCTGCTTTCAGCAAAGCGAAGCAATCGCGTTTCAACGGTAATGTTCTCCTGAATAAGATGCATTCGATGACCATGAAGCAGCCCCATACAGCATGAATGATGCATAAGATGAGAAGAGGAATGGTGATTTGCGGAGTGGTATGTCCAGAATGGAAACCGATCATCAGTAGACATATTGAGATGCACATCTAAATAAGTGTCATATTAGCCTTGATTTAATTATCCAAAAAACAACATTAAAAATAAGCGTATAAGAAAAAACAGGGTTAATTAGAATTCCCATACGAAAATATATAAAATTAAAACTTTATATGAACGAATTTAATTCATTAAAGAAATTTTAATAAAAGCCCTTCACCTTGAGTTTCGACGTTTAAAACTTCCCAATTCATAATTTAAACTCGAATATCGAAAATGATTTCTATAAAACTCAATATCTATCAAGTATTATCTTTCCGTCCTATATTTCCTTTATTCACTCCAAAAATAAACTTTTTTCTATAATAATGTTCCGGTTGATGCGCAAATATCGCATCCATAAGCGTTGACATCAATAGAAAATGACAGTTGAAATATCATAAAAAACAAATACAATAATCGAAAATGACAACAACGGTCGACTGCGATTGCAGTGCCCACATAGCGACGATATTAGAAATTAACAAAAAACAACCGCAAGATGGGAACACCATTTTTCCGCCAAATTCTTTAGGCATACGACCGCTCCCCCTTGTCTTCCCTTTTCTCTCACCTTTTCGTCAAAGACGAACTTTTTTGAATACTGGAGCCAAGTTGCGAATAAAAAAAAAATTCGAATTTAGAATACTCACCGAAAAGCAACTTTTCAATTCCACTTGAATACCTAATTTCTGATTTCCATTCTCAAATCATCCAGCAGTGCATTTTATAATCAATATAGAAACGACGAGTTTATCTTGGTCTTACGTTCATAGCAGCATTTTAAATGCTTTAATTTTTCAAATTCTACAAAAAATACATTCAGCTGAGTACAGCGATCCTCACCGACAAAACAGTTTCACGATGTTGTTGTTGCATATTTCCAATAAGTCGCTTAGTTCGGTGCCTCGAAGAAATGCAACAACGCAATGCGACTGTTTTTTCTCTTCTCTTTCTTTTTGAAAAAAAAAAAAAAAAACAACGAATACAACATTTATGTAAGTGCCATTCTAACAACAAAAAAAAAACAAAAACAGAAATGACGTCTCATATCGATTAAGGAATTTTTGGTCGATTTGTCTGACGTCGTGGTAACATGCTCCAAACTAATCGGAGTATCATCGCTCTGTTAAAAGTTAGCTAGAAAAGTATCGGAAGAAAGGAGCCCGATTTCTATGCGAAATTGATTACTTTCATCATGAGGCATCAGCGTTTTGCTACATACGTCGATATATGTGCGGAGTCGCACTCCATCGCTGCATTATGCCTTTCATTAGCTAAAATGCAAATGAAATCGATTTCGAAAAAACTCTATTCACTAAGCAGCACTTTTGAAGCACTTTAACGGAGAGTATACTCATTTCGCATACACTATCTTAACGTTCGATTGCCGATTACTATCTTATTTTATTGTCATAAAAGGCTTTTTTGCCTTTTTTAATATTTGTGCAAAATGCGCAAACAAAAATGTAACGAAAGAAAAAGTTGTCGGAAAAAACGCACCATTAGAATGATTGCAGAACGAGAGACGATATATACAAAAAGTGAGGGTCTGGAACGTAGTCGGATACTCTTATCAAGGGAAAGAAGAGCGGATATGGCGAACACCGATGTCGAGAGGACAGTCAACGAGGAAAACCATGTGAATAAAGGCCTCGGCGGCAACAACAGACCGACGCCTCCCAAAACAGTTAATACTATAGCCTGCAAATAAAACTCATACAGTGATGGAGAAGGCGATTCAATTACTTTTTGAAAGACCAGACCTTATTGTACATTTCAAATTGAATGCTGTATCTATTCCTCTGCCTTAAACCTAATTCCGCAGCAGTTTAAGTTCACTGGAATATTAGTCAGATTACTTTCTTTCATATTTTTATTCTTTGTAATTTATAATCAGCGATTAAAGTCTCTAGTCACATGGTGGCACATATTTTTGAATTCCTTTGAAAAGATTAGTTTTAGTCATAAGAGTAAATTGATATGACGATGTGATGTCTTAGAGAATGACCTGCTGTCGGAAACTTGTGCAAGAAAAAGTAGAAAAGATATCAAAGAAAAGGAATAAATTTTTTTTTTCAAATTAAACGGGGAGCGGTTCTGGACAATTTTCTTGACGCTCCCCGTATAATTTAGATTAAAGGAGATTAGATGAAAAACGTTGCTTGGTTATACTCTCAGTTGGCACCATTCAGCATATTTTTGGAAAGCCACGGCTCAAATCCCAATCCAACTTCCGAAAGGATAATTAATATATGTCAGCAAATAAGCTGCCTTTTAATAAATTTCTAATAGGCGTGCCAACCTTAGACAAGCTTTTGCAACCACTTGTTTCATAAGAACGAATCCCTGATCACCACTGTTCTCGCCGCGTTGCGTTCAATGAGTGGGATGGTGTAGTAAGTAAAATGAGATGACAGGAAGTAACGAGTGTGTGCATACATGTGGAATGCTATTTGCGGTGTATGCTTGAGCAAGGCTAATTACAGATAGGAATAAGTGAATATCGCTCGTTATTGAACACTCGCTTCACGCTTGCTTGCTTTATCGATGCTTTGAATTAGGGTGTTCAAAAAACATTCTCGTCGCAGAGAACATGACTCAGTTGGAAGGGAATCTTCAATTGAGACCTATATGACAACAGATGGAGTAGGAAATAGCAAGACGAGGAGAAAGATGACACAAGAAGATGGGAATACTGGAAGAAAAAAAATGTGGATACCATACAAATGACAAAAATCCCTAATCGACATGCCCGACTTTTTATTCGACTCTGAGGTACTCTTGTTCATCAAGTAAGCTCGTCACTATTTCTGGCTTTTATATAGAAGAGATGTTATACCGCCCCTCCTCATATATATATATATATATATATATATATATATATATATATGTTTGTTCCAGAGAAAGTAGCTATGCATTCGACGAAAGGATGCAATGCTCTCATCTGTTGCTTCGCAACAAATTTCTACTTAACTGCCGTATACCTTTTGCAGCAATTACTGTAAAAACTTTACAAGTTTCTGGATTGAACAAACAAAAATCAATAGCAATTGCTTTTGAATTTTTCAGAACTCACAAGAAATGAGCAACTTTGATTTCGACATTCTCAACAACGCACAATGATGCAGCTCCAAAACTAATTTAACCTCATTCCTCCTACAAATTTCGATTTCGGCCATCCATTCCTCATAGATCGATGTGCATCAATCTTTCAGTGGAATTTACTTATTTCCGTTCGCAGTGAATTTGTATAAAATGAATACAACTGAGTGAATTTTATATAGCACAATGACTTTCCCATTTTATAAACGCATCGATAAAAACCTTTCTTATTTCACTGCAAAACTGATAATGAATTAGTAGAGTTAAAAAATGAATTTCATTAGCAAAACAAAGAAATAATGTACATTTAATGATAATATCATCATTATTTTTACGCAATATCGTTACTATTTACGCTCTTTGACGCGTTTTCCAAGAAATAGCATGAATCCAAACCTAATGCACTTCAACAAATATGACTGTTGTTTTTACAGTGTTATGGGACCTCACTGTATGAAGATGCTTTTTATATACGCACACTCAAATGAAATACTTTGAAAAAGGAAATCCTATAAGCGTCAACTCCATAGAACGGATACTTCAGAGTGGTCTTCAATAGGAGCAATAAATTTAAAAACTTTTAACATGCGCTAAGAATATGCTATGAAATGAGCAGCACAGGTTAAAGTATGGGATAAAATCAAGAGAAAACCTGTGAAAGCTCGATGAAATACAAACGCCGGAGCTGCATTCATTGGAGGTGTTGGTGTGAAGTGAATCCACCAATAATGAAACGTCGAATAGCTTCACCTGCAGACGAGTAAACGAAAAGAGGACAATGAAATCGAAGTCAAAGTGAGCGAACGAAACGAGAAGCGGCCTAAATGCGCAAATGGGATCACGCAAGCAAGCCACGCAACAATTAATCCCTAATCTGCTATGCACGCGAGGCAGATCGCCATGCATTAAGCGGGTCGCAACATGTACCGCATACACTACAATATCCACCCATTTCCTTAGAGGCTATCCCTAATTTCGTATCTTAAATTGTCGTTAGTTCTATTAACACTGCGATCTATAAAGATCAGTATCACTGAATACTAACGCATTTGCACGTTATCTATATGCATAAGGAGGTGCCGAGAAATTATCAATCGGGAGATGGGACATTCTACGGTAACAGTGAAAATTCAGCCAGAGAATCAAATTTAAGACCTGGTAAGTTCCTGAAATTGCACCAAAGGCGCTAATACAAAAATTGGCAAACATCCAAAAGCTTAGAAAGTCAAATTTAAATCCTATACCTGTCAATGGAATTGAGTCAACAAAAAGCCAACAAAAGTTCGAGTTCATTTATACAAGAAGTTCATCGACACAGCCAAAAAGTTCAATCATCAATGAGCAAGACTCCTTTGCCCAATTATGATCCGAATTCCCTGGGGCGTTTTGATGCGTTAAATCTTTCTGGCCATCAAATGTCGGTCTATTGGCCACATTTATTGCGATCTCAGCAAAACTTGGAAGCTTATTGAGCATAATCTAACAATTCCATTATTAAATGAATTTATTGGCACTTTTTTCATTAAAAATGTTGAATTTTTTGAGGAATAAATAACTCAATTTTTACCGCAAACAGCTTTCAAAGTTAGCCGCATAGAAATTTGCGATTAAAGTCAAATGAATTTTCACGTGCTAATCTCCAATTCCACTTATGATATAACGTTTTTCATCAAGGCAACCGCGTCGAACAAAAAAAACTGAAGTATTTAGAGCGCACTCAGGAAATTTGACTTTCATGACTCGGATATCCTTGTGTGACGAGATCAGCAGAGTGCGCCGCAAAAAACATTCGACAGCGTTTTCAGTTCTTTTTAAGTTCTGAAATGTAAAACCTAAAATTATTTGAAAAATGAAGACAGATGGACGACAACATAAACAAGGAACTTGTCCGCCTCTTCCCCCCCCCCCTCCTGCAATTATTTAGCCCCTGCTTACTAATTTACTTCATAGGGACCCCAATAAAGATCTAAGGGTAACCTAGTTGCGGTGAAAATTGGTGAGGATTCTCGAAAATGCCAAGTTCAAGTTTGAAAAATTCTCCAAGTTTAAAGCTAGCCTTCTTCCTCATCTGTCTTCCTCTCCCAACCAACAGAACGAATATAAGTGACCTAAATGCGGTGAAACTTGGTAGGATTAAGGTTCCAGGGCACCAAATTCAACCTGAAAAGGTTTTGTGGATCGAAAACTAGCTCCTCTACCCTAATCAAATGGATGTGAATAATTCAAACACTAAGTGGGATTATTCATCTAACAAACTTTTCAAAATACAAATTCCGTCTCCCTCCCAGCACTTCCTTCTCCAGTTATGAAGAAAATTCCAGAATAAACATTTTATCACGAGTGTAGCTGAGGAAGAGAGAAGTGGGAGATACTTGGTTCCCTTGAACTCTTTCTCAGTAAACGAACAGTTTTTAAAAACGCAAACTCGTTTGTTGCTTGGCGCTGGCACATGAACTTGGACGCATAGGGCCAACCCTCCATTCGGCAGTATTCGTTACTTCTTGAGAACGGTGAAAGGGGATCAGAAACAGAAAGCCAGATTTGTAGTCAGATTTGAACTCAGTACATTCGAACATCTGATCTTAGCGATTTCGTTGCAGCCACGCTATTTACAGCCCTCCCTATGGGGAGTGAGGAGTTGTGAAGTGATAGCGAAGTGGAAAGCAAAGTTTCGATTCGGAAATCTCAGTAAGTATCCTTGGGAATCTAATTTTATCAAAAAATATCAGTAATTGTTGCGCTTGCAGGACTTTCAGGTCCTTCTTCGGGCTTGAATCCCGATTCTGGTTCTATCAATAAGGAGGGCTGGTGATAACAGTAAGTAAGAGCAACGCAGCAACGCCTAAACTATTATAGACTACAAGTCAACGCGAAAACGCAGCATTCGAACCTACTAAAGGTGCGATTGCCCCTTATGAAGAATATTTGTAGCTGCTTAAATATTCCATCACTATGCAGCAAGATTGTTTCGATGCAGATATAACGAGGGTACGGTGTTTTGTTGTATTTTTCAAGGTTGCGCTTGCCTTAGCTTTCGAGGGTGGAAGGACGCGGGAGGGGGAAGGAGAAAATTGGTTGAGCGTATTCAATGAGTGATGACCGCATATGCAAAGTTTTCAGCAGAGATGTGGGCATCTACAAGATGACAACAAAAAGTCTATACTATAGAGAAGTAAAACCGCTTTTTGAAGAGTGTTCCTCGGTCGAATATCCAACAAAAGCAAAACATAGCACTTACCTTTTTCGGTGCTTGTTTCAACTCAAATCACAAGTTATTCAATTACATAGTAACTGTGCGATGAAAGTGCATCTTTTGCACTATTATACTTTCACAAAGAAAAAGCCGAACATTTTATGAGTTACTGTTAATTTTCTTCTTCATGGTTCGCTGTGAAGGAGGTCAAGAGGTGACGAAAGAAGTCAAGTTTGCCTTCTTTCATTTCCTTTGAGGATTCCGAGGAATTTTTTCCCGGAACTTCTTCATTCCTTCTTCCTCTCCCATCCCATGCGCTATCAGCCTATAATATATTTTTGAAGGTGTAAGTCCACGTATATGTTTAGAGGTTTATTGGCAGCATATGGTATGGCAAGATAAATTGTGGAACCTTCACATGGTCTAACATCTAATTCATAATTCTGCAAGGTTAAGCGCAAAGTGGAAAAAGATAATCAACGAAAGAACCGTTCATAATAAGTAAAACATGTGTTTTCATAATCAATTGCAATAGGTCATCATCTGACGTCACGTCAGTTTCGCATTTGAGGTGATGATATATCACTTTATGGATGCAAATCTGCTTCTAAATTTCTCCTAATTTTTACACAATTTGCGTATTATATTCACAAGAGAGATTCGATATTTGTTGATATTTCGGTATGACACTCTCGGAAAAATTATTGTAATGTTGCGGGTTTTTGATAGTTTTTTAGCAACAATGTACGTAGAAAAAGTTGTGAGCGAATGCACTCTATTGTTCTTCATTATTTTTTATTTGCTACTTTCTTTATTCTCTACACCGGCTGTTTTCCGCATATTATCTGAAATTCTGAGGAGATGGCAGTCCCCTTTTCTGCGTAAAAATTTTCATAAAAAATGAAGAAGGGCTATAGTTCTTTAGCAATAAATCCTTTGTATTTATTTCAATCCCATAAGGCTTTTTATAATCGATGCTCTGCTTAAGTTGAAATGTAACGAGGTCCGCCTTTCGAGCGCATCAAAAAAAGATTAGAAACCGATAGACAATTCTTTGCTGTTTCAATGAAGCATCGAATTATTCAAGGGATACTTTTTATTATTCATGGAATTATTCAGGAATAATTTCCTGGGAAATTTTAAAAAAAGTTCTGGCATGGAAACTAGATATTTATTAGCCATACGTGATACTTCGGTTCTTTTGCCTACTGCGAGAGGAGAGGATGAAGTGGGACGGCTGGGAGAGGAAGTAGGCGGAAGCCAAATACCATTGGTTACTTCGCCTCCTTAGTTATCAGTATTGAGGGCATTCGAGAGGTTGCTGAAGTTTTGCCTCGTTGGTTAGCAAATATTATGACGGCTAGGGTATTTGGATTCGCGTCAGCAGTTTGCATTGGTGCTGCTCATTAAAAATTTACTTCCCACTCACTTCGGTCGCCTTCAAAAATTTCGCCTTTCGTCATTCGCTTTCCACTTGAAAAGTTTCGCTTCAGTTGTCTGATTTATTTCTTTGCTCCTCTAATGGAGATTTTCAACTCCGGTTTACTTTACCATCGAAAAAATTTTGACATTCTTTGAGTACTTTCATTCTCAAATTTTCTATTCCTTCTACTCGTATATTTCAATCCTCGCATATCGATCTCTAAAAACGATAATTTTTATGCGATTCAGCATAAAATATGTTTCCAGCCATATATAAATTATTTTCGCAAATTGACTTTTTTTTTTGAAGGAAATTATGCTAATATGTTCAGCACTAAATGATGCTCTCTGCCTTATTTCATCGGAGATTTTGCAATTACACAAAAGTATGGAGGCAGAGATTACATGGACATAGAATTTTAAGTTAAATTGTGAGCTGGTCGGATGGGGAGAGAGAACGCGGTGTCCGCGTGTATTGAGCAGTTGAACTTGCCATTCTGCTGCTCACTTCGATGTTTTCTATATAAAATCGCCTCGCTAATCGAATAATGAAGATGACTTTCTTCTAAGAGAGTGTAAATGGGTGACTTTAAAAAATAATTTCCTATTGAGACGCAATATTTTTCTCATTTATCAACTTTTCTAGTATACTTCAACTTTTTCCCGACAGTCTTGAGTTCGCAGATTATGACTTTCAAATTTTTTATGAGTTCGCAACCCTTTGGCTACTCATCTGACTGGATATTTTCTTTGAAATTTAGGCGTCTCCAGCTCCCTGAGGGATCATATCGAATAAAATGCTCAATGGGAATGGACTTTGTTTTGCCTTCGGTTGCTCACCAGAGCTGGAGATTAGCTAAATTTTATGCTTCAGTTCGTGTATTAGCCATGATTTTGTGATCAAATAACGGATAGTATATTTGTAACGTTCGGTGATGAGATCCGTTGACTTCAACGGCTCAGACCATGATATTTGTAACGTTACAATTCATCAAACAAATGTCTTCGAAAAATTAAAATTATCAACAAATGATAAAATGAACGCAATAAAAAGCCCGATTTTAAACGATCCGAACCGCTGCACAGTTACGTTAGCAAAGATTTGCTTTTTTGATTGGACAGGTTTGAAATGTAACCCAATC
Organism: Baylisascaris procyonis; assembly: GCA_037389465.1. Taxonomy (NCBI): domain Eukaryota; kingdom Metazoa; phylum Nematoda; class Chromadorea; order Rhabditida; family Ascarididae; genus Baylisascaris; species Baylisascaris procyonis. The sequence goes on from JAZARR010000082.1 coordinate 595,154, forward strand.
GGTTACAAAATACATGCAAATTTTTTTTCTTTCTACAGTTATCGTAATTTGAAGTTTTGTCTTGAAACACTCAATTGAGAAGTGGTGTAGACGTTCGTAATTAAAGCTTCTCTGCTTTCCTAGTTGTTCATGAATGCAAATTTTCAAAAGCGAGGGAAAGAAGCGTTTGGAGTGATTTTGGATGAAATATTGTCATTAAAAAATCAGAGATCATCGATGATGCGATAAACTGCAAAATGATGTGCAGCAGATTTCCATCCATATGAACTAATAACAATTCCAAAATCAGCGCCATAGGGATGGACGGATTTCAGCTTGTGCGCTCGTCACCTCTGGCGTTGAGTTACTATTGGAGACTCATTCATCGACAGAAAAGACTATGGTTAGATGTGAAGGATTTGCGACCACATCGATGAGGAATGAGAGAGTGTGGGCTGAAGGGGGGGGGGGGTTGCTATGTGAGATTGAGTGCAACGGAGTTAGTCGATTGTCGTCACAGCGAGAGCGGTCATTTCAGGTCAACAATTTGCAAGTGCATATAGAAATACGAACATACTGAGTATGTTATCGACACAGAATGACATATCCCAGCATGCAAATGTCATCGCAACAACAGAGGGCATTGCATTCAAGTAAACTGCATCGAGACTTGTTCATTTAATTTATCATATTCGGTGCAGAACGTCCGAATTTAGTTCTTTTCCTAAACTCTGGAAGCCCATCATCCATCCTATTCGACCGCTTATTCATTTTTTAAATTGTTGTAGCATCTTTTTTCATAAGTATGCATACGTCACGCATATTTATGAACAACGTATATAGCTCAAAACGTATTGACATGGTTTATCCGATAAACAGAGTATTGTGATTAAATGGCATTAAGAAACAAATAAATCATTTCTATATCACTCAACGTTTGATAGTATGGAGCAATTCATAATGCCTTAGAGGAATATGTTGCATTGCTATTGAATAGTTAAGAAATAGAAATTTTGTGCAGAAATGATGAGAGCATTCGATTGCTGCAGCAAGCTATGAATACAATCAGCAGATGATAAGATGGTTGGGTGTGTACGATCCCTTTAAGGCCAGGTAGGCCTCCCAACAACTTCTATTGGGCTGCTTACCTCTCAGGAATGAATAAAGCTGTGAGGGTCATTTATGAGACAGGCAACAACACTGTTTGCATCCTTTCAATTGAGTTAATGTTCATAAGCAATCCTTACTGAAAATACTTTCATCTTTCAGACATTCCTCTCTTTTTCTTTCCTTTTTCTTCACTCGTCTTCTATATATATATATATATATATATATATATATATATATATATATATATATATATATATATATATATATATATATATATATATATATATATATATATATATATATATATATATATATATATATATATATGTATATAGCCATAAAATTAATTTTTCCCAATGCATCCAATTGTTTCGATGCATTTGGTTTTCTTTCCAGCTGTTGACCTTCAGCAGTTATTTAACTACTAAGTGAAAGAAAGCATTCGCAAGGATTTCAACGAAGGACACGATGTAAAACCATCCTATTAGTTGTATAGAGAGCCACCCACCAACAAAAGATAAATATTGAGGGCCAGCATGTTGTCCGTTCGAGAGTCTCTTGATGTTTGTTCTATAAAGTCTTCCTGGTTGTTATATTGTTTGCTTTGTTAATACAATAAGCACAAAGATTTTGCTTTATTTGCACTGTTTGCTGAGTGTTGATTTCGTGCGAACAAGAGTTGCTTACACGTTCTCATCGCTCACTCCTCTATGGAGATACAATTCGCATTTATTTTGGTGAGGTGAAAAACTGGTGAGGGATTGAAGTGAATCATTTGGAAGTGCAAATGCTGAGTAATTTTCAAGAAGTTCAATAATGAATGGTAAGCTTGTTCTTTGAAGTATTTCTGCCCTAAAGGTGATCGGTTGTAAGTTCAATAAATCAAATAGTCTCATGAGAAACACTCTTGCTTATTAAACATATTTGAATATTTCAACACATGAATGGCTATAAAGTAGATTGAAAATGAACATTGCGAAGCATAATTAATTCTATGAAAGGCAAAATTGCTCTGTAAATATAAACAAAACTGATGAAGTTGGCATCACAAATCTAGAAATTAAAAGAAATAAAATGGGAAGGCCGTGCCAAATGGTTGGCACGAAAGGCGTCACAGATGTTTGGCATAGAAGGCGCTTTTACAGTTCTCATCTGACGAATCGGTTTTATAAATTGCAATCAATGAATAAATAATTGGCAATAGTGCGTTCAAATTTTCTATGCATCGATCTGCAGAAGATTCGTCTATCTGGCTTGCGGCCATTGAATTCCTATCAACTCCTAGCCTTTAAAAAAATTGTAACTCAATTCGAAACATTAGAAAGTTGATGGCTCATGCATTACTAAGACGTTCTCTGCAAATGAAAATTTAAAAAAGTGTAACTACTCAGCTTTGTTCTTAATAAACAAAGGATAAAATCAATAGAGACGACACAAGTGTACAGCGAAGCCTGGTTAGTCACTGAGAAGCGGTGTCAATTTTGATCAAGAATCATTGCCAGGTCTTCCTGTGGTTACCATCATCGCAAAATGAACACCTCGAGACCTAACTGCTTAATAACAACTAGCGCTTTCTCAAACAAAAATTTTTGAAAGCCTATCGTCTTCTATGCAGTAATGGCTGCTCTTGTGCAATTTGGTTATCGGTATCATAGATCGACAGGGCCGGATGAGAATCACTCAACATGTATAGAGAGAGTTTTGCTACTCCGCATTCCCGCATGGAGGCCCTCATGTGCGGAGGGGAGGGGAAGGGAAGGAAGCATATTTCGTCCCCGCAACAGCGATTTAGTAATCTATGGCGTGAACAATCTATGCCTTGCGTCTCTAGTGGGGAATAGCTTTGAGCAAGGGCACATGTCGTTCCTCTGAGGCCAACGCAAAGGATAAACATACATGCGAAATGATAATGTTCTTCGAGAAATGAAAGAATTTCAGACTGGTGTTGAGTTGATACTTAGTCAAGCTGACCACAAGTAGACATCACTAAGCTAGCATCTCCTATTCTGCATTCGAAAAAAATTCCTCAAGTTTTGCTCTTTATAACGAAAAAGCTGATCGTTCATCAGGTATTAATTTAGTATGCTGCTCGTCCTAACATTTTCAATGTATTTTCGTTCGAAAATTTGTTTTCCATATGAAATTTCTGTTTCAACATTTAAAATTCTCTTCCACTTACTATTTTTGGACCATCTGATCCATAAGCTAAAATTTTTTCTTCCAATCTCTACGAGGAGCGTAATTACAGAATCTCAGTATTTTTGAACGAGCTTGCAAAAATTTTTTTCGACTTCCGATGCACAAATCACCTCATCGAATGATGTTTCTACAACCGATGGTGGTTTCCTCATGTACTGTTGCAAATCTTTTTTGGAGATGAAGGCTGCAAAAAACTTGACTATTTTTGTTCAAAATTTGCCCTCAGTAGAAGGGGAGAGGAAATGAGTTTATATGACTCAGATTACCTCATGAAAGCCAAATTCAGATGAAATCTGAATTTTATTGATTTCTCAATAATGGAATTTCCTGAGGTTGCTTAAAAATCATGTATTGATTAAAACGCTTACCTTGCAATATCATATCACTGAAAAGGTAACTATAGTCGAAAAGGTAGCATTATTTGACGCATTATGAAATTTGCACCTTCGTTCGTGAAGTTCAACAGATAACTATTATATTTTAACGTTGAATTACTCTTAAAAGCATTTTCACGACATTTATATAATAGTGTTAATGCGAAATAATGAAACATTCAAAAGGTTCAAACATTTTCAGCTGCTGACATTTATGAAATAAGGTGCAAAATAATATACACAATATTAACAACGAAGGTCGTCACATAGAACGGATGTGCACGACGAGCAGATGTGAAGCGCGATGTTTTCTGCAACAATGAGTGTGGTGACTTCCCTCCATGCAATTGCGCTCATCGCCGTTGTTATGCAAAGTCCCCTCTCTCACCTCCCTCCTATCCTAACGAGTTTCTATTGTTGTCTATGTGACAGTTCGGCGACGAGTTGCATCGATCCGTAATGCACCAATCGGCGGGGTGTCCATATTTCGTATGGGAAACAAGTTGAATGAAGCATTCTAAAAGAGTATATCGATGCCACTCGAAACAGACGAAATTATTCGACGAAGTTTTCAATATAACGTTATCTTTTCCCATGCTTCACTTATGTAGTTTTATTAAGAAGTCACTATTTTGAGAATGTGATTAGTTGCTTCGTCGTGGGAGGGGGGGAGGAGGGTTTGGCGGAGGGAGGAGGAATCTTATGACAAAATTTCAGTTTACTTATAAGAAACCCAATTTTTCACCGAAATGAATTCTTCGCAATAGTTGCATCATATGTGAAATATCAGAAATGCAGGTGGAAACTTCACTAATTTATTAAACTCAAACAGCGCAAAACTCACTTAATTGCTCTCACTGTCGTTATGAGAACCACTCGATACGTTTGCTCAAAGCAATACCTCCGCATAATGTAACAAAAAAATTATTTTACACCCTATTTTCGGATTTTCCTAATATATTACAATCAGTTTTGAATAGATTTCTCAAATTTCTTTTTGCATCGCGTGCAACACCTGAAAACTTATATATCGCATCACAGTTTCAATTTATGAATTAAAAATTGCTACCATATTATTTGGAGGTTGAATATTATGTGTGCGATCGATTTCTGTGCTCACTTTTTGTAGTATCGACCCTCGAATGCAATATATTATAGTTTCATGTCCCTTTTTGTATCACTTTGGAGCATCAGATTTTCTCTGATATACCTTTTGTTATTCTTCACATAACGTTATATTGACTTATCGTTTATAAAGCGATTATTTTCTATATGTCATCTTTTATTGATTGTTTCTTTGAAAGTTTTTATTGGAAATGTACAATATAACACAAAAATATTTATGGAATGTCACGTAAATACGAGGTGTTCGAACCAGAGGAAATAACCGAATCCTTCTTGTGAGGTGAGGGGGGTGGTTCGCTGGTAATCGATTGTCGTTTAGTCGGTGAGCTGCGCCCTGTAAAAGAGAAGTTGGCCTCTACTGAAGCACAACTGCTTTAATGGACTGATGAAAATACTGGAGAGGAAATGCTTTGACACTATTTTCTGAAGATCGCTACTGCGACACAAATCTTAGAAATCTTTTTTCCCATAAAATATTTTTTCTTTCTGAAGGTTCAACTAAGGAGACAGATGCATATATCAAAGACACAAGATAAAGCTGAAAGGTTCTTTGAAAGTTGAGCGAGATTTTTCGATAATGTAGAATCGATGAGATAAGTGCCACGCTCGGTCGCGTGACCACTCATCGAAATCTAGAAGCCATAAGTGTTGCTGAACCTCTTAATAATAGCGGCATATGCCAAACGAAGATCTGTTATGGACGTTTACCAGTAGAGTTGGCAGTGTGCTGCCTACAGTGATGATGGTGGTGATGGTTTCTACAATGCGGTCTATCCGATCGTCGTTTCTCAGAAGTTGGCTCTAGGGGTGCACTGTAGGTCCTGTGTACTTGTTCACCTCGATCATTATCTCGCTTGTTTCGCCCTTTAACGTCTTGAGATGATCGTTTTCTGGTTGGACTTGGAATGTCACTCGCTGAAATCATTTTCTGAACATTTCGCCGACTAATATCTTCATATAGTCCTTGGATCGAATAATGAGACAGCTAAATCCTAAAAGCTTGCTTTATTCTTTTCCTTTAACTCTGAAATATTTGCAACACGAAGGATGAGCTATTAAACACACCCATACAAACTGCTATTCATCAAAAAAATATGTAATACTTATGCACAAAAATCCCTCACGGGAGTGCATTGATCCCATTGCAATGTTCAAATTGTTGAAAGTCCTTTCATCCATAAAAGAATATAAGCAGCTTAACTAAGCACTTACATTGTGCCATGTTCCTTTCGGATTTCGATTTCTGCGACAGTGCCGAATCAGGCGTTTTGTGGTGCAGTTGTTGCGATTGCATCGAATGTTCAACTAACTGCATATCTATGCCCACATTTGGAATCCCATCTTTCCTCCTTGCCTGCAGTGTAATTATCAGAAGGGAGGTCAGAATTTTCAGACTGCAAGGTTGACTTTTTTTCAATTTTCAAGCGGTTTATTTTCACTGTGCAGGTGCTTGGATGCGTCATGAAGCATGACACCTTGGAACACGTTTTCTGAAGTTGATTATTCTACATTTTGGACGCTAATGGAAATGCAAAAATCTAGTATCTGATTGGATGCTGTTGTTTAAATAGACGAATCTGACGGCGAGTGCTACTGAATTACTGGGCAGGAAGAGAGGACCCAAGACATATACAGTGGAGGGGAGTTTCTCCGATTACTCGTCAATTTGCGCAAATTTAGGCAAATGACGCAGAGCGTGGAACGGTTGGCAGTTTATGGAATTGTGTAAATACAAATCCATCCTGGAAGTCAAAATGGCTGGCAGGATAAAACCATAGCAAGAATCGGGGAAACTGTGGTGTTTTAAGTGGGCGGTATGACCGTAACCTCGGTGATTTTTGCTAAATGATTGCAAAAAACTACTATTGCTCTTAGTGTTACCGTTATTTTCTATTTATAATTCAGAAGCTAACTAGAGTCATCGAATCCTAGGGAGTTCTGATGCATCTACGGCCGTTTTTATGGCTTCAAGAGACAAATCCTACCAAGGGGACCGTTCATGTATCATTTCTGATCGCTCACTGCTGTTCGAGTTCGCGAAGTTGTGCAAGAAATATAAATATTCATAAGGTGAATGTTTGATAAATAATTTACTTCGTTTCGTTCGCCTGTTATTCCAGACGACGTTGCCGGCTTTGCAACATTAGGTGTTGTTAGCTGCAGCTGAGTTGAATTCGAGACGTTTGCAGTCGATCTAGGTGGGGAATTTCGTTGCGTAACATTCACGATCTCCTGAAGAGGTTCTTCGGCAATTGAGATCAATTTCTCACTATTGTCCGGCAGATTCCATTGCACATGAGCTGCAGGTTTGTCACGCTTCTTCTTCCAATGATTCCCTTCGTCGTATTGTCCTTTGTACTGAAACGTATAATACTGCATTTAGCATAATAGCGGTGGATGGTTAAAAACTCGAGCAGGATTGCTATCGAAACAATGAGATGGAGTCAATGCAAAATCAATCAGCTGTCTACTTCCGCGCTGTGCGCCACCTAAGCACAGCATATCGTCGTAACAATTAACGAATTCACTATCATAGGGATCTGATGAGCATTCAATGCAACTTGTTTTAGCGTCTGATTTTTTTTTAATATACGGCATTGACATAAATTTATCACCAGCGCAGTGGTTGCATCCTCGCCATAAACAAGAAGAATCAGGTGCAAAATGCATCAGATGGCTACATAAGGGATATGAGGAATGACCTCTTTCGGAATGTTTGTTCATCATCGCTACTTGATATATGGATGAGGATGCTTCAACAGGTCTGGAAGACTTAGCAGCAGTAGTACGATAACCAGATTTGGAGATGGCTGAGTGGTTTTGTTTGGATAGGTGGAATTCTACAGCAATTACCTCTTGGAAGCCACCACCCCAGCTTGTACTTCTCCACAGCCCATTCTGTTTTGCGTTTCGCACTCGCTCGCTACACTCTTCGAACTGACGCAAACGACGTAAGCGTGCACTTTTTAGAGCCTGCAACAATCTTGCTTATAATGAAATGTTTAAAAATAATTCTACGGCTATATTTCAGAGGAGAAGGCGGAGCGGACAGAACCGGCACAACCTCACGCTCAACATCAAAGCACGTGGTCGATCTAATGTCTAATGGACTGTGGAAAGAAAATAGTGCATTACTACTGCTACTGCAGTATGCATTCGCAGAAGAACTGAATAGAGCGAAGTGTTTTGAGCAAATCGAGAAAGTGCATATATCTTTGGTGCGGATGGAGAAGTTGACATCCTATGCGTTTCCTCCATACTTGAGAAAAGCATGAAACAACAATGAAAGCTGAAAAAAAGCTCTTTCCACGTTTAGCTGCTTCAACGCCTCCCCCCCCCTACCCGCCCTGAAGGAATATGGCATCTGTTAGATTCTGCTGCAGTGGGTGGATTTTTAAGATGAAAGGATTATTCTATGCAAATTACAGGGGCGAGCATTATTTTATAAAATGCTTGAGGCAGTGTCTCATCTACGCGCACATATATCTGCGTGTATCTGTCTGTTCATCCGAAAGTTTAAGCTCTAAAACCACTAAGGCTAGAGCTATGAAATTCGATGAATATTTTGTAGATAATAGGAAGGTCTCTTCCATCAACATTCAAACTCATCGATCAGTTTCAAAATTAGTTGTGGACATTAAAAGACATCTGTAAATTTGCATGCATTCCGTAATCGATCGCATTTTCTTCAAGTATCGATTGAGTGGCAAAAAAAAAAACAAATCTTTCATAAGAAATTGTATTAGCAGTTGAGCAGATTGAAATATGGCTGCACTGTTGCGCGCCTTTCAATTATTTGTTATCAGTTCATGAAACATTAGTGGATTCACAAAAGTGGATATCCTAGTATCTCTAGCTTCGCATTTTCACTTTTTTCCATTGAGTCCATCATATTCGAATTCAGCAATTATTAAGTTATAAAATATATTAATTAAATCAGACATAGCATTAAAGCAGTTTGAAGTCTTGTGTATAGAGAAGAGTCAATACTGTGAACAGTAAATTGAATAAGTTCCCAAGAAATATTGAAAAATGTGCAGCAATACATTTATTCCTTTTTTGATCCGACCACACGTGCAAGCCTTCCGCAAAAGTCGCTCTTTGAACTCACCAGATGTACAATGTGTGTAAGCTTTAGGCACATCTGTAACTGTCCACAACTCATTTCAACGTTGATGGAGTGGCTTGAAAGATAGCACAGATGCACCTTTGCTGCAAATTACACGAACAAGTTCCTCAACTCCAGCTTCAGCGGTTTTTGGTTTCGTAAGTACTCGACAAATAGAGACAGACGCACACTACTGCGCTGATAAAATAGCGCTTTTTGAATGCAAACTTGTAGTGACGTGTGAAGTTGTTAATGTTGGACGCTTCAATATTTCATTCAAAGCATCAACCAGTTGCATAAAACTCGGGAATATATAAAGCTGCATTGTAAAAGATTTGCCTGAAACGCGCATGATGTCTGCACTCACACATTTGTGATCAAATGGTGTTTTTGCCGCAATTAGCTCTCTTTTCTTCTGTGCTTTGCTCTTTTAGCTGTTTACATGATGAGTGAAATGGATTGATAGTTTATAGGTGAGTAGATGTCATCGCCATTCAGAAAGCAATTTATCGCCCACATCATTGGCTCAAAAAACGGTCATGTGCCCTTTCTGAGCACAGCACCGTCCACTCTTTCAATTGGTGTACCTAATGCATCAATAACCTTCATCCGCCTAATGAAAACAGCGATAGAAGTGAATGATAGAATAAAGGGACAGAGCTGAATGATGGCAAGCTACAGCATGCTAGAGAATAATTTTAGTTGCAATTTGTCTTTCCATTATGCGGTTTTCTTCTCGAATTTGCATTTCCAAAGCATTAAACATCTTCCGATCCAAAGCAAATTGGGGGGGGGGGGTTGCGCCTGTGGATGTATGTGTGAGTCATCCATTTGAGGTTGTTCCAGTATCAGAATCGCTAAAGCTGAAGTTATTACGAAAGTTGGTTGATATAATCGCTATTTATCTATATGTTGTTTGATATGAGCAGTAACACTGTTGTTTCGCAGACGCATGATCGATAGATATATTGGCATAATAGTTTTTGAAAAAAAAAATCTAGAAATCGCAAAAGTTTACTATGCAGTATTGAAAACAGCTAAGGAATAATTTTTCGTTGTAAACAAACAACAATCTCGTCTCAGCAGTAATTTCAAATTAGATCGTTCGAGCGCGAGGATATGATTTCGATGAGTTATTGTCCTTTTTACTTTCAGGTTCCCCTTCAGTGTTTCATTACTTCATTTCACTTTAAAGTCACCGAAGTGACTTCTATCGGCTGTTCCCTCTAGCTCAACTCCTGAATTCATCTGCGACATGGCTATAACGGAACATGTTAATAAGAAGCAGCACCTTATTATTTTCGTTCAGTTCAGTTAATATAGACGAATGTTGAGCCAAGCAAGAACCTTATTCAGAGAAATAACTCGCTATTGGACTGCAAATGAAATTATTTACCTGTAAGTATAAGCAGCACTTTATGACGACGAAGAAAAGATAGAACTGGAAAGCCGCCAATATGAGAAGAAGAGTAGCTAGCCACATTCGTTCCAGCATTGACTGCAGCTAAAGAAAGCTTCAGAAGATATTTAAGGTAGATAACCATTTTTTTAATTTTTGGGAGAGCTCACTTCAATTGGCTGCAACATCTCGTTGAAACTTAAATTGCTAATTGAAGCCATATCTGCAGATGTCAGCTGAGCTAGTGATCTAATCCGTAAATAAAATAATTCAGAAACTCTGTGCCTTTTCTCCTCCTTCTTCAGAACTTACGCAGACGTCAACCTAATAGGTAAGTACCTGCTCCAGGGAAGAAGTAGAAGGAAAGGACAGGATTTTCGATGGTCAAACGCCTGTTCCGGAGGGGCCCATAAGTATAGAAAAAAAACTAAGTCCGAAATGAAATCAGAAATGCAATTTTCCCTTTCTCTGTTCCTTCCTCTTTCCCTCTGCATTATTTCAAAAAGTGAAAATTCTTCGCTTCAAAAGGAGTATACATTGATAGTTTGCATATTTCTCGGTTTGAAATCTCCTTTCAAGGCATAATTCAATTATCACATCTCTAATATAAACGAACCATAAAACAAACTGATTCATTCATTCATTCAACTTTACATCAAGTGACCTATAGTTAGATTTGTTGTGTACACGCATTTTCTGCCACTCCTTCTTGCCTTGCGCGACTTTGGCTGTATTTGGGATTTGCCTTATTTTGCATATGGAATACAAATTAGCAGCACGAGATTAGTAAAAATCCGTCTTTACACCGGAAGGGCAAATGCTAGTCAATAACTTCGGGTCAGCACTTTCTGGCGGCTTGCCAACTTTAAAATTAAGAGCTTGTGGTTTTGGAAGATATTTCAGATTTTGCGCTTTTGTTATCTTGATATGCTTTGGCGTTTCCATCTTATCTCTCTCCGCCTTGTGAAACTTCTACATGAGTCTATGGATGGAATGCTGCATTATTCGCTCACTAACATCACTGATTCAGATATGAAGGGAAGCAGGAAGTGTCATAGTGCTAATGCATTGATGTATTATTCCTCAGGCAATCTAACGAGCTTAAAAGGAGCTTAAAAGATTGGTTTGAGTGTATTCAGGTGCCAGCTTCTGATGGATTGCAGTTGGGAACAAAAGTATAATATGAAACAAATCAACCCGATACATTATCGCTTAGCTCTAACGATGAATGACTGACTGCCTCTATGTAATTGTCTTTGCAAAAGTTTGACATCATCGGGGCAAATGCTTGCAATTTCTATGGAATAATGCTGCTATTTACTCTATTTCTTTTCACAGATTACAATAGTCTAACGAAGGCTAGTGTTTCTCATTGTTTGAGCCATAAAAAATGAGTGATGAATTAAAAATTCAATAAATGGAATAGTTTTCATAGGGTGATATTTTTCCAAGGCATCATGTTGTATATTCGAAGTGGGAATTGAATATATTTTAAGGGCAATAGAAACAGCTCATTCTTTTCACCTCGTTGCATCTCTTATTTCAATAAAATTCTAGCACATTGATATGCTATCGTTTGATGATATTGAACATTCAAAAAAGATAAAACTATGACTTTTGGCTATTTGCCATGGTGGTGATTATCCAAAATTTTTCGTGTGGAAGAAGTAGACTTATATGTAGAGCTTACGGTTGTGGTTTTCTTCCCGAGTCAATTATAATAGTGTTCTCAAAGGTATGACGTAGTACATAAGGTTATTGCTTTCATGTACAACGTTATTGCTTACTGCACATTGTTCTTGTTTATTGTAAAAGTGACTTAACTATATAAATTTCTTGCCTATTGCATTAAGAACATAAAATAGCACTAAAAATCTTACCCTAAATTCATTGTTTTGTACATATAAATCACCATAAAAATAGCTCCACGCATAGAGGAAAAAATAAGCAAGTGAGAATAAAAGACAAATTCCTTGCACGATAAGATGTGGCAACACCATCATTGTAGACTTCTTAATGATGCCAATAAAGAGCAACAATATCTGAAAAAATCTGAAAAATATCTGAAAAAAAAAAGAACACTAAGTGTTGATTCATTCTGCAAATGACAGCTGCTTGAACATATCCAATAAATGTTGCTAGACATTCAAAATTTTATGTGTATTAAAAATTTCGACTTAGTAGGATTTATCTTTTTTTTTTTTACAATAACTGCTTTATACTGAAATGCTATCGATAAGTCCTTAACAATTAATCATTTTGAAATAAATAAATAAATAAACATTTGCATGAAGGAAAGAATTATATAAAAGTGAAAGTAAACAACTTACACATAAGAATATAAGTGTCAACAATAAAGCAAGAACATAATCTCCAGCAAGAGTCCAATCGAAGTGAGAGAAATTCCTTAGAAGGCAATCCTCAAAAAGCCTTAAAAACCTTTTGTTAGCAAATATTTTTAGCATTTCTCATAGCTTGAGAATATTGTGTTAGCGTACATCACCTTGCTAGCAATTAAATATTTTTTCGACCACGACTATCATTTCCTTGAAACATCGGTCATGAAGTTGCCGCTTCATGCAATTGAATGAAACTTTCTTTCTTATATCTTCGCTCTTTAACCCTAAACTCTTTAAGACTCTTTATCTTGAGTAACACTGAATACAATAGACAACTTTTTGTGTAGATGCATAAAAACAGTTATATAATATGAATTCTGAGAATGTGTAGCAATACTGCCATGTCTTATATTCTGAACCTACACATTTAATGTCAATAGCTTCATTTGATAAATATCAACTAAGATGTCCATTAGGTGTCCATACCCAAGCTATGTGGACATCCCTAAATTTAGTGAAAATCAGCGTTGCATAGGATGACTATTGACTCAAACCTCGAGAAATAGGATTGAGATGTTTTGCATTCGTTGAGATTATTCTTGAGGATTATTTTCTTGACGACACCACTCAACAAGAGGATAACACCAATAAGCTCGAGCAATCCAAGTGCAAATGTGCCATGTTTGATATGACAACAATTACAGCACGTCCTCTCGTTATCATCTTTCGTTGTGGTCATTGCACGTGCTGCTATTTGCAACATGTTTCTCATTGATAGAATATACTCTTTGATGAGTTTTCGCAATATGATACAATTGATCGTGGGTTATGGATCAGTAGACACCGTCGTGATCGATCGAGGAATAACCTCCTTCGTGTTATACTTTGCTGGAAAATAAACAGTTAAGATCATATCAAATCAAAATACCTATCGGCTTCCTTTCATTATTAACCTCGTGGTGGATGATATCGATTTAAATTGTGAATTACTTTGGATATCTCCAACAAAAAGCATTTCGATTTCCATTCGACGCTTATCAAATGAAATAACACAAAATAGCCTAACAGGTGTGTAAGTATGTAACCTCGATAATCTAGGCATGGAAAAGCATTTGAATATAACAATTACAATAAAGGCACATATAATTAGTGATCAGTCAGCATAATCGATTAGTCTTCAACGTTATTGATTCAGTACTGAAAACGGTTAGAAACAACAGTTTCTGATCTTCTACTTCCGATTGAGACGGTCGACCTGTGCTCAGAGTGAGCAATTAATTCGGGAACCACAGAACTTGATATGATATGAGACTTTCCGATCACGCCTACCAGTTCAGTAAACCACTAATGAACAATAAAGCATAATCAAGGAAAAATCTGATATTTATGGTACCCACCAAGTTTTTAAACTGTGGTACTAGGGTCGAAACTACTCGACAGACAGACGAATATACACATTTCTATAATCATGTTCAGCTGCGACCTTCTCATAATACTCTTTGCGAATAAAGACATGCAAAAGCACGCTGAACATCTTAGAGGAAAGAGAAAGGTCGAAGATTCTCTGCAGAGAGAATTTCTGTATAAGTGAACGTAGTTGCATCAATCAACCTACGTTCGACTTTTGTTTGAAAATTTCAGAAATTTGATGTTTCTTCTGAAATTTCATAGCCATTCTTCGACTTTGACGACGTTGACGATCTCATTGAGTGATGATTTATCGTAATTTCGCTATGACAAAACAATTGCAGCGATGTGCCAGCCGACTGACAACATATCCGCTTTTTGCGACATACTCTCCTACACTAATATATTACGCTAATGTTCATCTATTTATAAATAGATTGATAAAGAGTAAGTTGCGCCGCCCATCAACAAACCAATGAGCATTCAAATGACTTAAAAAAATTAATGTGCGACAAATGTCTATGAGTATTGAATAGCTTCATAAAAATACCATCTAATATCGGCCTAAACAGGTTGTGAGGAAGTTATGCTATGTATATAGCGCTCTTGACAGTTTATTTAGAATGACAAATCCCCTTGATACTCTCTTCAAGGGCTGCTTGAACTTAGAACATGTGCTACGCACAAACTTAGGGATATACTGCGGAAGCATCATGTATTGCAGCATATCCTATAAGATAGTTCTTTATTTCCTACTGTAAATTGGTGCAAAAATAGCATTTAGCAGTGAAGCCACTTTCTGCGCAATTATCTTTGCTCAATAGTTGAGCGATATTTCCAGCTTCCAAAGGAGATGAAGTAACGCAAAATTTCCATACCCCTTTCTCTGACATTCTGATTTTTATAGGCCAGAACATCGAAAAAGCAACTTCTTTGAGCAGCTAATGAAGCATATGGTTTCATCCTCATACCCTGAAGTCAAGTTTTTAGAAAATAAAGACTATACCGACTATTTGTCTCTACACCGTGCATCTACCTGTTTCTTCGGTATTTTCTGCTCACTTAACTTGGACACGTGATGATGAAATATTTTAGATTAACCAATAGTAAGGTTGCTTTCTGGAAACGAATCTCATTCTCATTAACCAGCTACTTTTAAGCTAATTATATCTGAAATTCAGAAGGTTACATACTTTTCTTAAGTAGTCGGTAATTGTTGGCCGGCTAGAAAAAGCTGGAGGCTTTTGAATTTCGTTGCAGCGTACCTGATTTAGTAATTCGGGTGTCGATGATGCCAAAGGCTAGCTGGCCTTATTATCACGACGGGTCCTATTAGAACGCCTATTCCATCACTCTCCTCACAATCGCACTTATTTGAATTGTTGTGCTATTCATTTCCTCATCTTGGTGGAGAGGGAGGGAGGGGAGGGAGAGCTTCCGACATTTTTTCTTTGGAACCCATGAACAGCTCATGTAAATTCTATTTCACACGCAATAAGATCAGTAAATGCGACTCCTAATACCAGTGTTAAGTTTTAAATGTGAAGTTGCGAGGTCATAACTAGGGAAGGTTTTCCCAGGTTGTTTGATAATGAAGCCGCAACTTTTTCTCGTTTAAAGGGTTTGCTGTTCAAACCAAGACAGCTGAAGCCTCAATAGCCAACGAGAGTGAGAGAACAAAGAGTAATTGACACTTGAAAAGAAATTTCAAAAAATCGATAAACAGATGAGAAAAAACGTTTCAGTGTGCAAAGTGATCGCTCTTCTCAACTTTATATAGAAATGAAGCAATCAATAATTGTATGTTATATAATTAGAAATTGTTTTATTTCTACTCATCAACAACATTGCGAATACGACCTAAATTCAGCATTCATATGTTGTGGTACTAGTAACATACTATACGTAAATAGACAGTCAAATATTCATCGAAAATACGCAATGAACCACAATAATAAAGTTGTTTAGTGATTCCAGTTTATAGAAAAGTGATCGACTTTTGTTTGAATTACTATGATGATGATTAACTTTAGTTATTATTTGTTAAATAAATATGTCATACAATAATATATCAACATGATCCCAATTTTCAGAGAAGTTGGAGATCATCTGGCTATTCACCTATGAAGACATTATGTGAGGCGAAATAAAACCTACAAAATTTGAAAGATCAACAGGAGATTTTTTTTTTCAATTAAAAGAAATAATTATATAGTTTCTTTGGCAAGTAAAGAAGACAGAAAAAATATGAAAGATTAAAAATTTCTAGCTGTTTCATAAAGTAAATGATAGGTAATTGCGATATCTTTGATGTCATCGATACATTCGACTTACAATACACTCAATGAATTTTCTTTAATTCTTTCTTTTGAACTTTTGAAAAATAGCCGTATTTCACATCGCATTCAGTAGATTTTTATACGTGTGCCTTTAAATGTGGTCGATTTCGATTTTATCGAAAATCCTCTAAAAATTTAAAAAAAAAAGTTGCTCAACACTAAAAAATTTCAAGGTTCAAAAGAGGTATCATAAGACGAATTCATGTTAAATGCCAACGATGACTACCATCTGGAGTGATCTTGGAACCACACATCGCGCAAAAATCGGAGATTTTATTAATTTCAATTGCCTCCAGATGACGTCACTTCATAGCAATTTGAGGAAACAAATATACTGTCAGTAGTGTCTAATGATCCTTCAAAGACTATCACATAGTGCTAGAAATCATTTACTTAACTTTACAATTCTCCATTTTGCTTTCAAAATTGAAATTTTTTACCATTTCTCTTATAAATTCCATCACTAGAAGATTAACTTTTCATTCATTTTAATTATTCTATTTCAAAAACGATTCGAAAATTTTATGTTATTAACAATCAGCTAAAGCCACGGAGGTTTATTTATCATGCCTACGAAGATATAAGAGACGGCTAGCGTACATCACCCACTCGCGAAGTTTACTTTTAAAGTAAAAAAAGTGATGTCTTAGAAGAAACATGGCTGAAATTATGCGTTCAGTAGAAAATAGATCGGATCGATGTATAAGATTGTCGATGCTTTTTTCATCATTTTTACAGGTGCCAATTTTAATGTTCGAGATTTTCTAGTATTTTATATATTTAAAATAAGCATTCATTTGTTGCGTGAGAAGAGCACAACAGGAAGAATAATGCTGCCTCAATAAAGGGCACAAACATCATTGTACAAAAACCGAGAAAGGTGATCCTCAAAAGCAGTCGTGTTTTCTTTTGATTCATTAGATGTTGGAGGTGTGTTCCTTTCATGCACAACATTACTCTCTTTGACATGTTTTTCTATGAACAAACATGAAGAAGTATGGCTTAAATGCACGTTCTAAGTGATGGACATTTGTTTAAAATGCGTTTAATGCGCATCTTGAACGCATAGAGCAGTTTTTTGCTACCTTATTCACTTTCAAAATGTTTTGAAGAAAATTGCGCGTATTCTGCAAGTTTTGGAATTCAAGTATTAAGCAGTGAAAAGATGTTGCATTGTTGGATAATATTTTCAAAAGGAGGATATTTTAGACTTATTGAAACTCATAATTCCATATTACTTTGAATGTGAAAACAACTACATACTCTGAAACATATTCTTTGAAAAATCACTCACGCAATTGTTCACCTAAAAGTATCGGAAAAAACTGCTGCATCGTTCTATAGTTACTCAAATACACTTCTATCTTTTCATTTAATTTCCTTTTTACTCATTGCTAAACATAATTTTATTCCTTATTGGTTCTTGTTTGCACGATCGTTCACACGTGGCTAACGTCATACTCAGATTGTGTTCACAAAAATATAATTTTTTTGAAAATTCTAAATCGAAAAAGAATGTGATATATGAACTCAGTTAATCTGCCATCACATCGTTGATAAACTGCTGATTTTAAGCATTTATTGCATATTGCACGCCACCTAATACTATGACTGAGACTTCTTAGGGCTATAAAGAAACACATGGAATGATGGGATTACCTATTTCAATCGACATTTATTAGACAGGTATGAGAAATGAAATAAGCAAAGTTAAAAAATAGAGGAACAATAACATCATGAAATAACAGTGGTGTCCCGAAACATCCACTTATTGTACTTAAGTCGAATGTGAAAGGCTGGTAAGATAGAGGCATTGCTGGCCAGTTGAGCTGAGTTAGTGCGATGATCTGAGGAACATTACAGCTTCAGAGAGGTTCGGTTTCGCGTGCAAACACCTCATCACTCCCCGAGAACAGACGTAAATTTATCAGCATAAGCCTCGCAAACAACAATTGCTGATCCGTCGTGCAAGAACGCTGCTAATATGTTTTCATCGGATCGCTCCAATTTTGCGCGTTATTTAATCATCTTAAATGATGATTGATCAACAACGTTTCCTACGATCATTAACATTCCTTTTTGTAAATTTCTGTAAAAAGTACATTTTGACAGCATTTTTGTCGGAGCATTCATATGGGTTCGTCGCACGCTGTTCCTTCCCCCCCATAAATGAATTAGCAATATTTATATGTAATTGCAGTGAAAGTGAAATCAATTTTATCCAACAACTGATCAGAATAGGTCAAAGAAGACTTTCATCGAAAATTTAGAAAGTCAGTTGCTCGTAGAGATGCATATGTTCAGGAAATCATTTTATTTATATTGGCATTTATAGGGTCACCGCGTTTGTGGCTATGTGTATGTGTATGTCCATATGTTTGATGCTCTTAGCTCGAGAAACGATGCAACTAGGGCTAGGGGATTTAGTGCATAATGACTCCATTGGATGACCTTCTTTTTACACATGGATTCAATATATGCGACCAATTTCAAAATGAATTGTAATCACATAAATTACACAAAAATTTTGCAGATGGTCAGCTTTTCATCTATACCGATCGAATCATAACAAGTAAATTTTTTGTGAAAACGATCGTGCCAGCTAAGACGTGAATGCACTTTTACGCATATTATGCTATTTAATGGCAATTCATAAAACTGTTTACTCGTTTCGGTGAATGAAATTGCAAAATTACGCCCAATGACTGATTCTGTATATATTGCTCACTTGTTGAAACCATATTGTGATGATGTGTCAGATATACCGAAGATTGCGACACTTTTATTAAAAGTGATGAAGGATCCAGAAAAAGCTGGAACTAGTATAGCGTACCACTCATCTGATCGACCAGTTTCCCAGGCTATTAGTCGCTATTTTACAGATTCACAAGTTCCTTGGAAATGATACAGATAGAATAGGTAGGACCTTCAAATTTTAACCGATCCGACTGCTCGTACAGCTCTCCTAGAAAATATTCATTTTCTCATGGCCATATTCCACGCTTTGCTCCTCTTCTCAATGCCAACCATTTGCGTCCTTAACCATGCCAACGTAGCGATCCTTCGCTGATCCATCTCGGCGCTGTCCTCCGCATACTCTTTCCATAAGCACAGAATTTCTCACAAACGCGCATGTAAATATAGAAGTAGATATTGAATAGCTTTCACATTGAAACCTTATCCTTTTTCCACAGTAAACGTCTATTGTATCGCAAGAACGGAATCACATAAACGACAGCTCAAGCAATATTGCCCCAATACACTCTAAACAACTCTCCAAAACGTAAAATGAGTGAAGCTTATAGGAGCGTTGGCAGCCGAAACTGCTACTCAACTTTCGATTTCGTAGAAAGATAGCTGCCACCCAGCAATTTCTTCTGATTGGAAATTGTATTTCCTAACAAGCTGCAATGTCTTTCAATGCGAATTTCATTTCTACCTAATATTACCAATAGAAAGTAGTTAACGAAATAGCGAATATATTAAGGGATGTCTATTGCATTTACAAATGATTTAGTAATGGTTGCAGGAGTATGGAGGAACGGAAATAGAACTTTTTCATCACAACTAAAATTCCCCACTACATAGTATTGTCAGGTATCAGAATGTTAATTTATACATCGATAATCACAAATACACCCTCATCTATACATAAAAGTCAATCAGTGCAAATTTTTTCATAAATTTTAGCAAAAGCATATTGCAGTTATGCTGTGCTGATGGTATGCCTAAGTGTCATAAATTTAAACGAATGCACAAAAAACTGAAGAAATAAAGTGGCACTAAATCTCACCACGTAAAAGGGTTATTCCTTACCTACAGTGTAGCGATCAAATTCGAGCTATAGAAAAAATATAAAATATTATTATTGTGATTATATATGCTCCTCGATGCGAAAATTCAGTGAGTTTTTTTGGTGGTATTTTTTCAAAAAGATTTATGACTACTTTCAACATAATTGGACAGTTTATTTTTAGTTAGACAATTTATCTTCGATGATCTGATTGGTGATTTCTATTTTGAAAGTACCACACTGAATGAAGAAAACTTTGTTCAATGTTTGATATTTTACTAGCGTTCTCGGATATTTTGAATGCTTCAAAGGATACGAGTATTTGTAGATGCTCGAGAGATGTGAATATACAGGCTTATAGATTTTGTGATTTGATAGGTAAGCGCATAAAGTTTGCAAAAAATGGAGGGAAAATATGGAATGCATCAGAAAAGCAGTCGGCTCTACATGAATATTGTTGACTGCTTCAGCGGCTGGATTATAGCGTGGGAAATATAGAAACCGTTTGTGACGATGCGTCCTTCAATGTCGGAAAATTTCCGATCAATTCGAAATTTGACAGAATGTCTCTTTTCTATTTATTTTATTATATAAATAAAATGGATAAGGGTTCTAGAGGATTTGGAAAACTTATTTCGGCTTTCAAATATCAAAGACAAACACGACAAAGACAGACAACAGACATGCGAAAATCATCTACCAATTGCTCTCATACCGTTGTTGCGTTTTAAACGTATCATGCTTGAAAGCATCGTCGATCATTGTGCGCAACTCTATTTTGGTGAGATGCTATTTGAGAATTACAAGAATTCCAAATAAGAGGTTGTATATGCCTGGCGATATTTGTTTATTGGGCCGCATTGCTTGAAAAACTTGAAAAGGAAAATATTTGGCTATCTTCGGGTACTGATAAATTTTTGTGAAAACGAAGGATAAAAACGATTCTTTCATTGAAAGAAAACACATTTTCGAAACTTAATAAAAAAATTTTAGTCATTCCATATCGGGTGAAGTTTAGACTAGTTACTCTCAATGAGCTTCAGCCAATTTCAGCTGAGAGATGATGTGAGGAGTTCTGAATATTATGATCATTTACTATAAAGAGAAAACTTCGAATCCCTTCTGTTATAATAAATGGCAAGGAGCTAAGGAAGTCGCATAAATAAAACATCACTGCGGCCTTCTTGTACTGAAAAAATCTGCTGAGCAGATTCAATCGTTTTTTTTTTCCTTGATACACACTGAATGGTCGCGCAATGCTGCGACTGCAATGCAAAAAGGGACTGACGGACTCAAATCGTGAATTTCGCTTCCGCCTGTTCGAGGACTCCTAGTTATAGAGAATAAACGATTCTGAGCCAATTAACCCCGTTTGATGAGCCGCATATAGCTAAAATTACTTCCTTGTGGATTTTTTAAAATATCGCTCTTTCAATTAACCTTCAAGTTCAATAGTCAACCTCGGAAAGAACCTGAGCTCTTGAATATGCAAAACTCTATTTATTTTACGTGGGTTAGAACCGTTTTGAGCTATTTGGATCGCACTGTGCAAGATATCATCTATGGAAGAATTATGCAAGTGATCTCATAAGTTAAAATCCGAATGAGCTGATAATCATACTTCATGATTTCTTCGAAATCTAAGACTCAGGATTACAGCATTTAATATCGCGTTATAGCCCATACGGTTTCTTTTCCTGAATTATTTTCTTCACCATTCGAAATCTGCTTATTTTCATGATGAATTTTCTCAACGACTTTACTCATGCTTAGGAGCAGAGCCGAAATTTAGGTACCAGTTAGGGATCAAAATTTCAAACAATTATCTCAGATAGAATAGCATCTTACAGGGAAATTGTTCTTTTCTTGAGTTTCTGAGCATAGTGAACATAAGCAAGCTCACTCTCGATCAAACAAGAATTTAGAGAAAATTTTTGTCACCCATAAACGTGAAAAGAAGCTCTGCGGTTTGTTCATGGCTTCTTCCTTCTTTTTCTTTAGTTATGATTTTGCTAAACAAGCACGAGATAGCACACAATGGCCGTGCAAAGACAAGGCATTTTCACAGCAGTGGATTCCAACCAATCAAACAGTACTTAGTTGTAAGTAAGCAGTTCGCGAGTTGGCTGTCAAATTGTTACAAATTATAAATATGAAAGTTTCAAGTTTATTTCAACGCTGCTTGACTGAAAAAAAAAAACCAAGCTAATCAAAATAGAAAACAGAATGTGCTTGTGGTGCCGACTTTTAGTTGATGGAGGAAGACCGATCGATCACCAACGAAAATATAACGTGATTATTTTTCAAACAATGAATCAGACCATTCCAGGTTGCTTTATGCATGATGGTACTAAATGTCGAAGCATGCTCATGCATAAAAATTATTTGTGATCTTGCTGCTCGAAAACTTCGTTTTTAAGTTTGAATGCGAGTGCGCGTCTCGCTGCTAATACGTCCTCGTTGACGGGTCCTGCACGAGAAACGCTTCCCGACATCACACCTCGTGCTGCCTTTGCTGTTCTTGGCCGCTCCATTGCAGAACGTTCGGCCGTTTCCTGTATTTTCAATGTTAAAAGAACGGGCAAATTGTAGATATTGGAATGGGTGCCATTTAGTTCTTTCACGAGGTTATCGGTTTATGTGCCATATCAGAAAAATGCGACCTAATTCCCATCTCCCTTCCCCCCCCCCTCCCCCATATCTTTCACTCGTTATTTGCAGAACAAAGAGGTTTTCATCTAGTTCCTCAATCATGCACTGTCCATACCATAGGGCATGAATTTTTGGAAAATGGCGGTTTCTTCTCTTTCCATAAAACGTCGGTTACTGTACGAATTTTTTTTTCATTTCTTTGTGACCTGTGAGAAGAAAATCAAATCACTTTTATCTCAAATCTACAGCGAAAAATTATGCGAAGTAAAAGTTGACCTGCAAGACTTTCTCTCGTTCCGCTTTTTTCAAGGCAAGTAGCTTATCTCTTTGCATCCTCAAATATTCGGTCCGAGCTCGGATTTCAGGAGACGGGATACGAGTTGGCTCGGTGAGTAAAGCCTGAAAGACTCTTTCAACGGAAACATGCCTTTTGTGAAGATGCATTCCGAGCACTGGAGGTAAAAATTGACCTATCTGAAAGTAGTGTAAATAAATATGTTGTACAGCTGAATCTGACGTAATATGCAAATTCATTTAAACGGCAGCTGTGCTAGTGATCGACCATGTGAACGTTAATTAAAATTGCGAATAAACGAACAAACGAGTGGACCAACACAACGAATGGATCACACAAATAAACAAATTCCAAAACAGTAAAAACTGAATGCGAAGTCTACGATATTTCGGTCGCCTCGGAATTTCTTTTTTCCTGAAGCGATTAAAGCCAGCTTTCATGTTATTCAGTTTTGAGTATAAACCGATTTCATAATCATACGATGGAAGTCAAATCTCAGAAGTGATCGTTACATATATGTGACCGGTTTGCAACTGGCTATGCCATCAAAATCTCAATAATGACTCAGTTTGCAGAGAAAAATGGTTCTTAAAATACATGCGTGTCTACATGGAAATTTTCATAAAGTAGTTGAGAACTCAGTTCTGTCGTTGAGAATATTTGGTGCATGACTTACTCGAATATCGGCAGCAGTTTTTCCGGTCTTCGTTTTGGTTATCACTTGTGAGGATATTTCATTCTGAAAACAAAAAATAAAAATGATACGCTGCTTGATTAGGTAGGAAAAACATTCCTTAGATCTCTTTGAACTCGCTACCTTCTGTAGATGCTCTGTTATTGAGCTACTGCAGGCACTCTCATTCGCTAAAATTTTTGCTTAGGTTCTATTAGTTCCAATGTATACACAACGTACATTCGAACTTACTGCAGGCATTAATTTCTTTAGACATCAGCAATTATTGTCCTCTGAGTCAAAGCTAGATTAGAATTACGTTTAATTGAAGGTGTTATCCACAAAAAACATTGATGAAACACATTCATGTATAGCAATTGATTTCAATTTCTTTTTACACCACGAAGCATTTTCAAAAGAAACATGCGTTCGCTTCTTTCGTGGAAAAAACAAAATCTGACAAATTATGAGCGATGCTCATTTAATGCAAGAAGTGATAGCACACCCATCGCTTTTTTGCTTCATATAAGTGTCGATATTGAATTACGTTTTCTTGTCTTCTAGCTTACATTCCAACTATCTCCAATGCAGTATAAAACAAATATCACTTTCATAAGTGTAAATGAACAAAAACACCAACTTTCGATGATTTTGGACGTTCTTTCGCTGTAGGTGGCCGAGTTTTTGAAGTTGACGGCCGTTTCTTGGCTTCCTTCGCCCCAGCTATACTCTTTTTCTCCTTTGGACTTTGTGATGAGGCCAATTCAGGTGATGAATTTAAATTTTGAGTCGTTACAACTGCAGGTGATGCATTTGGGGCTACTTGTGGAGATGTTGTTAAAAATGAAGTTGGTGGAGTCGATTCTGCGCTATCCTCCAGATTATGCCTCATTGCCTTAACGATACTGAATAATGGAATCACGCTTGAACTGAATGGTTCATTTCGAATTGCATAGTGCAAGTAAAGTTTTTAAGCGAAACAGACAGCCCTGACCGAGGTTAATCATACTATCCTAAATGTTGAAAGAAATAAATGAAGGGTGCTAAATGAGTTAAACTTGTTGACCATTAAGTGCCTATAGCTCCTTTAGAAATATATAGCCTACTTGAAAGTTTGAGATGAAGGTCATTCTATAGCATAGATCATGTGCCCTAAATTCCATTATCTTAGACGTAGTGGTTGACGAGTTGAAATTAACCGCATACAAAGAAGAAACATGCACATAAATATACATGAATAATACAGGCATTGCCTCGTTGCAATGCATTTTCCAAATGCAAATTCACTGAGTTGTTTTATGTTGTGGATTTCACGAGCTGAAACAATGCTGATTATAGATAGTTATCAGTTGATTTATGCAATCTGTTCATTGTCTGATGCCCACCGGCGCCGACAAATTTTAGCTGTCACTATTCATTTATTATAACCGTCTCATAGTAGAAAAATGAATTCAAACAAAAGGGAATCACCAAGCACTGGATGGTAAAGCCGAATGAGCAATCGAATAATAATTCATCAATGCTTCAAGCCAGTTTCTGATTGGCAACCGGAAATATAATCAACTGTGTGATTGAACAAATCAATCAACGAACAGGTTTCATTGATTGATTTATAAATCACGTATGACTGTTGTGATGGTCGCTGATTGATTTACACAGTTAATATGGGAATATGTTTTCAGGTGCCAAAAGCAAAAGGCTTAAAGCAGTAGTTACTTGCTAGTCTACTTTTTCGACTCGGCTGTCCAGTCGCTTAGTCATTCCTTCTCGGTAAACGAACTGATGGATTTTAACAGCGTTCATGCAGTAAAGTGATTATTGTAAGAAGCAGCTGATAGCTGTCACTCCATATACGAAAGGAATGCTGAAGGATTGGTTGTCAAAAGCGCTATTTACAGTTTTCACAACTCTAGCTTTGAAGTAATCGTTTCTAATAGAATCACTCGCAAGCTGGCAAAGTCATTCTCAAGCTCATTTGAACAAAAACGCGCAGATTTGCCTAATAATGAAATTACTTTTAGAACGGCAAAGTAGATGCTCATATGCTTTCAAGAATTCAAATGCGGCTGATGTGTCCGCAACATGGGGCGGGAAGGCGCCTCGCCAAGTATGGTAACCTCTCGCGGTCGATTGAAGATCTGCGCACAACTTTTGACTTGTCAGAAGTTTAACTAATATTAGTTGTTTTACGGAGAGGTTTATTGATAATCCAAGTAGTTGACTAAAAAAACTTCCTATAACACACCATTACTACAAGAACTAAACCGAAGAAAAGAAAACGTCATTAGGCAAAACGAAAATTATTCATTCTATTACAAGAAAAGTTTAGTATTTATCGATACACTAAGCTCGTGGCATCTTTTCGCACGATGGCTAAGTATCCTTGCGTATGCCTAGTTTTCCCTCGAATGTGAATAGAGCCATATATGATCTGTAAATGTTTATGTGCAACTTTCTTAAAAATTTGAACTTACTATGACAGATCTATGCATATCTTGTGAATGATAAAATAAATTTATTGAGGAATTCGGACTGCACTCAACTTTTTCTTGCATCCTTCACAACTTCTAGATTACATGCTATGAGTACTAGCTTTTTTAGCTGCCACAAAAAAATTAGTTGAAACTGGTTTGTTTGAAGAAAACTACATATACGTTCCAAATCCGCATTGTTCATAGGGCAACTGTAATAAAATCATGTATTCCCAAAAGTATTCACAGTAAATTATAAATCCATATTTTTCAATAGCATTCTCTATCAGCATGGATCCTCTTTCTTTGTTACTATAATTTCTCTGCTTAAACAATGGTTATTTTTAAAGTCGCATGCTGCAACTGCGGTTATCAACTGAATAAAAGAAAAAAGGCTATGCCTCTCTAAGAGCAGCTTCTTCCTTTAAACGAGCCTCTTCGAGACGCTCCTTTTCCAATAAGCTTTCTCTCATCGCTGCTTCAAGTTGCATTTGCGCTTCCTTCTTGTTTGCTTCATCCTTTTCAAAATCCTCTCGACTTTGCCTAAAATTCATCTTTAATACTTCAATAAAGTATAAGCCATCTGTTAGCGTCAGTTGGCTTATAACACCATATTTCGGCATTTGAAATTATATCCATCGGAAAGTTAGGTCATGACACTTGATGCAATATTTGCTTTTATTTCGATAATGAGAGGCTATGAAACGAAACTGAACAAGTATAAGACACTATCGCAGATTAAGCTATAGCACCCCATAAGCGCCTCTTAAATGGAAAAGAAACTTATTTGATTATTGATATGCTTCTGTCTCGAGATTACCTCTACCGTGAGATCACTACATCCTGCGAGAAATCTTACGGCGAGTTTTCGAATTCCTTTATCAATACCGACGTCAATGATTTCCATTCCGAAAATACGTATCAAAAGCGAGGTTTTAGCTCCGAATCATTTTCCGGTAGTATTTATCGCTGTCAGGTCTCGCAGCACTACATTTCTTGAAGGTTATTGTTAAGAAATGCAATTTTTGTGCGTAAGAACATTTACGACTTGATAGATAGACCCTTATGATTGCAAGACATATTGTGGTTAACTAACCTTAGTACTTGTACCAGAATGTATCTGTCACTTTCGACCGGATCCAACGATAGACTACGCACTGCGGCTTGTGTCAGTTCCTCATCATCGACATCCTCGCCTTCAATTCTCAGCACCGCCGGCACAAGGCCGCACATAAACTGCAACATGGCTCAGGACGCTCCAAAAATTTCTATAAAGAACCTGAATCTCAAAACGGCCCAACATTTGAGTGAACTCGGGAAACGCAGAGGACGGAGGCAAAATTTCAGCACCATATAGCGCCACCTTAGATCCCATAAAGTGTTCGCAGCTTTGAGAGGGCGGTGACCATCGACAGATGTCATGGCTTTATAAATAGGCATCAGACAATTCAAATTTGCTCAATTCGGCTCAGAAAATTTGAACATTCGATTGCTTTGCGAGTCTTTGGAGGTAGGTGATCGACCAATATAGATTGCGAGTAGGAGTCTAGTAGAGCACTTCAATGCACATTTCGACAGAAATATTCTTATTTTGCAGTCTAAGATAATTGCTTCCGTCAACTCTATTCCTTTTGTTTTCTTTGGACATCAATTAAAGATACGAATTCCTTTGAATCGATGGAAAAAGCGAGGTCAACAACGAGTGCATAAAACGACGCAATCGATGGAAAAAGAACGCATTTACTAGGAAGTTTGCATATATCGTGATTATCGATCATGTTTTGCTACTTTTTTGGTGTATTAATCTACGCAAAAAAAATGTTTCAGTATGACGTTTGCAGTGACATTAAGCCGAAATATGCGTGCAGTCAAAGTCACTAAAAATATAAGCAATGCAAAAATTTGGCACATAAAGCAAGTTATGCAAAATTAGTGCAACTAACTTCCAAGTTATATATTTTGCTAATTTAAGTCGTTCTTGTTGACCAGATATGGATGACTTGAGATGCCACAAAATTTGCAACCCAAATTTTGCTCACCGAGCAATCGAGTAAAGGACTAGTAAAAGACAAGTAACATCAACTAGTAAAGGAGTTATGGGCACGCAATCTGTAATCAGTTGGGTCGAATTCTCAAGACAGGAAGACCTATGTTGCAAAAGATTCGCATATAGGCTCGGTTAAATTATGAGTCATTGTGTAGGCTTCACAATTTTTCAACAAGTTGCGATCATGCTTTATATTATGGGCCGACTTGCAAAAACACATCGTGCCAGCCTCTTGGCCACACTTTTTCACTTCTTTGAATATTTAAACAGCAGACTATCGAGTGAGTTAATTTGCATAAAGTTAGCCTCAGGCCAACCGTTCAAAGTGCCCTCACTTATCCACTTATGTCATTTTTGCATGCAAATTGAATGACTATTGTACGGAATATTGTTTAAACTCGATGGCATGTTAATATCATTTTTCAACCTTTCATTTTCTTGTGATGCGTTCAGGCTTATAAATGGAATTCACGCTTGAATAAATTGTTTTTTGTTGAATTCACCAAATTTTCAATTAGTGAAATTCTATGGAAATCGCTATTTTATTCATTAATTGCTTCATTGTAATTTAAAATCCCTCAACTAGCTGGTAAGTTACGAATGTTTTTTTTTTCTCAAAAGAAACCTCAATCATTTGAAGTGCTTGCAGTTGCAATTCGACATTTTTCCTCATCATCATCGGAACAAAGACGTTGAAATCTTGAGCTGCGACTACCGGCTCGAGCAACATCTGAAAACTGATTCTGACTTGGCAAAGGCACCGGAAATGGACATGGGCACAAAAATAGATAAACTCAAAGCAGACAGAAATTACGAAGCAATTGAAAGGTACGCAAAGCTTAAAATAATTGGAAGAAATAGATATGAACTCAAAAACTGGTAATTGTGGTCCTTTTATTTGTCTCTGTTGACTCATAATCATGAAGTATTGGCAAGCGTTATAGCATATAGAGTTATTATTGTACAGATGCGGTTAATGTATTTCTATTCATCCGGTGGTATAACGACTTCAACAATTTGGTTTGTGGTCAACTACATCATTCCGAGCGGAAGATTTTGTTTTAATAAGAAATCAATATTTTGCAACATCCCCATCAAAGCTATTTTTCATCCTTATTGCTAGCAATATGGGAAATGCTGGCAAAACGTCTACTGTCTCGTTTAGAAAGGTGCAGAGAGAGTAAGTGGCAAAAAGGGAAGAAGCAGAGAATAATACCTCTACTTGAGCTGTAATGATGGAAACGGGTATGAAGAGGGAAAGGATAACAATGAAGAGAAGAGAGGCGTTCTCTATTATCCTTCCCTCCGTCTCCCCTTAAGAAATTAAATCTTAGAATTAAAAGTTTAAAATACCATAAATCTTTTTTCGAAGTTTCAGCAATCCATAAAAACATAAACAAATTACGCGTTCTTTAAGTGAGAGCCGTGTGTTATTGTCCTGATGTTTCAATGCCGCAACCAATTGTTCTGCTTTAATGTGTAAATCATCGCAAAAACATTCAATGAGTGTGTCAACCATCGAAGTGAACTCTTTATGGATCTCTTTGAATAACGAAGTATCACCTTGATCACGTTCAAATACTGAAAGTTATTAATAAATATTACGTTTGTTAAGCAGCACATCAAAAATTCATCTATAAGCGGTATCCTAGTTTATTATTCTTCCATTTTAAAGGCAATAACTGCTCTAAGAGGTACTTTCAAATAAAAAGTTCTAAAAGGAGATGTGCTTTTGGTAAACATTTCAACGAAGTTAACGTTTACGGGTTCTTTCTTGGTAGAAGGAACATACAGGAGAAGGAGGATTCTGGCAATGCAAATGCGTTTCACTTATTGAAGTTAACAGAGTTTGTAAAATACTTTTATCCCCAGCAGGAATCGAATTTAAAGGCTCCAACAAGCAAGTGTATAAGAGCAATGCAAAGCAAGGATAGAAGAAATAAATGAGATGAGGGACATAGACTTAGGTGTGTTTCTTTGGATTTGGATTTGGAATGAGTTTCGGCACTTATTCTGTAAGTTTTGAGTCGACTGAAATAGTCTGCAAAAGTTAAACTGAAATATAAACATAAATGGAGAGTCCTTTCTGCAAATATTGATAGCTTTACTGCTAATATGAAGCCATATAATAATTCACTTCATGTTCAGGATTCCTAATCTGTACGGTATAAATGACACAGGTGATGTAAATCATATCTATTTGCAGCTTTCGATCTAAAGAAACTATCTATTCGCATTTCCACCTTTTCATATCTTCTGAAACGTTTCAATTATTAAATTTTATGAAAACTCATTCGTTGCTGACCAAGTGACTTCATTGATGCTACAAATCAAAGTTAACAACAACTACAAAACCGCATCATTAATATTTTCAAGTGAATAACAATGAAACGAATCGAAGTTGATTGGAAGAGTAGATTATATCAATGTGAATATACGAATATCAAATATATCAAACTGTTTAGCAAAGTATTTATCCAGGTATCCAGGCGGAAAAAATAAACTCATTTATTTAGGTAGTATTAATTTATTATTTTGGTCATCTCAATTTGAGATTCTGCAAATCTAATGACTTCATCAATCGCACTATTCTTAATACCTACAATAATCTAGTTTTTAGCAAAAGCCTGATGTGAGGTTAATTTCATTTTCGGCGAAGAATTTAACGTCGCAATAACTTCTATTGCTCGCTACGGTAATCTAGTACTGATTTAAATTAGCACATTAAAAGATGGATGAAAAAAACGGAGGAATGGTAACCAATAGATCGTTGTTCAATGAACGTAGCCACCGGTAGATTCCATATCGATGAGCTAAGAAAATCGAGAAATTTCTTAAATATCGCCTTTGGACTGAATTCCTTCGGATTCGACGATCGACGACGAAGCATTCTGCAGACACAAACTGAAGCACTCAAATTTAGTTTTTTAACGGTAGCAGAAGGCAAAATATGCGTTGAACAATGGATAAGGTTGTGGTGACGGAAAACATTCAAATATCAACTGAATGAACTGTAGTGGTTGCGAATAGTATGAGAGTTTACCGTCCCATTAAATGAACATGAGATGTGACTTCATATAAAGCTTACAATCATCACAGATGTCATCGCGTCAGATATCATCAACGATTAACTCATAATCTGAGAATGAATTAGGCTTAGCACAAACTTTTCGAGAATTTTAAAACTAATGGATGGTAAATGGCTATCGTCTAATAATGTTAAAATTTTCATCACGATCAAAGACCAAAACGCTGCTCCAGCATGAAACCGCGTATGCTATTATAACAGTTAATGAAATGCATAGTGAATATTTCTTAAATAAACCCCAAAAAATACGACTGAAATGATATCTTAGTTAGCGTAGCACGTGGCATGAAAAAAAAAGCAATAACTAATGAGATTAGCATTTAATCCTGCCGATGGCTGCGTTCTGCACCCATTGAAATCCGAACTCCGTTCCTCGATCGACTCCCAGAGGCATTCCATCATTCACTTAGTATCATTTTCAATTGGAGTTTAGGCACTTTTATTAGCACAATCGAATATTTTCTCGTTGAGACACAATAATGTAAATCCCGATGTCAAAGAAAAGAAAGCGTAATGTTAATGAATGATGATTGAATGATAGCAAATAGGCAATTGCTGTTTGTTTTCTAGCATTGCTTTTGTTAAGAATGGCAATGAACCGAGAACGCATGATCGTTAGCCATTTCACATGCTTTCATAAAAAGAAAAAATTACTGATCTTACTGCATCGCTACTAAATAATGATATCCTTTCACGCTCAAACTGTTATCTTTGATATTTAGGGTCAAAAATTTTAATAAATGAAAAATAACTAAGGTGGCAGAAATGGCGTATTGAGAGAATAAATTTCTTGTAGAATTGTAGAAATAACTATGGCCAAATACTATGGTCACTAGAGGTAAGTACGAGATAAGGACATCCTCTAAAAAATGCCAACCTTCTATCAGAAAGGTCTGCAACTTAAGAGAACTCCATCACCGGAAAACTTTCAACATTCTTATAAATAGGCCAAGACTGAAAACTCAAAAGACCACGAATTTTTCAAAATTGCTCCAAAGACGAAAAACAAGCAGTGTGGTTATGGATGATCTAGTGGGAGCACAAAATGACCCAAATATTATTTTTATGAGCAAGTCAAAATTAATGCCGTAAAAAGAGGCTCACGCAGACGGCGGATGTGTGAACCTCAATGAATCCTTACTAAATAATGCGTTGGCCATTGTTTGGATACTGTATTGTTGATTAGTAAAGAGTTACTTATTACCAATTTACTTCACAGATAACTCTCTACTAACCAACAACGATGGCCCTATTCTATAATATTCGTATTTTTGCACATTGTTTTTTTAATAGACTTATATTGTTATTTCAAGATTGTGTCACATGTTCAATGTTTTTGATATCTTTGAAGATCAATGGCCGATCGATGTAACAGATTGTTCAGTGTTCAATGCTCAGTTAACGTTGATATCTTCATGTCAAGTAGTTACCATTCAAATTAATAGAGGCCATTATATCTGTGATGGATCATAAAGGTACCGCACGCCGATGTTTTCTTTTTTTTTTTCAAAAGATTAGCCGACATTTCGCTAGCCAATAAAAATTTAAAATGCAGTTTAGAAGCTGAGGATAATAGCGTCGTTAGTGATACAACATTTTCGAGTGTACTCTTAGAGGATGAGTTGACGACAAAGAACGTATTTCTGAACATTTTGAGTTTTGCACTTTGAAAAAATACATCCCCAAACCTGAAAGCATTTTAGTGGAACACCTTCTTTATGTATACACGATGGAGAAAGAATTAGTTTTTTAACGAATTTGCGCAACCAACAACGCTTTTGATTTACTTATCACAATTAGTGCAGGAACTGATTGAAATCCAATATACTGAATCAAAATTCAATTAAGTGATCATTAGCTACTTTAGTGGTGAACTTCATGATCATGACAGCAAATGCTTATAGGTACATTTATCTCGTTGCAAACAAAGAAACAATATGAAAAAATGATTTTCATGATTGCATATGCTTTTCTCAGGCCTTTGAAATGCAAACTTCATATTTATTCCTACAAATTAACTCATATATTCTTGCAACTTAAAAAAATATTCAAAGTGAAACGAGTTTTCAATTCATAATAAGACATGCGAGAACGTCTGCGCAGATTGCGCATCGAGACACAATAGTGTTCCAAAAAGCTCTGCACATCGGCCACGATTGTGTGCGGTCGTCATGGAAATGCACGAGTACGATGCCCCACAATGGCTGCAGTTTCGGTACGGCTTCCCATGCAGCTAAGAAGTAGCCATCTAAACGAATTCACACATGTCATCTCCTCGGATACGAAGTCAACTCGATTGCTCATCCATAAAACTGAACTTCGTCTCAACGCATTCATGTTCGATATTCGGTTAAAGTTGATGTAGTTTTGATGATCAATCTGTGAAGTTAAATTATTAAGTCTATCAACAAATCCCTATTAAATGTGCAATTAGGACTGTGCGTAGCATTCGAATTCCCATTCACCATTGCACGATTCCAGATTACACTCAAACGGACTGATAACCTTTATGTTCGCCATAAGCAGTGGTTGCATAATGAGGGAAAAATAGTCGCAAAATGGGCCACTGAAATGTGAAATCGATATTGTACATCACAGTAGTAATGAACATATCATTCAAACTCAGACTGATGTTACGCCAACATCTCCCTCCCTCCACCCGCCCATCCACTCCTCCCTCGCCGTCGAAATCTCAATATAAGCTGCTAAGATTCACATAAGCAGAAATTATAAGCTCGCTCTCATCACGTCAAGGAAACCAAGGATGCTATGACCTTACAATTAATACTTAATTCATCGCTACGAGGGTATTTTTACAACGTCTTGTGCTTCTCTTGGAAACCCAACGGAAGTCCTCTTTCTCAAGAGAAGCTACCCGCTTCAGATCACTAACTCCGTTCTGCAATCTTCCAGGCCGGCAAAGCTAAAGCAGCTGACTTGACAGCGTAAATACACCAGTGTGCTATTGGTCAAGGGAAAACAGTGAGCCCTACAAGGTGAGTCAAAAAAGTTAGGAACATACAGGCTAGCCGGCATGTGTCGTGAGGCTAGCCTGATGCAAGGCTGGTTGCTCATATATTCATTCCACCTTCTAGACTGGTTTTAAGGCCGACTGCCTACGGGCTGCCGTTGAAGTTCGAGAGGTGAACGGTGACAGCGAAGAGTTTGACTGTGACTCGTTCCGGCGATTCAAGTTATCCTAGTGTCCTTACGTGTTTGTTACCGTGTTGTATAAGTCTGATAAACTGTTCGCCGCTTATACATGTGCTGTCTCGCCATTTACTCGACCACAGCTCGACAATGGGTGCACACCCTTAAACGAAACCTGGACGGCTAGGCGAGCCAAGGGTAGCTGACCCTCACAATAGTGTTTAACTAGAAGTTGCATGTTTTGGTCATACGCTGTGGAATGTACATTACTGTACGGAAAGGAGTCAGCGAAATATTGCAGTGTGCAAAAAAATTCGTGTTGAAGTAAGACGATAGCTGCAATTACTGTTGACGACACATCTGGAATCGTTAGAACGTCATCGCACTACGAACACCACTTGCAAAAAGCAGTATTGAATTCTTTCAATAGACTAGATGTCTTTCTCACATCGCGACTACAGCTTGTTTGCAGACAAATTGACGGTCTCCTAAAACATTTATTTCGAGCAGATCAATATACTGCACACTGATTTCTCATTTCGTTATATTAGTGCACTGGATTTATCTACACAACAGTATTAGAAGTACAACATATGAACTGAAGATTTTAAATTGTTGCCTGTATCAATACACGTTCAAAACAGTTTGAATACTAAACTAAACGAGAAAAAGCAACACAGTTGGGTGGAAATCACTAAAAGATGATGGGGAAAAATTTTGTCGCTTTAAGTAGGAAACGGAGATTTTAGGATCGCATCATTACCGTCTTTATTGAGATAGAAACGCAATTATATCCGATGTATAAAAACATTCAAAAGTTGAAATGAATATAATAAAATCACCTCTCACAGAAAGTATTACTTCATTGTTGGATTTCCTTATATACCTCCCTTCCACTTTCAATTTTTGAAGCGACTCTCACATCATCACTTAATTCAACGAGCAATTTGGCGCAAAAGTTGAAAATTCTACACGTGGTGGCGAAATAAAACGTGCTTCTTTCCAAACTTAAGACAGTATGTTCCTCTTCTTGGGACTCGGAGTCAGCGAACGGCTATCCCATGGAACACCACATAGGGGGAAACATTCAAAACAAATTTGAAGTTTCAGGTCACTTTTTTCAACAGCTCATATAGCACTTGAAGAGTGAAACTGTTCGTCATTTCAAGCAAAGAAATTCACCTTATAACGCAAAAGATCTCAAAAGTATGCAAAGGATAACATCTATGCATAGTTCCATGCTAAGCGCACCTCTCTGCAAGGGGATCAATGGCGATGCTCATTCCTGACTTTGGTGTTCTCTAAGGAACGGTCCTCCTGCATTCACTACAAGCATTTTACGGACTGCTCGTCATTGCTTGAGTATGTAGTCATGAAAAGAAACAAGACAAAATTTATTAATAACATTACAAAAACGGCAGCCCAAAATCTCATAAGCCTCACATCTAATTTGTAGCTAAAGTATTAGCAAACGAGACATATCACAGGCACAATCTTCCAAGCATCTGGTCATATCTAAAAGCAATAAAATAAACACCGTTCACCTAAATAACTGTATAAGAAAAGAACCACATATCCAAGTGGTGCATAACCAAGTGCGGTAGTCGAGGGCATCGACAATGCAAACCATCCTTCTCTCCTAAATAAGTCCCGCTTCACTCTCCTCTCTTTCCGTCTAAACTATCGACTGTACAGCTTATGACATGATTTCTTATTATCCGTTCATGAACGAAGAAAAATGGGTGCCGAAATCTCATGAACAGAGAGCAATTGACGGCAAAGATAAAGGTGAACATTCATTTGAAAGCGCCCTTTTCGATCAAGTCAACTGCCTCAACAAAACTCGGCACGCAATTTCGAGAAGCATCCGGAATTTGGTTCTCATCACCTGCAACATTAATGCTTTGAATCACACGTAAAGAATTTTTGCAAGAAATGGAATGCTCAACGGAGTGAAAAAAATTTGACCAGAGATGAAGAAGTACGAAAATTACAGTCAGTCGATTTTATCGGATTTGTCCCCGTTCGTTCGTCATAAATGCAGCAAACAGCGGGACGAAACGACAAACACCGCCGATCCGTAATTTCTACACAAACTTTCCGGTGCTAATTTTTAATTAGTGCTGTCGGCATCTCAGATCTGTTGCGTTCAGTGATATGAAAATGCGATCAAAAATTCCAATTTTTTATTTAATGTGCGCAACAAACTTTCAATACCGGAAACACTAATAAAATAGGCACCTTTTTAGCTGCCGACTCCTTCATAGCTAAAGTTTGAACAAGGTGAATTCAAAAATGCTCCAGTTAGAATATGAAATTTCCAGAAACAAGCTTTGAAGGAAACATCTACAACTTCAATTCTTCGCAATGAAAATCCGATCACTGCGATCTGCCCAGAACAATTCACAAACTCCAATTGTCACCGAATTAGAAGTCACCAGCCTATAACTTTCCGGCAAGAAATATACAACTAGGAGAATAAACCAAACCTGGACTCTACCTGTTCTATATTTTCCAGTTTTGACGAGTATTGCATGCATGCCTGCATTAATTGCTCCTAATGCATCATCGCGCGCATCGTCTCCAATCATAACGGCATCGGATGGTGCTAGTTTCTCGTCGAAACTCTCTAAAGCTGATAAGAAAAACCTTTGCTCCGGTTTACCAACAACTTCAGCCTGCAATAAAATCGCATCGAGGAGATTTCAATGATTCCGAGAGCTTTTTATGAAGACTTTCAGTTTCCTACATTAGAATCAGCAAATAAAAGCATTCAACAGTTTCCTAAGACTATAAGAAGCAAGATGAAATACGATTCTATAGGGATCATAAGAAAATGACTATGTTGTTACAGCATGATGCACAAACAAGCAAATGCGAAATCTGCACAAAGCTTTTGACAAGCCGCTATCAAAAATGAAATATGCACATTACTTATATTCAGTACTTCCCCAACCCGAAAATATTTGATGCGTATACAATAATTCTGAGAGAAAAACATAAATAAACTATCCAATATGTAAAAGTATAGAAGCGTTCTGCACAAATTGATGGACCTCTGAGTTTGGGAATCCTTGATTAAATGCATCCATGAATTAATGACTACCTTTATATGCCCCAGTTATCGTGCTAATTGTTCATACATTCAATTAGCATTCACTGAGTATTCACAGACTGTGGTGCTAACCCGACAAAAATATTCTACTCAAATACTCAGCTTGAATCAGAAAAACAAATAACGAAAAACACTCATTACCATGTGGGAATGCAGTGAATGTCAGAGCAAGACGAAATATGACATCATAAAGAAAACCTAAAAAGAAAAACCTTTGCATCAGATGCGAACTGAAGTGCCTCAACGAAGGGACCTGGCCCAAGGGAAAGCCCATCCTTGCGTCGATAGTAACGTCCTTTGTGAATAGCAATTAGTTTTGCACCATTCAACAACAATCGAAATGCATCATTCAAACGTTCGAAGTTAAAACATGACGGCGCCAATCCGATAACCACCGCATTCGGATTCGTCTGGTCTATGTCTGCAATTCTTAGAAGACTTTTCCTAGGCATAAGCAATCCTAATTTCAGGGATATGATGAGAAATCCCAGACAAGCTAAGTTCCTTAATATGAAGCGAAATCCCGTTGAGTAAAACAACCACAGCAAATGTGGAACTGCAATGTTCAAATAGAAGGCCTAATAAACCAACCAATCAAATCTATTTCTATGCAGCGCTCTAACTGCAAAATGCCAGCGCTTTTTTAACCGCTGAAAGTCTCCACTCAAACTTTGTAAGCACTTCCGTTGTTAGTCACTGATGAAGCTGAACGATTCAAAGATAATCAAATGAACACACCGTTTAGGTATTAAATATTCGTTGGCATTAATTCAAGTTTAAATATACAGTCAATGGAATCTATGCTTCTGCACTAAGCAAAATGCATTAACAAAATATTTCAACGAAGGTAATGTGCATAAGACAACTCAGAATACATGCATTTGTGCAAAAATCCATTCATCGACAAGGTGAAGGTTTAAATTAACTTAAATTAGCTATTCGAATACACAAACACCGAGTGTGTGCGGGGAGGTTTTCAGACGGGGGGGGGGATTGGGGAGACCTAGGTGAGGAAGCTGTGAAAAGCAAGTCGGGGAATCGTTCTTCGACGAGGAGCAATTTTTCGACCATAGCTCCGCATCACAATACTTACACCACAGGTTTCAAGTGCTGAGCTTTTTGATTCTCACGCTCCTTAAGACGAAAATGTCGCACAAAGTGCATAGAGTCGATCGGCGAATATGTCAATGGAGACCTTGGAAGTCCTCAAGAGCGACGTCTTCTAGGAACAGCATAGGCCTGAGCCGCTCCTTGAGGATAAGTTGCTTTGCAGCCGACAAAGACGTAAACACTTCCGATGGAGACACATCAAAACCGAGTTTAAAGAGACGAGCGTGCAATCGGCTCGATGATTCCTTCAACAAAAGCTTCGTGACCAGGGCTGATATTTAGCAAGGTTGGGGTTTAAATTCCTTAAAACCTCAAACAGTGGCACCACGGCTATACGATTTTCAGCTCGATGGATGTCGCTTCGTTTAAGCGAGTATGTTCCACAAAAATATTAATCGGCTATGTGAGACTTCTGAAGTTAGTTAACGATAATGAAAAAAATTCTGTGTTATCAAGTCAAAGGAATTGTTTTTCTCCAATTAATTAACTCTTCGAGCCACAATGGTATGTGCTATTTGAAATACAGAACTCAATATGTCCAAAACTAGTGGCCTGATACGCAAAGAGTGGGCATCGAACAGTTCCATGCGTGCTCAAGGAACGGTGGTGAGAAAGAAGAGGTGCTATGATGGAATGGGAGAAGCAGATTTTCTCGGAGTTTTGCGATACCTATTCTTAACAGTAAGTTATTTCAGGGGAAGTCCGACGAATAACTGAACAATAGCACTGCGAGTTGTGCATTACTTTACAATATTTAAAAGCAATAGTTGGAAGTAAGTAAAACACTTGCAACAAGTGAGTCGTGTCAACAAATCACTAGCATTTTTATGGATAACGAAACGCAACAGGGTTTCGTTACTGATCTCCGCTCATATGCCATTCAATTACTACGCCGCAAGTAATAACTCAATTGGTATTTGCTTGGTCATTTGCCTCCAACATCCTTGTCAACGTTCCTCTGAAATATAAGCGCATATGACTCTACCACCTTCATAACCATAACTTCATCGGTAGCTTTCCCCTCACCTGCCCTAACGAGAACTTCATCGACTATTCTTGCCCTACCTGCCCAAACCATAATTTCATCGGCTGTTATTCCCTTATCCGCCCCCTACATATGCAAAAATTAGATGCAAAAGCAAACAGTCTTCCCATGATATCAGCTCCCACACTGCACCGCCTGTTATAACACGCCTCCTGGCCTTTGATATGCCTGCTCCAAGTGGGATTCCGTTTAACTCATAAGCTCCATCACGGTACCTTTGCAGCGCAGCGTGTCGAAGTTTGGAATCTAAGGAATGCTTACCTTTGTGGTGTTTGTAACAAACTTCAGTGCACATCTTTGATTCTGTCTGAGGCGTTGCAAAGCGGCGACAGCACCCGGTATGCACATATCCTCAACGTGGAGTGTGCCCGAGAGGTCGATAAGAACCGCCAAACGTGAGGATGCCATTCAATCAACTAACGTTACCGCAGGACGCTTATCACCAAGGTGAGCACAATCACAAAATCCTGCAATTCGCCAGACTTTGTCCCTTCGTTCATAAAATCACAAAAAAAGCCAATTTCCTAAAGATTGGAGAAGTTCAATCACAAATCCAGCTTCTGAGAAATCAGAAGGCCGACAGCATTTCCCTCCCAAAGAAACGTCAGCAAATATGCTTCCCGAGACCCCGCTCAAACGCAGTTTCAGTGCATGGCAATTACTTCTTCAATCCGCAGTCACTTTTTCCTCGCAAGAATAAACTAAAAAAACCCTCCAGGAATCAAATTATTGCAAAAAAAAGTTGGAAAAACTAAACAGGTTCAATCGCACTACTGCTTCTTCGTAGAATTTTTTGCATTTAATAAGCCTCTTCGTAGTTTTCTATATTATCTAGTGAGAGCTTCACGTCAAGCAAAAATATTACTTTAGGGAACAATAACACTGTTATGAAGATCAAACTGAACATACAAAATATCATTTATACGATACGAATGGACATAAGCAGTTCAATGATACAATATCAACAAAAAATGTATCTCGAAGGGATCATTCATATTTACATCAGCATAACGATGAAATATAACCGGCGCGGAAAATTAACATAAAATTTACAATTTTCGGATAAAACTCATAAATGAGAGAGAAAAAGTTCCACTCAATAACAACAAAAAACAAAAAACAATCGTACAAAATGCCCTAAATATTCATTGAATTGAGAGGGCTGTGAACATTCGCTGATTTTAGAAGGCTATAAATATACGTTGATGAGATGCCTGGATATACGATGATTATGAGCGCATTAAAGGAGAGGACGGGACTAGAGTAAACAATGAAGGAAGAATAATAATCATCAAAAGTGTAAAAGTTATACGAAAGTGGAACCTACAGCCGATTCACTGATCGAAATTCAGTGAAATTGCCTACACCGCTGAAAAATTCGTTAATTTTTATCAAAACATTTTTATAACGAGATAACAAGGTAAAGATTAACGTTGAATTCAACAACAAATCAATTGCTCAAAAAATATCCACAATTCTATAGAACTAATCGATAAATAGTGGAAAAAAGAATGCGATACAATAACACTCCACTGGCTCGAGATGTTAAAAACAATACCACATATAATATGCATAAAATTTGGTAAAAGATGGAATGAAACGTGAAAAGGAAGAAGGGATGTGCTTATTCGAGGATTATCAATTCCATTGCAAAGCGCACTGGAAAAAAATCTCATAAATTTTCACCCTTCGCTTTCTTCCATCAAACACCACACTTTTCATAACACGAAAATATGGTGCAAACGAAAACGAAGCACTCAGCAAGATAGCCAGTTGCAAAAAAAGATGCTCTTCATTGAACAGGAAGCTGCGTAAATGCCTGGCTGCATACGAGTCCATGTTTTTCGAGCCAATCAGTGCCCTCTTTGCAAACAATTACGCCCAGCTTCTTCTTCAACACCACGAACGCCCGCTTGAATTCTATACCATCGCCACGTGAACGTCGGAAATCCACCATCACCTTAAATACAGCCAACTCAGACTTACGATGCACGGCAAAACAGCAAGATTGAAGAATTCGATCTGACACTTGTGTTTCAATTTTCATCTGCGAAGAAAACTAAAGAAACTCTGGTCTGGAATCTCGATGTCGTTCTTCTTACCAATCAAGCCCTCTCTCGTCTTCAGCCAACTGGGTTGAGTACAAGTTTCGAAGATTCGCAAAGGAAGCAAGGAAATGAGGTGAAAAAGAAAAAGGAAAGAAGTGCAAGAGAGTGTTCTTGAAACTGTGGGCAAGCGATCATACCACACGAAATATCTAGTTCGCTCGCGATCGCAAAAGTGTCTTTAGTCTATAGTATCACCTACGTTTACTTGCTTAATTGCAAATATCATACTAATATTAGAGACAAATATGCTCAAATTTCTGATCACCCAATAGGAAGTGATATAAGTGAAATTATCGGTGAATAAAACAATAGGCAATAGCAGTTCTCCGAAATCATGTGCAATAGCACCTTAAGCTCCCCATTATCGACCTTCCACAATGAACTGATCCACTCACAATCTGTTACTTTTAGTCACTGTGAAAGGAACGCTTTTTTTCAACTGAAGAGCCAAATTATAAATACTTCTCAATGAAACCAACCTCCTTCCCAAAACACAGCTTTCCGCATCCTTATTTTCCACCCTCACTACAATCTATGTAATATAGCGCTCCATCTTATCATCCACTATGATCAGAATTTTGCAATGCGTTTGTTCAGATGCAAGCTACAAAATAAGTGCTCTAATCGATGATGACATGAAACGAAGACGAACTGACCTTCCTGCCACCGACGTTGGCCATTTCGTAGATGGCAACCATGAAGCTCATCTCACGTCTATCGGAAACCGCCAACTGCAATGAACAGTTGAAATTCTGAACATTTCTATCACCAGTATCGATAAGCTTCACCCACAATGCTAGAGTGAAAAGAAATAAGCTGACCGCTGGAAACGAAATTAGCGTTAAAGTTTGAAGCACGAAAATAAATGATAAGGACGATGGAGGCATCGCTATATCATCGCAACATAACACAGCTATGTTTTAGGACAAATCTGCGAGCGGAAATATTCCTAAAATGCTGAAAATCGGTCTCTGCGTTTTCGAAGTGATGGACTATTATGAATTTATAAACGCTTGCCCATATTAGAAATAAAAACATCAGCATTCAAGGACCTCCACTATCTGATCATTACCTTGTACTTTCACCTTATCTCCTATGTTCAAATCCGAGCCTTCCTTTAAATAATAAATAACCACTGAACTTTATATAATAGTGGGATAACCGGTTGACGTAAAGTATTCAGTCTTCAATGACAATACAGATAATTTAACAAATGAACGAAAAAACAAATGTAGCAAAAAGATCCTACGAGTCTTCAATGGCGAATTTCTATGACCATAACAGAGTAGAATGTCAATTCTTAAAGCGTACAAGACCGCTGGCAAGAAGAGAATAGTTGTTTTTTCTCTCTCTGTGGAGTGAGCACATCTCCATAACGAAATAAAAAGAAGTTTTGATATTTTCACAAAAAGTAAACGCAGCGGCTAAAGAATTAGTGAACTTGTAAATTTCCACAATAAGCAGAAAGAAAATTTTTGGGAGAATAAGCCACCAAATAAAAAGAAAACCTTCCGAATAAAACCCCAAGACAAACGAACTGATCTCTCTTCTAACCCTCTTCAATCCTCCATATCGTCACATCACACATTATTCAAATTCACTATAAATTCAAATTCACGCACCACTGTATTCGCAAAAAATGCATAATTAGCGTTCACGAAACAGAACCTGGTTGGATGTTCGTTTTTTCGCATCGAATCCACTTGATTCGCATGCCTCAACAATAAGACGAAGTGCTTCGACAACACTGACCGTAACGCAGAAACGTGTCATACGCCGCACAAGAAGTTGTAATGGATCCTACAATATTACAAAGTACAATGCACTTCGTTCTTCTCTATTAAGAGAGGCAATTCATAGCCAAAAAACATTCATTACGATTATGAGTGCCGAAAATTGATATTACAATTTGTAATGCAAAATAAGTGACTAAACTCTATGTGCACAAATTTTCTTATTTACTTGCTGCTACCTTTTTATGAGAGTTTAGATGCACATAAAATTTATAAAGATGTCTTGTCAGCGTATATCCACTTTTAATAAACGCCTGATGAAAATTTTAGATTAAAGCCAGTTCAGCTTGCGATCATCAATCCTATCAATCCTATGGCCACTAGAAAAAGATTACCGACTGGAAACGAAGTTGGAAATATAAGACTCTAATAAACGCCCGTAGTTTGTTTTGCTTGGCAAGACCGTAAACCAGTGTGACTATACTGAATGAAACCGCAAGTTAGCGCTAACCCCTAGCTTTTACTCCTTTCTGACCTCTGTTTTTATTAGACACCATCTTATCTCTTCTCACATCATCTATCGATGCCGTCTGGATTTTTACTCTAAAATTGATAATAGAGAACAGGTATTCACAAACACACTCCAAAGTTCGATCTTTCAGCAATAAAAACAAGAATTTTACCAAAAATAGTGAAAAAGAACGTACAATGCAGTGCCTTTGGCTTTCGTCAATTTGTGAGTGATTCAAGAGCAATGCTTCGATGTTTTCGGGCTGTGAAAATGCAGCCTTCATCATTGTTAAATCCGTTGTCTTCCTTGAAGATCAAAGATCATTTACAAGTGATATTACACCACAAATCCATGAACATAGTCCTCTCTTCCCTCACGCTATGCAGGAATTCATGAGAAGGCTAACTTTTCTTCTTTCAAAAAATGCTACTATATACAGAAAAGTGCAAAAAAAGCAACAAAAAAATCACTGCACCGTAGAAACTGTTTACAGAAAATGAACCACATTAACTCCAACGGACAGCGAATTGCAGTCATCCAAGCATATTTCTGTCAGCCTTTAAGCACAGCAATAATCAAAACGGATTAAAAGATTGGCATGACCGGGGATCCGCGTCATGATTAACCTGGTGCTCAGCCAGATGGAGTTCATCGGACAACTGGATGAGAAACTTCATGCGAAGAAGTCAGACATTCTAACCATTCAATTCCCCATTTCCCCTCCCCCTCTTCTCTCCACGAACTTTTCTTCTAAATCAGTTTTGGTGCTGCCATGTAAATCAGATATTAAGTCGCTTTTGCTCTATTCAC
Source organism: Baylisascaris procyonis (assembly GCA_037389465.1). Lineage (NCBI taxonomy): Eukaryota > Metazoa > Nematoda > Chromadorea > Rhabditida > Ascarididae > Baylisascaris > Baylisascaris procyonis. The sequence continues at coordinate 640,134 of JAZARR010000082.1, forward strand.
AGCGAAGCGTATTTTAGGATACCCCACCAGATAAACACATAAGTGCAATTAAGCTCCAAATTAACTTTGTAAGGGTAAACTGAATAACTTAAAGAACGAAACGAAACGTGCCACCAACTCATCTACATTTCTAGTGCTATATTTTGCTACCACTTGAGCATTTTAGTTAGCCAACTTTACTGGACCGTTGCGGCCGTTCTCATACAATCATATTTTTACTGACAAGCAAATTAAAACAAAGAAAGTCATGAGTGAAAAAAGGAAGAACCTGGTGTTGTTCAAGACCTCCTCCAAAGAGTAATGTGGCAAACGAGCAGCTGGCTGTGACATCGAATCCGCTAATTGTATACATCTATAAAACTCCATCACTAAAATCACAAACAGCTTACTGCAGAACCGATCATCGCCCATTTTGCAGGAAGCGATTACGCATTCTTATTGTTTCTTTGGATAAAACAAATCCGCTTATATTTCTCACAACAATTTGTTTGAGAAACACTAATCAAACGAAAAAAAAATTGCAACCTAATCAGAGATAAGAAGTACACAGCAAAAGGGGATAAGGAGGGGGGGGGAGGCAGAGCCAAGGAGTGTGGCAGATGATGAGAATAAGCCTAAGAAAGGTATCAGTGCAGTATCGCTATGAAATGTGAGTTGTTTTCAGAATGGGAATAACTCATCAAATTCTTACAAATATCAGTAATTTTTTCACCTCTACACATCCTCAAAAAGCATAAGAACAAAGAGAACACTCCCAAGTGCGTGATACACTAAATAAACCAATGTAGCCCACTCGATGTTTCAAATTATTTAATGAATAAAATGACAGTAGAATCAAACACATCAAAATCAAAACAAACAATTCACTTTGAGAAATATCGTATTTGAAATTTCTTTTCAGGACCCAATTCCATAATAACAACTCAAAAACCAACGTTGCAATAAAAATCATACGAATGCCGTTTCATTTCTGTAGGAAGCAGGAGAGAGAAATTAGATCTCAGAAGCAGATGCGTAATCCCATTAAAAAGTTATCCTTCTAAAAACAGCCCGACAAAAGAAAACTCTATTTATTAGCAATCAATGTACAAAACAGAAGCCTTAATCACTAATCAATTCTGCATACATCTGATCTAGAGTGGATAGAAATGTAAAAGGGCAGAAGAAATTGATAGAAATAGCTAACGATTCGTTAATAGCGTCTAGCTCAAAGCGTCGCCTCTTCAGTGGTACAGCATGGGTTGGAGAGTACTGCATACCACTACTGATTCGGCTCAGCACGCCTAAAATTAAAGCACTATTAAAATTCGATGCAAAATTGCTTGCCACTTCTTACGCTTGTAAATAAGAAATAAAATTCCTTGTTGAAAATGAAAAAATGCCGCAATTGATGACTACTTTCACAAATTTATCCTTCCCTCATAATGCGATGCAGTTTAAGAAAGTTATTGTGACACCATCTTACAAAATGTTTAAAAAAAAATTTCAGGAAACCCGTAGCGTTCACTGAAATGTATCATTTGAATAATGCAGTAATAGCGTTCATGGTGCCTAATGAAGCACAATGTTTTCAGCATAACACTCTCCACTAAAAAAAGAATAAGGACAAGACGTCCACTTTCCGTCTTCGGCTCTCCTTCGCTCGAACAGTTTTATATCTATCAGCCCAAAACACATGAAACACTGGACTATTATTGAAAAAAAAATTTTCTGAGAATTGACCTTTATGTTTGACGAAGTCAGCAGTATACCATGGATGATTTTCGATACGTTCGATAGTTGCACGCGACTTTTCATCATCATTGAGAATCGTTCTCAGCAGTGCTTGAAGTGTAAAACATTAATGCCGAAGAAGCAAAAGGTACAGTCGACTATTTGAAATTCAAGTAAATACAACTTATAAACTTGAAAATAGGATTTTGTAGTTATTCTTTTTGCGTCAATCATTTGGCCACGCCCGTCACAAATGAATTTTTTAACCTTTCACCTCTCAGCAACAACATCCATATAAACGCGTTGCAAGATTATAGAAAACCAACGATCTAGAATCTCATCCCTGTCTTAAATACTTACTCGCTCAACTCAAATCACATCGGTGGGTTAAATGCTCAGCAGTCAGCACAGGAAGAACAAATGCAACCACAATATATTAGGCATTGTTTAGTGCACTGAAGTTGCTAAAATTTGCAACCATATTCAGGGATCGGCTATTCAAACGATGCCTTTTGTCATCGATGGAGTTTCAACGACACAGCACTAGCTGCATATAACTTCCCTTTACTACAAGTTTTTTATTACTACATTGTTTATATTACAGTTTACACTATATTATCACGAAGCATACTGTCGACTATATTGTTGCTTTCATCATTCATAACTGCTCTGCCTAAACAAATAGAAAATATTAAAAAAATTACCGAGAGCAATAGTGCCGATCTTCTTCCAAGGATGTTCATCGAGGTTGGCACTCTCCTTCCAATTCATATATGCTTTCGTCCTTCTGCAAAAAATGAAAGCGCTGAGAATAAGAATATTACCGATCACTGCTGCGTCCTCTATATCACAATTAACAGAAATGAGTCAATATCTATAACTTTATTCAGTTAATTATTCGCTAAGGCACAATCGCTATAATGTAACGGAATTTATACCGAAGGGATACGCAGTGCGAATTTCTTTTGGCGCACTGCAAACGAGAGAAACAACCTTACATAATCTTATTCAAGATATCGTTTGTAAAAGAATTATATTTTCATCTCTCGCACATCATAATAACATGAAATGAGCACATTTTAATAGACTTTCGATACCTAAAAGAAACAGGGTGGGAGAAGGACAAAGGCGAACGATCTTCCATCATTCGAATGCCAACAACTGACCATATCCCTTCAACATGGCAAGACAATAAATGAATATGTAATAATTCTGCAGCAAACCGAATCACGAAACAGTCAGCGATACTGCTCACATCACCGCCTTTACTTACACGGTTATCACTCTATATCTCGCACTGTCTTATTCTAACTACGCAAATTAAAGAACTTACGGCAAAGGGCTTTCCCATGGTAGTTCACCAGCCAGCAAAGCAACTAAAACCACTCCGCACGACCAAATATCTGTTGGCTCTGCCCTGAATAAGATATATTCAAGCACTACGTATACATACATAACAATTTGTATATTCAAACATAAATGCATCCGACAAAATTCCCGAAGTTTACGAATTGCAAAATGCAAAGACTGATCACTGAATGTAGTTGAGATGGTGACTGATGATCAAAGCCACAACTCATCACTGAATTTTTGCTTACATGAATCTCTAGATGAAAACATTTGATGTTAGCTATGAACGGTAAGCGACTAGTGATCTAGCCAGTCCGTTCATGGGTTCTGTTCCAAGCCCATAAGTCATGAAAACGTTTCTAGAATCATCCCAGGAGATATCTTCAAACCTGAACCTACTCTTGATGCAAGCCAAACCCAGATTAGCACACTTTTTACACATTTCTGTAAAAACAGCATCACGGCAAAATCATGTCAACATATGATTTGCGCACATCTATATATATATGGCAGTTTCAACACGCTGATCCTCAAAAACTATAACAACGAAGAACGTTACATAATCTGTTTCATAGGTTATGCAAAATATGAGAGAATAACGACATTACGAAACTTTTATAAGCGACTTTCGTGGTAAAATCTACCGAATATATAGCTAAGAAGAAGCTTTTAAGGTAACGGATCGCACAAACAGATAAGCTCGGTGGTGAATTGCAAAAAGCTTTTTATGTCTTCGTGATCTGTTTCTCTATTGAATATTAGATAAGAAGCACTTCTATAAAACTTGAACAATAAATGCAAAAGATATAAGGGAAATTCAAGCGATCATACCGATAGGTTCCGGTGAGTACTTGAGGTGATACGTAAGGCAGAGTCCCACATCTGGTGCTTAGCATACGCTCCTGACCATTATGTTTGAAAACTGTCGCCATACCAAAGTCACTGATTTTCAGCACATCTATTCAAAAATTGATATGCTTAAGAAGTAAGTACAACAGTACACATAGGTCACTTATTTTAATTACATCGCTCCAAAGGCTAGGTTTTGACCAGATTCCATTTATTTCTTAGATGAAAGTCACAAAAGGAGTCCAATAAACTGTTACGTATACTTAGTAAATTATCCCAGCAATCTATCATAAATATAGGACGTTATAAGCGACAGTAACACCCCACTGATGCAAATGTCTACCGATTCATTCAACAGGCCTATGCCTGTGCACACTGCTTGAGATAAAGCACGGTCTTTGGGTAAGGGTGGAAGAATAAAGTACACTCAGGAAAGAATAAAGAGAGGAGTGCTTCGTTATAGAAAGCAGTAATTGCTACAAACTGGACAAATCAAAACGTACCATTTTGGGTGAGAAGAATATTCTCTGGTTTAATATCACGATGCACAATACCAATCGAGTGAATGAATTTGATCCCTTCGATCAACTGCCGAAAATAGAACTGTGCCTTTGCTGATGGCATGCCAACATCTGGTTCTAAAATTGAACAATTATACAAGCATAACGACGGAGGGATTTAGGGGTGGAGTAAATACAGCTGCAGTTATTTATGCTGAGTTCAGCCCATCTTCGAATCTCCGCTCGGTTTAATGCAATGTTACCAATTTCTACTGAGAGCTCAACGGACAATTTGCTGGAGCACATGGAAGTGGAATTGCAAAAAAATTGTTCTGAAAATATTGAAACTATACTATATAAAACAGGGTGATCCATGTCAAGATGATGAAATAACAGCAACAATAAAACGATTTTACGAAGTGCTTTAGTACCTCGAAAAGGACCACTTGGAAACAAATGAAAACGTGTGCCAGACGATATGCAAATGCAAATTTGCAAAAGAAGCATAAAGTTAGTACTTGATTGAACAGATAGAATCTCAGGAATAAACATTAAAATAGAAGGCAAAAGAAATCAAATAAGGAGCAAAACGAACCAATTTGATCGAAGAGTTCTCCGCCATCGGCATATTCGAGGAACATCTGAAATTCTGCATCCCCTTCCACTCGCATTCCAATATACTGAACGACGTTGCGATGTCCACGTAGCATCCTTTGAAGCAGCGCCTGCAAACGGCATATATTGTTTTCAGTCATCCCCAAGTGGACACAACTCCAACCGTGCGGCTAGGGATGCTCATTTGTCATAACCTCTCAATGCAGTCGTCGTAGAGAATGCGCTTCGATTTGCCGGTCTTGTACAAGCATTTTCATTATTAATCGCCTACTCAGTGGTTCATAAGACTTTAAATAACTCCATATATAAAAGCTACCTCTTTGCGGACGGCATCGATGACATCTGGATGACGTTCAAGGTCGATGCATTTCATCGCGACAGCAATGTTCGAATTTTTCGAATCGACCACCAGCTTCACCTCACCAAATGCGCCTTAAATTTGTTCACTGCTTTGGGTTTACTCATAAACATAAAGCATTCTTGCATTGCAAAAGTGCATCAAATTGCTACCTAAACATTTTACCATCAGCAGCTTTGGGCTCAATTATAAAAATGTACTTCGAGCTTGGCAAAAACCAAAAATTGTTTTCAGTCACATTGACCAAAGAACATTAAACAATTTGCATAACGTGATTGGTTGACCCTCATATTATGCAAAACCTCTCAAGGGAATGGATGAGGTTATATTTCTCAATCTCCATAATTCATTAGAAGAAAAGGACAAACAAGAGTCGACGAATTCATTCGACGAAAAAATAAAACCCTTCAACAAGATTTTATTTCATTTTCCTTTCTTCTACCTCTTCACGCAATTTTTTCTGATAAGAGGCGCTTTCTCCTCGAAAGCAGACTGCAACTTGCAAGAACTACTTTCATTTGGCGTAGGGGAAGGACGTGAAATGAGGGATCTAGAATGAGAAAGCTTGTCTATGCAAACAAACATTATAAAGGTCGCCATTGATTGGTTTCCCGCTGACCCCCACCCTTGCCGCAATCCTCCACTCATTTACTTTGGCTGCCACTACGCTGCACAGTTTTTTATCAGCGATATAAAGAAACCGCTAAAAAGATATCAACGCTGAGATTGAAAAAACGAGCAGAACCAATAAGCAGAAAAAATCATTAACCTTCACCAAGCGTTCGCACAACATTCCATGTTGTCTTTGGAGTAACGGTTGGCGCTTTCATTGTTTTAGAGGGCAGAATTTCATGTGGTGTTGATATACGTGACATACTCATCAAAATATTATAGAAAACTTGCAATTCCCCTTGTTAGTATGTGAGTTGAAACAATACCTGCAATATAGAAATTTGAATAAACGAATTTACATAGTTCTATCTTGCAAGTTAAACAGAACGATGTAAACCGATTATATATATTGAAATAGTAGCAGAAACTGAAAAAAAGAAAAAACTTGGCTTCGTTCATATAATTGCAAACAAGTGAACAATTTTGAACGATTTGAACGATAGTAAATAGCACAATTCTGTCAACGGGCCTATTTCTAATATGACACTTTCGTGTTGATTCTTCTACAATCCCTCCCCCTTCTTCTAACGCCGTATCGTTCATAAGTAGCGCACTAAAATCCGAACATTTTTGCGCGATTTAACTATAGTATAATAATAGAGAGCATTCGCAGACTAACAATCAAACAACTTAATTCCACTTAAATAATATAAATAAATAATAAATATAAAAGAGAAGGGAAGGGACTAATTAAGTAATCATTGAGACTATCGACGACATTTTTTAAGGAGAGTTAAAATTCAAAACTACAATATACGTATAGTGAAGAGATTGAATGAGCAGAAGGGTGTCAATAAGGGATCTCACATTCACCTGATTTTATTAATTGCCAGCTGCGATGACAAGCTAAAAAAATGGTCAATAAATAGATGAAATACTGTAAGTAAAAAACATGTACCTAAATGAAAGGATGATGAAGGCAATTAAGGCAATAACCACACATCAATTGTTACTTATATACAACTATAATATGCATATCCGACACCTTTAACTTCACAAAAAAAAAAAAACGCCCCAAATACACGCAATTGTTACGCAGTGAGGAAAATTGAATGAACAAATGAAAAGTTTTCGCGCGCGCGGGAAAACAAAATTTTAAAAATATTCGTAGTTAAACCATCGAGCAAACCTTAGCAGCTATCGTACAATGCGATATGCAGCATCGATTTTGACGACAAGGGAAAAGGTTGTTTCTGCTATCATGGAGCAGCTATCTTTATGAGATCATTTCATCTCGTAGACGGGAAAGTAAGAGGTTATGCCTATATCCGACCGATGAATTACCTACTATTTAGTAAATTAATGGGTGGACTTAATAGTTTTTTGTTATGAAATTTTTCAAAAAGTTAACTGCTAGACGTTTTTGAGAAAGTAACAAATTAAATGTAAAATTCAATGAGTTTATCGTAGTCGTTAAATGTGAGCTGCGTTCATAGCGAAATCTGGAAAATAGTGCATCGGAATATTGTGTTTTAATCATCTCAATTTCGATCCATAATGAAATAGCATAGTTGCCCCCTTCACAACAACGCTGCAAAAGGGCTGTAATATCAATGTCGATTCATTGCAAGTCTTTTAGCAATTCGATCTCTCATCATGTCTACTCTTCATCGTCTCTTCGTTGTTTGAGCTCGAACTCTTCATCGATCTAGAAGCTTCAAATGGAATTCATTTTTGCAAATTTATATGTAACATATTTGTTAATATTTCAGAATTTAATTTACGATTGTTTTTTTTTTAAATAGCCAAATATCATTTTCATACGGAAATTTATTAAGCTCTTCGTTATTCAAGCAATACATTTTATGAAAATTTCAATCTTTTCATGAGCACAACACTCGGCTGCTTTCTATTGTTTTTATAAATTGGTTCGTTGGACGGCCGATTGGTGGAGCGTCCATTGCAATGCAGAAACAAGGTGAGCCGTCCCGTTGCAAAGTACTCTTAAGTGTTTCTTTTTTTTCACATGATCACTGTGCGAAGAAAATACTACGAGCAGAAGATGCTCCAATGCTTCTGGAACCACTGTTCGAATGACATCATTCTCGATTATGAATGTGGCTGTTGGTGCCTTCTGCACTGAATCATGAAGCACTTTGGCAACACTAATCCCCTCTTCAATATCGGAAGCTCTTTGCGCATCAAATTGTTGATCAACTATGTAAGCAAGCATATCCCATATAGCAATTTGAAGAGGATTGGCGGTGCCTCTCTGATGCGTCAACCATGTTTTAATGCATAAATGCCGCAAGCAGAAGTCTATCATATACCTTCGATTGGGTTCGCAGAATGCCTAAAAATAAAACTGCTGTTTGTCCTGATACAACTTATCGGGAAATATTTTTACATGGTTTTATTAAAAACTCAGCCTCGACATCACTGAAATGATCTCGGGTTTTTTCAGAGTAGCACGATGATATTCTTATGACAGTCCATTCTGCGTCATTTTTATAATTGCTGGTTTCTTGTCATCCGAAGATCGTTTGCATCTTCTTTGCAGATCAAGATGATGCGGGACCTATCGATTTGCGAATAGGAAAAATTGTAGGAAAGCGATGGCAGATCATCGAGAAGCTCGGAGAGGGTGGATGTGGATCTGTTTATAAAGTGCAAGACATACATACAATGGCGAAGGTAACGAACGCTTCATAAAAATTTTCCTAAAACAGTGGGGAGAAGAGGAAAGAAGCAGGAGCAGGAGTTCGACGTTCACCACTACCCCTTCTCTCTGAGAGAACCCCCATACCCTATTAGGAGAAGGTACTTCAATACCGAGGTCTGTTGGACAAAGAGGGAGAACAATCAACTAAAATTAAATGTACTTTGGAAATTTCCGTCAGAAATATTTAATTTTTAATATAAACCGCTGAAATGTTTCAAAGCGGAAGAAGAGCCCAGTGGAGCGACAAATCGCTTCATTTTATTTCTTACCAACGAACGTATTGAAAATTGCAATTGCAGCAAAGAGTTCGAAGTCACTCAAAGGGTCTCATCTTCACATCCATTCATTCCAGCATATTTATTGCTGACGCTTTTCTTCATTACTAAACTGGCACTGCATAAGTGAATATCAACGATATAATATGATGGGACCTCTCGTTTACATCAAGAAAACTTGGGACATTAGGTTATACTTTTTCGAAGACTTCTGGAATCATTTCTAAATTAAACTTTTTATATTGACTCTAGGCCATTAAAATAGGCATCTTTGATTTCGATCTTGTCTCTTCACTCAAACCAGATGCAAACAAAACAAATCTTTATCAGTATAAGCCGTTAATAATAGTTTCATTACAGGCAGCCCTTAAAGCAGAGTCGAATTTTATTGCCGGTGGAAGTGTGCTGAAACTAGAAGTACAGGTTTGCTCTCCCATTACTTTGCTTAGCGCATTTGCATGTTCTTATTATTCTGGTGCTTTTAGGAATTTGAACGGTAGCAGGAATATAAAATTTTTCGCGAACATTCAGGAGGACGTTCTCTTTTCCCTTTTTCATTATTCGATGTTCTCTTTTCCTCAGTGCCATTTCAAAATTGTCGATAATTCTTTAGTCCTCAAATCTTATGTGATCAGCCAATTCGGCTAGTGGCTTGCTGAAGGATAGGATTAGCTGTCTTATGCCATAACGCAACTGTCACTGAGTACTCATTAATATGGGATTGGAGTAGATGAATGTTAGGCGGAATCTATTCAAATCCGAAGAACTTCTTAATCTTGTGATCTTATCGTCTGAAATGATCACCTTGGAATACGTATTACTGAATTATCGGCGCGCCCTTTTTTACAACTTTTCTTATAGGTAGTTTTTGTAGATTCTGAAACGATTGCAAGGGCGACGTTATGTGGCACAGCTATTGCAGTCAGCTAAAAAGACACTGTAAGAGACTATCATTTATGTTGATATGAATGATCAAATTGATTCAGATATGCTAATTACGGTTAACTTCAAAGATTTTGCGTGATAGTTGAATCTGGGATTACTAATTTAAATTTGAGCTGGATTCTTTGATGGATTTCTGAAATATTAGTCGGCTAACCAATTGACCATACGATGACCATTAGAATGAACATCGCTTGATTACACAAAGAATCTGCGCAGAAATTGGTGTTCACAAATTGGATTCACGGGATGTGGCCATTCGAATTATTATTAAAGGTTATGCTTGGCTAAATGGTCATTTGTGATACGAATTCGGCTTATTACAGATATGTATATGCCAATTTATTAGACGTGACAGTTGAATCAAGGAACAATAATATAGACGCTCTTTGCTCGATACGCAAATAACCGAACTGTATACGAATATAAGCATAATATATCGACGAGAAAACATCGTAGAAAGACCAATCTATAGATTTAGTTTTCAAAATCAATGCAGGTTTAGAATTTTTCTCAACGAGTAGCAACGATTTATTGGGGCTATAAAAAATATTTCAGCTATTCTTATGTGGTAATGACTTTATTCGGACATTCGTTGAATTTTCTCTTAAAACGATGTCGTTGTTGCTCCACTTCAACTCAAGTTCGAGTTGGCATTAATATTTTATATGGAATTAAACAACTGCATGAGGTAATTTAGCAGATTTATCGAATGAATTTGTTTTAATTGAAAAGAAGAAAAAATTAACAACGTTGATGAATACTTGTTCGAAATTTGGATGATCCCAATACGTAAAGTGCTGGTAAAATTCAGCAAACATATGATTCATTATTGTTTATATTATATGCAATCAGAAGACTGCAGTAATTACTGGAGATAACTGCAGTAAAATTACTAATATTATTTATTGAAGTATATTCTAGTCTTTCAAAATGTTCACAAAAGTGCCTCTTACATTGACAAATGATTCTATACTGGATTTTTTTTTAAAGCTTAGTGATTGTTTTTCTCTAACATAAAATGAGCCCAAATTTCTCTGAATGGAATCGTAAGTCATTAAACAAAATATAGTAGACAGCCTTTCGTTCTGCGATTTAAAAAAATTTTTGTTTTAGTTGTTTTTTTCAAATACTTATATTTCATTCGTGAAATTTTTTTTTTTCTGAGCTTATTCACTGATGCGAAAATCCATTCAGCTGCAAAGCGAAAGTGGAAAAGGTCACTGTGGAAAATAGTTGAAAATCGCTGTTGGAAATGAAGATAGCTACCTTTGCAATTGATTGGATTAACGCATAATTTAAGAGGAATCTATGTATTGAACTTTCTTGTAGTACCGTTTTTGTAGTCGGAAGAACAATGTAGAGTTGTTAGTGACTATTAAATGATTAGGAAGTTGCGAATTAACAATTAAATATGAATGATAACTTGTGCAGAACTAAGAAAATAATATAGAGGATAAAGGGGACAAAGAAAGTGCATAATTGATTCCTTTGATCGTTGTCACTTATATTACTCTTGGAGACATTAACAGTTATCTAGAATAGCGCTGCTGCTTTTTATTTTGAGAATAAAAGTGATTACTAAGGGTGTAAAAATGGTTGTTTGAATGATATTCGATTATAAGTGCAGCTGAGAAATTCGTATAAATAGATTTGAATTGGACACAGGTGGGCTTCGTCCATCGTGATATCAAGCCAGCAAATCTAGCAGTCGGCCGACGCGGCAAGGAGGTTCACGTTATTCACATACTTGACTTCGGTCTCGCCAGAGAGTTTATTCTTAGTAACAGTGCTGGTAACGTCGAGATAAGACCACCTCGGCCACGAGCTTTATTCCGGTCGGTTGCATGCGATGTTTAAATCCATCTCCTTTTGCCATCTCACCCCTCCGATCGTGATTCTTTCTTCATTTTCTGCATTTTTTTCGCAGCATTCGCACATAATGCTTGAGCATTAAGTTGAATAACGTTTAAAATCAACAGATTGAGCAGCTTTATTGTAACGCATATAATTCTTGATAAGAGTAACGATAACGCATGGCATATAATGACACGTTTTTACTGAATACATCTATTGCATAGAACATATTTTCTGACGATTGCTTCACGGTTTTATACCAAATATTGGTCGAGGTTTGCAAGCATATGCATAATTGATCATTGTTGAAGTCAGTTTAAAATGATAATAAAACATTAGTCCTGAGTAATTGTTTCTAGAGGAACAGTCCATTATTGCTCTACAAACACTCATGCAAGGAAAGAACAAGGACGTGCCGATGATCTCTGGTCGATGCTGTATGTGCTGGCCGAAATGAAAGGTCCTTTGCCTTGGGACCGAATTCGGTGCGTGACTAAGTTTAATCATTCTTATTCTGTGGGATGTCAGGAATAAGTTGATGCAAATCTTATATTTAATTAAACAACTTTATTGAATTATGTATTGCCTAAGTCAGCAATTCTCATACAAAACCTGCATCCAACGGCTAAGAATTTCAAGGTCTATCCTAATGATTGCCATTAAAAGAGCGCTAGAAACATTGTAATAATTCTTATTGTCCCACATTATGATAGATGTAAAATACTCCCACGTATCTAATATGATCATCGATGAGAATGCGATTTCGAGGTGATCACTTTTGCCTTCTGAATGTACCGCACAATTCTCATTCTCCTTCAGAGAAGAAATCCCTTATCAATGTATAAGGCTTAACTGAAGAGGATAGTAGAAATAGAATGGTTGAATAACGTCGCGAATAGAAACGGAATAGTTAGCCATGTCGTTTTTGGGCATTGGAACAATGGTTGAACTTCGATGAAGATTGCAGTTTTAGGGGAGATGAGCAAATCGGAAGAGTGAAAAGTGAAACATCGGATGCAGAGTTGTTCCAGGGGAGCCCAAAGGAACTCGTTGACGTCAGTTTCGCTTTGTGTTATTCTTAAAAATGAAAATTATGCTCGCTTTTGATCAGTTTTCTAGTCAATGTTTTAAATTGGATATGACATTTAATTATTCAGATTTGAAAAACTCCAACAGTAAAAAATCTCATCTTTTTTGTTTACTTCAGTGTTTGAGGGGGAGGCGGTGGTGGAATAAAAAATATTTCGAGTGAGAGAACGGAGTAGGAGCTACATTTGCGCTGAGTTTGGCACTAAACTTCCCTTTGCTGATGTCGGGACACCACCTGCCGTCCCTTACACGCATCTGCAGCTGTCGAGAAGAGGCTGTCAGAAAAGATTCACAGAATCATTTGAGTGGATTGGCTTGCCCTCTACATAGAGAAATGTGGCGATCAAAGCAACAGGAAGCAAATGTGTTATTCGGCCCGCAAATATACAACAGCAGTAATATCCACAGTCGCCCTTTATTGCGGAGTCAAAGATGGCAACTAAGTATGATGATTTACTTACAATTTGCATTGTTATCCACGACTGGTTGAATAGTTGCTTATTCGATGTATTAGTCACATCATAGTAATACGTTCACTCGTCCAACAATACAACATTTCCCTTCATTAGCATTACTTTAAAGCACTTTTAATCTTTCTTTGCTTCTGCATTGCATAATTAATTTCCCATTAAGCGTTTGAAAGAACTTTCGAAAATTCTGACACACATCAAGAACACTGCTGTGATGTAAACTTCAAAGTTCAAACTTCGTTAAAAAAGAGTGTGAAAAGGCTGCTTGTAGATTTCACATCGGAACTGACCGACCACATGTTTCCCGAAGCCAAAAAAAAAAACATTTTCTTTGCCACATCCTACATTAGGCTATAAAGAGATAAGTGACCGCATTACACGGAAGCGACTTTTGAATATAGAGAAACAAAAGAAATTGATGATCGATGAATACAATTTTCTTGAGTATTTTGCCAGTGCATCCCTCTTTCTAGTAGTTTATGCTCGTAACACCACAGATTTCCGGAATTCCTTGCGCAGAACTTCTCGACATCGGATTCAGTTGGTACTATTATAATAATTCATCTCAATTCGGTGGCATCGTTCATTTTCATAAATCCGAAATGTTTTCTAATAATTCAGGGGATATATTATTAGAATTTTGAAGTCTCTTCAAGTAATTAAAACAGCCGACCAATGTTGCAGATAGCAGCCCACGTGAGAACGCTTGGCTACTTGTCAAGACCTGATTACCATTTTATTTATCGCAAATTGGCGGACGTCATGTGCAAAGGAAGATACAAGTAAACTTCGTTATATTACTGCTTGATATTATTAAAGTCTTTGTACTTACTATATGTCGTTGTCTGTGCAGTTTGATGTGTGTTCACTTTGCTGTTCACCTCATAGTCGGAGTGATACTTTTACAGTATCGAAGAAATTTCTGGAATATGAGTAATGACGAGTTCATTATTTATCATTGATTCTACGGAATATTCCACCATGCAATTCAATAAGCTATTCATGATTATCTATGAGCATAATTGAGTACGAATAATATGCTTTAAATATGAGTACGAATATGAAAAAATGCTCGTGTAATTTTTTTGAACCGACTAATGGAAATATTGTATTCAATTATTGTGCTATCTCTTTTTCCTCTATAGAGATTATTTCTTATGTGATCATGAACTCAACAATCGAATTAATTTTTTTAAGCTGAAAAGGTTTTCGTTACAGGTTTAGTGATCCCTTTGACTGGGAAAATGATAAACTTCCTCATCGAAAGAATTCGCGACCCAAATCGAAAACAAAGTCGCGAGCATCAAGTGAAAATCGATCCACTGAATCGTGCATATTCGTTTTTGTTACTATTTCATTTCTAAATATGTTTTGCTAAAATGACGATTTTCTTCATCGAAAGCAATTTATTAACACGAATAGAACAAATCAAAGCCCAAAAGTAAAAAAAGTTATAAAAGGAGTATTGTTGAAATAGTTTTCCCATTCAACGGATAGAAATGGAATGTTATTAGCAAGGTAGAAGTATATTAGAACGAATACAGGTGATGGGACTCGAAAACTTCATTAACAGTGCAATTATTTTACGCTTTGAGCACGACTTTCAAACCTTGAGGGATTTATTGTCGATGATGTCACTCCTACTAGCATTTCCGCCGTCTTCGCTAGTTGTTGCTCAAGCTTAAAAACTCATTCGGTTGCAGTTAAACTCTTCACCTTTGCTGGATTGTATCTCTTTGAGATGTTAACGTGATATGTTGTAGGAAAAGCGTGGCGAGTAAAGAAGATGTAAAGAATGGAACGTTGGCGGATCTAACCCCACTATCGGATCGATCCACTGATTCAGAGGAGGATTTATTCCAAGAAGCAGATTTTGAGAAAAATGAACTCGGTTTTTGATAGAATAACCGTCGAGTTGCAAATATTTTATCATTTATATCTTAAGAATATCTTACGGCTCAAAAAATTTGAAAGAAAGCACTGACCTATCTCTTTCACAAGTCATCTGCAAATTCGCTTCCTCCACTCTCCTTCCGTTTCCCTTGTTTACTATTTCTTTAACATTAACCACAATTTAACGCCAGAAGTTCAACAAAGTGGAAAAAAATATTTTAAAGATAAAGAATCCTTAAACAATACCATAAAATACTGCCAAAGAAATTTACATAGATAGCTTATTATCGGAAACCGGCAGTTTAATCCAGAAATGGCCATTATACTGGATGAATTAAGTGACTTTTGTTCATGGCGGGAAGATATACCGCTCTCTTTTTGAATTAGTAGACGTTTTAAATTTGTGAGCATATTTTAAAAAATAATCGTTCCATTAAATTAATCACAAAATGTGATAAGAGCGATATAATTTAGAAATTCCAAAAGGAGCTCGACGATTGCAGTTTGAAATTCATCGAGTGATATGAATATTGGTTTATTCATTTTCTCATTAAAAGGACTTCTGTTGAGAAAAAAATTTGAAAATTTGCATTTTCCATTCAATACAATAATCATAATTGTATACAAATGAGGACTTTTCCTAGGAGCGAGCATAATGTCGAATATTTCAACAAGATTCTTTAGCTCAATGCGATACTCGTTTTCCTCATCACCGATCTCGATGAGCGAACGAAATTTTCAATTGAAATTAATTGATAGCAGTCAGTTCGAGTTGCCAATACTTTTGCAATTATTCCACCATTCGGGGATTCTCCCTTATTACTCTATTAGGATAAGAATTTAAACATGTCAAGAATGGCTGATGCTAATCAAAGCCGAAGCTGAACGGTGATGGTAATTGAGGGCATGTAACCGAAGCAACTGGCAATTCTAGCTGGGATTATATATGCCGATGAATGCACAAACTGGCAGTTCCTTCAAACACAGCTCACCTTATTTCATTAGTTGACCAACTACGCCACCGATCGATTGATGAACTGTCGTGAAATATACAAAAAACTTGGTGGACATACTAAAAACAAACTCGACCGACTCGACTCTACTTCAACATATAAATGGCTGACCATCGGACGTGGATATTTACGCATAATTTTTGTTATCAAATAGATGTTTTATTCTATTTTTGAAAACTGTTTTGTGATAGTTTCAATTACATGATGAATGCACAAATAGATCATTGCATGTTTAATCACTGATCTATTCATAATAACAGCGGTCGCATCACCACATGTAGAGTGGTGGACGATAGAGTTTGCTTGAGACAGGGGCTGAATCCAAAACTGGAGCTGTGGTTGAGGCTGAGGCGGGAACTGAAATGGAAAACAGTATTAACGCAAATGTGCGCATATATGTTCGTCAGCTGTTTAAAATAAAGCAAATCCCACGGCTAAAAAAAACGACGAGATTCCCGACTCCACTTTCGCTTTATAACTGGAGAATTGCTGATGGGATCGAACTTGGGAAAGTGCATAGCAAACAAATGCTTTCACTATCTCGCCATTTAGCGTCGATGACTCAGCAGTTTGAAGCAAGTAATTTGTTTCTGTCTTTACTTTCAACAGTAGCAAACAATGAATGAATCAGATTTGTTGGGCTTCCATTCACCACGCAACAAAAGATGGTCGTTAGGAGTCAAAGTGCATCAATTTGGGCGATTCAAATGCTGAACATTCCTTCGAGGAAACGTGTTCATTGCCTAGAAAAGGGGAGGAAACGAAAAGGTATTACCGAATGAGTCAGCCATGTAAACAACTCTGTCGATGTGTACATGCTCATTTGATCAGAGATCACTTCTTAAAAGGCTGTTTTCACCAGTGACAACAACTATTTCAACGCTAAAAAACACTTCCGGAATAAAGGCAGGTGTGTAGGATTTCTAAATCAAGGTGAATTCACTATGAGAATACTTTCCCTAGTTGCATCCTCTTCAAACCCGCCTCTCTTTTATTTACTGCTTCAATGTTTCGGTATTAAATGCTCTGGGAATTACTTTCAGTTGTTTCCCTTTCAAAACTGATACAGTGGCTGTTTTGTTATCACTGCGGAAATTGACGTCAATGTAAACGAGCAGTCGATGTCACTAATTTTGGGTGACATATGATCAGTCACGTGCTATTCAAATGCATCCGGGACGGGTCGATCGTTGTTGACATGAAAATAGATGCGATGCTCTCTATCAGTACTTTATTTAAGTGCTCCAGAGACATTGTTTGCGTTATGCTCGTTCCAACTATTCTGCTTTTTCACTTGTAGTAGTATTGAGTATCCTAAATGATGATTTCATTTGTTATACTATTTAGATGAACGCGAAGTGTAAAAATTCGACTGAACAATGTGTGATCCGTTTGAGTGGTGGATTAAATCGGAGGCCAAAAAATCTTAGCTCCGAAATAATAGAGCGGATAGAGTTTCTACTGAAATATGATGCCTTTCAACAATGAAATATCAGCTGGTATGAAATGATATAATTGAATACATTGTTGCATTATGCTAGTGCTGTGGATGTTTAAAATACTGGCCTAATAAGAATGGGATAACGCTCATTTGTGATGCAGCTTTTGGATTGCTCGCATTCTCCATGGGTGCTAAGCTTTATTCCATCTTCGGAATTTTAATGAGTTGCTCTGCATCTGAAGGCAATCTCTTCATTGTCGATACTTTATAATCCTCACATATGCGACTCGTCGAACTATTTCATTTGCATCATTGTTTAGCGATTATAGAGTGCTGTAGAATATACGCCAACTAATTTAATGTGATACTCGTGATGATCATCTAAAGAACTCAACGCACCGTTAATCAAGGTTTCTCTCTAAAACGAAATCATTTGTTGCAGAAAATGTTTCGAATGTTTATTCTCGTGTCATTGATTGGTCTGTATTTAAATATTTTAACTTCTCGATTTTATGAAGAGACTCTCATGTCAGAATATCCGTTACCCGCTTATATATCCGCTATAATTCAAGCCTGAAGATTTTCCTATGTTAGCTATAATTTTTCCACTGTTCTTAGAAGAGGAAAGAGACCTCAATGCCTTTAAGTGCGACTTATATGAATGAGAATGCGCATCAGTGTTTTAAAACACATTGCGAAATTGTGGTGATGCGTTTGCGAAGCGTTAAGATTAGAAGCTAGCAAAATACATCCATTATAATTCACATTTTGTGTTAAAACAAAACGGCTAGAAAACAGTTAAGTCGCAGTAAACACCACATTCATATTCAAAATTATAAGGAAAAGAAAATTGGAGAAAATTCATTTAAAAAAAGTTTTCTTCTGAAAATATTTTAATGAAAATTTCTAAGAAAAATTTCTATTGAAGTGTAGAAATCGAGATTTCAAAAATTGACGCTTCTTTGTATGTGATGAGAAGTTACATTGTTTGTGTAATTTAAAAATGACACTAAAATTGCAGTCGAATATGTGTTCGCTGATTGAATAACGTCTCACACAACTGCACATTTGCCTTTCCTCATCGTAGTGCGTTCCCTTTCAATGAAATAAAAATATGCAGTGGAACGATGCGAGCTGGAATGTTTCAACGACCTTGTCCTTTTTCTTTTGAACTTTCTCACCCCACCATCTCTCACAGATTTTTATAAATAGTTTTCGTGAATCAGGTGCAATGGGAGAATTTGATTTCGACAATGATATCTTAGGAAGAAAAACAATGAGGATTTATACTCTTAAAAAGAGGAATAAATATCTCTAATTCAAATGAATTAATATAATAAAGCTTTTCATTGCTACATAATGCGAGGTGGTCTATATCCAATAAAGATGGTAAAATAATATTATAGCCACATTGCAAATGTTTTATTTTTTCATCAAATCTATCCCTGCTGGTGTTACAAAGGAGAGGAAATCAGATTTATTTATTTACTTATCATTGCCTTTCTCCATTTCATTTCAGCTCCATACCAGTCATTTTCATCATTTTGGCTGTAAGAGTGTTTCGAAGGAAATCTCCCTGGGGCTATGAAAGGGTTTCCATTCGTAAGAGAAAAAACATTAAAAATTTATTTACGTCCAACTGAAACAACCATGAGTACTACCACTTGGGAGAATTTCTTGAAGAGTGACAGCATGAAGTGAAATATTTTCGAAATGTTACACCGTCGCATTACTGATGCGAAGCAAGCGGTTAATCAATCGAGTTTGTTTTAACGATTGTTACCGATTATACAACGTTGACTTTGCGTTTGTTTGCTTTGTTTGGCATTTAGTTTCCACGAATACTCATTCCTCATTGTGTTGAATTACTCTATGAGATGTTAAATTCATTAGTCAATCAAGTTCTCTGTTAAATTCATATTTACATTAACATACAAAAAATAGAATAAACAATATTACTCTCTCAAAGTAAAACAGTGATAACATGAAATCCTTTAGCATAATCGAATTATAGAAAATTAGAGAAAATATCTCTAATAAATTTTATTTCAAGGATGTTTGGCCACAGTTGCAAAAAATTTACGTTACGGGGGAGAGGGGAGGGAGGGGAGGGAAAGGGTGGGGCAGAAATTTATGCTCTCGATGAATACATTTTTCCTCATCCATCCTCATCTTGAGCAATTGTTTCTTATATCACCATGGTGGTCATCTCACAGTCATCAACTTTTGAGTCAATTTATTTTTTGTTACTATGAGGTTCTGATTACATTACTTCATTATTACATTGGGTCACTCCATTCTTAGACTGCTTTATCGTTCTGAGTTGCCTGATTAATTATAATATTAAATGCAGAGACCCTTTTAGGATGTACAGTTATGCCCTAGTACAAAAGAGTTTTAAGTGTACGCATCCTTGAAGAAAATATTCCATAAATTTTTGGAATCAAATTTGGAATCAAGCCATTATCCAATTCCATTATTTCGTGTATTTAGAAGTATGCTGCAATTGATTTCATGAATATGCCACACCATCGTACATATACAAATGCGTTATGTAATCTATGCCAGTTAGCGTTTTCAAGATTTTTTCGGTGCTCATTTGGTGTGTTCGAGTTGAGTGCAAACTGAATTTAAATATCAGAATTGAATTGTTTCATTTCTATTTAGATAAATTCATAAAATAAATGAAAAAATAATTGATTTTAAGTTCATAGTATTTTTTAATTAGTAATAAATTTGTTTCTTATTGTAGTATATTGATAAATATAGCCTAATTTATAATTTTTTTTTGTTACAATAAGAAGCAACTTATTTATGCAAAAATCTTTTATATATTTCGTTGTTTGGCTTTCTTTCAATCGATTGTACTTTGGTTATTGTCAATTGTTCCTTATTGTAATACTGAAAGACATTTTCATACAATAAGTGATGCGTGATGTAAGTTTGTCTATTCGGTGGATCCTACGTGCAATTCGCTCAAAAAATCTGTCTGAGCAAACCTCTTTCAGTTTGATTATCGCAACCACCTTCACGCTGCAAATAAATAAAATGCGCAAAAACCAATTTCACAATTTTGTCACTCTCTCTCTTCGTAGATGCTCAACCAAATCAACTCGTTGCATCTCCTTATCCTTCATTCAATTTGCCATTTCCTATATGATTTTATTCTTTCCTTTATTTTAAACATTCATTTAGTAACAATTTTAAAAAACTGACCATTATTTTCATTGTAATATGTATAAAACTATATGTTAGTATTACAGTGATCTCCCTTCTTTTAATCGTTTTCAGCTGATAAGAATTAACTATGATGATGGATGAGCGCGATTAGAAGCGAGTAATGGGTTAAGAAGATCACTTTATGAAGTATGTGGCAGTAGGTTTTATTTGGACGAAATGAGTTAAAAGTAATGCCCATTATGCGTTCAATTTATTTCGCAGGCACATGTCAAAAGTCGTTTCTAAAAGCCGGTTGTGGCAGTCGACGAATAGACGAATGAGTTGATTGGTCGACGCTTGCTCATTCGTTCCCCCGACTGCCTCAGGCATCTCCCACTCATTATTTCAGAAATAGGAATTTAAAATGAACTCTCATAATGTCGACAGCACCAGTGTTTATTTGAGGGAGGGGGGGGGGGTGGAGGGGGAAGGGAAAGGGCAAGCAAGTGCTATTTTGGAATTACACTTGACAATGAGTTGTAATGTTTGAATTATTCGTGTAAAACGAACAGAGATTTGTTTCCTTTCATCATCATATACAAGCAGTTGAACAATCGTCGTGTATCGGCTTACAATATCTAACAGATGATGAAATATTGAAAAACGAAGAGTAGACGTGTGTCCCCTTTGTGTAAGAGTAGAGCGTCGGGTGCAGGCATTTGGGGAGTGATCCCACATAGTGAGAGAGACGGCGAGCAGCGACTGTGGCGGAATTTGTTGCCGATACCAGCCGCATCTCTGAGTCAATACTGCCGCTATACGATTCGGTGCAATTCTAACGTATTGTATCCGATTTCCTGTTGACAGTCGCCCTTCATAGCTACATATGTCGTTTAGACCCATCAGGTTCTCTTTATAATTTCATTCGAATGAAATTTAAATATTCTAAAATTTGCATGAACTTTGCGAAAATTAACATAAATAATCTGTATTATTACACTTTCCGACTTTAGTACTTAGTAAATTACTACGAAACTCAGTAACAGAGAGAATCATATCAATATTAATTGCGGAACGCGAAATAGTAAAAAAAATCGACTTCATCATATATAATTTATCGTTAAAATTATTCCTTAAGTTTTATGTTTTCATCCAGTACGAATTAAAAGAAAGTTCCCCCATTAAAAATAGAGTGATTCTTCACCGCTCGGCGTTCATCACCGAAAATTTTCGCCACAGAGGCATATGATTTAAAAACTGTGCGACGGGCGATGGTTGGAATATTTCCACTCCTAAAAGTAGATACTAAATGAAGTTATTTTTGCTTATTTTAAAACAAATGGACTAGAGAGTGTAGCGATGATTTCGAATAATCTCATAATTAGATGTTTTCTATGGAATTTCTTCAACTTTCGATGAATACTTTCCTGATATCGCTTTTCATTTGTATGAAAATGCAGGGAAATAAACTCTCCACATGATATACTCATTTTGTACATGGAGGGGAAATTTCACCTAAGGGCCTCAAATCCCCTTTCCCCCTTCACAGTTCTCTTGGTCTCTATAATTGTTCATAAGCAATTATTCGCTGACCTAATCAAAGAAAATTTCTTCACGAAAAAGTCGCATAAAAATATTTCCGTCGGCTTTCGTTAAGATCCCTAAGATCGCTGTCGTCCATCAATGATAAGCCGCCCTATTAAAGGAATTTTCAAAAATATTTATTTAAAAAAATCATTCATAATCAGTGTTTATGGACGCAACAAATAGACCATCATTTGTAATGTGACGTCGTTGGCCACGCCTTCCAAACCATTCTGTAAGTGGTTGGCGACATTGTGCTGTGCGGTGTCCGGCTGTCTAGAAATTTCTCGATATTAGTACGTCTGAACCGTGTATATTGATTCTTTTATGCGAATAATGAGTCTTCCAAGGTTAGTAAATAAATTTTCATTGATCTTAGAACGAATTCCTTTAATAAAATACATCTTACAATACTGTCTTAAATTAGATAGGCAAAAGCTTACTGTAAATTTGAGATGTTTTGTATTGTTGTAAGGGGTGTTGGAAATTTCGAAATAATCGATTATTACAACGCTGAAACATCGCTTATCGACATGGTGGTGGGGTGTGGTGTGCTCGGGAAGTTTCCACGGCAATGACGTTTTTTCTACAAATCAACAAACATTGCAGTGTTGAGGGCAGACTCTTTCAGCTTTTCACTAACGTTCAGTGACACATTTCCGCAACGTTTTGAACGCTGCGAAATCGCGTTTTGTTAATTTTATTCGCCAAGCTTAATATTTTTGAGAACTAATTATTTTTCATTAAATGAAGTTAGAATTGAATAAAATCCAAAAAAGTCATTTTAATTGAAGTTTAAACAAAAACTTAGGTTTTTCAAGCAATGTCTGCTTGTGTTTTAAGGGTTCTGTACTAAAATATTCGTTCTCTTCAAAACTAGGCATCCGTCGTAACACGATTCGTCGAATATGGCTAACGGATCGAGAAACCCAATTCCTAATAGCCATTTCCGATTATGTATTGATAACATTTTGCTTTTTCATAGTTTTTTTAGTTACAACTTCTGAGCTTTATTTAATACATTTGATTACTTCTTTGCAGCGTTTCCCGCTTTATTTTATTTCCCGCTTCATTTAAACGCCGTTTTATCATTTACTCATCCTGCCTATTAAAGCATTGTTATTGATAGCCTTATCAATCTAAGTGCATTTAAACTGATAGAAAAGCTTATTGAAGCTGCATAACTTCAGCACTGACAATCCTGAGCGTTAGTCATTTTTTATTTTTTTAAGTCGCAGCTTTCATTATATCCGATTCTAAGCATAACATAGTAGCACCTTACAGGCAACCCAATATTTCTTGTACTTCAAAGCACTATGGGAGCAGTTGTCGATGAAAGTGGTGGCTTTTGCTATTTGACAAAGCTTTTAAAATCATTGGATGGAGCTTTATTTCTTTCAACATTGTTGTCATTCTTTAAGTAAATATTTCATTGAAATTAATTATTTCTATCTATTATTTCATTGAAATTAATTATTTCTATCTATTATTTCATTGAAATTAATTATTTCTATCTATTATTTCATTGAAATTAATTATTTCTATCTATTATTTCATTGAAATTAATTATTTCTATCCATTGTTCTTTCCACTATCCGCTCGAACAGTTGCAACCTAAATTGCTACTTCTAACCTCACTTGCATTCAAAAGATTGAGGTGTCTTGTGTAGCGCTTGCGGTTTATTGTTTGGTTCTATTATAGATTCCTTCTAAAGAAACATTACTTTCATTTAGAAATTGCAAATCCTGAAGTTTCATAAGTCAGTCAATTTTCGAAGAATGAAATACTTGTGAACTCTAATCTTCTAACCATAAGTGGCGAATTTCTTATAAATTCTTTAACATATCACCAAGTTGGTGATATAGTCAATTTCTGAACCTTGCATAATTATTCTCTGTGTCGTTTTTTTGTATCTGAAGAAGGAGGCAGTATATTGTTGAAGAAAGTTCAACTAACGAAGTCATTTTTCGCAGTAATGTTTCAAAGTTTAAAAATCCATCGTTTTTCAATAGTTTTGCACTTTTGCAGATTTTGCAAAACTGTATTACACATTATACCAAAGTTGCATCTATATGCACATATGTTTTTTTATTTGTCTTGTGAGACTAGGTAGTTTCAAGTCGATAACGAAGAAGCTTGATAGCCTATGCATAGTCAACAAGTTTCTTTGAGTGACGAAGGGGCATAGCGTGGAAGCGCGCAATGTTCTCATTAGTTGCTGTCGTATACCTACCTCCTTATCATAACTCATTCAGTCCGATTGTCTGCACTTAAGGGAATCATCACTAGATTTCTCATAAGTTTAGTTCGAATCTGAGTTTAAAAGTAAACTTTCATAACAAAAAAGCTCTATAAAAACAACAAAATGGCTTTTCATACCTTATTTCACGTTGACCAATCAACTTCGGAAGAAATTATAAAATTTTAAGGTGAAAAAAATGTGTGCATTTTATGTCTTTAAAATTTTCATTTAATTCGGGTTGACAAAAAACGAATTTTTATGAATGACTTATGTGAGCGGTTAGGCCGATAGGAGTTAGAGATTTTTGGTAGTGACCAATGAAATTGAGTGATTGGGTGAATGGAACACAAAAGAGCATTTCATATCAACTCTTTGGGAGGTTTCTTCGTTCTCTTTATAGTGTTTTTCTTTGTTGTTTGCTTGAGGCTATTATTGTAATCGATGACTTAAAAAAGGGAACTTATCCATCAAGCTGCTTTTTTTCTAAGAATGTGATAAATGCTTTTTTTTTTTTAGTCTTTTACCATATGCATTGCTATTTCACAGATCTTGCAAAGAGCGAACGATGCAATACTCGCTTCCATAGTGGCAAAACAGCCGCGATTAGCCGTAACGGAGAAAATATGGAAATGTGTTTTATGGAGTGAATATATTCTGTCGTTGAAAATGAATTCGATTAAATCAATTTTTTATATTTTCGTGAATTTTCGCCGTGCGGAAGGCGAAGATAACATAGAGACTTTTAAATTATCACTCTAAACTTTTTCCACCCTCTTCTATTTCTATACTTTTCTATTCCCTTGATTTATTACGTTTTCATGAGTAAGTATTTGTTACAAAGTTTTTGTGGAGAAGTGTTGCTTCACTGCGCACGTAATGACGATTCATCCTCGAAAATAATATGACCACCACAATGGGAGACCACTAACGGGGATCACTCATCTTCAAAATAACTCTTGCGACTTTTTTAAATGGTTGATTTAATTGTGGGAATATGCTGCGCATATTTAATGTTGAGGGGAGAGGTTTGAACAGTGGAGCCAAGGCGTTAAGATATCGCAAAAATTTCGCTACGCTTCTCTATAGGGCGCAGATTTGTATCAGTATCAAATTGGGAATTCCAATCTCTGATTTATAACATCGATCTATGATCATTCAGCGTTTCATGTCTTCTAAATTTTATTAATTCCGTTATAAAACGAAGTCATTCCACTTATTTCGAAATGAGACCCTAACGATTTACAAATATCTCTTTAGCTGTATAAATACTAATGTGATTCAGGAATATTTTTAATCTTTCACTACCAAATATACAACCGCATGATGTGTATAAATATGACAAAATGCTAGATATATGTTGTTCATGAATGGTGAATTTATTTGAAACAACTAAAGTATCAAGTTTCTTTTAATTTTACATTCGAATAACTCAATAAATACTAAATTCCAATTATTTGAATTGTTTTCCAAAAAATTTTCTGCTCGAAATGTTTTTGCCTTATTTGTTGTATAGTTGAATTAACCGAGTGTTCGGTTGTGGAGAATTTAGACAATTTTAGATAACGGAAAGTTTTGGATTTGAAACCTTTTTGGAAGAAAATATATATTCAGCATTTGAAATATTATAGAGGTCTTCCGCGGACGTCGCCGTGTGGTCGTATTTACGCTGAAACGAACGGTGAAGAGAAGGGGATGTCGGGTGGATCAAATGCAGGTTCGAGGGTTGTTCCAGTACAATTGCTTAGGAAAACTTCCGTTGAGGATTTTAACGAGCAAATGATCGGAATGTTGGATGAAGTGGAGAGAAGAGTCGAACAACTCAGGTTCATTTTAGCTGATCACTTATCAAATTGGCAAGCTTTTAGTGCTTTTCTTTGCTCTCTTTTCCTAACATTTCGAGGGGGTTGTTTCTTTTTTTGCATAAAAGATCTTCGCAATTCTTAACAATTTTTTCCTTCTCAAATGTTGTTCTTTGTATTTTATAACTTTCTTAGTGATCAAAGTAGATTGTTCCAAGACACATCTGTTATGAAATATATCTACTTCGTGCTGATCGAGCAAACTGTTGGTGAAATGAGACGTAGGCGAGATGAATCTGTCAGTTAGTGAACAGCTTTCACAAATAGATCACAAGAAAGCGGCTGCTCCAAAGCTATAGGCATTTTGCGAATACCCTCCTTGCACTCTCGTATTTCTTCCAGCAGTGCAAGTTTCCTTCGCCAAATGACAGGAAATAGGCTCCCCTCAGTTTATTTATATGTAAGAAATGAAAATTTGAGATTTCTCTTAAAATGAATTTCGTAATATTTAGATGTAGAATTTCGATTTGTAAATGTACTTTTGGTTGTTTCACGAAATCTGCAGTGCGATTTATGGGGGCGTGTCTAATCCTCCGAAACGCCGAGCGGAACGATGACACCCGCAAAACCGGATTCGTGAATTCTGCCACTGCTTGCTTTGATTATTTGATTTGTTTGTAGGGAAATTCCTCACGTTTATCTCGAAGAGGACTTTAGAATGAGAGTTTGCAAGGGGAGGAGGAGTGTTTATTGAAAGATTATCGAAGTACTGCTTGAGAACGATAATCCCTCACTCAGTGTTACTTTAAACCGTTAACAAGTGATCAATTTAGTCAGACAACTTTGTTGAGACGATTAATATTTTTGACCGTTAGATATCACCTCCGTTAACATCTTTATAATGTACACATTTAGAATTGAGATGTTTTAGCGAAAAATTCTGAAATTCAGTACCTTTAGTTTATTGCACACGAAGTGGATTTCATTGTTGCACTAACTGGCATGAAGTCAAAACAACGAAAATATTGTGACCAAAAACTTTGACGAGGTGATCTAAAATTTGTGTAACGAATAGAATTTAGTGAAAAGTGAAATACTGACTGGATATTTATCTTAGTGGCGTCTTGTTACTTTACTATTTCATCAAGTAATTACTTGAAAGTTCTTACTTAAAACATTTAAGGGAATCAGCGGGTCATTTGGAACAAGAGAAAGAATCATTATTGGACATGCTTGGCAACGTCAATCTTAACGCTGAAATACTTCGCCTTGGTCAAGGTAATATCTTATTATTCTACGGAATGACCATCAAATTGACATTCGTTTATATAAGACAATGGTTCGGAAGATGCTAACGGAATGGTCGTAATCATTCTAAATTTGCATTTATTTATTGCCATATATTCCATTAATTTGATTAATCATGTAATTTTAATTTATTTTACTGTGTTTGGTTAAACAGTTAAATTCAATTTTGCAGTATCCTCAAACCACAAAATTTAAAAGTTTGCTGGCAATACAACATATTTCCTTCACGATTCTTCAAGCGAATTAAACGCATCAAAAATAATTTTCAATATTATATTGTTGTACTTTTCAAATGTGCGTACTGTTCACTTTGTTCCTCTTGTCTCATACACAAGCTGTTATGATTCCTAAAACCTAAGTGAGATCTCATTAAACATTTTTCTCGTCCTTATATTAGACATTTTGATGTACGGTGGTTCTTTTGAATTTTGAGGTGGTGAAGGAACGTGTTTCCAACATTTCCATTGTAGATTTCTTTTTTCTTTTTTGCAAAAGCTTTGCACTGGAAATGCCGACAAATTCATGTGGGTAATAATGTCAGAAGCAAATTAAATCATAATTGTGAACGTGAAGGCGCTAAACTAGTCACGACTTTAGCCGCCATCTACAAATTGCATAGTATTTCTTTGGTTTTCATCGTAAACTTATTGCACAAATTCTATTCGAATATTCCTGTTTCACTATTGCGCACAGTAGCGCACTTTAGAGAGAGAATTTTTTTTTTGAAAAAGTTTAACTCTTCCTGTTTTATAATGATGAGAAATACAGTAGTGAATTTAAAAATGTAGTGTTAAAATTTTAAGTGAAAGTGATTCAAAAGTATGCTAAAGTGGCAGTGAAAAAAATTAGAACCGGAAATCAAATATCTCAGAAGGGAAAATAAATGATGAAAATCGTATCAATGACGGTATTATCGGTCAAAATTTTGTCTTCTCCTGAGATTTTCACTTTTCAATAGCCATTGTGGCAGGTTGACTTCCGCTTAATCTTTCATCAAATCCACTATCCCCGTTGACCATCTTAGTCGTATTTATGTGTTGAGGTGATGAAAGAGGAATTCTTAATCGTCTCAGAATTTGATATTTGTCAAATTTGGAGAATATTTCATCTTTCTTTCTTTTCCAACTTATACAGATGTAAACGTAATTCTTTGTTGCTTCTCTTTAAGTTTTTTTTTCTGATATTTAATCTTTAGTGGGTTATTTTGCCGACCTGATGTAGCACGTCTGGGACCAACTTAAGTCCTAGGTTCCTTTATTTTGAAGCAGTTTAAAGTGATTCTCATTTTCCTGCTTTGAATAGAAATCTTTCTAGTGTAACGTTGATAAAGTGCAGAGTCCCTATGAATTGTTGCAGTGGGGTGGGTTTGAGTGCATCTTCGAGGTTAATGGAATTGAAGGTGATCGGGAGGATATCAACGCGACAGCGAATCGACTATTGAATCGATGTCGTGCCGTTGAGGTGGTCGTTAATACTCCTCGCAATCCCGAACAGACGAAAGCACTCAACAGTGTCAACTCTCTCATCGAAGGGGCGGTCACTAAAATGCAGGAAGATCTCAAAAATTCCAAGGAGGTCATCTTCCATACTAATATTCGATTGCATGTCGATCTTATTTTTTATGCTCGGCATATCCCCTTATTAATTGTCATATTATGCAAGATACGGAATTATTATGCTGTAGCTGAGTTACAACAAAAAATAGAAGGACCAATGTTAATGCATCTTCGGTCGATGGTCCTGCTTTTTATTTTAAACAGACACTCTGCATTTCTCTCGGCTTTGTTCTTCTAGTGATACTTTTTGTGCGATGTCGCAAATTTATTCAACTAGGGTGCGTAATGACGACGACTTGTCTGTATGTTCAATGTTTTTGTTTGTCTGTTAATCCTTCAGTAATTTCAACTGAGGACCACTGACATTAGACTTACGAAATTCCCTCGGTATAATATGCAACATAGGACAACACCTCTCACTCCCATCAAATTGGTCTAACAGCTTTGAAATTTGAGGCATTTAAAGGAGCCGAGAAATTCATATCAGTTTTTCACCTGTGGGATTATTGGAAAGTTTTTTTCTTGTTGAATATTTCCACATCCGATCGGATCACTTTAAATAAGGAATCATTATTATCGAACTGCTTATTGGTGGTTGATGATTTGGGCAAATACGTAGAATGCGAATGCGCATGTTGTATCACTTCCTGTGGTAGGCTTCTTCATTTGTGCACCTTAAAGTTATAAGCAAGATCAAAACGTCATATTTTGTAACAATCGCAGAAAAAGCTGATTCAAAATTAAGAGAGGGAAAAGATTTCTAATTACAAAAATCAATTTACTGCACTGAATGCAAACAGTTGTTTACTTGACAAAGTTAGATTGATTTTTTATTCTCTTGAAGTGTATCAAACCTGAAAGCTATAGAAAATGCTGCTGAATTTGGATATTTGCTGCCGTCACATAGTTTAACCAAAATTTATTTGTAGATGGTGCAACGTTTCTTAAATGCATGCGCACCTGATCAACCGGAAGGGCCAATCGATCAGCGTTTTCAGTCACAGGTATGTTTTTATATTTGAAAAGCGCATTACGGTGATATCGCATTTGCGCGTGCTCATATGTGTGAATTTTAACGAAGTTGGAAATTTGGTTTACATGATTTGCAAATATTAGTTGACTGCTTAATTTCTTTTTGCGTTTGTGCCTCATCTTCGAGAGGAATTATAGTTGGACACATCGATGAGCTGAAAAATTTGCACAAAATATTGTAACCGATCGAATTGCATTTATAGTTGGATAAGTGAGAAAATTGACCAACTTCCTTAAAAATTGTGATATATATTTGGAGTATAGATACTTTACTGCACATGTTTTATTATTAATTTGCGATTTATGAAAATGATTGTTTAAAGGAGCGGAATTAAAAAATTATGCTAGCGCCTTCGATTATGCGTTTTTCCATTTATTTTGCGTTTTTTGTAATCATATAGCGTCAAAGGATGTGTTCTTCTGGTAATTTAGCAGTAGTCGATGTGGGGAACCTTTGTTGCATGAGCAATGAGACAAGTTCAACCATTCATTTGGATTTAACTCATTGAAAAAAACACAAGAAACTTATTTTTTCGCATTTCATTCCATAAATTTTTGATGCGGCAGTTGGATTCGATAACTTAGAGAAGATAAATTAGAATTTTTTGATCAACTTCTTCATCGTGCGGGTTTATATGTTAAGAGGGGTGGAACAATAAAGGCGATTGTTTACACCGGACTTTTTTTTAAGACACTAATTATCGTGTTCTATGGATAATATTGAAAGATGATGAATTTTTAAAGTGTAGTATTAGTGACAATAGAAGAAAACAGTAACATTCACTAAGGTTGGAGATCTGCTTAACCTGTTCTGAAAGCTTTTTATGTGAGTTAACAACAGTAATCAACAGTTGCTGTAATTGGCAATCAGTTTTTTACTCAAAATCTTTCCATAGGAGTTTTACCCTTCGAGAACTTGCGCTTGAGGGATAGGTTAACGTATTCATTAGTAAACAAAGGGTAGTTCGCTTGCTTTTCGACTTTAGACAGAACGCTAGTACGTACTGTGCTCTGTGTTATCAGCATCTAAAATCTCTGAGGGGAGTGTACAGTTGCAGAAACCATCCAGCATTACGACGCCTAGATTCCTATCTCTTTTTCTATCATTCTACCTCTATCTTCCTCTCTTTATGTATTGGGACGATAGCTGGTTGTCGTAAATGTGGTCGTCGAGTATTACAGCAGAACTGACCAGAATCATTTGAGTGCAATTAGTGATAGACGCTGGGGCATAGTCATTGTCAATTTCAGTAAATTCGACATAATTGAGCCGACTTCTCGCTGCGAAAACTCTTTAATTTTTCCACACATAGTGACCACCGATGAAATAACTGCCAAGGATAAGTTTTTATGTGGACCTCTTCAATTTCTGGTGCCCATTTTCAGGAAGTTGAGGAAGCCTAATTACGAACTGTAATAGGAAAGCACACCAGAGAAAACTGTCAGTGAACAAATCCTTACAATTATGTTATATCTCCGTTTACATTTATCACAAGGTATTTTCAGGCGGCCTAATGGAAAGTTTGCTTAATTTTTCTCGACAAATTTTGCAATTCAGCCAGTCGTTATGAAATTCGTTTGAGCGAATTTATCGAATTCTTCCATTTTATTTTTTCTCTTCAAAAATTTATTTTTTCTCTTCGACTTTCTCTACAAAAAAATATCCTGCCGTTTATGTTCAACAAAAATCCTCTTCAAAAGTCTATAAAGATGCTAAAATCAACTTGCACTTAGGCCGAATAGGTGCTATTTCACATTTTACAAGATGCGATCGGTAACAACGAATATCGAAAACGAGCAATTATGAGATGAGGTGATATGTTTCGTTTGAGGTTATCGAATGTACGGCCGACGATCAGAAGAAGATCCGCAGGCGGCTTGCAAATATAATCACACAAATCGAGCGTGCACAACGCACATGTGTGCCTTCGTTCTAATGTGCTGTGCTCTGATGATAATCAAATAATATGACGCTATTAAAGGATCCACATATTTGAACGGACTCGAGGAAGGCACATTATCTTCGAATATATCGACGAGCACTTCTGAAATTGTTTATTATATCGACATCGAAAAGATTTGAAAGGTGTTGTTCAATGATGGATTTGATATGTGAATGAAATGTCTGACTTTTAGAAGTGTATTTTGCGAATCTATGCGGTAATGTGAGGTGAAACCACCCAAAAAAAGGGAATTTTTCTGTACAGGCGTGTAGCTAAATTCATCCGCTTTGACTGGTCTATCTTTTGGTCATTGAGTGACCGAAATGATGGACAATAAATGATTTATGATGAGAAATTTCATCAGTCGATTGCCTTGCTAGCAATTGCTAGTTGAGCAGAAATTGATGCTTGAAATGAACTCATCGAACATCTTTCACTGATCGATTTTCATAAATTGCCGTTTACATCAGTATTGGTTTCCAGTAAAGTTGTTCGACTTCTTATCACTTGTTAAACATAATTGTTTTCTTTGCAAACTTCCAAGCAAAAATATTTTGCGGGTCCATGCAGTGATTGTGTCCATTCGAGCCATATATGAGTTTTGCTTATTCCCGCATATTTTGTTGTCTTGGTGTCTTTCTGTCATTGTACATGTGTTTCCAGTAAAGTGTGCTATAAGGTGTAATATACTTCTGTGAAAGTGCAACAGATTCCTTGCTACTACGATTTGTGTAGATTTATGTGGAAACAGAACAACCTATTCATAATACAGTACAAAGGTTTTAGAACCATTTTATTCTTCACATTGAGCATTAGGCAAAACTTCGAAGGTTTGCGTCTGCGAATGTCGAAAGACTGCATGTTTTTAAGTTGGAGTTTCCAGTTTTCATGCAATTATTGGATCATGTGAATATGTTCACACAATAAGCTTAGTACCTAGTAGAAACAAAGTTACAAGTTCATACCGTAAGGGTGAAACACTTATCAAAAGAATCGTGTTGTGTTGAAGTAATTTGCTGTAAGCAAGTCGTCTTTCAATATGAGATGGGTGCTTGATTAGCATAAACAAGGAAATTCGTTGTCATTATGGATGTGCGGCAGAGATTTCGAGTTGATTAGATTTCGATAAAGCAGCTGTGAAAAGTAAATTCGAAGAAATTCATCCGAATGAAACATAGTTCTCCAAGATGTTTATTTGAATTGATTCAATCAGCTACCATTTTTTTTAAATAAAAGGTGGTCAGTCGTCAAACTTGTGGTATTCATCGTGCATTGAAATTGATTAAACATCACCTCTATATTTCAGTTTTGCTCGCTGAGCGAAATGGCTTAAATTTTCGACATCGAGAGAGATCAATTAACATCAAAAAATGAAATATTTTGGTCGTTTTCTAAAACGCACCGGTTTGCAATGAGTGATCGAAAATCGAACAACAAAGTTTACGGCAGCGCTGGGTCGAACAGTAAAGACTTGGTGGCCAGTCGAACGAGGACGGCTGCCGGAGCGGCCAAGTCGAGCAATAAAAGGACTAAGTGTCCGGTCGAACAATGAAGGTTGCAAGAATCGCCTGGTTGAGCAGTAAAGGTTGTACGAATAACTGATTAAACAAAAAAAGTATCGGCAGCATGGAATCAAGCAATAAAGGTTGCCTAGTTGGACGATAGAGGTTGTCCGAATACTCACTTGAACAATAAAGGTTGCCGAATCTTCCGATCGAATCAAATGTTTCCCGAGTGTCTGGTCGATTAATAAAGATTGTTCCAGCACCCGGTGGAACAGCAAAGATTGTTCACGAGTCCTGTGAAACGATAAAAATTGAGGCGACCGAGCTAGAATGCAAAAAAAAAACTTTTACCCATTAACTGGTATTTTTTCTTCGGCTTATAATACTTTTGACGCTAAATTTTTATTCATATTCACAACTGCACTGTTCTAGACAGGTCTATTGAAAGGGTAAAAAGCCTTTACTATTCGAAATCTCTGAAATATTTCATTTACATTTGAAATAAATGCATAACAAGAATGAATTCTCCTTTTTATCCATGTGATTTGTGAATTTCAAACATGGCCGTCAATTTTTATCGATTGCAGTGTAAAGAATGAAAACTTTAGACTTCGCAACATTTTTCCATTTAAGCTAATTTGAACCTCATAGATGAATTTCGATGTTGGAAATTGTTTAAATGAAGAGCCATTTGAAAATCTGCTCACTTATATTCATCAATCGAAAAATTAAATCAATGTGCAAATGTGAATTCGTCAGAGAATTTGTTTTAAAAATGATTAACATTTATAACAGAAACATAGCAGCAAAATAACTGACAAATGCTGCAATGAAGCTTTTATAACGATTCACTTTTTTTCTGAAAATTCGAAGTCTTCGTTTATTGCCAAAATTTTTCATTTTTTTTTTCAAGCATTCTTGTTAGCTTTCACCTTAAATACATGAGTTTTTAGTTTTTATCATATTACAGGAAATATTTTTACGTACAGAGTTCGCCTCACCTACGTATTTGACTCAACGCAATCTGTACGAGTTATTAATTAACTATTCTAGGGTCAAACAGTAATATATACAAATCCTACAACCTAGACTTTTCGATGGCTCTTTTTACCAATCGATTCCCCTTTTTTATTATCCAATCAGCATATGAACGATCATAAAACAATGACTGAGTTTTTTTGAAGAGAATAGATAAATAGAAACATATTTCTGCAAAAGGCTAATTTTTCCTTTCCTTGCAATAGTTTATGATCGAATAGCAATAAGATCATAACTTTGAGAGCTATATTCTGAGTAATGTGAATTGAAATCGATGCTAAAGAGGTTTAGTAATGTTTTCCTGCGAGTATCATTGAACCTTAGTTGAAAAGTTGAGAAGTTTGTGATAAACGTTTCAAAAGATTCTTCCCGAGATTATTCGTTTGCATATTTTCGATGACAATTGGTGTAGTTGAAGAATGCATGTGAAGCTACGAGCTGAAATAACAGTTAACACTGATATGGGAGATAATCAAATGAAATTATTGATCGATAAGTTCAATGAATTGCTCACGAATACAAGCGAAAACACTTTAGATCATATCAACAGCGCCATTGATAAGGTATATTTTACTGATTTGTATGTTTTTTAAAAATTAAAGCATCTAGATGTGTTTGTTTTATTTGAAAGTGATTTACGATTAGTCATTGTTCCATGCAATGGTCTTATCCTAGAAATTGCCCACGACACTTTACCTTTTGTAGTGCTTTCTTGTCTATAATAAATGTCGAGATAGACGAGAAATTTATTCGATGGAGCACTTCATTACCACTTGCTTCGGGAACTAATCAGTAATCCTGGAAAATTTCCGGTTTTTGTTCAGCTATGAATAAGCGATCGCAACGCTTATAACCGATTCTCTCTCTCATGTGATCATACACGCTCAGTTTATACAATATTTCACCATTATTACTATTCAGTCAACTCAATTGGACGATATCTATGTGCCACAATTATTGTCATACTTGACGAGACAATGTTAAAAATAAGAATGTTCGAACTTCCTCTTAGGCAAGGCTTTAATTTTGACAATTTAAATTTAGTTTCTTTCGATTATTTGAGGAAGTTGTGATATAAATAGCATTTGAGGTATAACATCGTCTATGAGATGCTATGATTGCTGACGGTATTCAGATGGCATTAAATGTCGGTGAAACATCAGCTGGCTTCAACTCGTCATCTATGACTGCAGTGATTCTTGTGCTCGTTGTGATCATTTTATCATTGGTGATCGTCCTTATCATTGTGAAGTTGATCAATGAGATCATCAAGAATGCTAACCTAAGGAAGTGCTTCAAACGACAACCACAACCTCGACTTCAAACGAAAGTTTAATAAATCGCGTTCTATAAATTTGGTGAATGAAAATTAACATTACTGCCAAATTGGTTGTATTTATGCGTTAAGTTAATTGTTATTACAATAAATACAAATTTGCAATAAAAGCAGCTTCAATTATAACAGCCTCATAATATAATCATCATATAATTGAGTTCATTCTCGTAAATTCAGTTCAATCTCCTATAAGCGCAATTCCTTAACAAAATATTTCAATGCTTAGGTGGAAGCT
This sequence comes from Baylisascaris procyonis, assembly GCA_037389465.1. Taxonomy (NCBI): domain Eukaryota; kingdom Metazoa; phylum Nematoda; class Chromadorea; order Rhabditida; family Ascarididae; genus Baylisascaris; species Baylisascaris procyonis. Next base: position 676,571 of record JAZARR010000082.1, read on the forward strand.
TTATTAGCTGATGGGACAATTATTTCAAGTCCATGTAGACATGATCACCTGGCGGAAAACTGATAAAAAGGAGGCTGAACGAAGTAGGAGAGCGCTTTCGTACAGTTTAGAATTATAGGTTCGCGAATTTGGTGCCAATATTAACTTCAAATATGGCTCGAAAATTTGAAAACTTACCTCTTATTTTGGCGATGAATGAGTGATTATGGAAGTTGCATGTCTCGTATAGTGGGTGGGTAGGTTAATGTGATAACCTTGCGATGTCCTGTAAAATGTGAATGCTGTGCGTTGTTTTTCCCATAGAATTCTCATCACGTGGTTTTAGGGCGAGAGGCTGCTGATGAAACTGTCCTCAATTTCTTTTCCATAGCACTTTTGTAAGAAATCTACATAAACTCGGGCAAAAAGCCATGAAATTAATTTGCATATTTCGTTTGCAAATTTATTGTTACACTGACGATGAGTAAACGAACTCGTCATTTGTCAGTTTTTTCTACGTCTACGCGGTCGCATCTTCTTAATTCTATCTAACTGTACTCACCGAATGGAACGCGGAACTCTTAAACCGGTTTGTGTACTCAGTTGTGAAGCAACAGTCGGTAGGGGATAAGGATCGGTACGCAGTAATATAACTGGCTTATTTGACTGATTTTTTAACTTGCGGAATGTGTCACACCACATTCAAGTTTAGCAGCAGAATGAAGAAAGCTGCAAAGGAACGCTACAACAGTGAAGGGGAAGATATGGGGAAGGAGGGAGGGTCTTTAAACAACTGCAAGTAAAGGTCCACGAATCAGCCAGATCAAACTCCTCGTGCAATGAAAATTATGAGATCGGAGCTACAAGCACAGAATTTTTAACTGAGTGAAGCAAAATATATTTCTTGCAAGCAGTTCATAAAAGATTCCATCTGGGGTTAAGCAGTATCAAAATGTGATAACGCATTACTCACTCTTCCATTCCGCTCATGGAACGACAGACCAATTTCGTAAATTATCAATAAATAGTTAAATATGATGAACAGTTTCTTCGCTATGTATGACCCTACTGTTCTTATGTTTAATTTAAAAGGCGGTCGTTTTCTTTGGTCCAAGCAATCTAAAGCAGAAGTCTTCTTGCAAATTTAACTCTTAATAACTCTTTTCGGAAGTAACAAATCAAACTGAAGTACGTAGCGCACAGTATCCCATGAAATTTTTTGACGATTAGGAGAAGGCTCGATGAGTGAAGAAGATTGCCATGAGACGCTATCAGCAAAAAATGTGATTCTTTAGAACTTGTCACCATCAGAACGCAGCAACGGACAAATGAATTCAACAGCTGCCGATGATTCGTTATATACCGCTACGAATGTTTTAGGGGTATGTTGCATCATGTTTTGAGTATATTATTAGTATACTCAGCTTTTCCATATTGTAGTATCGCTTGGAACCATCAAAAAATAGAACAATGAAGTGGATTGGGTAATTAAGAGGCAGCCGCCGAAAAAAAGTGCTGTTATAACTGCAATACTCTCAAGGAGGTACAATGTTTATTTCTAGAAGAAATCTCTAAAGACTCAATGTAGCGACAAACAGAGTCGGATTCTTAGAAGACTTTGTGTGATATTACTGTGCAAATCTAAAAAAATAATCAATATATTTCAGAAAGTGGAGAGAAATTTCGTTGGCATTACAAAGAAAATACGTCAAAATCCGTACGCTTCATATTTTCGCATTATTTTTATGTGTTATGCACACATTATTTGCATCTGGCATATTGCCGTGTTACATTTTGTTTTCCTATCAGCATTGCCAAATGATAAACAATCTTCAAAATTTTTGATTTAAAACAACTGAAAAAATAGGTAACAGTTGTTGTGAAATAATGCAAGGAAATATGCCCATAATAGCCGAGAAACAGAGGAGAAAAGGAAATTTTCTGATCGAAAATCGTACTGGATGAGTAATTTAAATAGAACGATTAGTACTTTATTCCACTGCAACGCTGACTGTCATGCGCTATATCGAAGTAAATCTTTATGCATCAATTTAGTTTCGAATGCTCAGGTTTGTGTCTTTTTTTAAATTTTATATAAATAAAACCATGAAGGATTGCGTATTCATTTTTCGTCAGATACGCGCAAAATTTTTGTCACGAACAATAAAGAAATCAAGTTTTTCAGATGGCGAACAAGCGGCTTATAATTATAGGCTTATAATTTTAAAAAGTAATAAGGATTATTTTACAAGAAAACAACAACGTAATAAGAACATCCAAAGCAAATAACAAAGAATGTTAGGGTATGGAAGTGAAAATTTACCCAATAAATCAGTGAAAGAGCGCAAGTTTTATCCTTGCAAAAATAGTATGGCTTCATTAAGCGAAAGGTGTTTGGAAAATTCTTCTACTTCTGAAGAACTCGAAAGAAGATGCCAGGTGATTGAGGATTTATGGTTTGATGTCTTTGTCTGTGCATATATGCGTTCGTATGAAAAACGTAGTGTGAAATGGTCTCGAAAATTGAAAAGAAGGAAGACTTCAGGGAACGGAGCTGTTCAAATGCGATGTTATTAGCGTCTTCACCGTTGTCCGTCGATCGTCCGGATTCATCCCGATCTCGCAATTTGTTACAGGTCTTTAAAGCTCACTTTTATCCTCATTTCAGTTGCAGTGGCTTTTCAACCACAATTGCGTACCTTTTCATAGTGATGTTTTTCGAGTTTGAAACTTTGATTTAACCTCCTTCGCTTCGCTTGTAGACGTAAGAGTCATATTGGCCTTAAAATATAGTAATAAATGAAATGAAACAAATAAAAGAAAGTGACGCAAGAACCATGGCAAGAGCAGTAATCAGTAGAATTCAAAGAGAAGCAATACTCTCGTTTTCGAAGGCAGTTGCTGTGACCAGGTAATGTGCTCTAGATTTTTAGTGGGAATAGATTGATCAAATCAGTCGGAATATGGTAACATCGAGGTCATAACCACAGAGTGAGACATCTGATTTCCCTTGCATTATACTTGCAATACATTGTGTTACCGTTCCTTTCACTGTATATACTGCACCTCAAAATATAGTTCATGTTTCCTTCGGCTAACTGCGGGAAGAAAGAATTTCGCTGTTCATGAGGGCTAAAAGCTTTTAAAAATAAAATAAGGCACTTATTATTCAAGCAATAAAAGCAATTTTCAATAAATAAAACCAAATACGCAGACCATTCAGATTGAAAGCACATGTTCGAGTGCAAAAACAGTGCCTGTTCAAGCAGCATCTACGCAGCATGCATCCGATGTTCTGAAGCTGAAATGACTGATCGCAGAAAACGTGCTTGACAGATACGTCGATAATGCAGGAGTACACAGCACTTCAATGCTGCATTTCTAAGCGCTAGATCCAGTGAAAGAACATCCGGTTGGGTTACATTTCTAGCACAGTGCTGGAATATGAGGGATTAAAAGAGCAATAAATAGATTTCCTGACTCAGAAAATGGAAGCATATAACGGATTTCTTTCGAAATGTGGTGGGTCATATACTGTTTTCAGTCGAAGAAGCTTGACATTTAGCTCATCATAGCATAAGAAATCGGTGGTTGAGGTGGTGCAGGAGCCCTCACGCTCATCAGTGATCATGCTTTGATTTGTGCTCATCGCAGCATTCTGTTTCTTGCCGCAGAAATTGCACTTCGAGTTCATGAAGAGGACACGGCTATTTTGGAAAGGTGGTTGCTTAAACATTGGACCTGCATCTAAGTCAGCTCCATAAATTCGGAAAATTCGTCAATGCTGACGAAAACACTCAGAACCACCAGGAAGTTCTCTATGACATCCGCAAAGCGTTACGTACGAACGTCGTCCTTATCGCATTTGCTTCACTTAGTTGTTGTTTTTCCATGCTTTCAGACGCATCATTATTTCATTTTTTCTTTGCTGCCATTTTTATTTCGTGTTTTCTTCATTACTTTCTGGCTTCACTCTAGAGATCCACTGTTGCCGGCTAATTCAAAACGTTTGTCCCATTCACTCCTAACTTAAAAGTAGTGCATGTGATCCTCATTTGACTCATCTCGACGGTCATAATCACTCTAATTCGCTGTCATTTTGACCATCAGCACCCAAACTCCCGGAAAGAATTTTGCAATGATATATGCCTGATAAAATTCTCCTAGATAAATGTAGAATGCGAAAATTCAAGAGCTTGACCAGCGATTTAATACAATGAGTTTTTCTACAACCGTTGATTATTATCCACACAGTTGGTAGCAAGCAGAATTACTCTCACATAGGTTAAGAGAAGACATTTTAATGTGACCTTCTGTATCTTCCTTTTTCCATCTTTTACCATTATTTTTTTGTATGTAACCTACTCTTAAAACACTTTTCTTATCACATTCTACCCATTTTTCTTGTCATTTTTATACATTTTTTTGCACTGCACAAATTATATTTTATTCAAGCTGACTGCACCCACATGTGCCATTTTCACATCTTTGTTGCTCTTTGCATATGTTTAGAAAAAAGTTATATTCTCACCTATGTTAAACAGATATATTCATTTATTCAAAATATGCGCGTCTAAAACACATCACTCAGAAAAAACCTCATAAAGGAACCATCGGAAGTGACAATCACAAACGAGGAAAGAATGTAATGAATAGAATTGTCGCAAGTTGTGAAATGTTCTAACGTCGCCAAAGGCGCATGAAAAGACTGAAAAGCTTCCGTCCTACCCGTTCAAGCCCCTCCCTCACGAAGACAACTTAATTGAAAGTCGACTGGTTCAAATTAACAAAAATTAGCATCAGTTTACGTGTTACGATAACAGTGATCTTCAAATTTCAGAAAACGGACTCAAGCGTTGTGCAGAACTCGACAGCAAAGACAGCACAGCAACCGTGCTGTTTACGTGACGATGAGGCCGCAACAAGTTCCACAAGGTAAATCAATTTTTATCTGACAATATTTCGTTTTTTCCCTTATTTTCTTTAATTTACTCGCTGATCAAAAGAATGCAATATGCAAGTAAAATCGAAGTGCTCTGCAACAGTCTAAATTAAGAGTATGTGAAAGTAGCCCAACTCCATTGCGCATCGCTGCAACGAGCACCACATTTGCTATTCCACAATACCTACAAAATTGTAGCGGTCGAGTTTTAAAGCGACGCACAGCCTATCGGACATCTGCATCGTTTTATATAAATCTTTTACACTTCTCTTATGCCGTTTTTGTTCAACAATTGCCTACAATGAACGGTGCTAACCAATGCTTTCTTCGTTTCCACCTGATTTTGAACTTTCCTGAGACTTGACACTTTTTTATTAATATTGTGTAAATTATGAATAATTCTTCAGTAGCAGCTGCCCAAAGATAACGAAAAGCTCGAAGAATAAATCGACAAGACGATTTCAAAGTTTGTCCTCCATCAAAGTTTTTCTTGACCACCTCATCCTCGTTCGTTTGCTTAATGAAAATTGGCTGAACGACTCAATTCCTCAAAGGTTTTAAAGTCCATTGAGCATTGACAATACAAAGTGCAATACTTATATCACAGATGAAATATCTAAATCTTAGTCACAATTTCTGTCAACGTTAGAAAGAATGAAATGAAATTCGTTTTTTTTTTTTAATTTTGGCCGTTGGTAACTTTTTATTCAACAATGAAATGCAAAGTACCAACAGCCAATGAGGCACCAACTTCTCTAGTGCCATTCACATCCACCCTATAATTCATTTATTCATTTATAGAAAGGCGAAGACCAAGTGCACCGCAAGCATCAAAGCATCAATCTTGTAGGTGCTTTGTCTCTTTATTTCTCTCTTCCGCTCTTTCCTTCTATATTTCACGTAGAATCGATGCTTAACTATATTTATAAAGGTTTGAATTTTCATAACTTAAGTTTACTAGCTGTTCAAGAAAAAATAGACCAATTTGGGCCTTCCAATAAATGAGATAAAAAAATTTTGAATAGAAGTCCATATTTGTGCTACACGATGGCAAATAGACCAATTTGGGCCAATAAACGACACTTTATTATACTGAGCTCAATAGTAGCTTTAGGTGAAACCATATTGCATCAGTGCTAGTTTATCGTGTACAATGTAGAAATTCTTATTACATAAGGACAAAATGGATTAAAAATTCGGACTTTTAGTTCGACAAACAACAGTCTATTCGTTGCGTCAACATCGCTGTGCTAGTAGCGAAAGCTCACCCAGCATCTGTCCTTCGGTTCGATTACTTTAATATAAATTACTTATGAATATACTTTATCATACATGAAAGCTTTCAATATTTTCTACTGACGTCAGTAATTTTACTTTCAATGAGATTATTATACTTTGAAATTTGTCTTCAATGTGATTTGTTTGTCTTCACTGATTTTGCACAGTTTTTTGAATTCATAAGGTCTGCCAGAAAGAATGGGAGGGGAGGGGGGAGTGAATGAATGTTTTGCACTCTTAATTGATCGAATGATTTCCTTCTTCAACAACTCTAGATAAGAGACCACCTCGGGTTTTGATAAGGGCCCTCTGGAAAGTTCGATCAGAACGAATGATTAGAATTTTACACAAATTATTGGCTGGTACTTGTACGCAATAGGATATTTGAAAATTTCGGTTCTCATTAAATGGTGACAATTTCTGCATGAGATGCATATTTACAGACATAAATAATTTTGTTCATATGGGTAGGTTCTGTGGGATTGCAGTTAGAGGAGAGATGGATAATTGAGCAATGAATAACACGTTACGACAATGTTGCTTTTTCCTCCTTTCCCCTTTCAGATTCATTCTAACGAATAGGAAGTTTTCATTGTGGTCCGCACATGGAAGCCAGAAGAGAGTAAGCCACACGACATGGAATCAATCAGAAACACTTCACATCGCTTTTCTTCGAGTAGCTTTTATAGCAATTTAGAATTTATGCAAGCGGTGATAAAAATTGAGAATTTGAGCATATTGAAATTCAGCGATTATGCTCGCTGGATATTATACTGCTCTACATTGTTTTTCAAAATTGACCTTCAAAAAGTAGTAGAATGTAAAACTCGAATATAGAAAACACTGAAATTTCAGATCACGCAGAGAAGTGAAAAATCGCCGAGGACACAAGATGAGAATTCCCCCACCCGTCTGTCAAGAAAGTCCTTCATCGAGGAAAGTATGCAGGTCTACGATAATGCGATGCAGAGACGAATGAAGGAATTTGTGAATCACGTTAGCAGAATTCTTATTATATAACATTCACAACACAAAAGCGGTGCATGAGGTACACTGAAATACTGTCTTTATGTTCTTCGCCGCTATCCACCTCTACTGTGCTTCCAGAAGAGGCGTGTGCATGAAGTTGCTGGAGTGAGGGATGGATGAGTGGGATGTTGCATGTTCCTTTGTGCGGGCAACTCATTTGCTTGATGATTGCGTCAATCTGTTTTCAACAACGACTTTTGGTTTATTTGATTTAAAAGTATTTTTAAGGGATTACTCAATAACCTTGACCAATATCTGTCATCCTCCTCAGCATTTTCATACAAAAGTAGAGAAATTCATCAACAAGAACGCAGTCAATGTTCATACAGCACATTCATATTCATTCATAAACGTGAAAAATATGAAAAACTTTTTACAGTGTCTTCAAACACCAATCAAAGATATTGTTGCGCAATTTGAGAAATTAAAGAACATTGTGCCACTTCCGTCTAACTCATTTATCGGTCGGCTTCCGGTAAACCTAAGGAAGAATAGATACTATGGTTAGTAATCCTTTGACTCTCCTATCGATTGTTGAATAAAATCACCTTTCTTGCATTCGTTAAGTTGCCGATCGTGCACATTTTATAAGTGTCTATATCTATGATCTCTCGTTGAGTGAATGAAAATTTTTTTGAACTGAATACTTGAATAGATACTACTAAGTATTAACCGTCTGTAATCAGAAATTTAATTTCAATTTGATTTGTTTCTCATAAATTTGCGGTGTCAGAATTACCTTTCAGATGTTCTCGAGTTCAACAAATTTTCCTTCAAATAGGCACAATTAAAATTTTTAAGTGTTCAAAAAGTAAAAATTTTTAGATATTTTCTGTCTTGATGCAACTCGTGTTATACTACAAGGTCAACAAGAAGATTATATACATGCAAATTATGTTCGACACAAAGTACTTCAGAATACTTTTATTGTAACACAGGTAAGCATTCTAATTAACTTAGCAACAGATTTTAAAATGTCAATTTCATATTCATCATCGCACAATATGCACAACAAGTGTTTTAATTTGAATAAAAATACGCATATGGCTGCAATTAAACTTCATATCCTATTGCTCAAAAATATCTCTGATGAGATTCAGCAAATGTGACAACATTCATAGCAGATATTTTTCTAGAAGAGGTATTGCCATGTTTGTTATCATTTAAAAGCAGCTCGCGCTTTTCAAAGGTATACCTCAAGAACTACCTCGAGAACTTGTAGTAAGACTCGCCGAAATAATGATTCGTAAATGAATTAATGAGAGCGATGGTCGAATGTTCTAAAGCAGATTTCATGAGACCAGCACTAAATTTGAAATCTGTATTTATTTTAATGCTTATCAATAATTTCTTTTTTGAATTTTTGAAAGCAAATGAACGCGTTTAATCGAAAAGGATTTCAGGGACCTTTACCAAATACGGTTGCTGATTTTTGGCATATGATATGGCAAGAACGTACAGGTGTTATTTTCATGCTTTGCTGCTATACCGAAGAGAATAAGACCAAATGCGCGCAGTACTTACCTAAGTAAGTACCGCTATTAAATGATTCTAACTCGTAGCTTAATAGATTCAATTTCCTTTGTTGATTGAAGTTCTCGTATTGGTCGTCGAAGAATGCTGCTAACATATCTTCAGGGAAAGGCTAATGAACTCTCGGATAGCTGAGTGAAGATGTGAAAGTTAAAGTTATTTGCATTCCCGTCCCCAACAATTCACAGATTTTTCTTAAGTAACTCGGAGTGGCTATTAATTCGGCAAGAAATCTTAGCTTAGAAGTGAACGTTTCAGGGTCGGATTGATTGATTTTGAGGTGCACTAAATATCCCTAAACGAGCTCCGCGCATTTCTTTATTAAAAAGCATTCTGGAATTTGAAATCATAATGCAACTGCAGTTTATTACGATTGCGAGGAAAAAAATGCTTTATGAGAGTGCGTGGCCAGGTGTTTTTCATCGTCATGAATACTGTTTATCCATTATTGTTCATCTGAAATGGGGCCAGTGATTGTTTTCATTTAATGGCTTTAAAAGCGGGAATGAACATCATACTGTATTTGATGGAATATAAGGTCCGAACTTTTGTTATTTTATAAGGGAGGGATGGGGGTGGGAGGATCATTCGCATTCGAAGTAGCTAATTCTAAAGAGATGTTCATTAGGAGAATACTTTCAAGCAACAACGTAATTTAGTTAAATGTCTCACACTACGGTATATGCGCCAATCTTCAAACTTTAATTTTGCTAATTACAGCTTAAAATTACGCAGACTATTTGTTGCGGGTCTCCAAATAGAGATTAAAGCAAGATCAACGTTCCATAAAGGTAGAATAATAAAAACACAAATTGTATTATCAAATGGCGAAGTGAACTTGACGGTAATGCATTATCAATGGACTAGTTGGCCCGATTTCAAGGTGAGTACCAATCGTTCACTTAACGGTATCTTTGCATACTGTTAGCTGATTCCTTACCAACCAAAAAACAAAGCGCATTAATTGAGCATGAATTTACGGAATGTTTTCATTTCTTCAGTGCCATCAGCATCCGTATGTTTCTTTGATTTCGTATCAAACAACATTTTCATAGTGGCGGAAACTAGCAGTTTATTTAATTGACACTTCACTTACAATTTTGAGTGTACTTACATATCATCTACCATCGTAGACAAAACATAAATTTCGTTTCATATTCCTTCTTTGTGGTGATGAAAATTTGGGCAAATGTAGTTATCGCTTCGATAGAGAATGCTTTATTTAGATACCTAATGAGGATTTCAAAACGCCATTCTATCTGCTGCAAAAGTCGCGTACTTCACCTACATGTACCGTTGTACACTGCAGTGGTGGTGTGGGTAGGAGTGGTACATTGGTTGCGCTTGAAATGTGTCTTATGCAATTGGCCGCTGGACGAGTTCTCCGAGTTTCCGATATGGTGGCTTGCCTTCGCAATAAACGAGCACAATCTGTGCAGACCAAAGAGCAGTACCTCTTCATTTACAGGTATATGCAACATTGTGCCAATTGTTTAAGTATTCTAGGTGGCAGCAAAATGCATAGCGGCATAGCCTTTGCTCTATTCTTGTCGTTCCTAACGCTTCACATTTGGTGCTGTTATATTATACGTAATGTTACGCTGCTTATCTTTATCGTTCTTCTCGTGATGGCAACAAAATGTTCATGTAACATGCATTTCTATGTTTACAAGTCTGGTGTAATATGACACAATTAGGCATTGAAAAATAGACAATATAGTACAGATCTTAATTTTTCGTTCGATACAATGTAGTATCTGCGGGATCTTCGACCGTCGGCATTTTGTGCCCTGACAGGAACCTCTGCCGCAAGCTATTCCCTTGGCTGTTTTATCCTGGTTCATGCCTTAACAAATCACTCATCAGGAATAAACCTCGACCGATAATCCCCCTCGCATCCACCTATCGGAGAGTAAAACATTGGAAGAAAATTGTTTTTCTGTCGAACCTTATTCTGTCGCCTGTTTCATTGCTGACTCAAGTGCTGGAAGAAACTTCTAAAAAACAAAGCGAATATTATCTTGTCAGCTGGATGCGCTTAGAAGTTTATGTAAGAAAGATCGATGTTTCAAGGAATTATTGCCACTACGATATGCGGTATCCATAACCAACTGATGTTTCAGAGCTTTAGTCGATTTTGCAATCAGTAAAACGATTGTCTCTCAACGCAAAGCGCAACCATTCATCGACAAATATAAACGGTTTTGTTTTCCGGAAATGGCACACAGTTAAATGACCACTGGATGCCTTCTAGCACAGATGCATTGTCAATATACATCGATTTGTAATTTGTAATTTTACGAGTTAATAAAGTCATTTCATAACTTTTTACATTCGCTGATATACTGAACCTTTTCAATTATTCTTGAGAGAAGTTAACTTTGCAAAATGTCTTTGAATTGAGTGCTTAGAAAATACCACAAGTATCTACATAAACAACCACTGAAGTCATAAGAAACTAGTGGAAGTCTGACAGACAGGAAGTGACCTAGCAAAAGCATCAGATGTATATTCGAATAAACTTCGTCCCTTAACTAGTTGGGCGTGCAAAGTGCATAAATGCGATGAGGCATTTCAGTCAACTGTGCAGATCAGTTAGCATTAAAATTCTCATATTTAAAAACCAAAATGGACAAGAACGCAATGCAACTTTTATATTGGATTAGCACGCAATTAAGTATTCGGATGACCAATCGGTTCAGTCGCCGATATACAGATTTGTTCGATTAGGCTGGGAGAGCAATAGTGGAATGATCAATTAACCGAAATGTTGATAAGTTTGCAATTTCAGCTACACTGACAATGAATTGAACGATCTAGCAATTTCCGTGTCTTAAACATGAAAATAACAAACCCCTCGACATATTGCCACTTAAATAAACGCACAATGGCAAATACTGTAGAGATGTGTTTGCACGTGCAAATCAAAAAAAAAATGTTTGAATATTGAAGACGTACACTGAAATGCAATTAGATGGAATTTCACATAAAGAACATTGTGGTTCTGATGTTGCATGCTTCAAAACGTCGATTCATCTGAAAACTTCCATCGGTAAGTTTTTTTTGCAAGGTTCACGAATTTTATTATGATTACATTTTTATGTTGTAATGAGTTTTACTATCCAACTTACCGATGGCACAAATTACTCTCATATTTTGCTGTGTAAGTAATTTCAACAACTCTACTTCAACTCATTGCATAACTTGTTTCATCCCATCATCAAAAATGTGTTCAAACTTTTTCTCGTAATATCAATTTCAACGTTGTGTTCATAAAAAACACAATTCCTCCACTGCTGCCCATTATAGACACTAAAACCGTGGTGCAATTGAACTGCAGCCAAATTTTCGACATCATTTTTATGTATTATTATTGGACACCTTTGCTCTCTCTGTGCATAATTCTTTTATTTTAAATTTGTAGTCATATCAAAAGTCCAAACTAGCCGAGTGATAAGGTCGACTATCGCTTGATAAAACCTCATTATAAGTGCACAATCGGTTGCCAACAAAATTAAGAGTTAAATTGGCAGTATGAATGAACAATGTGAGTGCTTCTTGAACTTAGAAATAATGCGATAGCCGCACACGTGGATGGACACCTCTGCTTATAACTTATATTATCAATAAGCAGAAGTTAATCTTTCTTGTGATCACTCATTCTTGCTTTGGCAACAATAGATGGCCAAGTAATCTCATTAAAAACCCGCCTTATCTGTTGCACAGATCGTTAAGTCCAGAACCCCAGTCGATCGACAGCAGAAGTGACAAATGGGGCAAGCTTCTCATAATCGAATGGAATATAAGTGTAACATGCTTCATATAATATAATAATATAAAATTACAGTAGATTGCTATTTAATAGGACAACGAGAGGTGATTTAAAGAGCTTATCATAGGTACTCGAGACCTCCGAGTAACGATACTTCTGGTAGGCAAATTCTAATAAATCGAGTAGTTTGATTGTTCTGACTGTATGCATTATTTTTCCGTCCACAGCTATGGATAGTGATTCAGGAAGATATCAAAAAAAGGATGTGAAGAATGTTGAAGCTGAGAAAGGTTATGTAGGAGAAATGGGAATGATGCAGCAATCCCAAACAGAAAAGCCATCCCCACAAGTTCTTTCTTTCGATACAGCATCGCTACTGAGTTTTGATATGTTAGCAGTTCTTTCTTCAATTTTTGTGACTAGTTATGAATATTTCATTTAGAAAATGTCTGCAAGAAATGCCCTATTTTTGTAAGAATATAGCCAGCTGGAAAACATTTTAGGAGTTTGAATATCCAGCATTAAGGTGCATCACTTCACAAATCGTTTTTTAATGTAAGGTTCACATTTTGGGAAAATTTATAAAGCGCTCTAAAGCTCAATCACGGGCTATATCTCGCTTGTGGGTACCCTGATAAATCAAGCCTAAATAAAACACTCTTTGGAACTTTTTAGAGATACTACAGTAGACAGTGAGCATTTTCGCATTGTAAGCATTTAAAATACTTCAAAAGGCAATGCACTTCATCACTGAAAATTCAAACTTAATTACGAATAAACTTTTACTCTGGATTAAACTCCTTCATTGAGATTAGCGAAAGGTGAGTGCGGTAATGAATCTGGAAATCCAGTTGACAGGCGATATGCATGACTGCCTACTATTCTTCAGCTTCCATACTACTTTAGTTTTGAAGGTATCGACGTGTGGAAAGAACACGAAACGCAGAAAAAATATAGAGTACTGCTTCTCAGAAGCTATCCCTCAGCAATTTCGTTGTTTTTCTAGACGATGAGCAATGTTTGCGACGTAATACAGCCCGCTGGCCTCCAGGCGACACATCGAAGAAATGGCGAATTTCCTTGAAGCGCTAATGATTTGCAGCACTTATCATTGGTGATTTTAACATGTCTTCCTTGGTAAACAATTTCAACTTCAGGAGCAGACCTTTCAAATAATTCTTACACGTTTTACATCTTTCAAGGCCGCAAACTGCTTATTGGAGGCTTGCAACACGAATGTGCTGAATATTCGCTCAAGGCTTATGTCGTTTACTATTTTTAGAATCTGAAGTGGTGTGGTCGCCCACGATGTCACATTAAATGCACTGAACATGTTCATAAAACCTGAATACATCAAATTAAAACATTTATATGCCCTAATTGTTACCAATCTAAAACTGATTTGAACTCGTTCGGTGTTTTTCTGATATTCCTTTCGACGATGTACTTTCATTCACCAAGTGATTTATGTAGACACAACAGGTGCAGAGAAGCGTGTGTACTTCGACCGTTACCTTAAAGTGCTTTCAAAAAAAGGTTGCAGGAATCTGGAATAAACTGCTCTCCTCGCCCCTCTCCAGGGATTATTGCAGCAGGAATGTCTCTGTTTTCATTAGCCGCTTACATCAGACTAAGCTTCATAATAGACTACATTCCCAACTCTCCTTCATTTCCTGCGTTTTTTCCTTTATGTCAAAGTGCATTTTATGAATTTCCACTGCTTATAAAGTTTCCTCCATCATCGGAAGATTTAATTTTTTACTCGTTTACCCATCAACGTAACTAATTATTATAACTTGGCACATTTCAATTCTGCATTAGCAAAATTCAAACCAGAGTTCATAATTGCATCCCCTATGAATATAAATGTCATAAAAACTTTGCCTTTTGGCATGCAGAAGTACTTGCCTTGACACAATTTCTTACGCGTTATTTATTGTTTCTTTCTCAAGTGAAGACAACGATCAAAACGAAAGCGCATGTGACCGATCTGTATCAAATCGTGTTCTCGATCCCTTCAGGGAAGTTTAAGGCAAGCAGCAGGCAGATTTGCGGCGATTAATGCACCGCAGGGTTCCTCCTTTTGTCAGCATGGCTGTGTCTATGAGGCGGCTGCGTGCCGTATGCTGTCACATAAACGGACGAGCCTGTCTTATAACAAGGCCATTTTCTGGTGAGTGCAACAGCACGACATGTGTTGCGTGTGCGCACAATAAGGCACATACGGCGTTTCAGGGGAACAACGAACACCATCCAACAGTCATCTCTTCAAATGAGTCAATAACCATACAGCCAACACCTCTCCAGACTCGTTGCAACAATCAACAACAAAGCTTTCACGTGATCGGGAATCAGTAAGCGTACCCACGATTACCCCCACTCACGAATATGTTCACATGTCGATGTAACAAAATAGATATTCATGTCAGTCAATGCCCTCTAGAAAACAACATCAAACAGATATAATCCTGCAGTTACCTGAAAAAGCGATTGCCTATCTATAAATAACTGCTCATTCGTCCATATTCACTTTAACAAGCAGCATTTCATAAGTACAGTCGCATATTCCAAAACAGCGGCTCATAAAATAAGTATTAGAAGTTCATATGTGACAAGCTAGGCACTGTAAACCTCCTTCAGATGCAATATTTGCTGCAAGTACTACTTCCTCTAAATATTTGAGGCACTTTAAATGTATCGCAATATCTCTAGAAAATCGTCAAAATGTTCGGATTCTACGTATATATGGGATCGACAAGGAATCAGAGAGCTAGTGAGAGAGGAGGGGGAAGGCTTAAAGAAAACAATTAAGATGAAAAGCAAGAAGGAAACACATTCTTGACTGAGAAACTGTTCGAGTGAGTCAATATAAGTACCATCTTATTGTATTTATACGCTCATTACCCGAAGTTCAATCGATTATTGACGAGTTCACAAGTTCTTTTATTAAGCGTTAATTCCCCGCACTTAAGACAACTTGGTTCACTCCTCACATCCCCTTTTATCCCCCTCTCCCTCTCTAATCCCTTCTCACCTCACAATAACCCCACATGTTCTTTGGTTCACTTAAATTGACCTGATGATGAAATGTGAAGAGGATACGTAGTGACCGTGCCTTCTGTCCACGCCATTTCTTGCCCATGAAAATCTCTCCCCCCCCCCTACCCCTCCTCACTGTACAATTCGATCCCTTTGCCATGATGAATTCTTTTCGAGATTCATAGTCCATAATAATCGTTGCCAAGGTAAACAGCCTTCAGTTATAACCTCTCAAAACATATAACAGGCACAGAACAAACAAAATCACCGATCAATTCCATAAAAATTACCTTTATAGGAGGAGAATTCTCTGAAAGAAATGCTACATACTCGATCATGCATTCTTAAGTTTAATGACGAATTTAACTGGTGTACCTTTACAACCCGCTGCTTTCGATCACTTGTTGCGACTTTGTATTTCACTGACAAACGAACTCACCAGCGGATTTTTAAAATCCGTCTACGAAAATTAAATCCATGATTCCATCCCACATCTCATAGAGTTGTTTCTTCAAGAATAATATGCCAACATTTATAACACGAGGCGCGTCTTTTGTGAAATCATACATAATAGGCGGTGCTGACCTGTGATTGCTATTCAATTGTTTGGAGGCAATCATGCCTGCGGAACAATACATGATAAATGATGGCCTGAGTGAACAACCATAAACATACAGTCGACCATTTGACGATATATTTCCTCATTGTCGCAAAACGGCCGATATCAAAGGTGAAGCGCAATTTTCCATTCTTTGCAACAGCAGTCTTCATGGGGCGACAGTCGAAAGTGAGAGAAGAACCATTTCTGGTATAAAAGAGTGAACTATGGGAAATAACCCACAGTTCACTCTTTTATATCAGAAATGATTCGATTAGACGATTTTCACACGCCTGCTAAAAGAGGGGTAACACTGATAACTCTGATAACAAGTTCTAGCAGGAAAAAACTTTCAGAACAGAAGAAATATCGCAAATCCAAAGCACTGCCCTCTGGAGATCCGGAGCTTGTCCCAAAATGGTGACAAAGCCTCCACTGAGGTCTCCACAGAACGGTTTCTTAGCAGTAATAATCCTAGAGTGAAGACCGCCTGGTTCCTGTTGCCGATACTCCCTGAAAAGAGCAAGCGCTCTGCTAATGCATACGACTGTTATAGTCACTTGAATGGGCATGAACGCAACAACACTAACGGGGAAAGTGGAGCAATCACTTCAGCCTCAAATGGATAAAGAAAAACGCACGCCGTAACTGAGGTGATATTTGCATATCCCTAGAACGGAGGTGGGTATTCCACTCTCAAGACATGCAGCTACGTCTACAAGTGGAAACAGAATTCGATACTCAGAGGACTATCAAGTCATAATGCTGCATGGGGCAATGAACCGAGGCTGATGACCTTTCCTCAGTTCTTCTATGTTACGAAGTCATCATACCTAGAAAATATTTCATTATCAGCTGTCTTACCAGGTTCCACAAGCACCAAGTGAGACATGTAAAAATTTCAACGCATACGTCCTCTCAAACACGACAGTAAGGCGCCATCATGGAAACACTAACCCCAGCGAAATGAATTATGAATACAGAGAGAAATGATCAGAGGCTGTAAAGTGTGCAGGCCTGGAGAGTGCCAAAGTAACGATATATAACTTTGGACACGGAGCAGACCAGCACCCCAACAAGCGTTTTCGTGGATAATACCCCCAGGACATTCGACAATTAACAAGCAAACGTGGGAAACACGCCAAAAAAACGAGCATGCAATTCATGCTATACAAAAACACATTCGTATGATGCAGATTCAACCAGCATTGACACAATCCACCAAAACAACTTAAACGTAGAAAAAATTGCCGTGACTGCAGGCCATAAACTAAACTGCATACATCAAACATGCACTAGTCATTGAATGGATAACAAGAGAAAACTACGTTGCACCTTTCATGCAGTCATATAACAGCCTCGTGTTGTCCACTACGATTCAGCGGCAATAAACAAAACACTTTTAATGGGTGCAGTTGCATCACAACTTCCTATCCTTCAATAAATTCTTTCTTAATCAACCAATGCACATGCTTTTGCAATAGTTGGATCATTCTCTTCATAAGCATCACAAGTTGGCAGCCAAAAACGAGTGAATCGGTGGGCGGATGCCAAGCATGCAATGCATCCACTTTCCCACGCCCACAACGCGCCCCAGCAATACTAATTCTACATGCATGCATTATGCATACCATGAGCTTGTTACAATGCACCAACTGACCGTCCTATAGCCATATAAGGGTATCTTTATGGCCAATCAAAAATAAATCCATATCCACCCGACTTCAAAAACTGCGTCGTTTGAAAATACATAGGGTGGGTAAAGGAATGAACAGAACGATATAAACAACCATAAGATGATGAAATAAGATCATATTGCCCACAATGCTTAAGCCAACAAGAGTTTGCGTGCGTCAAAATGCATGGTACTTGTAATCAGGAATGATAACAAAAAAATGTGGGCTACCAGAAACGAAACGAACGTGAAATCCCCTAAAAACCGTTGGACGGGAAAAACGTCTTGAAATATGAGGCTGCAAACAAACTAGTCAACAACTTGATGGGCCATATTTCTGGAAACGATGCAGAAAAACTCTCATTAGTTACAACACCCTAACAGCGGTACATATTCAATGATTGATGAACGACGACAACAGAAATATTTTAGCGAATGTTACACTGATAAATGGCTTCAAAAGTGTGTGGATTTGGCTGGTATACGTCTTTTTAAATAAATATAAGAGCTAATACATACTTTAAAACAACAGAAATGTCTCATTCCACGTCAGGCAAAATGTTTCTGAAACTGTCCCCACCCCCCCTCTCACTCCTATATCGCCTCCTCCCCTCGATAAAGCATACGTGTGAAAAGGCGGCAAGGCAAAAGCAGTTAAAGGCAGCAAGCGTTGGTGCAGCTGATCGCTGAAGAATAGCGTGAGGACACTAGAGTGACGCTGGCGGGCCAAATCGAACTGTGATACAAGCTATTCACCATGAATCACTGAACGATTAAGCACGCCAGAGTTCACAACTCCGACGGCTCAAGGATGGAAGGAGGAAGAGGATCTGGAAAAAAGGACTCGCCGACTGCTCCTATACGGTGATAGCGATACAGGATCAACAAACGAACTGAATCTAACCAACAGTTTGGCTGTGATTCGATTCGACACGACGGATCAACAGTCAACTGTCAGTCAGATGCCGTCCGTTATCGTGATTTGCTATTGTGGAGATGAGTGAAAAGAACTGAGACTTGAGGCGCACTAATTCATATATGCACCTGAGAAGCTGACAGCATCCACGATTGTCAGCTTGAAGGATGTTGAAGTTGGCGTTTTCAACGGCTCCACACTCAAGTCTTCTGCCAATTGACCTACTAAATCCTTTTTCAAGTTTTGCATACTGAATGCAAAAATATCAACACCTCGTGAATATATTCTATTGGTGTGTGTCATTTCCATAAAATAAAACCGAGGTTAAAACATTTCAATCTACGGTCATGCAACACTGTTTCGGATGGCGATGATTTTGAAAGGAGCTACCTGGGCCAAACCCCTAGCTGAGTATGGATCTAGTCATGAAACTAGATAGCATGACATAGAGCCATGCCCAGCAAGGAATGTGACTATGCAGCAAGATGTGACGAAAATCTACCATATTCGATGTGAACAGATAATTTCCTCTATATGGATTTCATGCAATAAAACAACATGAACTACACAAGCATTTCGCATACCTTGTTACACAACCAGCCTTTAGTTTTGATCAAGCGTGGCACTTCCATACGATAAGCAAACTTGTCACCGAATGCTCTAAGGCAAACCATTGCATCATTCAGCAAGAATCGGCCGGTCAAGACTCTTTCGAACATTGATCGATTTCATAAGCCTCCTCGCCTTGCACATATCTAAGTTTTATTCGTGTTAACCCTTCAGTAGATCGTACCTGATAACCGGAAAGCCTCTTCTAAACTACAGTTCCCGCTTGTGTATGCCGAAAAACGATGGCGCGAATACGCAACTTTCGCTGCGATATACGAATGCCCTAAATGTACCGTACCCGAACACGCAAGATAAGCGAATTCTTTGTACGCAACAAAGCATAGCTGACCTTCGTTGCAAAACGTATTGGAGTGACGGCAAGTGACGTCATCATAACACGTCATGCAAGCAGCATACCCCTAAATACTGTTTTCTGCGTTTCTTCCCCTGCATGTTATTACTATGAGAAGCTTAATATGATAGGACGATAATCAGAAATACGCTAGACATTCAGCTAAGTTCATATACAAATGACAGGAGGAATTTTTAGTTTTTGAGACGCCAGATTACGACCTCATCACCAATTAAGACCTACTTCGCATCTAGCGGACTGCTAAACTTATGACCTCAAATCCTGGTCACGTCCCTTCAAACTTTTTGAGCAGCCTAATGGCGAATTCTATACACCCAGCGGAACTCTATTATAAGAAGTGGGTGAAAAATTGTACTTTGACGAGAAAGGTTTGCAGAGGGCTTGCGAAACACGAATGCTGCAGCCATTTCTACAACCTCTAACGATTAGCGGATTAACGATGACCCGCATGTGAGGTCCTAGATGTATTTCACAACCTAACTTAAAACCCAGGCCTGGTCCCTGCAAGCAGCAGAAATCAGATATGGCTCTAGATCGGTAGATGCTTGATGGAGACAAAGAGATGGAAGCCCTTGGAGTATATGGGTCAGAAAAATCAACATTCGCACCTATCAAACAACAACTTTCCTAATGCCAAACAACTGTGTTCCGCAATTTGAGGCTAAGCATCTGCATGACCGAACGAGTCAACAAATTTATTCCGAAACACCAAAAACATAAGCTGATGAACAAAACACATGCTATTAATCTCAGAAGAACACAGGAACGAAATTCGTCGAATACTCCGGAATTGGGCCACTACTTATAAAATAAAAGTGCCAAATGAGGCATCGTGGACTCAAAAATTCCCACGGGCCTTGAAAACCTCAAGGAATAAAAGCATACCTTTGCTTCGCTTCTGATGTCGCTTGTTGAAACATTGAGAAGTGAGGCATCGTTGAGCCCTTTCTTTTAATTTATAAACATAACAATACGACGACGCGTCTGCACTTCACATTTTACAACAATGTCCCCTGGGTGCAAACCCGTTCATGAGAATCAGATCGTATTTCTATACTTTAGGGGTGATCGCTGGGTGAGCTATGAAGGATTCGACAACCGCATACTCGACCATTTGCAAACACAATCACACTAAACACCTCGTCGAAATGGTTCCAGCCGTATCATCTCTCGGAGCACTCACACCCCATAGCCATACCCCACCAACGACTGAAGGCCGAATGAGGTGCAAGCAGGGGCGCACAACGGCACCACCGCGGCGGCGACTATGCCGTAAAAGAAAGAAGGCGCGCACATACACGGTCATCGACCGTTTCGCGCCACTCTTTCCCGCGCTGAGCGACATTCAAATCATTCATTCGCTTACTCACTGTAACCTAACCGGTACCATTAACTCATCAATCAGCTATTTCATGAATCTCCGGCTCCGACTCCGACTTCGAGCCGTTTTAAATGTAAGAGCGATGAGGTGCAAGAGTTCCTTCAGAGCAAGTTTTGTGAATAGGGACTGCTTGATTTCAATATCAACCTATTTTACAGTAATCATCTCAGTATTTCCACAGTAAGGGGGTGATAAAGCCGAAATAATCTGACGATGTTTGTTATGCTTCAATTCGCATATCCGACTAGCATTTCCTTACTTTATGAGTCCTTAAAGATTGCTGATGAAGTATTAATCGAGCTACCTTGATTTTGCACATTTACGCGCCCGTTTTAATAATGGCGCTCTTTTCTCGCTGTATTTTATTATGCAGCTATCATCGCATCATCGTTCTTTGTAAATAATGAATTTCTGTCTTGTTTTTTTTTAAACTATGAGTTGGTTTATTTAAAGCAACTCTTGTGTTTTATTGAGACAGCCATTAAAAATTTCAGAGATCTACTGAAGCGTGCAAAAAAGGCCAAGCACACAAATGGGAGCGTCAGAAAAGCTCGAACAGTTTTTTCTTTTCCAGTTCAGTTCATAATGTTTGACTGCTTCAACCGAAATTCAAAATGAAAAATTTAAACGACCTTGTCTAGGATGCTCGATTTCAATATCGAGAGGTCTAATATGTTGAGGTGGTTGAAGAAAAAGGACCTCTTATGAATTTTGTAAAATAATGGAGGAATGTAAAATTTATATATTCACAACATCTCTATCTCAATTAAATGAAATGACACTCACAAATCATCGTTACCAACATTGAAAATTCTCGGAAAATGCTTTCACTATGTTTTATCATATGCCTTCAATAGGGCTCAATAAACAACGTGATTGCTCAATATGAACGTTGATTTTAGCATTTACTTAACAATCAACAAAATATGCACAATTCTATTCCTTTCTTATCACTAATCGATTCCAAAGACAAATATTTGAGTATTTTTGACGAATTATCCAATTTCTAAAATGAGAGCCAGCAAACATAGAAGATACTCGTTGTGGATTGAGGATTGCCTTCGAGGTTATACCAGTGGACTTTTGTGATGAAAACAAAAGCAAACACTTTACTGAGTATAGAAAACTGTTGAGTATGTTTGGTGCCTGGCAAATGGTGATGATCAACTAGGATTAACCAGCGTGAGAGTCACCGCAAGGGCAATGTCAACATCCTTCGAGGGATTTTTCCCAGAGGGGAGACAAAACTCATACGATCGAGGGAATCGAGCTACAGGCAAAACTATATCCTCAGCACACGATCAAAAGCTATGCCCTCAGCACACGATCAAACGACGAGGCGTTGATGAGTGTTGCTTTCATGGATACGGTATTTGTTTGAGGGCTCTGCAATGGTGAGTGAGAATGCTGGAATCGACTCGCGCATGCGTTCTGATAAAAACTGTTGCGAAATAAGTTGTCGTGATGAATTTTGGAATATGAATAAGTAAATATGTAAATTGAGGAAATAATGTCTTACTTAAAAGCGAAATCTGTGTGACAGGCAGATGATTTCAACCAATTTTTCCATTGATCACGAAGAAATCAAAGGCGATTTCATGACAGATTTATTGAAAATTGTGGAAAAGCCTCAGGTATATCTATGAGAGCCAACAATGTACTCGAATGAGGATTAATCTCTAACGCGAAGCAGTGTGTATAATGAAAGGAAACTCATTTCCAACCTAAATTTTAGTGAAATTTTTATTTTGCATCCACATTAAGAAACCCCTTCAAATACTCTCCCATGATTATTCATTTGTCAATATCAATATCCATCAACTCAAATATGACCATTTTATGGACTATGAAAATAACTTTTTATTAAATAAAAGTTTGTTTTCTTTTTGACAAATAATAGAATAAAGTATTCCTTTCGTAGAGCACTTTATTTTCGGATTATTTATTTGTTTAACTAGCTAGATTTTGCATAAAATCAATCACATATTAGATACAATTCTTTCATCACACCTAATGAGAAGACATTTTTCGAAGAAAATGTTCACGAAAATATGAATATTTCTGTTAAAATTGAATATTTTTAGAATAAAACGAATTTTTTACCTTAAATAAGTATAAGGATTGTTTCTTTGCCGAATAAAATAACTGCCGTATTTTATCATGTTCTTATAGATCAATTTTTCATTATTGGGATTGGCATCTGCGTGTTCATGTATGCAAATCTGTCTATCTATTCGATGATTGCACCTGCATAATTGTACATCAATTCCTGAGTCATTAAATTTGATGGATATACTGATATACTCTACATCAAATGGTATTTTACATGTCTCATATGGAATATTTCACGCGATCCATCGATTTTGTAGGGAATTAAGTACATTTAAAACTGTCAGAAAATTTTATACACATTGCGCGCCGGTTTGTTTTTCATTTTACAGATTGGTTCACAAATGAACCGATTTTTTGTATCTTTGTTCGGACCGTTTGCAGTGTGAAGTTTCATTCTACTCATAGCACCTTTTGTTGGTATTTTATGATGGTCGGTGGAGGGATTACAAAATAGATATGGTGTAAACCGCTCTTCACTTGTTTATATGAAGAAACATTTGAGTTCGATTGCAAATCTATCGAGAATTAAATTCGATTAATTTTATACACCTAAATGATAAAAAACCAGAAGTTTGGCCATTGCAAACAAGAAACGGACAGAGTGAAAGTATTGGGGAAATGCAATGCGACGCGGAAATAAGTGCGAGTCAAACGCTAAAGGGTGGTTGGTGCGTTGACAATTTGGCTGCCGTTGGAAGAAAAAGATTGATGTGAAGCGCCAAATCTTGACATGGCGCAGAAATCATCAAAAATTCCGCATTTAAACTAAACAAAAAAATGTTGGCATATTGTGGACCTCAGATTCCTCTGACCACTCGGATTCGGAATGTGTCGGAAAATATCAAACGGTTGTAATTTCCGGTTCGAACCTACGCTGGAATTTAAGCTTTAAGCATCTCAGAGTGCAACGAACTCAGTTTTGAAAGACGCAATGATCTTAAGAAAACTCTTACATGGAGAAGTGTGAAGGATATTTCTTAATGATCACTGCTGTCACACCTTTGCATGTATCAAATTTTTCGGAATGATTTGAGGTTTCAGAATTCATTTTCAGAAACGTTGCACCTTGAAGTTTTAGAAAAAGCAGAATTCACTGCATTGCAACCTTAAAATACAGTCGATATGCGCCGAATGTTTCGCCCGATAGGAGTTCAAAGCCATCTGACAATTTCTAGATGTAGACTCCAGCAAGAAATTTAAAACCACCTGAAACTTTCCAAAAATTTTTGAGTTCAAGCTATTTGAAGGATCCGAATCCCAAATGTAATACCATAACAGACTTAACGAATCATCATGGAATCATTTTCGTGCTCAATTTTTGCTGATAATAAAAATAAAATTCAACGCTACAATAATAATATTTATAATTCACATAGAATGAAAAAGTGTGATTTGTGTGAAAGAAATATTTAAAATGTGTGAAAGAGTGTTTATTGTAAGAATTGTTGGTAAATTTTTGAAAAATTTTAGATGTTATTTTTGATTATATATTGCCTCTAAGATATGCAAAATGGGAACTCTATATTTTCATAAAATTGGCATTTCGGCCATTTTTTGCATAAAACGACATGACATCCATGCGCCTTAACCTTTCTCCACCCCCTCCCCCCCCCCCCATAAGAAGAAAATCTTTCGTGTCACGCAGTCTACAAGACATATGATGTGTGAACTTTATCACTCTCTAACCAATTCAGAAATCAACGGCTTTTTTATTTCATCTCATTAGGAGGTTTCTTCTCTGGAATAATAACTGCGTTAATTTTTTTAAGACTTATAAATCTGAAAAGAAGAGACATTACAAAAAAGTGTAGAATTCAAAAAATTGGAAAAAGTGCCGATAAAATATTTCAACTTGAAGAGGGAACTGGAATGGCGCCATAGTGACAGCGATTGTTCGATAAGAGGACTACGCCAACGTGTGCCTATCAAGTTGTCTATTCATTGCATTACGCTGCAATACCAAACGAACAATAATAATTTGATAAGTTGATTGGATTTATATGAGTACGCATTACAATTACAATTAAAACAATAAAAATTTGCATATAAAACTTGTTGATTGATAAATAATCGGGGAAGATAACGTTTCGTTGGTGTAATAAACAATGAATCACAACATTGACAACACATTTTCTCGTTGACATATAAACGTGAACGACGAAGTTGACAAATGCACAAAATCAGATGATCACAGAAAATTCTTTTGAAAATTAATAAAGCATTCAGTTAATTAACTCGTTCAAATATTCAAATATTTTAGGTTCAAGCACACTTTACATTCTCACATGAAGTGATAGAGAGAAAAAATTTGTTTATATGTCGTTGAGTTCAAAATGCTTAATCCGTCTCATAGAAATCGCTGAAGCATCTGAACGATGCGCACAGTGTTTTTATTTCATTCAATTCCAATCTTGCATTGCAGCATTCATTTCGAAGTATCAATGATAAACATTTAAGGGATTGCACTTAGATGAACTTATCACTATCATAAACATATCACTTTTCACTTCAGGGTGACATCATCTTACATACAAGTTTTGTGAGGTTTTCTCTTTGTTGCTGTTCATGCTCACATATTCTTTGTATGCTTTTTCTTCTTCGAACATTGAAATAAATAAATAAACGGTCTAAATTTCGCAAAATATAACCCCATATTACCCATTCCCCATCTTTAACAGGAAAATATTTGAAATATCGAACGAGTAAGCGAGAATGCTTTCTGTTTTTGTTTAGCTGTGAAGGAAATAGGCATGAGTGAAGTAAAGCAGAAGAGGCGGAGCGGAATGCTTAGAAGCAACTCGAGAGATCTCAGAAGTGTCTCACCGATTGGCTCACGTGAAGCACACCACGTAAAGCATCGACAAATGCCTCCGTGGTATACGGTAGGCAGACTAAATATGCACCCCTATCGATTGATCTATCAATAATGAAGTTTTTTTTTGTGCAAGCAAGACGTGTGAAAAGAAAACGGTATATATTGCGCAGTTTCCACAATGGCATTTATTGCACTTATGCAATGCAAATATGCATGCGGGGGACACACACCACAATATTCCTCTGAGCAACACACTCTACAACTCGAGGCCATATTTCGTTGAGAACTCAGACGAGTGAATTAATCCTCAGAGGATACAGTATCAGTTGAAATAGAAGCCTCTATAGCTATTTTCAAAATCAACTTATAATTACGGCCACATATATTCGAAAGAATATCGAGCGTATATCGCGCATTTAAAGTGACATGAAACAATGTTCACGGCGCTATAATGTAGCTTGAACTTCAACTAAATTTTTGTGATGATCGATTAATCTTATCGATTGATCACTACCTCTTGATCGCTGTGAATGAAAAAATGCCTATTACTCTCTTTTAAAGTGATCAATGAACAATCGACTTGAAAATGCTATGAGAATTTAAAGTAAAAGCAAAAATTGGAAAAGGTATACTATCTTGTCAAAATATTTTCTAAACGACGATAAACTGAATTTTACAATAATTGCAACAGGATGTTATGGATTCATTTATTTACCAACATCGACCAACAATAATAACTGCATATAAAGAAAATGAATGGCTGTGAATAAAATTGTGGTAATTGTTGAAAATAAGAGTTAAATCGAAGCTCAACCTCGAGTCGACAATTCTGTAGTACTTCAAATGAGGGGTGCCATCTGCTCCCCTGCATCGCACATCCAAACTGATCTTTATTCATCTAAACTATGCGTCGTCCAAAAGTTTTACCCAACATTATCAACCTTTGTCTCAATATGCTAAGTGAATTCCACTCAATCAAATTCTATGGATTAAATGAAAATCGAGTTATTGACAATGTCGATATCATATTTGACGATATATAACATTTTGACAGCTCTTCATCGTTTTCAAGAAATGAATCCGATTATCCTCTAACCGGGTAGATGCAATAAAGGAAGGTGCTGAGATTCATTGAAATGGGTGTCATTGTAGGCGCGAAGGAAATGCAAATTTAAAAGCTTGAAAAATAGTGAAATTTTTTTCGTGAAAAAACAAATAATTTGAGTGAAAAATGAGATTGTAAAAATGAAAAACTGACGAAAATTTGAAGCATCTTTCGCGATGTTCTTTTGGAATAGATAGATCGCGTTGGTTTTATGTGATAAATTCATCGATGAAAGAATTTGCATAAATTAAATATAACTCGTTTATCGAATTCCTTTTCTTTGATAAAGACTTGGCATGTAATCTTCACCATAAGCAAACTGCTGAACTTTTTCATTTCATAGGAAAGATGACAACTTTGTGGAACATAAATTAATGGATGAGATTTTTGTTAATAACAGTTTTCGGTGGAAGAATGCTCATAAAGATGAATTAAAGCATAAGCAAAGAAAAGGAGGGGGAGATTTTTTAGAATAAAAAAAAAAATAAATATGAGAATGGAAGAGCGACTTTCGATTCCAACAGGCAAGCATAAGAGTGAGAATAAAGGACAAATACATAAAAAGCAATCAAGCTCAGCTTTTGTGCTTCTACAGTAGCAATTTTCAAATGATGCTTATCTAAGGTTAACTTTTTGATATATGACATAAATCCACTAAAATTTTGGCTAAGAAGAAGTATTGAAATGGAACAATTCGACAGCTCAATTTAAGAGGGCGATACTGATCAGCTGAAATGAGTGCGCAGTGGACTGAGACCATCAGCTAGGTGATACCACTTAAAGCATTCCAGAGTAGCAAAAATTGCTTCACTCATAATAAATTTTTGTAGGAATAAAGCATTAATAATATCTAAACGGCTTGCAAATCCATTCACTAACAGTTCCTATGAAGTAACGTTGTCGTCGATCAACTCACCTTAAATAAGACCATTTTCACTTTGAATCACCATCAGCTAACATTTGACCATGTGGCAGCATTTTATCATGATCGAAAGAAGAAAGAAGCACACAGAGAGTGGGAGATAAACCTCTGAAAGACGTAGACAAAGAAGGTGCACAATGCGTTCGCGTTGCTCGTTTAATGCGCGCTATGCCACTATAACAGTTCGCCTCATTTGCTAAGGCATCACACACAGCACACACCAATTTATTCCTCTCTTCGCACTCATTTCCCACGATGATTCCTCATATCCTCTAAGACGCTTTACAATGAAAAAAGAGCACAATTCAAGAAATAAAATTGCTCGCCAAATCACAAACATTGGGAATGCTGCCAACTTTCTCTCGAAATTCATAAAATTCGTGAGGGGTAACTTTTCGGTCATCGAACTAGGGACCTTCATGCTGTTTTAAATCGAAGTTGTCTTTTACGGTGAAGGGAGCGCACAGTTGTCCAGTCATTATTACTTCACGAAAAATTGGGGTTTTTTTTCCTGAGGAAAATTTATTTCTTTTACCGAAATTGTTCTGAGGCAAACTTCATCAAGTGGCTTTATGAAACCAACGATAAATTTTCCATTAAAAATTTTCAACTGCTAAAATCAGAACAGATTTTCTGCATGAAACTGCTAAATATTTGAAGAGGTGGACATCTTCCTCGTATAAATCAATTGAGACTTTTCAGCTGTTCACTTTGCATTATAGGAACTTATGAAAATTACCACTGTTCTCTTCATCGTAGTCATCAACACCTTTCAGCATTTCCTAAGTCGTCCATTTTAGCAAATCTCCGGGACCTGATTGATGTGAGGTCAAAGTTAATTAAAGGTAAAATTACAAGGTGCTTGATTTAATAAGCCTCTACTTTCTAGAAAATATCAGAAGGGACGCAGTGAGGAAGGGGAGAGGGATGTGCACAGTGGTAACTACTGTTGGGTGATTCTTTTCCAGATTGCGAGGCATATTCATTGAAATAATGAACGATCCGAGTTGCGTGCACATCATTTGAATTCCTCAATGATTTCCCACACATTTGCGTGCGATGTGTTGCCCATCTCCAACTAGGACAATTGTTTGACTTGTTCAGCTGTTGAAGGCTTACTAGCGTCAGCTGCGCGCGGCTCTGATGTGCCCATTATTTGCCGGAAAAGTTAAAGGAGTGTTGAAGAAATATAGCAGCAGGGACGTTTTCATAGCATCCCAAGATGGTAATATCAAAGAAAGTTTACTTATAAACTCAACTAATAAGTAACTGAACGCTATCACACACATTTCAATTCATCACCGTTTCCGTGCCAACAGTGAACACAACTACTGAACATAAATCTGTTTTTCCATGGCATATGCGTGCCATTACTTTGCTGATCAAAGACCATAAGAAGATGGTACGAGTAGTCCATTTCATTGCTTAATTAATCGTGTCACGAAGAAAGTGATAATCTTGGGTATCCAGTATGCATTCTGAGGGAGTCAATGTGAGTTCACAAACACTTGTCAGAAAGAATACTCGAAATAGAAGAGATCATCTTTGACTGATGTCTACGAGGGGACTCTCGATTAGTGAAGGGTTACACGCCTGATTTATTTTGAAGTCATGCGTAACCTGTCCAACCCTATGTTCACATATATTTCATCATTCCCTACGAATCGTCTTCAAGGGAAAGCAAGGTTCCAATAAAATCACGCAGCAGTCAATGCATCTGAGGTCAACTCTGAGAATGAAGTTGCTATCCTCTGCTATGAATGTGAATAAAATTTGAGAATAAAGTACTATGCAGAATTCGTTTTGCTTTCAGACTTTTCGTCAACTGGAAATGGTAAAGCTCAATCGAAACTTCTGTGGCGTTATTTAAAATTCTTTCGATATCGTTGTTAAAAGGTGCATTTGGCGCTCTATAGCAAACAATACGTCCTCTAGTGCATTAAATCAACAATTTTCTTTCTCATGCCTTTTCGTTCCATCTCCTCTCGGCAATGGCTTTCCAACCTGAAGGATCAGTAATTAGTCTCTTTTTTTTCAATTGTCTTTTGAAATCATTAAAGCACCCACTCATTATACATCAAACTTCGTGTATGGTGAAATATGTTTTAGCAATGAGAAATAAAAATACATCTGAATATCGCTCTGAAAGGATTTAATTTAATGTGTGAATAAATAGGATCGGTTAATGTGTGAAGTCGAGAAAGGTAAATTTCACTAAATTACCAAAAGTTGACCAAATTAAGTGAACATAGAGGTAATTGTTTATTCATCAATAAATAATAAAAAAACACTACCTTTGCCAACTTTGAATGTCTTTCATAAATAAAATGATTTATTTCTCTTTATGCAAATAAAACTTTCAAAATCGACTTCAGAAACGAATAAATTTAGTAACATCTGTTAGGCGCTCGATTCGCGCGCGTAATCACTACTCCACTACAACAAAAGACTTTTCCGCTTTATCGCAAAAGTTGGCGCCTAAACATCTCAAAAGGATCATATGGTCGTTAAAATCAAATCGTTGAGGACTAACGATGGTTAGATAACGATAATCGTTTCGAGACCAGTTTCCGCTCGTTTGAAGAATGCGATAGGCAACACTCAACGTTCAATTTGTGGTGTTGTTTCGATGACAAGCATAAGCCTTTCAGAAACGATAAATTGGTTTATCTGTGAACCGCTTTAGACTATTATATTTGCAAGCTTGAGCATTCCGAATTCATCAAAGCATTCCGAGTTTTGCCGCAATGAGTGAAATATTTTATGCTCAAACATTAAATATGCATTTATTATTGCGATGCGATACATTGTTTCTGCATTATCCTTCTTTCATCCACCATAGAAATTATGATATTTGCATTATGTATACATGTTGTTAGTTGTAAGAATTGCTTGCATAAGGACTACATCGATACGACAAACAGAAAGCAATATTTGAATGTTTGGGTAATGTTCATGAAGGCGGCAACATTAGCAACTGATGTTTTTTTGAGGAAAGCACATAGAGGGTAACCGATGCATTACGAATCAAAAATTTGTTCAAGGCGGAACTACCAAATAAAGTGCTTGGAACGCATTAGGGCGTGACAGCAGGTGCCAGCTGCAGGCATGAATCACAACCAGCTTCTGTAGTTGCTTGAATACATAACCTCAATGGACCGCATCGTAACCATGCTTGCTCTTGTGACATTTCATTGGAATGCTGCTGCTTATATATTCAAATGCAAAACTTCATGCTACGGTTATAAGTGAACCCGACGTACTACTTCATCATTGATCTCATATCTCAACATTCAAGGTTACCCAAAATATGATTACTTCCTTTCTCATTCGACGGTTGATTCGCCTGATCGATGGTCTGAAATTGCATCGATGGATCCGGACAGCGTTGAATATAACCCTAAATTGGCTTGATGGTTTTTAAGAAAGCATAAAATATGTTAAAGACGTGTGCACTGTATTTTACAAACTACTAAATTCAACATGTAGTAAACTTCTTTGTGTGCATAATACACATACCAATCGTATGATTTAAACTAACGATATCAACAGAATGAGTTTATTAGGCGATTAAACGACTCTTTAAAGCAGTCATAGCGATCGAATAAATGGTACATTTCCTAAAGTCGCTTTCTATATATTAGAGTCGCTTGTTTACTTCTAAAGGTATTTTATTGCGAGTGTTATAACTGAATTGTTGAACCATTAGAATTATGATGGAACGTTTTTTCAATCTGATTGTCGAAGCAATCTCACTTCACATCGATTTATGCTTCCTTCTCTCATAGCAAATAGTTTGCAGAAGTTGCGCGTTCACATGGCCGAACCTGTTGTTGTATGTCAAACAACGGGAATTTCCGAATATAAGAAAAGATAGGATGACTTATGCTATCGTACAATGAATGCTGAGTATGCACAGATTATGCAGCGCTTAGTAGAGATAACAATGCATCGTCTCAGAGGGGGGTCAACGGAAGGCCGAATCCGCCATCTCAACTAGCACCACTACCACGGATCCTGGGGACGAAACATCTGCACCATCACCAATACAGCAGTTGGTGACCTCGTCAAATCGCTGCGCACATGTTTGATGGCTGCATGCATAATCCGATTGCGTGCAGCTGAGACGCATTTTTGCATCAAATACATTCCGCACAATAGTTTTTAATTTTATAGATGCTGCCACATTATTGTTGCACTGTTGTAATCGACTTAATGGACCGACTTTGTTTGATGGAAGGTTAAACCAGAGAGGGATCTTTACTGAGTGGAAGCACTGGCAAGCCGTTAGAATGAGAAACCGATAGAGGGACTTATTGTTGAGAAAGGCATTTCTACTGAGATGAATCTTTTCGTTCGATAAAATGCTATAAATCTAACTTTATAAGCGCTATGCAATTTATTGATGCTGCACTTTTACCTTGGGTAAACATAGATACTCGTGCAAAGAGTACGCTTCTCTAAACAGAATCGCTATGATCTTTGATGATCGCCATCATCAAATCTTTAATGTCCTAATAATCAATTCGATTTAAACTATATTTGTTACCAAGTACTCCCGCCCAAGCCATAATTCTCTGTAACGCGACCCGAATAGGGTGCTGAGAGTAATTCCTTGAGAAAACAGCAAATCGAAGGATTCGTGACATGAATGTATGTGGTATATGCAGCTCGAGAGTGCTCGAAGATTTCAAACCGTCGAGTCTCGTTTGGTCGCAGATGGTCAATGTGAATTGCGAGCGCAGGCATACTGCACCCTCCCGTAAAATACGTTCACCTTAGATCGACTTGTGTCCACCCAACTGCATGCGGAAATTCCTCTAGACATTTACAGTGGAAAGAACAACAGAAGTGTCAGACATACGAAGGGAAACGAAACATAGATTCTATTAATCTTCGGGACTCTGCAGATGTCTTCACAAGGAAATAATAAAAATTAGTCATCGAGCACGTCGTTATCCTTATCAGTATCATGCAATCGTGTAGATAGAAAAGATTTCCTTTATTTTTTCATAAAATGCGAAGATTTCTCAATATAGATTGGCAGGAAGTAAAATCTTTGTATCGTTCAGCAAATTTTATCGTTGTCTTTCTACCAAAGGTCTCATAATTTGAGCGACCTTAATCCAAGCTTTGTGAAGCGAAAAGACCTGATCTTTAGCCCGATAATACCCTAGGAAGCGTATTCTATCAAGCTCAGTTTTAAGATCACCAAAAGGGTAATTTTAATCGATCAGCACAGTTCAGGTCTGTTCTCCTACGATTAAAATGCATGAATGTTTAAAACTATATGAAAGAGAGTAAGTTTAGTTGTGTAAAAGATTCATCATTATATCTGCATACGTTCGTGAGGGATTTGCATATGGCATATCTTACTCGAAGCAATAACTGCCGTCTCATTTGCATAGTGTAAATAGGTTTCCTGTTAGTCACAATCTAGCACTCGCTTGCAATTGCGTAATTGCGAAATTTTGCGAAACCGATCTGATCGCATAATTGTGAAACAATAGCGCTTTCATAATTTAAAGACTTCATGTGTAGGAGCGATTGTTTTTCACGAAACAATTAGGCTCACGATTCACCTTCTTTTCTATTTCCGCTCATTTTCAACCACATAGGGTTGTACTGAGGGAGGGGCCGTGAGGTGGGGGGGGGGAGGGGCAGGCTAAGTCCGCCTCCCCACTCCAATTACAACAAACACACTAGAGAGGCCACCTCCTCATTGTTTAGCCGGAAATACGAAGTTCTCGTTAGTTTTTGCATCTTTCCTAAACCTTTACATAAAACTTTCTGAATACGTTAAAGCCCGCAAAAAACATTCAAAAGCTAAACAACTAAAAGGAAGTACTAGAAATTGCATGCAGTAACGGCAAATCATCCAAGATTTAAATATTTCTACGTCTTTTCTATTTATCTATTTAGTGATTTGCATATTTCGTTCAAAATTAGCGAGTGGAAAATTTTGGCCAAAAATAGTGAATTGCAAAATTTCTCAAGACTGGAAGTATTTCTTGGGAATATTTCTAGTTTGCTGAAGAAGACGTTTTTCAGCAGTGCGAGAAAAGCTCTATCATGAAAAGTTTGGTAGGAGAGAGGGGTGAAATGAAACACTGCAAACAGGATCTTATCGATGGGCGTGCAGTGGCTAATGCCGACGCTTCTGTCAATATAGTACTTCTGATCATCGCATGATTATTGCATTTATATAGCTGTTGTTCCGTGTCGAAACTGGTTGGGCAAGGCAATTTGTTGAGTGTCAAGGCATAATTAATAGACGCAAGTTTCTCTACTATACACCAAGTTCCACACCTCCAAAATTCATTCTCTTTTCGCATACGAATAACAAATGTGAAACTGAAAATACATAAATAACATTGTACGATTATTTCGCTGTAAAACAGAAAACGAACAGAGCGAAATCGATCGAATATAAAAATGCTCATGAACAAGCACAAATATTATTTCAAATAAACTGGCCTCTTCGAGGGAATTTTCTTGCCACGAAAATTGCAGTTAGAAGGTAAAAGCGCTTCTACCTCTCTCACCAGAAAGATTCATCGGTAAATCTACTCGACACTTTTAGCTAAGGACTTACTGCATTTGCGAAATAAACCTCTCGTATTGTGGTATTTAAAATCAGTTGTAGTCAGCCAATTCCATTGAAAGAGTAGATGTTAGGAGCAATAAAATCGTGCTAAAGCAAAATATCTTATTGCAATGTGCCGTACACGAAATGGAAGACAGCAAAAAATTGCGCTGTAATAACACGGCTTTCTATGAGAGTTAACAGTAGCTATAGGATCAAAACTGCAGTCATTCTGCTGTTGACGCTAATGCTCAATTCTGCGATAAGTTAGTAACAAAATGTCTTTCTGGTATGCCAGTATTCTTTCTGGTATGGGTTATGCCAGTATTAAGGGTATATGAAATGCGTTCATGCAGATCGGTCACAAAGGTATTTGAAAACTTTCTTTATTCCTGAACCGAAAGGCTTTTAACCTCTCTGAATAGACTACAACCAGGCTAACGAGGCCAGTGTTAAAAATTGGATTTCAAATGAATTTGAGCCTTTCAAACTCATTTAGCAAGTGGATGCATGAAGTAGCATGAAGTATTTCAAAAGAGTTTAGTTAAGCAAAAGTGGAAAAGGTGGATCGCTGCTCAGAAACTCACTTTCTGTTCTCACTGTCATCAAGGACCCTTTTCGGGAAAATCCAGATTTAGTGATTTGGAGGCGGTCTTTTGTTAAAGTTCACACAAACCTAATTCCGAGGCGTTCGAGCCTTACCGAAACACTCAGTAATTTCAATCAATATTTAAAACCTGCCCATTTTAATGACTGTTAAATAGCTCACCAGCACTCTACTTTGGAGTGCCAAATGATTAATTTCCTTTAATCAATTCAGTTAAATATGAGCAACGACTGGATAATTTCACACTAAAGGAATAGGTCAAAAACACTCCAAAGAATATTTCCTGCAGAATGTTAGGAGTAGATGTGCCGAACACGCAACACGTTCCACGAAGATTCCATAACTGCTTCGATCAAAGAGCACGAAGAGACTTCTAGAATGCCAAATTTAGTTGGCTTTGATTCCGATTGCTGGGTTTTTGCCCGCATTTTTGAACTGCTCCTCGAACTTCGCGAACACTATTTCACGGAAAATCTGATAGCATTGATCCTGTAAGATGGCAAGAGTATAAAGTAAAGTACAACTCATGATCAACTTATCGCTATGTTGCCCTAGGTAGGCGATCTTCACTGGGAGAGAACCGCTTCATTGACAGTCACTAAAAGAACGGTAATACCTCTAATTTCCACTCAGAAGGCATTTGGTTCGACAGCTTTCCTCGAGTGTGCTTCGTCACCTGCCAGCGAATACCCCAATTAATTCGATTTTAGCTTTGAATAAGCGGCAAAAAAGGTTATGGAAGTGCGCAAAGGTCGACTAACTGATTTCTAAGAATTCAGCTTTTCTCACCGACTAGTTTGATCCACTTGCAAATTCTTATCCAAAAAGAATCGATTTTCAAATGGATAAATGAACGGATATTGCGGCATGTAAAAATCGTTTAATTTCTATTAGTGGAAAATTAGAAAGTTGGAATACTAATATATTCGTTGCATAGTAATAAAACGCCTCAACAGGCGGTGCCAACAAAAATAATACAATTTATCAATAAGCCCTCTATCTTACCCAAATAGAACTTAGGCTGCACTATATTCGAAAAA
Organism: Baylisascaris procyonis; assembly: GCA_037389465.1. NCBI lineage: Eukaryota > Metazoa > Nematoda > Chromadorea > Rhabditida > Ascarididae > Baylisascaris > Baylisascaris procyonis. Next base: position 712,882 of record JAZARR010000082.1, read on the forward strand.
TTGTGCTATAGTGCACTTTTGTTGACCTTTATCCAAGAAGAAAGAAAAGGATAACCAGCACACTCTCTAATCGGTGAAAAGTAGGAATGAATAGGTGAATTTCAATGAAAACAACCAAACGCTTACGCTTTTGAATCGTTTTTTGAGATCAGCACTGACACAGATCTGGTTGAAGAGACGTGTTATGAAGCCGCTGCATTTGGGACAGCTGCCGTCAAAGCAATGATAGGCGCATTCATGCCTCAAACAATGGTTGATCCTCGCGAAATCCGTATTGACAGCCTTTACACAATCCGTCGCACAATTCACCAATTCGGGACATTCATCTTAAAGATCTCTATTGATTTATTGATTGATACTGACTGATTTTAGATATGACTAAAACATTCCGGAAAATCGCTAAGCGTGTTATAATAATAACATTGATATCAAACATGATTTTGAAAACCGCTACTTAATCAGAACCGTATAATTTTATCACCGTTAATTCTGCAGTCTCAGATTTGCAAGAAGGAAGATGTATTTAAAGAAGAAAAAATTCATAATGTATTACAGGAATGCAAATAGAAATGGCGGCTAGTTATTGTGCATTTCATAAGCGCAGTTGAACGATTATTATCCATTTTTAAGCAATGTATATAGTAACGATTATTATCCATTTTTAAGCAATGTATATAGTAATGATTATTATCCATTTTTAAGCAATGTATATAGTAATGATTATTATCCATTTTTAAGCAATGCATATAGTAATGATTATTATCCATTTTTAAGCAATGTATATAGTAATGATTATTATCCATTTTTAAGCAATGTATATAGTAATGATTATTATCCATTTTTAAGCAATGCATATAGTAATGATTATTATCCATTTTTAAGCAATGTATATAGTAATGATTATTATCCATTTTTAAGCAATGTATATAGTAATGATTATTATCCATTTTTAAGCAATGTATATAGTAATGATTAGTATCCATTTTTAAGCAATGCATATAGTAATGATTATTATCCATTTTTAAGCAATGTATATAGTAATGATTATTATCCATTTTTAAGCAACGTATATAGTAATGATTATTATCCATTTTTAAGCAATGTATATAGTAATGATTATTATCCATTTTTAAGCAATGTATATAGTAATGATTATTATCCATTTTTAAGCAATGTATGTAGTAATGATCATTATCCATTTTTAAGCAATGTATATAGTAATGATTATTATCCATTTTTAAGCAATGTATATAGTAATGATTATTATCCATTTTTAAGCAATGTATATAGTAATGATTATTATCCATTTTTAAGCAATGTATATAGTAATGATTATTATCCATTTTTAAGCAATGCATATAGTAATGATTATTATCCATTTTTAAGCAATGTATATAGTAATGATTATTATCCATTTTTAAGCAATGTATATAGTAATGATTATTATCCATTTTTAAGCAATGTATATAGTAATGATTATTATCCATTTTTAAGCAATGCATATAGTAATGATTATTATCCATTTTTAAGCAATGTATATAGTAATGATTATTATCCATTTTTAAGCAATGTATATAGTAATGATTATTATCCATTTTTAAGCAACGTATAGAGTAATGATTATTATCCATTTTTAAGCAATGTATATAGTAATGATTATTATCCATTTTTAAGCAGTGTATATAGTAATGATTATTATCCATTTTTAAGCAATGTATATAGTAATGATTATTATCCATTTTTAAGCAATGTATATAGTAATGATTATTATCCATTTTTAAGCAATGTATATAGTAATGATTATTATCCATTTTTAAGCAACGTATATAGTAATGATTATTATCCATTTTTAAGCAATGTATATAGTAATGATTATTATCCATTTTTAAGCAATGTATATAGTAATGATTATTATCCATTTTTAAGCAAAGTATATAGTAATGATTATTATCCATTTTTAAGCAATGTATATAGTAATGATTATTATCCTTTTTAAGCAATGTATATAGTAATGATTATTATCCATTTTCAAGCAATGTATATAGTAATGATTATTATCCTTTTTAAGCAATGTATATAGTAATGATTAGTATCCATTTTTAAGCAATGTATATAGTAATGATTATTATCCATTTTTAAGCAATGTATATAGTAATGATTATTATCCTTTTTAAGCAATGTATATAGTAATGATTATTATCCATTTTTAAGCAATGTATATAGTAATGATTATTATCCATTTTTAAGCAATGTATATAGTAATGATTATTATCCATTTTTAAGCAATGTATATAGAAATGATTATTATCCATTTTTAAGCAATGCATATAGTAATGATTATTATCCATTTTCAAGCAATGTATATAGTAATGATTATTATCCATTTTTAAGCAATGTATATAGTAATGATTATTATCCATTTTCAAGCAATGTATATAGTAATGATTATTATCCATTTTTAAGCAATGTATATAGTAATGATTATTATCCATTTTTAAGCAATGTATATAGTAATGATTATTATCCATTTTTAAGCAATGTATATAGTAATGATTATTATCCATTTTTAAGCAATGTATATAGTAATGATTATTATCCATTTTTAAGCAATGTATATAGTAATGATTATTATCCATTTTTAAGCAATGTATATAGTAATGATTATTATCCATTTTTAGGCAATGTATATAGTAATGATTATTATCCATTTTTAAGCAATGTATATAGTAATGATTATTATCCATTTTTAAGCAATGTATATAGTAATGATTATTATCCATTTTTAAGCAATGTATATAGAAATGATTATTATCCATTTTTAAGCAATGTATATAGTAATGATTATTATCCATTTTTAAGCAATGTATATAGTAATGATTATTATCCTTTTTAAGCAATGTATATAGTAATGATTATTATCCATTTTCAAGCAATGTATATAGTAATGATTATTATCCATTTTTAAGCAATGTATATAGTAATGATTATTATCCATTTTTAAGCAATGTATATAGTAATGATTATTATCCATTTTTAAGCAATGTATATAGTAATGATTATTATCCATTTTCAAGCAATGTATATAGTAATGATTATTATCCATTTTTAAGCAATGTATATAGTAATGATTATTATCCATTTTTAAGCAATGTATATAGTAATGATTATTATCCATTTTTAAGCAATGTATATAGTAATGATTATTATCCATTTTTAAGCAATGTATATAGTAATGATTATTATCCATTTTTAAGCAATGTATATAGTAATGATTATTATCCATTTTTAAGCAATGTATATAGTAATGATTATTATCCATTTTTAAGCAATGTATATAGAAATGATTATTATCCATTTTTAAGCAATGTATATAGTAATGATTATTATCCATTTTCAAGCAATGTATATAGTAATGATTATTATCCATTTTTAAGCAATGTATATAGTAATGATTATTATCCATTTTTAAGCAATGTATATAGTAATGATTATTATCCATTTTTAAGCAATGTATATAGTAATGATTATTATCCATTTTCAAGCAATGTATATAGTAATGATTATTATCCATTTTTAAGCAATGTATATAGTAATGATTATTATCCATTTTTAAGCAATGTATATAGTAATGATTATTATCCATTTTTAAGCAATGTATATGGTAATGATTATTATCCATTTTTAAGCAATGTATATAGTAATGATTATTATCCATTTTTAAGCAATGTATATAGTAATGATTATTATCCATTTTTAAGCAATGTATATAGTAATGATTATTATCCATTTTTAAGCAATGTATATAGAAATGATTATTATCCATTTTTAAGCAATGTATATAGTAATGATTATTATCCATTTTTAAGCAATGTATATAGTAATGATTATTATCCTTTTTAAGCAATGTATATAGTAATGATTATTATCCATTTTCAAGCAATGTATATAGTAATGATTATTATCCATTTTTAAGCAATGTATATAGTAATGATTATTATCCATTTTTAAGCAATGTATATAGTAATGATTATTATCCATTTTTAAGCAATGTATATAGAAATGATTATTATCCATTTTTAAGCAATGTATATAGTAATGATTATTATCCTTTTTAAGCAATGTATATAGTAATGATTATTATCCATTTTCAAGCAATGTATATAGTAATGATTATTATCCATTTTTAAGCAATGCATATAGTAATGATTATTATCCATTTTTAAGCAATGTATATAGTAATGATTATTATCCATTTTTAAGCAATGTATATAGTAATGATTATTATCCATTTTAAGCAATGTATATAGTAATGATTATTATCCATTTTTAAGCAATGTATATAGTAATGATTATTATCCATTTTTAAGCAAAGTATATAGTAATGATTATTATCCATTTTTAAGCAATGTATATAGTAATGATTATTATCCTTTTTAAGCAATGTATATAGTAATGATTATTATCCATTTTCAAGCAATGTATATAGTAATGATTATTATCCATTTTCAAGCAATGTATATAGTAATGATTATTATCCATTTTTAAGCAATGTATATAGTAATGATTATTATCCATTTTTAAGCAATGTATATAGTTATGATTATGATCCATTTTTAAGCAATGTATATAGAAATGATTATTATCCATTTTTAAGCAATGTATATAGTAATGATTATTATCCATTTTCAAGCAATGTATATAGTAATGATTATTATCCATTTTTAAGCAATGTATATAGTAATGATTATTATCCATTTTTAAGCAATGTATATAGTAATGATTATTATCCATTTTCAAGCAATGTATATAGTAATGATTATTATCCATTTTTAAGCAATGTATATAGTAATGATTATTATCCATTTTTAAGCAATGTATATAGAAATGATTATTATCCATTTTTAAGCAATGTATATAGTAATGATTATTATCCATTTTTAAGCAATGTATATAGTAATGATTATTATCCTTTTTAAGCAATGTATATAGTAATGATTATTATCCATTTTCAAGCAATGTATATAGTAATGATTATTATCCATTTTTAAGCAATGTATATAGTAATGATTATTATCCATTTTTAAGCAATGTATATAGTAATGATTATTATCCATTTTTAAGCAATGTATATAGTAATGATTATTATCCATTTTCAAGCAATGTATATAGTAATGATTATTATCCATTTTTAAGCAATGTATATAGTAATGATTATTATCCATTTTTAAGCAATGTATATAGTAATGATTATTATCCATTTTTAAGCAATGTATATAGTAATGATTATTATCCATTTTTAAGCAATGTATATAGTAATGATTATTATCCATTTTTAAGCAATGTATATAGTAATGATTATTATCCATTTTTAAGCAATGTATATAGTAATGATTATTATCCATTTTTAAGCAATGTATATAGAAATGATTATTATCCATTTTTAAGCAATGTATATAGTAATGATTATTATCCATTTTCAAGCAATGTATATAGTAATGATTATTATCCATTTTTAAGCAATGTATATAGTAATGATTATTATCCATTTTTAAGCAATGTATATAGTAATGATTATTATCCATTTTTAAGCAATGTATATAGTAATGATTATTATCCATTTTCAAGCAATGTATATAGTAATGATTATTATCCATTTTTAAGCAATGTATATAGTAATGATTATTATCCATTTTTAAGCAATGTATATAGTAATGATTATTATCCATTTTTAAGCAATGTATATGGTAATGATTATTATCCATTTTTAAGCAATGTATATAGTAATGATTATTATCCATTTTTAAGCAATGTATATAGTAATGATTATTATCCATTTTTAAGCAATGTATATAGTAATGATTATTATCCATTTTTAAGCAATGTATATAGAAATGATTATTATCCATTTTTAAGCAATGTATATAGTAATGATTATTATCCATTTTTAAGCAATGTATATAGTAATGATTATTATCCTTTTTAAGCAATGTATATAGTAATGATTATTATCCATTTTCAAGCAATGTATATAGTAATGATTATTATCCATTTTTAAGCAATGTATATAGTAATGATTATTATCCATTTTTAAGCAATGTATATAGTAATGATTATTATCCATTTTTAAGCAATGTATATAGAAATGATTATTATCCATTTTTAAGCAATGTATATAGTAATGATTATTATCCTTTTTAAGCAATGTATATAGTAATGATTATTATCCATTTTCAAGCAATGTATATAGTAATGATTATTATCCATTTTTAAGCAATGTATATAGTAATGATTATTATCCATTTTAAGCAATGTATATAGTAATGATTATTATCCATTTTTAAGCAATGTATATAGTAATGATTATTATCCATTTTTAAGCAAAGTATATAGTAATGATTATTATCCATTTTTAAGCAATGTATATAGTAATGATTATTATCCTTTTTAAGCAATGTATATAGTAATGATTATTATCCATTTTCAAGCAATGTATATAGTAATGATTATTATCCATTTTCAAGCAATGTATATAGTAATGATTATTATCCATTTTTAAGCAATGTATATAGTAATGATTATTATCCATTTTTAAGCAATGTATATAGTTATGATTATGATCCATTTTTAAGCAATGTATATAGAAATGATTATTATCCATTTTTAAGCAATGTATATAGTAATGATTATTATCCATTTTCAAGCAATGTATATAGTAATGATTATTATCCATTTTTAAGCAATGTATATAGTAATGATTATTATCCATTTTTAAGCAATGTATATAGTAATGATTATTATCCATTTTCAAGCAATGTATATAGTAATGATTATTATCCATTTTTAAGCAATGTATATAGTAATGATTATTATCCATTTTTAAGCAATGTATATAGAAATGATTATTATCCATTTTTAAGCAATGTATATAGTAATGATTATTATCCCTTTAAGCAATGTATATAGTAATGATTATAATCCTTTTTAAGCAATGTATATAGTAATGATTATTATCCATTTTCAAGCAATGTATATAGTAATGATTATTATCCATTTTTAAGCAATGTATATAGTAATGATTATTATCCATTTTTAAGCAATGTATATAGTAATGATTATTATCCATTTTCAAGCAATGTATATAGTAATGATTATTATCCATTTTTAAGCAATGTATATAGTAATGATTATTATCCATTTTTAAGCAATGTATATAGAAATGATTATTATCCATTTTTAAGCAATGTATATAGTAATGATTATTATCCATTTTTAAGCAATGTATATAGTAATGATTATTATCCTTTTTAAGCAATGTATATAGTAATGATTATTATCCATTTTCAAGCAATGTATATAGTAATGATTATTATCCATTTTTAAGCAATGTATATAGTAATGATTATTATCCATTTTTAAGCAATGTATATAGTAATGATTATTATCCATTTTTAAGCAATGTATATAGTAATGATTATTATCCATTTTCAAGCAATGTATATAGTAATGATTATTATCCATTTTTAAGCAATGTATATAGTAATGATTATTATCCATTTTTAAGCAATGTATATAGTAATGATTATTATCCATTTTTAAGCAATGTATATGGTAATGATTATTATCCATTTTTAAGCAATGTATATAGTAATGATTATTATCCATTTTTAAGCAATGTATATAGTAATGATTATTATCCATTTTTAAGCAATGTATATAGTAATGATTATTATCCATTTTTAAGCAATGTATATAGAAATGATTATTATCCATTTTTAAGCAATGTATATAGTAATGATTATTATCCATTTTTAAGCAATGTATATAGTAATGATTATTATCCTTTTTAAGCAATGTATATAGTAATGATTATTATCCATTTTCAAGCAATGTATATAGTAATGATTATTATCCATTTTTAAGCAATGTATATAGTAATGATTATTATCCATTTTTAAGCAATGTATATAGTAATGATTATTATCCATTTTTAAGCAATGTATATAGAAATGATTATTATCCATTTTTAAGCAATGTATATAGTAATGATTATTATCCTTTTTAAGCAATGTATATAGTAATGATTATTATCCATTTTCAAGCAATGTATATAGTAATGATTATTATCCATTTTTAAGCAATGCATATAGTAATGATTATTATCCATTTTTAAGCAATGTATATAGTAATGATTATTATCCATTTTTAAGCAATGTATATAGTAATGATTATTATCCATTTTAAGCAATGTATATAGTAATGATTATTATCCATTTTTAAGCAATGTATATAGTAATGATTATTATCCATTTTTAAGCAAAGTATATAGTAATGATTATTATCCATTTTTAAGCAATGTATATAGTAATGATTATTATCCTTTTTAAGCAATGTATATAGTAATGATTATTATCCATTTTCAAGCAATGTATATAGTAATGATTATTATCCATTTTCAAGCAATGTATATAGTAATGATTATTATCCATTTTTAAGCAATGTATATAGTAATGATTATTATCCATTTTTAAGCAATGTATATAGTTATGATTATGATCCATTTTTAAGCAATGTATATAGAAATGATTATTATCCATTTTTAAGCAATGTATATAGTAATGATTATTATCCATTTTCAAGCAATGTATATAGTAATGATTATTATCCATTTTTAAGCAATGTATATAGTAATGATTATTATCCATTTTTAAGCAATGTATATAGTAATGATTATTATCCATTTTCAAGCAATGTATATAGTAATGATTATTATCCATTTTTAAGCAATGTATATAGTAATGATTATTATCCATTTTTAAGCAATGTATATAGAAATGATTATTATCCATTTTTAAGCAATGTATATAGTAATGATTATTATCCATTTTTAAGCAATGTATATAGTAATGATTATTATCCTTTTTAAGCAATGTATATAGTAATGATTATTATCCATTTTCAAGCAATGTATATAGTAATGATTATTATCCATTTTTAAGCAATGTATATAGTAATGATTATTATCCATTTTTAAGCAATGTATATAGTAATGATTATTATCCATTTTTAAGCAATGTATATAGTAATGATTATTATCCATTTTCAAGCAATGTATATAGTAATGATTATTATCCATTTTTAAGCAATGTATATAGTAATGATTATTATCCATTTTTAAGCAATGTATATAGTAATGATTATTATCCATTTTTAAGCAATGTATATGGTAATGATTATTATCCATTTTTAAGCAATGTATATAGTAATGATTATTATCCATTTTTAAGCAATGTATATAGTAATGATTATTATCCATTTTTAAGCAATGTATATAGTAATGATTATTATCCATTTTTAAGCAATGTATATAGAAATGATTATTATCCATTTTTAAGCAATGTATATAGTAATGATTATTATCCATTTTTAAGCAATGTATATAGTAATGATTATTATCCTTTTTAAGCAATGTATATAGTAATGATTATTATCCATTTTCAAGCAATGTATATAGTAATGATTATTATCCATTTTTAAGCAATGTATATAGTAATGATTATTATCCATTTTTAAGCAATGTATATAGTAATGATTATTATCCATTTTTAAGCAATGTATATAGAAATGATTATTATCCATTTTTAAGCAATGTATATAGTAATGATTATTATCCTTTTTAAGCAATGTATATAGTAATGATTATTATCCATTTTCAAGCAATGTATATAGTAATGATTATTATCCATTTTTAAGCAATGCATATAGTAATGATTATTATCCATTTTTAAGCAATGTATATAGTAATGATTATTATCCATTTTTAAGCAATGTATATAGTAATGACTATTATCCATTTTAAGCAATGTATATAGTAATGATTATTATCCATTTTTAAGCAATGTATATAGTAATGATTATTATCCATTTTTAAGCAAAGTATATAGTAATGATTATTATCCATTTTTAAGCAATGTATATAGTAATGATTATTATCCTTTTTAAGCAATGTATATAGTAATGATTATTATCCATTTTCAAGCAATGTATATAGTAATGATTATTATCCATTTTCAAGCAATGTATATAGTAATGATTATTATCCATTTTTAAGCAATGTATATAGTAATGATTATTATCCATTTTTAAGCAATGTATATAGTTATGATTATGATCCATTTTTAAGCAATGTATATAGAAATGATTATTATCCATTTTTAAGCAATGTATATAGTAATGATTATTATCCATTTTTAAGCGATGTATATAGTAATGATTATTATCCATTTTCAAGCAATGTATATAGTAATGATTATTATCCATTTTTAAGAAATGTATATAGTAATGATTATTATCCATTTTTAAGCAATGTATATAGTAATGATTATTATCCATTTTTAAGCAATGTGTATAGTAATGATTATTATCCATTTTTAAGCAATGTATATAGTAATGATTATTATCCATTTTTAAGCAATGTATATAGCAATGATTATTATCCATTTTTAAGCAATGTATATAGTAATGATTATTATCCATTTTTAAGCAATGTATATAGAAATGATTATTATCCATTTTTAAGCAATGTATATAGTAATGATTATTATCCATTTTCAAGCAATGTATATAGTAATGATTATTATCCATTTTTAAGCAATGTATATAGTAATGATTATTATCCATTTTCAAGCAATGTGTATAGTAATGATTATTATCCATTTTTAAGCAATGTATATAGTAATGATTATTATCCATTTTCAAGCAATGTATATAGTAATGATTATTATCCATTTTCAAGCAATGTATATAGTAATGATTATTATCCATTTTTAAGCAATGTATATAGAAATGATTATTATCCATTTTCAAGCAATGTATATAGTAATGATTATTATCCATTTTTAAGCAATGTATATAGTAATGATTATTATCCATTTTTAAGCAATGTATATAGTTATGATTATGATCCATTTTTAAGCAATGTATATAGAAATGATTATTATCCATTTTTAAGCAATGTATATAGTAATGATTATTATCCATTTTCAAGCAATGTATATAGTAATGATTATTATCCATTTTTAAGCAATGTATATAGTAATGATTATTATCCATTTTTAAGCAATGTATATAGTAATGATTATTATCCATTTTCAAGCAATGTATATAGTAATGATTATTATCCATTTTTAAGCAATGTATATAGTAATGATTATTATCCATTTTTAAGCAATGTATATAGAAATGATTATTATCCATTTTTAAGCAATGTATATAGTAATGATTATTATCCTTTTTAAGCAATGTATATAGTAATGATTATAATCCTTTTTAAGCAATGTATATAGTAATGATTATTATCCATTTTCAAGCAATGTATATAGTAATGATTATTATCCATTTTTAAGCAATGTATATAGTAATGATTATTATCCATTTTTAAGCAATGTATATAGTAATGATTATTATCCATTTTCAAGCAATGTATATAGTAATGATTATTATCCATTTTTAAGCAATGTATATAGTAATGATTATTATCCATTTTTAAGCAATGTATATAGAAATGATTATTATCCATTTTTAAGCAATGTATATAGTAATGATTATTATCCATTTTTAAGCAATGTATATAGTAATGATTATTATCCTTTTTAAGCAATGTATATAGTAATGATTATTATCCATTTTCAAGCAATGTATATAGTAATGATTATTATCCATTTTTAAGCAATGTATATAGTAATGATTATTATCCATTTTTAAGCAATGTATATAGTAATGATTATTATCCATTTTTAAGCAATGTATATAGTAATGATTATTATCCATTTTCAAGCAATGTATATAGTAATGATTATTATCCATTTTTAAGCAATGTATATAGTAATGATTATTATCCATTTTTAAGCAATGTATATAGTAATGATTATTATCCATTTTTAAGCAATGTATATGGTAATGATTATTATCCATTTTTAAGCAATGTATATAGTAATGATTATTATCCATTTTTAAGCAATGTATATAGTAATGATTATTATCCATTTTTAAGCAATGTATATAGTAATGATTATTATCCATTTTTAAGCAATGTATATAGAAATGATTATTATCCATTTTTAAGCAATGTATATAGTAATGATTATTATCCATTTTTAAGCAATGTATATAGTAATGATTATTATCCTTTTTAAGCAATGTATATAGTAATGATTATTATCCATTTTCAAGCAATGTATATAGTAATGATTATTATCCATTTTTAAGCAATGTATATAGTAATGATTATTATCCATTTTTAAGCAATGTATATAGTAATGATTATTATCCATTTTTAAGCAATGTATATAGAAATGATTATTATCCATTTTTAAGCAATGTATATAGTAATGATTATTATCCTTTTTAAGCAATGTATATAGTAATGATTATTATCCATTTTCAAGCAATGTATATAGTAATGATTATTATCCATTTTTAAGCAATGCATATAGTAATGATTATTATCCATTTTTAAGCAATGTATATAGTAATGATTATTATCCATTTTTAAGCAATGTATATAGTAATGATTATTATCCATTTTAAGCAATGTATATAGTAATGATTATTATCCATTTTTAAGCAATGTATATAGTAATGATTATTATCCATTTTTAAGCAAAGTATATAGTAATGATTATTATCCATTTTTAAGCAATGTATATAGTAATGATTATTATCCTTTTTAAGCAATGTATATAGTAATGATTATTATCCATTTTCAAGCAATGTATATAGTAATGATTATTATCCATTTTCAAGCAATGTATATAGTAATGATTATTATCCATTTTTAAGCAATGTATATAGTAATGATTATTATCCATTTTTAAGCAATGTATATAGTTATGATTATGATCCATTTTTAAGCAATGTATATAGAAATGATTATTATCCATTTTTAAGCAATGTATATAGTAATGATTATTATCCATTTTCAAGCAATGTATATAGTAATGATTATTATCCATTTTTAAGCAATGTATATAGTAATGATTATTATCCATTTTTAAGCAATGTATATAGTAATGATTATTATCCATTTTCAAGCAATGTATATAGTAATGATTATTATCCATTTTTAAGCAATGTATATAGTAATGATTATTATCCATTTTTAAGCAATGTATATAGAAATGATTATTATCCATTTTTAAGCAATGTATATAGTAATGATTATTATCCATTTTTAAGCAATGTATATAGTAATGATTATTATCCTTTTTAAGCAATGTATATAGTAATGATTATTATCCATTTTCAAGCAATGTATATAGTAATGATTATTATCCATTTTTAAGCAATGTATATAGTAATGATTATTATCCATTTTTAAGCAATGTATATAGTAATGATTATTATCCATTTTTAAGCAATGTATATAGTAATGATTATTATCCATTTTCAAGCAATGTATATAGTAATGATTATTATCCATTTTTAAGCAATGTATATAGTAATGATTATTATCCATTTTTAAGCAATGTATATAGTAATGATTATTATCCATTTTTAAGCAATGTATATGGTAATGATTATTATCCATTTTTAAGCAATGTATATAGTAATGATTATTATCCATTTTTAAGCAATGTATATAGTAATGATTATTATCCATTTTTAAGCAATGTATATAGTAATGATTATTATCCATTTTTAAGCAATGTATATAGAAATGATTATTATCCATTTTTAAGCAATGTATATAGTAATGATTATTATCCATTTTTAAGCAATGTATATAGTAATGATTATTATCCTTTTTAAGCAATGTATATAGTAATGATTATTATCCATTTTCAAGCAATGTATATAGTAATGATTATTATCCATTTTTAAGCAATGTATATAGTAATGATTATTATCCATTTTTAAGCAATGTATATAGTAATGATTATTATCCATTTTTAAGCAATGTATATAGAAATGATTATTATCCATTTTTAAGCAATGTATATAGTAATGATTATTATCCTTTTTAAGCAATGTATATAGTAATGATTATTATCCATTTTCAAGCAATGTATATAGTAATGATTATTATCCATTTTTAAGCAATGCATATAGTAATGATTATTATCCATTTTTAAGCAATGTATATAGTAATGATTATTATCCATTTTTAAGCAATGTATATAGTAATGACTATTATCCATTTTAAGCAATGTATATAGTAATGATTATTATCCATTTTTAAGCAATGTATATAGTAATGATTATTATCCATTTTTAAGCAAAGTATATAGTAATGATTATTATCCATTTTTAAGCAATGTATATAGTAATGATTATTATCCTTTTTAAGCAATGTATATAGTAATGATTATTATCCATTTTCAAGCAATGTATATAGTAATGATTATTATCCATTTTCAAGCAATGTATATAGTAATGATTATTATCCATTTTTAAGCAATGTATATAGAAATGATTATTATCCATTTTTAAGCAATGTATATAGTAATGATTATTATCCATTTTTAAGCGATGTATATAGTAATGATTATTATCCATTTTCAAGCAATGTATATAGTAATGATTATTATCCATTTTTAAGAAATGTATATAGTAATGATTATTATCCATTTTTAAGCAATGTATATAGTAATGATTATTATCCATTTTTAAGCAATGTGTATAGTAATGATTATTATCCATTTTTAAGCAATGTATATAGTAATGATTATTATCCATTTTTAAGCAATGTATATAGCAATGATTATTATCCATTTTTAAGCAATGTATATAGTAATGATTATTATCCATTTTTAAGCAATGTATATAGAAATGATTATTATCCATTTTTAAGCAATGTATATAGTAATGATTATTATCCATTTTCAAGCAATGTATATAGTAATGATTATTATCCATTTTTAAGCAATGTATATAGTAATGATTATTATCCATTTTTAAGCAATGTGTATAGTAATGATTATTATCCATTTTTAAGCAATGTATATAGTAATGATTATTATCCATTTTCAAGCAATGTATATAGTAATGATTATTATCCATTTTCAAGCAATGTATATAGTAATGATTATTATCCATTTTTAAGCAATGTATATAGTAATGATTATTATCCATTTTTAAGCAATGTATATAGTTATGATTATGATCCATTTTTAAGCAATGTATATAGAAATGATTATTATCCATTTTTAAGCAATGTATATAGTAATGATTATTATCCATTTTTAAGCGATGTATATAGTAATGATTATTATCCATTTTCAAGCAATGTATATAGTAATGATTATTATCCATTTTTAAGAAATGTATATAGTAATGATTATTATCCATTTTTAAGCAATGTATATAGTAATGATTATTATCCATTTTTAAGCAATGTGTATAGTAATGATTATTATCCATTTTTAAGCAATGTATATAGTAATGATTATTATCCATTTTTAAGCAATGTATATAGCAATGATTATTATCCATTTTTAAGCAATGTATATAGTAATGATTATTATCCATTTTTAAGCAATGTATATAGAAATGATTATTATCCATTTTTAAGCAATGTATATAGTAATGATTATTATCCATTTTCAAGCAATGTATATAGTAATGATTATTATCCATTTTTAAGCAATGTATATAGTAATGATTATTATCCATTTTCAAGCAATGTATATAGTAATGATTATTATCCATTTTAAAGCAATGTATATAGTAATGATTATTATCCATTTTTAAGCAATGTATATAGTAATGATTATTATCCATTTTTAAGCAATGTATATAGTAATGATTATTATCCATTTTTAAGCAATGTATATAGAAATGATTATTATCCATTTTTAAGCAATGTATATAGTAATGATTATCATCCATTTTCAAGCAATGTATATAGTAATGATTATTATCCATTTTTAAGCAATGTATATAGTAATGATTATTATCCATTTTCAAGCAATGTATATAGTAATGATTATTATCCATTTTTAAGCAATGTATATAGTAATGATTATTATCCATTTTTAAGCAATGTATATAGTAATGATTATTATCCATTTTCAAGCAATGTATATAGTAATGATTATTATCCATTTTTAAGCAATGTATATAGTAATGATTATTATCCATTTTTAAGCAATGTATATAGTAATGATTATTATCCATTTTTAAGCAATGTATATAGTAATGATTATTATCCATTTTTAAGCAATGTATATAGTAATGATTGTTATCCATTTTTAAGCAATGTATATAGTAATGATTATTATCCATTTTTAAGCAATGTATATAGTAATGATTATTATCCATTTTTAAGCAATGTATATAGAAATGATTATTATCCATTTTTAAGCAATGTATATAGTAATGATTATTATCCATTTTTAAGCAATGTATATAGTAATGATTAGTATCCATTTTTAAGCAATGTATATAGAAATGATTATTATCCATTTTTAAGCAATGTATATAGTAATGATTATTATCCTTTTTAAGCAATGTATATAGTAATGATTATTATCCTTTTTAAGCAATGTATATAGTAATGATTATTATCCATTTTCAAGCAATGTATATAGTAATGATTATTATCCATTTTCAAGCAATGTATATAGTAATGATTATTATCCATTTTTAAGCAATGTATATAGTAATGATTATTATCCATTTTTAAGCAATGTATATAGTAATGATTATTATCCATTTTTAAGCAATGTATATAGTAATGATTATTATCCATTTTTAAGCAATGTATATAGTAATGATTATTATCCTTTTTAAGCAATGTATATAGTAATGATTATTATCCATTTTCAAGCAATGTATATAGTAATGATTATTATCCATTTTTAAGCAATGTATATAGTAATGATTATTATCCATTTTTAAGCAATGTATATAGTAATGATTATTATCCATTTTTAAGCAATGTATATAGAAATGATTATTATCCATTTTTAAGCAATGTGTATAGTAATGATTATTATACATTTTCAAGCAATGTATATAGTAATGATTATTATCCATTTTTAAGCAATGTATATAGTAATGATTATTATCCATTTTCAAGCAATGTATATAGTAATGATTATTATCCATTTTTAAGCAATGTATATAGTAATGATTATTATCCATTTTCAAGCAATGTATATAGTAATGATTATTATCCATTTTTAAGCAATGTATATAGTAATGATTATTATCCATTTTTAAGCAATGTATATAGTAATGATTATTATCCATTTTCAAGCAATGTATATAGTAATGATTATTATCCATTTTTAAGCAATGTATATAGAAATGATTATTATCCATTTTTAAGCAATGTATATAGTAATGATTATTATCCATTTTCAAGCAATGTATATAGTAATGATTATTATCCATTTTTAAGCAATGTATATAGTAATGATTATTATCCATTTTCAAGCAATGTATATAGTAATGATTATTATCCATTTTAAAGCAATGTATATAGTAATGATTATTATCCATTTTTAAGCAATGTATATAGTAATGATTATTATCCATTTTTAAGCAATGTATATAGTAATGATTATTATCCATTTTTAAGCAATGTATATAGAAATGATTATTATCCATTTTTAAGCAATGTATATAGTAATGATTATTATCCATTTTCAAGCAATGTATATAGTAATGATTATTATCCATTTTTAAGCAATGTATATAGTAATGATTATTATCCATTTTCAAGCAATGTATATAGTAATGATTATTATCCATTTTTAAGCAATGTATATAGTAATGATTATTATCCATTTTTAAGCAATGTATATAGTAATGATTATTATCCATTTTCAAGCAATGTATATAGTAATGATTATTATCCATTTTTAAGCAATGTATATAGTAATGATTATTATCCATTTTTAAGCAATGTATATAGTAATGATTATTATCCATTTTTAAGCAATGTATATAGTAATGATTATTATCCATTTTTAAGCAATGTATATAGTAATGATTATTATCCATTTTTAAGCAATGTATATAGTAATGATTATTATCCATTTTTAAGCAATGTATATAGTAATGATTATTATCCATTTTTAAGCAATGCATATAGAAATGATTATTATCCATTTTTAAGCAATGTATATAGTAATGATTATTATCCATTTTTAAGCAATGTATATAGTAATGATTATTATCCATTTTTAAGCAATGTATATAGAAATGATTATTATCCATTTTTAAGCAATGTATATAGTAATGATTATTATCCTTTTTAAGCAATGTATATAGTAATGATTATTATCCTTTTTAAGCAATGTATATAGTAATGATTATTATCCATTTTCAAGCAATGTATATAGTAATGATTATTATCCATTTTCAAGCAATGTATATAGTAATGATTATTATCCATTTTTAAGCAATGTATATAGTAATGATTATTATCCATTTTTAAGCAATGTATATAGTAATGATTATTATCCATTTTTAAGCAATGTATATAGTAATGATTATTATCCATTTTTAAGCAATGTATATAGTAATGATTATTATCCTTTTTAAGCAATGTATATAGTAATGATTATTATCCATTTTCAAGCAATGTATATAGTAATGATTATTATCCATTTTTAAGCAATGTATATAGTAATGATTATTATCCATTTTTAAGCAATGTATATAGTAATGATTATTATCCATTTTTAAGCAATGTATATAGAAATGATTATTATCCATTTTTAAGCAATGTGTATAGTAATGATTATTATCCATTTTCAAGCAATGTATATAGTAATGATTATTATCCATTTTTAAGCAATGTATATAGTAATGATTATTATCCATTTTCAAGCAATGTATATAGTAATGATTATTATCCATTTTTAAGCAATGTGTATAGTAATGATTATTATCCATTTTCAAGCAATGTATATAGTAATGATTATTATCCATTTTTAAGCAATGTATATAGTAATGATTATTATCCATTTTTAAGCAATGTATATAGTAATGATTATTATCCATTTTCAAGCAATGTATATAGTAATGATTATTATCCATTTTAAAGAAATGTATATAGTAATGATTATTATCCTTTTTAAGCAATGTATATAGTAATGATTATTATCCATTTTCAAGCAATGTATATAGTAATGATTATTATCCATTTTTAAGCAATGCATACAGTAATGATTATTATCCATTTTTAAGCAATGTATATAGTAATGATTATTATCCATTTTTAAGCAATGTATATAGTAATGACTATTATCCATTTTAAGCAATGTATATAGTAATGATTATTATCCATTTTTAAGCAATGTATATAGTAATGATTATTATCCATTTTTAAGCAATGTATATAGCAATGATTATTACCCATTTTTAAGCAATGTATATAGTAATGATTATTATCCATTTTTAAGCAATGTATATAGAAATGATTATTATCCATTTTTAAGCAATGTATATAGTAATGATTATTATCCATTTTCAAGCAATGTATATAGTAATGATTATTATCCATTTTTAAGCAATGTATATAGTAATGATTATTATCCATTTTCAAGCAATGTATATAGTAATGATTATTATCCATTTTAAAGAAATGTATATAGTAATGATTATTATCCATTTTTAAGCAATGTATATAGTAATGATTATTATCCATTTTTAAGCAATGTATATAGTAATGATTATTATCCATTTTTAAGCAATGTATATAGAAATGATTATTATCCATTTTTAAGCAATGTATATAGAAATGATTATTATCCATTTTTAAGCAATGTATATAGTAATGATTATTATCCTTTTTAAGCAATGTATATAGTAATGATTATTATCCATTTTCAAGCAATGTATATAGTAATGATTATTATCCATTTTTAAGCAATGCATACAGTAATGATTATTATCCATTTTTAAGCAATGTATATAGTAATGATTATTATCCATTTTTAAGCAATGTATATAGTAATGATTATTATCCATTTTAAGCAATGTATATAGTAATGATTATTATCCATTTTTAAGCAATGTATATAGTAATGATTATTATCCATTTTTAAGCAAAGTATATAGTAATGATTATTATCCATTTTTAAGCAATGTATATAGTAATGATTATTATCCTTTTTAAGCAATGTATATAGTAATGATTATTATCCATTTTCAAGCAATGTATATAGTAATGATTATTATCCATTTTCAAGCAATGTATATAGTAATGATTATTATCCATTTTTAAGCAATGTATATAGTAATGATTATTATCCATTTTTAAGCAATGTATATAGTTATGATTATGATCCATTTTTAAGCAATGTATATAGAAATGATTATTATCCATTTTTAAGCAATGTATATAGTAATGATTATTATCCATTTTTAAGCGATGTATATAGTAATGATTATTATCCATTTTCAAGCAATGTATATAGTAATGATTATTATCCATTTTTAAGAAATGTATATAGTAATGATTATTATCCATTTTTAAGCAATGTATATAGTAATGATTATTATCCATTTTTAAGCAATGTGTATAGTAATGATTATTATCCATTTTTAAGCAATGTATATAGTAATGATTATTATCCATTTTTAAGCAATGTATATAGCAATGATTATTATCCATTTTTAAGCAATGTATATAGTAATGATTATTATCCATTTTTAAGCAATGTATATAGAAATGATTATTATCCATTTTTAAGCAATGTATATAGTAATGATTATTATCCATTTTCAAGCAATGTATATAGTAATGATTATTATCCATTTTTAAGCAATGTATATAGTAATGATTATTATCCATTTTCAAGCAATGTATATAGTAATGATTATTATCCATTTTAAAGAAATGTATATAGTAATGATTATTATCCATTTTTAAGCAATGTATATAGTAATGATTATTATCCATTTTTAAGCAATGTATATAGTAATGATTATTATCCATTTTTAAGCAATGTATATAGAAATGATTATTATCCATTTTTAAGCAATGTATATAGTAATGATTATTATCCATTTTTAAGCAATGTATATAGTAATGATTATTATCCTTTTTAAGCAATGTATATAGTAATGATTATTATCCATTTTCAAGCAATGTATATAGTAATGATTATTATCCATTTTTAAGCAATGTATATAGTAATGATTATTATCCATTTTTAAGCAATGTATATGGTAATGATTATTATCCATTTTTAAGCAATGTATATAGTAATGATTATTATCCATTTTTAAGCAATGTATATAGTAATGATTATTATCCATTTTCAAGCAATGTATATAGTAATGATTATTATCCATTTTCAAGCAATGTATATAGTAATGATTATTATCCATTTTTAAGCAATGTATATAGTAATGATTATTATCCATTTTTAAGCAATGTATATAGTAATGATTATTATCCATTTTTAAGCAATGTATATAGAAATGATTATTATCCATTTTTAAGCAATGTATATAGTAATGATTATTATCCTTTTTAAGCAATGTATATAGTAATGATTATTATCCATTTTCAAGCAATGTATATAGTAATGATTATTATCCATTTTTAAGCAATGTATATAGTAATGATTATTATCCATTTTCAAGCAATGTATATAGTAATGATTATTATCCATTTTTAAGCAATGTATATAGTAATGATTATTATCCATTTTTAAGCAATGTATATAGTAATGATTATTATCCATTTTTAAGCAATGTATATGGTAATGATTATTATCCATTTTTAAGCAATGTATATAGCAATGATTATTATCCATTTTTAAGCAATGTATATAGTAATGATTATTATCCATTTTTAAGCAATGTATATAGCAATGATTATTATCCATTTTTAAGCAATGTATATAGTAATGATTATTATCCATTTTTAAGCAATGTATATAGTAATGATTATTATCCATTTTCAAGCAATGTATATAGTAATGATTATTATCCATTTTAAAGAAATGTATATAGTAATGATTATTATCCTTTTTAAGCAATGTATATAGTAATGATTATTATCCATTTTCAAGCAATGTATATAGTAATGATTATTATCCATTTTTAAGCAATGTATATAGTAATGACTATTATCCATTTTAAGCAATGTATATAGTAATGATTATTATCCATTTTTAAGCAATGTATATAGTAATGATTATTATCCATTTTTAAGCAATGTATATAGCAATGATTATTACCCATTTTTAAGCAATGTATATAGTAATGATTATTATCCATTTTTAAGCAATGTATATAGAAATGATTATTATCCATTTTTAAGCAATGTATATAGTAATGATTATTATCCATTTTCAAGCAATGTATATAGTAATGATTATTATCCATTTTTAAGCAATGTATATAGTAATGATTATTATCCATTTTCAAGCAATGTATATAGTAATGATTATTATCCATTTTAAAGAAATGTATATAGTAATGATTATTATCCATTTTTAAGCAATGTATATAGTAATGATTATTATCCATTTTTAAGCAATGTATATAGTAATGATTATTATCCATTTTTAAGCAATGTATATAGAAATGATTATTATCCATTTTTAAGCAATGTATATAGAAATGATTATTATCCATTTTTAAGCAATGTATATAGTAATGATTATTATCCTTTTTAAGCAATGTATATAGTAATGATTATTATCCATTTTCAAGCAATGTATATAGTAATGATTATTATCCATTTTTAAGCAATGCATACAGTAATGATTATTATCCATTTTTAAGCAATGTATATAGTAATGATTATTATCCATTTTTAAGCAATGTATATAGTAATGATTATTATCCATTTTAAGCAATGTATATAGTAATGATTATTATCCATTTTTAAGCAATGTATATAGTAATGATTATTATCCATTTTTAAGCAAAGTATATAGTAATGATTATTATCCATTTTTAAGCAATGTATATAGTAATGATTATTATCCTTTTTAAGCAATGTATATAGTAATGATTATTATCCATTTTCAAGCAATGTATATAGTAATGATTATTATCCATTTTCAAGCAATGTATATAGTAATGATTATTATCCATTTTTAAGCAATGTATATAGTAATGATTATTATCCATTTTTAAGCAATGTATATAGTTATGATTATGATCCATTTTTAAGCAATGTATATAGAAATGATTATTATCCATTTTTAAGCAATGTATATAGTAATGATTATTATCCATTTTTAAGCGATGTATATAGTAATGATTATTATCCATTTTCAAGCAATGTATATAGTAATGATTATTATCCATTTTTAAGAAATGTATATAGTAATGATTATTATCCATTTTTAAGCAATGTATATAGTAATGATTATTATCCATTTTTAAGCAATGTGTATAGTAATGATTATTATCCATTTTTAAGCAATGTATATAGTAATGATTATTATCCATTTTTAAGCAATGTATATAGCAATGATTATTATCCATTTTTAAGCAATGTATATAGTAATGATTATTATCCATTTTTAAGCAATGTATATAGAAATGATTATTATCCATTTTTAAGCAATGTATATAGTAATGATTATTATCCATTTTCAAGCAATGTATATAGTAATGATTATTATCCATTTTTAAGCAATGTATATAGTAATGATTATTATCCATTTTCAAGCAATGTATATAGTAATGATTATTATCCATTTTAAAGAAATGTATATAGTAATGATTATTATCCATTTTTAAGCAATGTATATAGTAATGATTATTATCCATTTTTAAGCAATGTATATAGTAATGATTATTATCCATTTTTAAGCAATGTATATAGAAATGATTATTATCCATTTTTAAGCAATGTATATAGTAATGATTATTATCCATTTTTAAGCAATGTATATAGTAATGATTATTATCCTTTTTAAGCAATGTATATAGTAATGATTATTATCCATTTTCAAGCAATGTATATAGTAATGATTATTATCCATTTTTAAGCAATGTATATAGTAATGATTATTATCCATTTTTAAGCAATGTATATGGTAATGATTATTATCCATTTTTAAGCAATGTATATAGTAATGATTATTATCCATTTTTAAGCAATGTATATAGTAATGATTATTATCCATTTTCAAGCAATGTATATAGTAATGATTATTATCCATTTTCAAGCAATGTATATAGTAATGATTATTATCCATTTTTAAGCAATGTATATAGTAATGATTATTATCCATTTTTAAGCAATGTATATAGTAATGATTATTATCCATTTTTAAGCAATGTATATAGAAATGATTATTATCCATTTTTAAGCAATGTATATAGTAATGATTATTATCCTTTTTAAGCAATGTATATAGTAATGATTATTATCCATTTTCAAGCAATGTATATAGTAATGATTATTATCCATTTTTAAGCAATGTATATAGTAATGATTATTATCCATTTTCAAGCAATGTATATAGTAATGATTATTATCCATTTTTAAGCAATGTATATAGTAATGATTATTATCCATTTTTAAGCAATGTATATAGTAATGATTATTATCCATTTTTAAGCAATGTATATGGTAATGATTATTATCCATTTTTAAGCAATGTATATAGCAATGATTATTATCCATTTTTAAGCAATGTATATAGTAATGATTATTATCCATTTTTAAGCAATGTATATAGCAATGATTATTATCCATTTTTAAGCAATGTATATAGTAATGATTATTATCCATTTTTAAGCAATGTATATAGTAATGATTATTATCCATTTTTAAGCAATGTATATAGTAATGATTATTATCCATTTTTAAGCAATGTATATAGTAATGATTATTATCCATTTTTAAGCAATGTATATAGTAATGATTATTATCCATTTTTAAGCAATGTATATAGTAATGATTATTATCCATTTTTAAGCAATGTATATGGTAATGATTATTATCCATTTTTAAGCAATGTATATAGCAATGATTATTATCCATTTTTAAGCAATGTATATAGTAATGATTATTATCCATTTTTAAGCAATGTATATAGTAATGATTATTATCCATTTTTAAGCAATGTATATAGTAATGATTATTATCCATTTTTAAGCAATGTATATAGTAATGATTATTATCCATTTTTAAGCAATGTATATAGTAATGATTATTATCCATTTTTAAGCAATGTATATAGTAATGATTATTATCCATTTTTAAGCAATGTATATAGTAATGATTATTATCCATTTTTAAGCAATGTATATGGTAATGATTATTATCCATTTTTAAGCAATGTATATAGTAATGATTATTATCCATTTTTAAGCAATGTATATAGTAATGATTATTATCCATTTTTAAGCAATGTATATAGTAATGATTATTATCCATTTTTAAGCAATGTATATAGAAATGATTATTATCCATTTTTAAGCAATGTATATAGTAATGATTATTATCCATTTTTAAGCAATGTATATAGTAATGATTATTATCCTTTTTAAGCAATGTATATAGTAATGATTATTATCCATTTTCAAGCAATGTATATAGTAATGATTATTATCCATTTTTAAGCAATGTATATAGTAATGATTATTATCCATTTTTAAGCAATGTATATAGTAATGATTATTATCCATTTTTAAGCAATCTATATAGAAATGATTATTATCCATTTTTAAGCAATGTATATAGTAATGATTATTATCCTTTTTAAGCAATGTATATAGTAATGATTATTATCCATTTTCAAGCAATGTATATAGTAATGATTATTATCCATTTTTAAGCAATGCATATAGTAATGATTATTATCCATTTTTAAGCAATGTATATAGTAATGATTATTATCCATTTTTAAGCAATGTATATAGTAATGATTATTATCCATTTTAAGCAATGTATATAGTAATGATTATTATCCATTTTTAAGCAATGTATATAGTAATGATTATTATCCATTTTTAAGCAAAGTATATAGTAATGATTATTATCCATTTTTAAGCAATGTATATAGTAATGATTATTATCCTTTTTAAGCAATGTATATAGTAATGATTATTATCCATTTTCAAGCAATGTATATAGTAATGATTATTATCCATTTTCAAGCAATGTATATAGTAATGATTATTATCCATTTTTAAGCAATGTATATAGTAATGATTATTATCCATTTTTAAGCAATGTATATAGTTATGATTATGATCCATTTTTAAGCAATGTATATAGAAATGATTATTATCCATTTTTAAGCAATGTATATAGTAATGATTATTATCCATTTTTAAGCGATGTATATAGTAATGATTATTATCCATTTTTAAGCGATGTATATAGTAATGATTATTATCCATTTTTAAGAAACGTATATAGTAATGATTATTATCCATTTTTAAGCAATGTATATAGTAATGATTATTATCCATTTTTAAGCAATGTGTATAGTAATGATTATTATCCATTTTTAAGCAATGTATATAGTAATGATTATTATCCATTTTTAAGCAATGTATATAGCAATGATTATTATCCATTTTTAAGCAATGTATATAGTAATGATTATTATCCATTTTTAAGCAATGTATATAGAAATGATTATTATCCATTTTTAAGCAATGTATATAGTAATGATTATTATCCATTTTCAAGCAATGTATATAGTAATGATTATTATCCATTTTTAAGCAATGTATATAGTAATGATTATTATCCATTTTCAAGCAATGTATATAGTAATGATTATTATCCATTTTAAAGCAATGTATATAGTAATGATTATTATCCATTTTTAAGCAATGTATATAGTAATGATTATTATCCATTTTTAAGCAATGTATATAGTAATGATTATTATCCATTTTTAAGCAATGTATATAGAAATGATTATTATCCATTTTTAAGCAATGTATATAGTAATGATTATTATCCATTTTTAAGCAATGTATATAGTAATGATTATTATCCTTTTTAAGCAATGTATATAGTAATGATTATTATCCATTTTCAAGCAATGTATATAGTAATGATTATTATCCATTTTTAAGCAATGTATATAGTAATGATTATTATCCATTTTTAAGCAATGTATATGGTAATGATTATTATCCATTTTTAAGCAATGTATATAGTAATGATTATTATCCATTTTTAAGCAATGTATATAGTAATGATTATTATCCATTTTCAAGCAATGTATATAGTAATGATTATTATCCATTTTCAAGCAATGTATATAGTAATGATTATTATCCATTTTTAAGCAATGTATATAGTAATGATTATTATCCATTTTTAAGCAATGTATATAGTAATGATTATTATCCATTTTTAAGCAATGTATATAGAAATGATTATTATCCATTTTTAAGCAATGTATATAGTAATGATTATTATCCTTTTTAAGCAATGTATATAGTAATGATTATTATCCATTTTCAAGCAATGTATATAGTAATGATTATTATCCATTTTTAAGCAATGTATATAGTAATGATTATTATCCATTTTCAAGCAATGTATATAGTAATGATTATTATCCATTTTTAAGCAATGTATATAGTAATGATTATTATCCATTTTTAAGCAATGTATATAGTAATGATTATTATCCATTTTTAAGCAATGTATATGGTAATGATTATTATCCATTTTTAAGCAATGTATATAGCAATGATTATTATCCATTTTTAAGCAATGTATATAGTAATGATTATTATCCATTTTTAAGCAATGTATATAGCAATGATTATTATCCATTTTTAAGCAATGTATATAGTAATGATTATTATCCATTTTTAAGCAATGTATATAGTAATGATTATTATCCATTTTTAAGCAATGTATATAGTAATGATTATTATCCATTTTTAAGCAATGTATATAGTAATGATTATTATCCATTTTTAAGCAATGTATATAGTAATGATTATTATCCATTTTTAAGCAATGTATATAGTAATGATTATTATCCATTTTTAAGCAATGTATATGGTAATGATTATTATCCATTTTTAAGCAATGTATATAGCAATGATTATTATCCATTTTTAAGCAATGTATATAGTAATGATTATTATCCATTTTTAAGCAATGTATATAGTAATGATTATTATCCATTTTTAAGCAATGTATATAGTAATGATTATTATCCATTTTTAAGCAATGTATATAGTAATGATTATTATCCATTTTTAAGCAATGTATATAGTAATGATTATTATCCATTTTTAAGCAATGTATATAGTAATGATTATTATCCATTTTTAAGCAATGTATATAGTAATGATTATTATCCATTTTTAAGCAATGTATATAGAAATGATTATTATCCATTTTTAAGCAATGTATATAGTAATGATTATTATCCATTTTTAAGCAATGTATATAGTAATGATTATTATCCTTTTTAAGCAATGTATATAGTAATGATTATTATCCATTTTCAAGCAATGTATATAGTAATGATTATTATCCATTTTTAAGCAATGTATATAGTAATGATTATTGTCCATTTTCAAGCAATGTATATAGTAATGATTATTATCCATTTTTAAGCAATGTATATAGTAATGATTATTATCCATTTTTAAGCAATGTATATAGTAATGATTATTATCCATTTTTAAGCAATGTATATGGTAATGATTATTATCCATTTTTAAGCAATGTATATAGTAATGATTATTATCCATTTTTAAGCAATGTATATAGTAATGATTATTATCCATTTTTAAGCAATGTATATAGTAATGATTATTATCCATTTTTAAGCAATGTATATAGAAATGATTATTATCCATTTTTAAGCAATGTATATAGTAATGATTATTATCCATTTTTAAGCAATGTATATAGTAATGATTATTATCCTTTTTAAGCAATGTATATAGTAATGATTATTATCCATTTTCAAGCAATGTATATAGTAATGATTATTATCCATTTTTAAGCAATGTATATAGTAATGATTATTATCCATTTTTAAGCAATGTATATAGTAATGATTATTATCCATTTTTAAGCAATGTATATAGAAATGATTATTATCCATTTTTAAGCAATGTATATAGTAATGATTATTATCCTTTTTAAGCAATGTATATAGTAATGATTATTATCCATTTTCAAGCAATGTATATAGTAATGATTATTATCCATTTTTAAGCAATGAATATAGTAATGATTATTATCCATTTTTAAGCAATGTATATAGTAATGATTATTATCCATTTTTAAGCAATGTATATAGTAATGATTATTATCCATTTTAAGCAATGTATATAGTAATGATTATTATCCATTTTTAAGCAATGTATATAGTAATGATTATTATCCATTTTTAAGCAAAGTATATAGTAATGATTATTATCCATTTTTAAGCAATGTATATAGTAATGATTATTATCCATTTTTAAGCAATGTATATAGTAATGATTATTATCCATTTTTAAGCAATGTATATAGAAATGATTATTATCCATTTTTAAGCAATGTATATAGTAATGATTATTATCCATTTTCAAGCAATGTATATAGTAATGATTATTATCCATTTTTAAGCAATGTATATAGTAATGATTATTATCCATTTTTAAGCAATGTATATAGTAATGATT
Organism: Baylisascaris procyonis; assembly: GCA_037389465.1. NCBI lineage: Eukaryota > Metazoa > Nematoda > Chromadorea > Rhabditida > Ascarididae > Baylisascaris > Baylisascaris procyonis. The sequence goes on from JAZARR010000082.1 coordinate 742,480, forward strand.
ATTATCCATTTTTAAGCAATGTATATAGTAATGATTATTATCCATTTTTAAGCAATGTATATAGTAATGATTATTATCCATTTTTAAGCAATGTATATAGTAATGATTATTATCCATTTTTAAGCAATGTATATAGTAATGATTATTATCCATTTTTAAGCAATGTATATGGTAATGATTATTATCCATTTTTAAGCAATGTATATAGCAATGATTATTATCCATTTTTAAGCAATGTATATAGTAATGATTATTATCCATTTTTAAGCAATGTATATAGTAATGATTATTATCCATTTTTAAGCAATGTATATAGTAATGATTATTATCCATTTTTAAGCAATGTATATAGTAATGATTATTATCCATTTTTAAGCAATGTATATAGTAATGATTATTATCCATTTTTAAGCAATGTATATAGAAATGATTATTATCCATTTTTAAGCAATGTATATAGTAATGATTATTATCCATTTTTAAGCAATGTATATAGTAATGATTATTATCCTTTTTAAGCAATGTATATAGTAATGATTATTATCCATTTTCAAGCAATGTATATAGTAATGATTATTATCCATTTTTAAGCAATGTATATAGTAATGATTATTATCCATTTTCAAGCAATGTATATAGTAATGATCATTATCCATTTTTAAGCAATGTATATAGTAATGATTATTATCCATTTTTAAGCAATGTATATAGTAATGATTATTATCCATTTTTAAGCAATGTATATGGTAATGATTATTATCCATTTTTAAGCAATGTATATAGTAATGATTATTATCCATTTTTAAGCAATGTATATAGTAATGATTATTATCCATTTTTAAGCAATGTATATAGTAATGATTATTATCCATTTTTAAGCAATGTATATAGAAATGATTATTATCCATTTTTAAGCAATGTATATAGTAATGATTATTATCCATTTTTAAGCAATGTATATAGTAATGATTATTATCCTTTTTAAGCAATGTATATAGTAATGATTATTATCCATTTTCAAGCAATGTATATAGTAATGATTATTATCCATTTTTAAGCAATGTATATAGTAATGATTATTATCCATTTTTAAGCAATGTATATAGTAATGATTATTATCCATTTTTAAGCAATGTATATAGAAATGATTATTATCCATTTTTAAGCAATGTATATAGTAATGATTATTATCCTTTTTAAGCAATGTATATAGTAATGATTATTATCCATTTTCAAGCAATGTATATAGTAATGATTATTATCCATTTTTAAGCAATGAATATAGTAATGATTATTATCCATTTTTAAGCAATGTATATAGTAATGATTATTATCCATTTTTAAGCAATGTATATAGTAATGATTATTATCCATTTTAAGCAATGTATATAGTAATGATTATTATCCATTTTTAAGCAATGTATATAGTAATGATTATTATCCATTTTTAAGCAAAGTATATAGTAATGATTATTATCCATTTTTAAGCAATGTATATAGTAATGATTATTATCCTTTTTAAGCAATGTATATAGTAATGATTATTATCCATTTTCAAGCAATGTATATAGTAACGATTATTATCCATTTTCAAGGAATGTACATAGTAATGATTATTATCCATTTTTAAGCAATGTATATAGTAATGATTATTATCCATTTTTAAGCAATGTATATAGTTATGATTATGATCCATTTTTAAGCAATGTATATAGAAATGATTATTATCCATTTTTAAGCAATGTATATAGTAATGATTATTATCCATTTTTAAGCGATGTATATAGTAATGATTATTATCCATTTTCAAGCAATGTATATAGTAATGATTATTATCCATTTTTAAGCAATGTGTATAGTAATGATTATTATCCATTTTTAAGCAATGTATATAGTAATGATTATTATCCATTTTTAAGCAATGTATATAGCAATGATTATTATCCATTTTTAAGCAATGTATATAGTAATGATTATTATCCATTTTTAAGCAATGTATATGGTAATGATTATTATCCATTTTTAAGCAATGTATATAGAAATGATTATTATCCATTTTTAAGCAATGTATATAGTAATGATTAATATCCATTTTTAAGCAATGTATATAGTAATGATTATTATCCATTTTTAAGCAATGTATATAGTAATGATTATTATCCATTTTTAAGCAATGTATATAGTAATGATTATTATCCATTTTTAAGCAACGTATATAGAAATGATTATTATCCATTTTTAAGCAATGTATATAGTAATGATTATTATCCATTTTTAAGCAATGTATATAGTAATGATTATTATCCATTTTTAAGCAACGTATATAGTAATGATTATTATCCATTTTTAAGCAATGTATATAGTAATGATTATTATCCATTTTTAAGCAATGTATATAGTAATGATTATTATCCATTTTTAAGCAAAGTATATAGTAATGATTATTATCCATTTTTAAGCAATGTATATAGTAATGATTATTATCCTTTTTAAGCAATGTATATAGTAATGATTATTATCCATTTTCAAGCAATGTATATAGTAATGATTATTATCCTTTTTAAGCAATGTATATAGTAATGATTATTATCCATTTTTAAGCAATGTATATAGTAATGATTATTATCCATTTTTAAGCAATGTATATAGTAATGATTATTATCCTTTTTAAGCAATGTATATAGTAATGATTATTATCCATTTTTAAGCAATGTATATAGTAATGATTATTATCCATTTTTAAGCAATGTATATAGTAATGATTATTATCCATTTTTAAGCAATGTATATAGAAATGATTATTATCCATTTTTAAGCAATGTATATAGTAATGATTATTATCCATTTTCAAGCAATGTATATAGTAATGATTATTATCCATTTTTAAGCAATGTATATAGTAATGATTATTATCCATTTTCAAGCAATGTATATAGTAATGATTATTATCCATTTTTAAGCAATGTATATAGTAATGATTATTATCCATTTTTAAGCAATGTATATAGTAATGATTATTATCCATTTTTAAGCAATGTATATAGTAATGATTATTATCCATTTTTAAGCAATGTATATGGTAATGATTATTATCCATTTTTAAGCAATGTATATAGTAATGATTATTATCCATTTTTAAGCAATGTATATAGTAATGATTATTATCCATTTTTAAGCAATGTATATAGTAATGATTATTATCCATTTTTAAGCAGTGTATATAGTAATGATTATTATCCTTTTTAAGCAATGTATATAGTAATGATTATTATCCATTTTCAAGCAATGTATATAGTAATGATCATTATCCATTTTTAAGCAATGTATATAGTAATGATTATTATCCATTTTTAAGCAATGTATATAGTAATGATTATTATCCATTTTCAAGCAATGTATATAGTAATGATTATTATCCATTTTTAAGCAATGTATATAGTAATGATTATTATCCATTTTCAAGCAATGTATATAGTAATGATTATTATCCATTTTTAAGCAATGTATATAGTAATGATTATTATCCATTTTCAAGCAATGTATATAGTAATGATTATTATCCATTTTTAAGCAATGTATATAGTAATGATTATTATCCATTTTCAAGCAATGTATATAGTAATGATTATTATCCATTTTGAAGCAATGTATATAGTAATGATTATTATCCATTTTTAAGCAATGTATATAGTAATGATTATTATCCATTTTTAAGCAATGTATATAGTAATGATTATTATCCATTTTTAAGCAATGTATATAGTAATGATTATTATCCATTTTTAAGCAATGTATATAGTAATGATTATTATCCATTTTTAAGCAATGTATATAGTAATGATTATTATCCATTTTTAAGCAATGTATATAGTAATGATTATTATCCATTTTTAAGCAATGTATATAGTAATGATTATTATCCATTTTTAAGCAATGTATATAGTAATGATTATTATCCATTTTTAAGCAATGTATATAGTAATGATTATTATCCATTTTTAAGCAATGTATATGGTAATGATTATTATCCATTTTTAAGCAATGTATATAGTAATGATTATTATCCATTTTTAAGCAATGTATATAGTAATGATTATTATCCATTTTTAAGCAATGTATATAGTAATGATTATTATCCATTTTTAAGCAGTGTATATAGTAATGATTATTATCCTTTTTAAGCAATGTATATAGTAATGATTATTATCCATTTTCAAGCAATGTATATAGTAATGATCATTATCCATTTTTAAGCAATGTATATAGTAATGATTATTATCCATTTTTAAGCAATGTATATAGTAATGATTATTATCCATTTTTAAGCAATGTATATAGTAATGATTATTATCCATTTTTAAGCAATGTATATAGAAATGATTATTATCCATTTTCAAGCAATGTATATAGTAATGATTATTATCCATTTTTAAGCAATGTATATAGTAATGATTATTATCCATTTTCAAGCAATGTATATAGTAATGATTATTATCCATTTTTAAGCAATGTATATAGTAATGATTATTATCCATTTTCAAGCAATGTATATAGTTTTGATTATTATCCATTTTCAAGCAATGTATATAGTAATGATTATTATCCATTTTTAAGCAATGTATATAGTAATGATTATTATCCATTTTTAAGCAATGTATATAGTAATGATTATTATCCATTTTTAAGCAATGTATATAGTAATGATTATTATCCATTTTTAAGCAATGTATATAGTAATGATTATTATCCATTTTTAAGCAATGTATATAGTAATGATTATTATCCATTTTTAAGCAATGTATATAGTAATGATTATTATCCATTTTTAAGCAATGTATATAGAAATGATTATTATCCATTTTTAAGCAATGTATATAGTAATGATTATTATCCATTTTTAAGCAATGTATATAGTAATGATTATTATCCTTTTTAAGCAATGTATATAGTAATGATTATTATCCATTTTCAAGCAATGTATATAGTAATGATTATTATCCATTTTTAAGCAATGTATATAGTAATGATTATTATCCATTTTTAAGCAATGTATATAGTAATGATTATTATCCATTTTTAAGCAATGTATATAGAAATGATTATTATCCATTTTTAAGCAATGTATATAGTAATGATTATTATCCTTTTTAAGCAATGTATATAGTAATGATTATTATCCATTTTCAAGCAATGTATATAGTAATGATTATTATCCATTTTTAAGCAATGTATATAGTAATGATTATTATCCATTTTTAAGCAATGTATATAGTAATGATTATTATCCATTTTTAAGCAATGTATATAGTAATGATTATTATCCATTTTAAGCAATGTATATAGTAATGATTATTATCCATTTTTAAGCAATGTATATAGTAATGATTATTATCGATTTTTAAGCAAAGTATATAGTAATGATTATTATCCATTTTTAAGCAATGTATATAGTAATGATTATTATCCTTTTTAAGCAATGTATATAGTAATGATTATTATCCATTTTCAAGCAATGTATATAGTAATGATTATTATCCATTTTCAAGCAATGTATATAGTAATGATTATTATCCATTTTTAAGCAATGTATATAGTAATGATTATTATCCATTTTTAAGCAATGTATATAGTAATGATTATTATCCATTTTTAAGCAATGTATATAGAAATGATTATTATCCATTTTTAAGCAATGTATATAGTAATGATTATTATCCATTTTTAAGCGATGTATATAGTAATGATTATTATCCATTTTCAAGCAATGTATATAGTAATGATTATTATCCATTTTTAAGCAATGTATATAGTAATGATTATTATCCATTTTTAAGCAATGTATATAGTAATGATTATTATCCATTTTTAAGCAATGTATATAGTAATGATTATTATCCATTTTTAAGCAATGTATATAGTAATGATTATTATCCATTTTCAAGCAATGTATATAGTAATGATTATTATCCATTTTTAAGCAATGTATATAGTAATGATTATTATCCATTTTTAAGCAATGTATATAGTAATGATTATTATCCATTTTTAAGCAATGTATATAGTAATGATTATTATCCATTTTTAAGCAATGTATATAGAAATGATTATTATCCATTTTTAAGCAATGTATATAGTAATGATTATTATCCATTTTTAAGCAATGTATATAGTAATGATTATTATCCATTTTTAAGCAATGTATATAGTAATGATTATTATCCATTTTTAAGCAATGTATATAGAAATGATTATTATCCATTTTTAAGCAATGTATATAGTAATGATTATTATCCATTTTCAAGCAATGTATATAGTAATGATTATTATCCATTTTTAAGCAATGTATATAGTAATGATTATTATCCATTTTTAAGCAATGTATATAGTAATGATTATTATCCATTTTTAAGCAATGTATATAGTAATGATTATTATCCATTTTTAAGCAATGTATATAGTAATGATTATTATCCATTTTTAAGCAATGTATATAGAAATGATTATTATCCATTTTTAAGCAATGTATATAGTAATGATTATTATCCATTTTCAAGCAATGTATATAGTAATGATTATTATCCTTTTTAAGCAATGTATATAGTAATGATTATTATCCATTTTCAAGCAATGTATATTGTAATGATTATTATCCATTTTTAAGCAATGTATATAGTAATGATTATTATCCATTTTTAAGCAATGTATATAGTAATGATTATTATCCATTTTTAAGCAATGTATATAGTAATGATTATTATCCATTTTAAGCAATGTATATAGTAATGATTATTACCCATTTTTAAGCAATGTATATAGTAATGATTATTATCCATTTTATGCAATGTATATAGTAATGATTATTATCCTTTTTAAGCAATGTATATAGTAATGATTATTATCCATTTTTAAGCAATGTATATAGTAATGATTATTATCCATTTTTAAGCAATGTATATAGTAATGATTATTATCCATTTTCAAGCAATGTATATAGTAATGATTATTATCCATTTTTAAGCAATGTATATAGTAATGATTATTATCCATTTTTAAGCAATGTATATAGTAATGATTATTATCCATTTTAAGCAATGTATATAGTAATGATTATTATCCATTTTAAGCAATGTATATAGTAATGATTATTATCCATTTTTAAGCAATGTATATAGTAATGATTATTATCCATTTTTAAGCAATGTATATAGTAATGATTATTATCCATTTTTAAGCAATGTATATAGTAATGATCATTATCCATTTTTAAGCAATGTATATAGTAATGATTATTATCCATTTTTAAGCAATGTATATAGAAATGATTATTATCCATTTTTAAGCAATGTATATAGTAATGATTATTATCCATTTTTAAGCGATGTATATAGTAATGATTATTATCCATTTTCAAGCAATGTATATAGTAATGATTATTATCCATTTTTAAGCAATGTATATAGTAATGATTATTATCCATTTTTAAGCAATGTATATAGTAATGATTATTATCCATTTTTAAGCAATGTATATAGTAATGATTATTATCCATTTTTAAGCAATGTATATAGTAATGATTATTATCCATTTTCAAGCAATGTATATAGTAATGATTATTATCCATTTTTAAGCAATGTATATAGTAATGATTATTATCCATTTTTAAGCAATGTATATAGTAATGATTATTATCCATTTTTAAGCAATGTATATAGTAATGATTATTATCCATTTTTAAGCAATGTATATAGAAATGATTATTATCCATTTTTAAGCAATGTATATAGTAATGATTATTATCCATTTTTAAGCAATGTATATAGTAATGATTATTATCCATTTTTAAGCAATGTATATAGTAATGATTATTATCCATTTTTAAGCAATGTATATAGAAATGATTATTATCCATTTTTAAGCAATGTATATAGTAATGATTATTATCCATTTTCAAGCAATGTATATAGTAATGATTATTATCCATTTTTAAGCAATGTATATAGTAATGATTATTATCCATTTTTAAGCAATGTATATAGTAATGATTATTATCCATTTTTAAGCAATGTATATAGTAATGATTATTATCCATTTTTAAGCAATGTATATAGTAATGATTATTATCCATTTTTAAGCAATGTATATAGAAATGATTATTATCCATTTTTAAGCAATGTATATAGTAATGATTATTATCCATTTTCAAGCAATGTATATAGTAATGATTATTATCCTTTTTAAGCAATGTATATAGTAATGATTATTATCCATTTTCAAGCAATGTATATTGTAATGATTATTATCCATTTTTAAGCAATGTATATAGTAATGATTATTATCCATTTTTAAGCAATGTATATAGTAATGATTATTATCCATTTTTAAGCAATGTATATAGTAATGATTATTATCCATTTTAAGCAATGTATATAGTAATGATTATTACCCATTTTTAAGCAATGTATATAGTAATGATTATTATCCATTTTATGCAATGTATATAGTAATGATTATTATCCTTTTTAAGCAATGTATATAGTAATGATTATTATCCATTTTTAAGCAATGTATATAGTAATGATTATTATCCATTTTTAAGCAATGTATATAGTAATGATTATTATCCATTTTCAAGCAATGTATATAGTAATGATTATTATCCATTTTTAAGCAATGTATATAGTAATGATTATTATCCATTTTTAAGCAATGTATATAGTAATGATTATTATCCATTTTAAGCAATGTATATAGTAATGATTATTATCCATTTTAAGCAATGTATATAGTAATGATTATTATCCATTTTTAAGCAATGTATATAGTAATGATTATTATCCATTTTTAAGCAATGTATATAGTAATGATTATTATCCATTTTTAAGCAATGTATATAGTAATGATCATTATCCATTTTTAAGCAATGTATATAGTAATGATTATTATCCATTTTCAAGCAATGTATATAGTAATGATTATTATCCATTTTTAAGCAATGTATAGAGTAATGATTATTATCCATTTTAAGCAATGTATATAGTAATGATTATTATCCATTTCAAGCAATGTATATAGTAATGATTATTATCCATTTTTAAGCAATGTATATAGTAATGATTATTATCCATTTTTAAGCAATGTATATAGTAATGATTATTATCCATTTTTAAGCAATGTATATAGTAATGATTATTATCCATTTTTAAGCAATGTATATAGTAATGATTATTATCCATTTTTAAGCAATGTATATAGTAATGATTATTATCCATTTTTAAGCAATGTATATAGTAATGATTATTATCCATTTTTAAGCAATGTATATAGTAATGATTATTATCCATTTTTAAGCAATGTATATAGTAATGATTATTATCCATTTTTAAGCAATGTATATAGTAATGATTATTATCCATTTTTAAGCAATGTATATAGTAATGATTATTATCCATTTTCAAGCAATGTATATAGTAATGATTATTATCCATTTTTAAGCAATGTATATAGTAATGATTATTATCCATTTTTAAGCAATGTATATAGTAATGATTATTATCCATTTTAAGCAATGTATATAGTAATGATTATTATCCATTTTTAAGCAATGTATATAGTAATGATTATTATCCATTTTAAGCAATGTATATAGTAATGATTATTATCCATTTTAAGCAATGTATATAGTAATGATTATTATCCATTTTCAAGCAATGTATATAGTAATGATTATTATCCATTTTTAAGCAATGTATATAGTAATGATTATTATCCATTTTTAAGCAATGTATATAGTAATGATTATTATCCATTTTAAGCAATGTATATAGTAATGATTATTATCCATTTTTAAGCAATGTATATAGTAATGATTATTATCCATTTTTAAGCAATGTATATAGTAATGATTATTATCCATTTTTAAGCAATGTATATAGTAATGATTATTATCCATTTTTAAGCAATGTATATAGTAATGATTATTATCCATTTTAAGCAATGTATATAGTAATGATTATTATCCATTTTAAGCAATGTATATAGTAATGATTATTTTCCATTTTTAAGCAATGTATATAGTAATGATTATTATCCATTTTTAAGCAATGTATATAGTAATGATTATTATCCATTTTTAAGCAATGTATATAGTAATGATTATTATCCATTTTTAAGCAATGTATATAGTAATGATTATTATCCATTTTTAAGCAATGTATATAGTAATGATTATTATCCATTTTTAAGCAATGTATATAGTAATGATCCCTTCTGATGAAAATATAATAGTTGCAGAAAGTAGGAGCTATCAAAGATAACTCAAGCTGAATGCTTGATTTTACAGAATACATTAAAATAGTGGAAGATATTTTGATGTGGAGGAATGGAAAAAGCTCAAAAGATTATTTTTGCTGTGTTAGAGTAATAATAATCGACCCTCTATAAGAGGTAAACTAATTACGAAACTAGCATAGCTAAAACACTGATAACGTTTCAATGGAATAAACAACCATAAACCTATAAATATTTTGAATAATAAGATAGTTAGAAGATTCTACAAACGCAAACTGAAATTTAGCCTCAGAAATCAGTGTTTTGTCGCCAATTTTTATTTGATAACAAAATCAACGAGGTAATTCAGCTGGTATAACGATAGAGGATCTAATGATCCAAACTCCAAACAAGTGGAGAGGCACATTATGGGATTTAACAACTGAATTCCGCCTATTTGATCAAATGGTTTTACAAGTTGTCACTAAAGGTAGAATAACCAAAACTATGCTATTACATTTCAGATGAATGGGTAGTCCGTATAAATCATGTGCAAGTGGACTGCTCTTTTGTGATCCCATCGATATGAAATATATGCAATTTTTGAACCTTCATTCCGTCTGTGGTGTATATAACATCCACTAATTTTAGTAGCGCTAGCTCGTTAATTCTCGGCTTAAAACTAGCGCACAGCGGGCGAACAGACAGACGCCATCGTACATAAAAATAGGCGACGACATCGCGGTAAGGTATTTTTGAAAAGGAAATCTATAAAACCGTATAAAAATACTGGCAATTAGTTTAGGATGAAATATACTGTGGAACGCCGATAACTTGTGAAAAAAAAAGTTCAAAAAATCTCGTGGATATATAAACAAGGCATTAAAAAATTAGAAATACCTCCAATGAAGCGCTTATTACCCGAGAGTACGTCGATGAGATGTTCCTTACTGCTGATACATAGAGGACATTTGGTACATTCGTCAACGCAACCCGTCGTAAAGATGCATCCATAATCGATGCCCGCATCCAAATCGTCATACATCTGTTTTGTTATTGGTCTACCGCCTTCCAGTTTTTCGATCAAGAACTCCAACTTCAAAAATTTACATATGCACATTGCTATGGTGGCTAACATATGAGGATATGCAAGGTATGATGGCGATAAACAAGAGACTTTATGGATATCTACCACTGATTCATTTTCAATCATCCATTTAGATGGAGAACTTCTAAAATTGCAAATTGTCATTGAAATGCAAAAATTGATTAATGAAATGATTGCAATTGGAAAGAAGGAACATTAGCAACAGGGAATAAATATTACTATAAATTATATTTTTAATAAAAGAGTATATCTAGAAGAAGAGAGTCAATAAAAATATAGCGATAAACAAACCTTGATACAATTTTTCTTCACAGAGCATGTAAGCAGATCACGACATTTACGACTGATATTTTCATCGGATTGCACTAACGGCAATAACAATGTAGCGATAAGCATTAGACGAAGCATTATCGCCTCTTCAACAAATGAAGCTAAAAATTTTTTTGGAAAATTTTCTGAAACAAAATCTACCGAGCAAAACAATTAACATTCGACGCCAAAATAAAACGAAAAAGAAGATATTTAAAATATCGATGACGCATTTGCAACACGAACGACAGAACGGCAATAAACGCCCTCGAAAATGGACCACGTTCCGACACACTTTTGTACATCCGTTCATTGGTTGCTCTCGTGCGTAAGAGACGTCCATCCGCTCGTCAATTCCATAGCCTGCGGCTATATCAAGAGATTCGCGTATTTTCCCACTATGTATGTATTAAATTCAATCCGAAATATGTCTTGCGAATGATGTCGAATTAGTGTTTTGAGTGCTTTTAAAGTGTTTAGTCTATAGAAACAGTCGTTGAGCATTAGAGCCGGAGTGAAATTTAATCTTAAAAATTACAGTTTTAAAGACAACGTGGACGCAAACTTCTATTTGCGCTTATCGTGTAATCAAAATCTCAGTGCTTTCTACCTTCATTAGCCTATTAAGACTGTGTTATGACTGAAGGATTGCAGAGACATATTCGCTATAACACAAAATTCAATAATCTATAGTAAGTAACTCAACCTATTTGCTAAAAATACATAAACAGCCAATTAATTGCAAGTGCACCCACAAGTTATGAAATCAGAGTTACCACGCTCATTTCACTCAGCTATCGAAAGTGAATTGCAGTCGGACGTCTAAATAAATTTTGGAATTCGATGATAAGAACTGTTGTAAACAAAAGATACAACACTTTTTAGACAGAAAATCGTAGTAACCCAAAGTGGAAAAATTTCCCAAACTGGCCAAATTTTTCTGAAGTGGCTAATTTTTGGTAAAAATAATCCATAAATACTAATGAATTTACACAAAATGGGCAAGATAATGCAGAAAAAGGTAAAATTTTTGCCGAATGCATTGAAATCAGGCCGAGTATGCATTATGTTGTAAAGCCATACATGGCCTTTGTGCCCCAGCATGCCAATTTCAATAAATTAATTGCAATGAAAGGGAATCTAAAACCTACTGAAAAGAGTAAAGCATCTGTTATATAAAACAGTCGAAGGCACATGTCAAGATCACAAAAGATAAAAACGCCCAAGACTTAGCATATAAATGTACCAAAAGTATTTCACGTTTATATGGGGTAAGAAGATAACCTTTGGCTGATATGGATTGCTCGAGGGCAGGATCCCCTCGCGAAAGATCAAGCACAGCGCCACCTCAAATGTGTCTCGAAAGAAGATTTGAAAACACGAATGCCTCAGGAGTGAAGTACCCGGGATATGAGAACAAAGTTGCATTTTTTGAATTACTCGAAAGGGATTCACACGTTTCAGAAGATAGGCACATATTAAATGGCAACCGGCTGCCACGTTTCCAAGAAGTAAGCCACAGGGAGAGTAGAAAGAATTGAAAATTAGAAAGAATTGAAATTTTTGCGAAGAGACGCTGGAAAGAAATGGAAGTTTCTGAGATCATGAAGAATAATCACTCAAAAATAAGAAGTTTTCTGTGCTTTTTTATCTTAAACAATCACACTAATAAAGCGCAATGTTTCCGGCTCATTGAAATAAAGTCCTCATCCAATATTTTAATGCACGAATTAGCGTCGTAAAGAATGTTTTCTGTCGGCCTATCAAATTCTGATCCTCAAATAGTTGTAGAGATGTGTCTACAGATAATCTCGAGAGAAAGAATTGCGCTAACGTAAAATGCATTTTTGTTTCCTTAAATATTTCTTTTGTCGCCTAACATAAATTAAAATTTGGCTTTATTGGAAACGTTCTCCAAAGTTTCGATGAAACATAAACGAAAAAAGCGCAGCCATCACAGCGCTAAAGAATCGGCATTTTGATCCCCCACTCCGAAATTCATGGAAATTGAAGTGGTGGCGTACTGGACGGCGATGAAGACAATCTTATCAATGCAAACACAAAGAAATAATGAATCATAAGCACATTCACGCACCTCAGGAAAAAGAATTCTGCATTTTAATAATAATAATAATAGTCTTCATACGTATAATAAATCGAATTCAACTGGCAAAAGCAGCTGAAGAAACAAAAATATTTACTGAAGCAAAATGCAAAACATCTAATTTTTTCAACTACTCATTTGTTCTGAAATCATTGTTTTACTGCGATGAGAGTGCAGCAATGAGCAGCGACCATCGGGTTTTCATTGATGAAGTATAGCGTCTTAGGAAGCTCATTTATGCGCACATCTGCTTTTGTACTGCAACCGTGACGAATGAAACTTTACTTTCCACGTAGCGATTAAGAAAGCATGTTATCTCTCAGTCGATAATCAAAGGAGTGGAAAAATGTACCACGAAGTAAAGTGATTCGCATGATAGTCGCCTTTATATTCCATCCCCCAGCGATAAACGGCACTAATTATACCTTCTGATGAGAAACTGATCGTTTACACAAATATTCAGCATAAATCGGCTACTTAGCTGCCGCACTTAATCACTTTTTAAGCAAAACTAATCTGCATATTTCTTGACAGCTAATAAAGAGAAAGTTTAGTAATAAAAGACCACCCAATGGTATAAGCTGAGGAAAAATCTTCGGAATAGCTGCATATTTATAAAGGAAATTATTTACCATGCAAATGTGTCTATTGATACCACGAACTATCCTCAGTTGTTCGAATTAATAGGTGTAACTGTGCGTTTTCATTCGGACTTAAACATTTGCTTACAGAGAGTCCAACAGCACATGAATAAATAAGTATGAATATGAATATCATGAGAGCAGTTAACGTTGGATGGAAATGAGAAATGGATGGGGGCGATGATTAGCAAGCACGTCAACGTGCTGCCTCTAGTTCGTGAATACGTGGCTTGAGGTATTATAAATAGGTTCATAAAAAGTGAACCGTCCACAGAGAACATCGCGATCAATACAGCTTGCATTTACGCATATGACTGGTTGTGTCTTCTGTCTATTGTTACTTTAACTTCATTTTGATCTAAAATTTTGATGGGCGTTAAGGATGCAGGGATTTATAGGACATCCGTCTTAATGGGACAAATTATAGGACTTAGAAAATAAAACAAAAGTTGTTAAGTTCCTTTATCTTTTTTAGTTTTCATACTATAAAATTTATTGCCTTTTATTGCGGTGTGAAGGATAAAACAAAAGTTGTTAAGTTCCTTTATCTTTTTTAGTTTTCATACTATAAAATTTATTGCCTTTTATTGCGGTGTGAAGGCTACTGAACTGCATAAATTAACGGGGAAAGATATTAACTCCTCGCTATTGCTGTAAGTGTTCGTCGTCGTTTTTGCAGACGATCGTTGAGTGTATTTGGCGAAAAAAATCTCTTCGTGAGCATCCTCCTACTTTATAGAAGAATGAAAAATCACCTCTTTCAAGCCGTATTTTATTTTTTACAGTGACGATTTTTGAAGATTTCAATGATCTCTTTACTAATTACTTTTGATAGATCTTTCTTTATGCTGCCTTTCTTTTCGAATCAATATTACTCTCTTTTCTTTGGCTAACACAAAATTCCCATATTAACTATCACTCTCATATAACAATTGATACATTTATTGTTTTCAATTTGAATTGCTCAATAATTATGCAAATTTGCAAATTTTTATATTTTCGGTGTACTTTGATCAATGCAAAACCGATCTTATTTTTTCACTTGTCTTCCCAATGTTTGTTGGTTCAATAATGTACTGATCATAGTGCAAAAATTTTGGATCATATCTACGCGAAATAATTTATCATTTGTTCGCATCGTTCCACTTTTTTCCCCTAAAGAATTTCCATCATATAAATTAAATGAATTTTGTTATTGTCGGTATCTTTCAAATGATTATTTGCTAACTTAGATGACGTTTATTTATATTATAATACATTTTGAAAACACAAATCTTCCTTTAGAATACATTCTACAAAAGACGAAATTTTTTGATATAAATCTTTACTCTTCGCACAAAATTTATCATTAGACAATTCTTTCGTTTAAATTAAGACGTTCACTGATGAAGAATTGATGAGCATTGGCCCTCACTTCAAACATTCCTTATCACAACGCTTCTTATGTTATCTTTCATTTTGCATGAAAATACTTCGATCGCATTTCAAGGACCCATTCGGCGTGTGCCAATATGAAAATATGCAAATTTCAAACATGTAAGGTCGTGTTTCTAGAGTCTATTCGAATTGGGGGGAGGAGGAAGAGGGTGGAGGAGTTTAAGTAACGTTTTAATCTATCAAACGATTTACTCATGGGTCGCTAAGAGAAAATCTGAAAGTGGATTCACACCAGTTTTCTGTTGTTGATAGGATTGAATTTGGTCGCAGGAGTGAGTCCAAATACCTTATACCGACAGACTGGAAGCAATATCTCTTCGCAGAAATGATGTAATAATTAAAGCGGACCGAATCTTATATCGCTTAATAGCGCCCAAAAATTTGCATACTTTTGAAACAAATCACGTAATTTTTTCTATTTAGTTTCCCATAATAACTATTCATAAAGTGTTATATATATTAATGTTTATCGGTCATCAGCTGTCACTTCGCAAAGTCACGTGCTTTTTTCCTTTTGTGTTTTTTCCGTGCTCCTATTTGTTTTCCTTATGAAGGAGTGAACTTATTGTTGGCAGCTATCATCATGTGACTATCATTGCTGAGCACTTTTGTATGTTTGCAGTGATAGGCTATAAAGCATTTATTTAGATGATAATTCGCCTCAATACCGAAATAAACTTGCATCTTTGCAGCATGTTTTTTCTGATATCATTACTCAAGCGAAAATCATCGATTTATGCAAATTATTGACTAATGAAGAGAGTAAAATACAAAAAAAATGATAGTTTTTAATAACACATAAAATGAACGACTAAATCATTTGTTATTTGTGCGCAGCAACGCGCTGTTGTTTCTCTATGCTCATAGATTGGTTAGTTTCATAATAAGGCTCGCTAATAGCATACTGTGAAATGCGTAAGCGATGATTTAGATGTACGAAGTAAATTCAGAGCTGAACAGAATCTTTCGAGCATTTGTACTGTTTCGCTTCCCATTTATTGAACACTAGAAATGCGTCGTAATGCGTTCTCATTAACGATTCTCTTTATGTACTATTTGCTGCACGTTTATCGTGCAACAGTATTACGCATACTTACACAAAGTACACTGCGTTAAAAATTCATCCATTTGTATGTCCACGTTCTTGTTTTTGTTTATTCACTTTTCACCTGCATCACCATTCCGCTAGTAATTACTGTTCTTTTTTAAGTTGGACGGGTTGAACAATTTTCCTGTAAAAGGATATTTTTTATTAGTTCCTAAAGTGATCATTATTCAATTGTTGCCTGCTGCTGTATATAAATTATTATTTACTAAACGAGACGCTGCCGAACGCTTTCACAATGGGCGGTATATAGATAGGATCTTGAGTCTCTAATCCATGAAGCCGATGAAAATAACGATGGAATATTTTCAGTTGTTTGATGGTTGTCGCAACGTCACGCATACTCTCTGCATTTTCGTGTTGTCCAAAAAAATTTTCTCTCACAAAGGTCGATTTATACACAGCATTTTTTATCAACTCTCTTGCCATTTATTGGTTGGTTTTCTATGTGTACTTCAATATGCTTCACAGTTATTCAAGTTCTAATTGCAGCTTGCCTCCGAACATCTTGCATTGAATAGCATCCTGCGATAAGAAAACGGAAGAGTGCGAAATCAAAATGAGTATACTATTCAGTTGCTATATTTGAATGGCGTCCTGTAGCTGTCGCGAGACATGTTTATTAAATTGAATAGTCAGGTGAAGTTACTATGATGATATAAGGAATCACAGTCAAGTCCCTGTAAATTGTTTCACTTCCTTTCAATGTTCCCATATCCTGTTCCGTCACAGTCAAATCCACGTTCCGTTTCTTTTATGCAATGTAAGGGCGCCCACTATGCAAAAAACGTTGATAAGAGGATTCCTGGTGTATGTGGGAAGTGTAATCGACGCATGCGAGCGTAATTTCGCAGCTTAATTTATTACCCGAAAATGAATTATTTCAAATTTTGCTCATGTTCTGCAAGAAAACTCAATTTTGTGCAGAAATATGATTTGTGAAATTTTCAATATTTCTTGCTGGAGAATCTATTTCTTTCATGAATATTCTTAGCACTAAAATCGATTTTTTGGCATAGATTCAGCTAAGAGATTAAACCAAAACAAGCGGTCCATTCTATCGCCAACATCACCTGAAAGTTTGCATATACGCAAGTGCATCCTTTATGTTGAACTGAGAAGAATTATTGCTATTTTAACTAGCAATTACTTTTTCACAAGTCGATCAGTGCAGAACGTTTAATGAATGCATCGAAATTTATGAGGAAATTGCACACAGCGATAAAAGAGCGTGAGTTCATCTGAGTATGGCCACAAGTTCCTTCTACGATATACCTCTTTTGTACCTGAACTCTCTCGATTGAAGTATCTTAAAAATCGTTCGCATTTTATTGGCGTTTTCAGTTGATTTGTTGTGTCATCTGTTCTAGATATATGTAATCTTTTTTCTATCCCCTTGCTTTTCCAAATCGGCTCAATTGGCATCACAGCGATGGAACTCTTGAAAGTCGTATCACCATCCTTCATTTTACTATATATACAATTTAGCACTCCTTAAATGCCATATTTGCATTGGTAATCAATATTTCAACACTATAATATTATGAAACCGAAAAATCTTTAAGTAATTCTTGGTTGCGAGAAAAAGACGAGCTTCTCTTTAGCAGGCAGCCGGCTGAGAAAGAATGTTTCTTGTCACCCATTCATGTGAAATACGCTTCCACTGGCTGCAAAAACGTAGCAACTTTTTAACATATTCAGGTAACTACAGAGGCTTTTGAGTTGAACCCATCGGACGGACAAGCGATTATAAAGGCTGTGTTCAAGCAGATCAAATGAAGCAGTTTTGCAAAATTTGCTACATTACATCAAGAGTAATCATTGTTCCATCGAAGACATGAAAGCAGTGCGATACAGTAGCATATTTCTTTGAGAAATAATGCACCTGCACTTACTTCGAACTTTATTATTTTATTTTAATGTGTTATTTCAGGTTTACTTTGTGTCCATTGGATGAGCTTCTGCGCTCAGTACTGCTAATACTGCTATCGATGATTTCTTCACATTTATTGGACAAAATTTTGCATTCTAATTGAGATGAATGTAAATTTCTATGTTTAATTATATATGCATAATGCATTCATCATTCATGAAAGATATTTGTTTTGTATATAAGAAATGAGAAAAAAATATGGAAAGGAATTTTATTTCTTTCCAAAATGAACAGATTATGGGTGTTTGTTCTTCGATATGCTCGATTGTAAACATATTAATAGAATCGCCTTTTAAGCATTTCTTGTCTAGAAAATGAAAAGTCCCTTAGAAGATTGCTTTGTCTTAGTTATATTGTACAAACACCCTCAACATTCCTTCGAAACTTTTAAATCTCTATGTACTTTGCCTGTCGCATATCACTGTCTGAGGTATTCGATATGCGTGTTAATAAAGCTTAAGATACTTGTGTGATTTTACGGTCATCGTAAAATTTTTCGCCTAAAGAATAATCGCTATCATAGCGTTTCGAAGTGTATGATCATCGGCTTATTTGCCCGTCATAGATCAGTAAATATTGTCAGGTTTTTTAAGAAGTCAATATACTTGCATATGAATATGTTGTTCGCTTCGCGCTCGAATGAGTATGATGACTGCAGTTTGGTGACAATGGTGAGTGCAATTTGTTAGAAGAAGAATTATTTTCCCAAAAGAACGATGGAGAAACACGTCAGAGTAGGGTGACACGACATGCGCTTGTGTATCTGCCCATTTGATTAACCAATGTGATGACATACTAATAAATGATAAACATACAAAATAAATGACATTGCGCACTTGATGAGTTAGCGAAATAATGCTTCCACATATATCAATCGACCGAACAGCTTACGCAAATTCACAAACGATTTGCTTTTATTATGCCCAGAGGGTGTTAGGGAAAAATCGATCATTGCAAAATCAAAAAACATGCAACTTTCTTCTGAACTCCTTTCGAACTCCAGATGAACGTTAAAAGTCACGCTATGATGGTGTATGTAATACTCAATGGATTTTATAACTCCAGTAGTTGCTAAGTTGCAAGCAACAAACACGCACAGATAACACATGAATATAGACGTACCTGAGTCGCCATACTTTACCTTTGTAAAGAAGTGAACATAAAAGTGTTTCTTTAAATGGGACTGGCCATCGATCCTAACGAAGCAGTGAAAGGAGTATGTATCGTTTCAATTGCCTCAGCATATGGAGGATGTGGAGAGCAACATTTCAAATGCTTTTAATTTTAAGAGATCATCTATTGAGTCTGAAAAAAATTTCAGCCATTTTTCCAGTAAATTACGTAAATTTGATTTGAGAGAACCAATTTTGAATTTCTCTGAAATTTTGTTTTAGCACAGCCATGCAAAAAACAAAGAAAGATCTTCAATGAAAATAAAGACAGTTAAGTTTTTTAGCAAATAAGAGATTTGCAAGTTTGTCATCCGACTCGATTGTTACAATTAAGGTTGACAGTTCGCACCTCAGTGGAGCACAGAGAAACGAAAAATGTCATCGTAAAATAGAATGAAGCAGACTATTTTAGATTGGTGAAACAACAATAATATTTTATTGCAATACACTTTACGAGTATATTCGAACGGATTAAATGAAGAAAGAAAAGTAAAATAAATATAACAGTATTGGATGTGCTGCGAAGGTGCATTTTATTGTACGCATTTTTGAAAACAATCTTCATTGGCTCTGTGCAAATGCTCCGCCGAGTTCAGCTTCGATTTTTCAGCAAATTTCACTCAAAATTATAAGCGGCTGTTCAAGTATCAAGTATCCTTTCAGTAGTAGGCCATCAGATAACATGACTTTTGGAAGGTATTAGTAGCCTTGATGGTTATCAGGTGATACAATAATACGGAAATCTGACTCAAACGGCTTCCTCTTTCATTAGTAGTCTCTTTCAAATGCTGTGTGATTATGATAAGAGACATTGAAACAAGTTGGAGGAAATGACGTCATATTAAAATAATGCAACATCACCACAATTGCGTAATAGTGAAACATTAACGATGACATGTTGAGGAATTCACAGACCGAGACAATTACTGTGTAAATGAGCAGTAAATATGTCCATTCAAAAGAAATAATAAAGTGAATAGCAATACGGTATCGAATAATTGTTATATACATAGACGGCACCTTACTTTAGAGGAATCGATTGCATCTGATCTGAAAGCGTTATGAGATATTGAGGAATTCAGATGGATGCATGCGTATGTGCAAAAAGAAATTGCTTTTGTTAGTTTTATATGCTAAACATTAAAATGTCAGATGCTTGTCTCAGCTTAGAATTTATTTGAAAATTGAAAACACCGTTCTGGTAACTTCATTTCTTGTAATTAACAAGACTCGTTAACAATCTTGTTATTATGACTCCACTGTATAAGTTTTTTCGAACTTTTATCAGTGATGATAAAGAAAAGCATTTCATTGCTCATAACGTAAGTCTAATCCATGTTATAGCCTCTGCCCCACTGCTGCAACGGAAATCGAAAAGGTTCTAGGAATGGATCAAAGCAGCAAGTGTAGCTCCTAGCATTTTCACTATTTTTAAACAGTGATTCTCGAGGGGTATATGGTGGGAAAGGATAGCAGTTGCAGTCGGACGGTTCATTATCTTATAGTTTTGGAATACCATGACTATGTGGTTATGTTTTATATCATTAATTAAGCACTGCTATGAGTTGATTGTTTTCGCTCTCCAGTGCGTTTCTTACCAGTAAGATGTTCGATATGACGCGAGCAACTTTTTTTTGAAAGTGCTAGCAAAAAAGGAAACTTCGAAAGCCAATGGCTGAAAAAATCACTCTACACTATTCGTTATCCAGAAATTTGCAAATTTACAAGTATAAGTACAAGTATGAATCTGCAAAAAAAATTTTACAACTAAAATTTGTATAACTTTGTTGTCAATTTTTCGGCACCTTCATGAGTCGCTCACGCATGAGGCGATCTGCAGAGAGAAAACTGGTCAATGTAGGAGGCGATTGTGAAGTAAGTTATACACAACCAATTTTGTCGCCGAAGTTTCTTAGCTAACAGAGTGAAACTATTGAAAATAGACCCGACGTTGCTATAAAGCGTTTTTGAAATTCATATGGAAATTAGATAAATAAGAGCGCATTGCATTTATGACAGAATCACTCTATTCCCGGTATGGTAACAAATGCGTAAAAATGATCGATATGCCTTAAAAAGTTCAATAGGAAAGACAATGAAAAAACTTCACTCTCTAAAAATATTCAGACATTCTTTACTGTTAATCGTTCCATTCTATTTGCAAAAACTTCAGAAAATAGCAGTTGTTAGTAATGTCCGGTTGAATATATTCGAACTCTGAATTTAAATTTGGAATGATAAATAAATCAACCAAAAATTTCTAGATTTTCTCGCAAGCTATAAAGCACAGTGGTTTTATTTGAAATTTACACAACGCGAAAATTTTGGAGCGATGTGCTCAGGGTACTAAGCTCAAATGCAGGAATGAAGCATGCTCCACTGTTCGAAAAATGAAGACCATTGCTGTCCGGAAAGGCCACTGGAACGTTGCCAATGATTTAACAGTAAGGAGTACCTGCAGTTGGGGGGTCATCATCCTGTAAAAGATCGGTGAGATCAGAATTCTGCAAATCGGAATCAAGTGGTGGTTCAGCACGTATTTGAAGACTGCTCTTATTCGGCCCTTGCTCACTTCGTCGCTGTCGTCCAGTAGACTCTCGAGGAGGTTCGTATACATCCGATAAATTTCGTCTATCAGGTGGGAACTGAAACTTTCGAAACTGCGAGGTGTTTGAGTGGATGAATCAGAACGCAGTTTTTCCTTTTTTTTTACTGCTGATATGTGAATTGAAGATCCCGGTTTTCAATTCCCTGGATTCTCTTGCTTCGAGTGCTTTCTAGCCTTCCAACTTATGGTCTATGCCTTCGTTCCGGCTCATCCTGATATTTGGATGCATAGCGGCGCAGCTCATAAAAACTGTAAAGGTTACATAAATTCCTACAATTCGAATATATCTCGGAGAAATGTCCGAATTTGAAGTGCATCTCTAAATGATATTATCATTAGATCCATAATGGTGCACATGCCTGCATTATTTCAAATAATTTTTGGAATGTAAACCGTGAGGCATCGGTGCAATTCACTGATCCACTAGGCTATCTTAAAAAGTGGATGGTACTGAAAGAAAATCCTCAGACGATAACGACAGAAGTAATGCAATAATGATATCACTTCACTGCTGGCTACTCGGATATTATTTACCAGTGAAGTTTTTAAAAGTAAATATTTATCACAAATCATAATGAGTATTCGTCATAAATGTGTATTTATCGATTCAACTGGGTGTCGTAATGAAAAATTCGGTTGCAACAGATTCAATATTTATACCTTTGATATTCCATTGAGGCGACAGATAGCGAAAGTGTTCTGAACGGTGAAGTATGTTTTTAAAGATCGCTTTTAAGATCGCTTTAAAGATCGCTTTAAAGGTCTGCGAAAGCCCCGACCTTCTCTTAGCGCAGCGAAAATTTCAGCGTGAAAATATTAAAGAGCACTGTTGCAAACGCCTTCGAGTTTTTTTTTTTTAAATTCTACGAGCCAAGTTTGTTACGACGAGGTAATGCCTTTTCACAAGCATTTGTGTCAGTCTGTCCAATTTTGCAATTGTAGAAATACCGAAACTAAAGCCAAGAAATTTGGTCTGTAAAAACTGTAACATAATTGATTCCTCATTCGGAGTTTTAACTGATTCACTGATTTCCAAAAGGGTTTCAGGCGTTTAAATATATCTAAGAATTTGCGTGCGCTTCACATTGGTTGGGTCGCATTTTTACTGCAGCTAAGATTAGATGAAGTGAAGAGGCATAACGGAAGGAATAACCACAATGTGCACTTTTGACTAAGCACTTTTATCACTTACCGACAAAAAATCTGCAGTTAAAACAAAATGTGTACAATAACAATATGTTGGATGAGTATATTTTGCCGCATCCAACACACTGAGTAAACCATAAAAAGGTTCGTTTTTGCACGAACGAAAGGTATTACTGAAAGTCCGTCCAGTGTAAAATACAACAAAAACATTCTTAGCATCCTTACACGTCTTCAACTTTTTTCGAAATTTTCTGACAGGGACGAACATTTGAGTTATTAAATTTGTAAACCGGATTTCACTGTCACAACTGACATACCTTTGTTACGTAACCTGGATCCCATATGTATATATAATATATACTCAGTGCAACGGCTGGTAAAGAAACGAAAAATATATAACCGACAACGGTGCCGAATCTGATCCATCTGAAAGCGAATGACTAAAAATGAATTGGCTTGTTAATTATTTGTGAAGATTTTTTTTTTGTTTCATGGCCTCATATATGGAAATGGTAATCAATTCCCCAAATGTTCAATATTGCAGGGATGGAGTCTGGTAGAGTGTAATACCAAATTCCCACAGTGAAACCTAGGATGGTCTTCGACTTGGGGAACGTTTCAGTTATGTGCAGATTTGTTGAGATACACACTTACTGCATAGGATGATAGAAGCTGCTGTATGAAAAAAGCAATACACAAAACAGAAACGCACCTTCCACTTTTTAATAGTTCCTCATCAATGAGCATGAAAATTTGGAGACATAATCTAGTGCAATTTCCTCTAATGAAAAGCAAAGTGAACGGCAGTTGGCACTGATTCATTTCTGCCTAGTAATAGCTCAACTTATTTAATTAGCAACAATTTATTCTCTTATTTCTGTTGTTTCTTCTGAATTCAAAATAGAAATTCATAACAACTCAACCAGCAATCGCGTGAGTGCGTTTTGAAGTGCTAAATTCGTTTAGTGTTGATTTCATGCATTAAAAACAATTAGAAGGAAACAACTTACTTTTTGTTTTCTCTTTGAGTGAATTTGGCTCGTTTGTCGGATGTATAGACCGGCTGCTTGGTCCCCAGTCGAATTGTACTATGACCAACGTTATTCATCCTGCAACGCAAACGATAGCTGCCAACACATTCATCATTTATAAAGATCTCGGTAGCGCCGGATAGTTCTTTATTAATCCGCCTGCACTCTACTACAGAAGAAAAAATGAAATAGTGCAAAGAATGACTCGCTCTGTAGCGTAGATTTCACATATTAAACTTTATGGCTCTTGCTTTCCTTAATTATTGGGCTTGAGCTGTTGAACAGACGGAGAGACAGGTACATGCATATGCAACGTTGCCATAATATGCGACGTTGCCATAATGCATTTTGTTAATACAAAATTACAAAGGCACATAATGAAGCGAACAATACAATAAGTCGATGTGTGCCGCACAGTAATTTTGTTTCCTCTCAGCCCCTACCTTCAATATTTCACTTCGAAGTTCGTTTCCTTATTGTTACTTTGTCGCTCATGCAACTTTTTATCCTGATCTAGTTAAGCGAGCGGGGTGCGTACTTATTTTGAACGATGAATCGACTCAAAACAGGGGAATCAATTAAGGACTTGACATAAATTAGGCGAAAACACCTCTAGAAAATGCAGTGGAGTATACTCCATGAACGTTAGCTATCCTGATCATACTCTATAAAATACTAGAAGTTTCTTTCGTTGACAGCTAGTTTGCGCTATTTGCTTGTCCATCCCTATCATTAAGCTCTCTATCATTTTTTTTTAAACTTCAGCAATGCAAATCGCCTTTATGCACAAATATCGACTCATCATTTGAGTTTTTAAACTAACCGTTCCATTCAGCATGAGCTGGATAACTGTAAGATTGTACCTTCGCAAGCATGTTGTGATTTTTAAAAATTTTTTTCCCCACTTGCTCATACGATAATGCTCATCATATGTCAAATATTAAAGTATATATATATATATATATATATATATATATATATATATATATATATATATATATATATATATATTTACTGGCATCACATTTCGTCGGAATATGAGAAAAGAAAAAAAGAGATTATTTTCACATAAGATATTTAAGTAAATATGAACAGACACAATGAAAATATCCATTTTATATGTTATAAGAGCGTCTGTACAATAAAAGGATGATATACTCTAAGAGGGTATTCAGAAAGGATTTAAGATATGCGGCGTCAATAGCCCGCATTGATCATTGCGAAGAACATAATCAATATATATAAAAAGAACTGTTTAAAAGTCATCTCTTAATAACTATTATTTATATATTTATTATAATTTATGACGACAAATTATTTGCACTGTCTGCATTTTAATTTGCATTTTTTATTATTTACATTTCCACAAATATATGTTTGAAACTACAAATTATTAAATTCACAAAATAATTTGTATTATTTACTTTATAAGGAACAGACTTATTATTTACAATTATTTACAGTTTAATTTATAGCATAACTTGGAAGAGTGGGCAAATGAAAAAACAAATATTTTGTGAGATGAATAAAAGAGAAGCAGCTTGTCGGGTGAAGATGTTGGCGGAAGAAGCGCGGAAAAAAAGGAATACGACAAAGTTAAGCACAACGCACAACGCTCACAATCGATATCCGCATTTGCTTTGTAGCTTTGTGAGTACTTTGTTGGCACTCTCAGCTGAGAAATCTATGGCCCATTTAGCTGTTGTGATGGGCAAGCCGGCCAGCTTCTGCTATTGGCCACTTCCAGAGAGCAATGATGAGGCGGATGGGAATGTGGGTGCAACATTACGCTCTGTGCCAATAAGATAACTTGCAAGTGGTTTTCTTTTTGCAAACAGGATCCGTTGGAACTGTTGCTATTGTTTTCGCGTGAATTTAATAAGGGAGGGTTAAATTTTAAATAAAACAAACAGTACGATAACGGCGAATGAGCAAACTGCTGCATCAGGCAGGTATGATATGAGGACAAGTATGATGTCACGCTAAGGTAGTTAGCTCGAGATGCGTTTCATTCATTCAACTTTTCAGATTCACTATTCAAAAAAAAAAAAACAGTTATTGCCCTAAACAACAGAGTTATGGTGTTGACTTTAATGAAGAAATGCAATAAACTTATGAGGTTGCCATTAAAATCAAAAAGCAGAAGTCATGATAATATCAGTTTTAAGATCATCATGATGAATAATGTAACGAAAATCGATGCAAACGAAAATGAGGAGTTGATATATCGTCGCAATTCGATGCAATTTTCATGACTGTCAACTCGCCTATAGAGAATATGCAATAGAAAGGTAAGTATTTGATGTCTGTGCTCTTCAAACTTTATATAATCTGAATTTGCTCTCATCATTTTTGCTGTTTAGAATCATAAATCAAGATCGTATGAATTTCATGACGTTCCAAGTTTTTGCACCTCACTATCGAGTGATTATTCCAAATTAATGCTCTTTAAGATTACCAAAGTCAATCATCGATTCATTGTAAAAATAAATCTATTTTGATGAACGTTGAATCGGGTCAAATCACTTAATATAATTTGATTTCCCCCGGCATTCTTTGTTTACCAGCAGTTGCATAAAGAAATAATATATTGCACGGGCATATCATAAGTGGAATAATAAAAGAACATATAGAATTAAAATCACTCAGAAAATCATAAATTCAGACACAAGGGACAAACTATCCTCATCCACTGATATACAAGTCACGATATCCTTTGAGTTTATTGGGAAAGAAAAGAAGGAGAACGTATAAGAAAGCACAAAAGTTTTCAAATCATCCAACAGTGTACAATGGGTGCAATTCTACTCAATGAGCTTATGACGTATGTGATAACTGCTACATAAAAGTGAACGGTAGTGAAAGGTTTGCACCTTGGATTGTATTGCCCCGTCAGGGAAGATGGGGACTGCATAACCAGCGAAGTCTTTAATCGAGCGAAAGGCCTATAATTGAGATAGAATTGTACCAATTCTCATCCTTGGGATGTGTGTGTGAGGGGAGGAGGAGGGAGGCGGAGGCAGGATTGTCAACTTTTATTGAGGAAGAATTTCTGAGGGATTTTTTACGATACTTTCAATGAAATTTTACGACAGCGCTTATTGGTCTTCAGCAGATAATGAACTCTTCGGAAGTGGGCATTGAAAATAAATTAAATATACAGATAAGTATATTCATAAATCAGTCATTATTCTCTGCAAAATATGCAAAAAAGCACAATAATGCATTGATCTTATGATGTTTCTTTCGCATTTGACGATATGTGGTAAGTTATTGTCTCCATTTACTTCGGCGTGTAAGGTGTGGTCTAAGGTTGCTATTGTTTTGATCTCGTTGCCCATTTGAGCAGAACATTGTGAGGCATGGCCCTACTGCAGATTCAAAGCGGCTGTACTTGCTCTCTTCACTGATTTCATGCATGTTTCTTTAACCACTCTTTGCACTCGCTTATGTGGAGTCAAAATATTGCTGAGACTTATTTGTTGAACATCAAGACATTGCAGTAATTACACCTGTATTTTCGTGCAGTTATTGGTTAAAGGTATTCAATTGTTTCACAGTATGAGAGTTGTGTGAGGAAGGCTGGCTCAATATATGCCATTTTCATGTCAGCTGATGATTGCACGAAATATTTGGAAGGAGAGAGGATGATATCTAATAATGCTTTTTTAAATGTCCACTTGTGCGAATCATCTACTAAAAGATCGTCTTTTTGTCTATACTCTCGTTCTCCTATGAAAACAGTTTATGAAAGTTTTATAAAGAAACTGTCGTGAAGTCCTTTATGCGTACAACGTTAGTATAAACCCAGATGAATATGTTTCTCCGGGAAAACAAAGTTAAGAAAGGAAAAGAAAGAACAATTTTTTGAGGCAAAAGCAGAAATCACGTGAGTGTGAGCAGAGACGCAACAGTCAAGATATTTGCTAAGAATGCACGAAGCAAGTCGAGGATAGATTACCTATGAGAACAAAAAGTGACCACGTTTAGGCCCTTATCCGTTGACGTGTGCACCTGAGTTATGAGTTAAAACAAAGAACTTGATAATTTCATTTCTCTCAATATTCATAGCTCATAGCGATAGTCATTAATTGAAGAAACAGTACGAGAGTCACTTATAATAAAAACGCACTCGCTAAATTTCATAAGCGTTGTCCCGTTATTTGGCGATTCCGGACAAAAAAGCATACCGGCAGACAGGGAATGTCATAGAATGCAGCGATTGCAAAAAATGCAGAAAGCATATAATCCGTTGAATGTTTTTTAGGAGAATATGGCAAGCTTCACCATAGCCATTTTATCGATGCTGGTTGTAAGAGTGATTGCAACCGCGCTTATCGACAAACAAACGAACAAAAATGCAGAAAATGGATATGAGTACTTTTCCAACAGAATCGCCGCACTTAATAACCGTTCGTCACACTATTTATTGTTTTTGTCGGCGATCTGTAAACTATGGCTGTTATTACGGATGTGTTCGCTCCCCTTTCTGACCGCAAAGTACAAGTGACAGCTCAGTGCAGTATCCAACGTGTTCGCACTTTAGAGCGTTCACTCATGCAATGCGGCTTAAAAGCATTACCCCTTCAAATAATGAATATATTCATTATCTTGCTGCAAATAATTGTTGCACGCATATTATCAGTTTACGTAACAGTGCAGCTAAATATCCCACGATTTATTGGCGTCATTATGAGAGAAGAGGACATCAAGAAAATTTTACGACAAGTTGTTTTAAGCGAGCGAACTGAAGCATAAGTTTCTAATCTACTCTGGAAACGTTAAAAATCAACTCCTTTCATGCGATCTATGCATATAATCTATGCGCTAGAGAAAGCTGGAAAATGTCATATGGCTGTTAAGAAAAATTTTCGAAGCCAGTCAAAAATTTATTCATAGTAAGCTGCCGCAAAGTTTTTTTAGACTGTCCGGTAAATATTATGAGCCCCTATTTTCTTCTTTTCCCTACTAAATGACCAAATGCAAGCCAAAAAAAATTGTACACGAGTTGTCAGTAAGTTCGAGAGTTGCAGGTTTCCCATCTTTGCTATAAGACATTGTCCCCATCACCTGATGCTAACAGCTTTATATCTCGCAACTATTAAAAGCAACACTAAGTGATCCGTTTGCTGATGTTGTCCGTTTTCACCATCAAACCGCGCACATGGAATTTCTACCTAATATTTCTATGCAGAGCATGTAGTATATCACTTACAAGGTTTTTTTCGAAGAGGGCACGATAAAGAGGAGAGGTTAAGAACGGATATCTTTTAAAGGTGATCTCCACTTGTTCGTTCACAGTTGCCAGGAAAATGGACGCACTCAAGATACTAAAACTATTTACCTTTGCAATCTAAGAAGTTTCGAATACCCTAGCTTATCCATCGTTCATTATATGAATATCACTGACTACACATCATCGTCCTCTCATGCATATATCTCACGCTTATTGTCTCTTGTTGCCTATCGAAGGTGCATTTCAGAGCATCTGAAGTATAGGTTCCGCCAAGTCATGTCGCTGGTTGGTTTTAAATTAATTTACGCATGAATTTGACATTATTAGATTTTTTGAGAATAGCGCTTCACTGTGACTGATGAGATGTTGCCTCCATTGCTGCATCAGCAGTAGTTCGTCCTCGCTTGTCTAGACAGATTATACTGAAAAGTATCAAGTTTCAAGGAAAACAACAGTCCAAGTTGATTCCCAGAAATTAGCTCCACAATCAGCCTGCTACGTGTTTGTGTCTCTTGCCTACGAGATCGTTCTATCATCTCTGAGTTTTTTACGAATCAGTATACATCTGTAGGTGCTTCGAGACAGCGTCAACGGTTTATCCGTTCCACTCAATGCAGATCATCGAGGTCTTCCGTCATGCTTACCGATCGTTAATACGGTATTCGAATGTGTTTAATTCATTTTCTTCAACTTTTAAATTACCGTTATCCAATGAAAGGAGATGTGGAAGTAACTCGTCTGAAAAGCAAAGTTCCTACTAAATGTTAGAAGATGAAAACTGAAAGTAAACTTTCTACATAAAGTTGGAAGTATTGAGGTCTGAAGGCGATCATGGAACATTAAAATTTTGCATAGTGGCAGCATTCGCCTCAATTTTCTTAAAGTTGGTGGACTCAAATTCGAAGCAACTTTTAAAGGTATAAAATGTTGACTTCACTAGGGTTACATTCAACGAAACCTATAAGTACGTTGAATAATCGGCTAGCTATCGTTTCATCGCTTTCTTTTTTGAGAGAATGTTCTGACACGTCGAGTTAATGCCGTAACTGTTTCAGATTTCTGCAGATGAGCAGTTCATGCAGATGTTAAAGGAGAAGTGTTATGATCTGCACAATGCACTTCAGTTCCTTTCGCAATCTGTGAACTTCAAGGTTTCAGAGGTGACGATCACTTAACTTCTCTTCGTATATCCATTGTTACCACATCAATGAGAGTGCATGAAATCGGTCAATACTTACAGTTTTAGCGACGACTACTGTATTCGTTGATACAACTGCGCATCCCAATTTTTGATCATTCGCACTTTATAAGTGATAACGGTGTTCTTCGAAGCGAAAATTAATCAAAACCTTACGCATCTTTGAGCATAAGCCAGGAGATTGGTTAGCGCCTTCAGAAGGCACCAATATGTAAGCAGCAGCAATATCGCCTTCCCTTTTATGGCGATATAGCATGTTTTCTCTTAAGGTAATGCTATCAGGCATTTGAAGCGTTTGTCCGTCTATATTGAGAAGCAGGCCAGTTGATGGTTTAGTGCGACTCCTTTTCCTAAACACCCTTTAAGGTCCTGTTGGCTTTAAAGACCACCTTAGAACGAAGACTGCATAATTTGGCTAATGCGATTTTCAGGTGCTCGATGTAATCCTGAAATCTGACAAGGTTGACGTCGAAGAGGCTTTGAGTGTATTCGAAAATATTTTGGCTAGCAGTGCCAACGAAATCACCGACACATCCTCATGGATAAGAAGAGCCTTGCGAAGTATGTTGCAAACGTGTTGATTCAATGAAAAGTGCAGCCACTGCTCACTTTTTCGGTTGCTGCAGTTAGCGGTGTGGACAATCTAATTTCAGATCGATGAGGCGATCGACGGTGACCATAATGATATTAAGAGCTGGGTGCCGATAGAGTACTAAGTAAAAAAACATGCAACGTAGAATGCAATCGGTTTCTGATATTTACCCACACAACTGCAACCATCACACGATACGAATTCATTAAAAATAAAGGCTGTTGATAGTCGCCCAACTTCAACATATAACGTGATTTTATCATTAATTAAACTATAATATTCACTTTGTTATCTAGAGACGCACAAATACCACTGTTAGGATACCTACTTGGTAAATGAAATTTTAGAAATTTGATCAATTAGAACTTATGATTCTCGCAGCCATGCCAGCGAGTTCTTCGTTTGTACGAGAGCTTCCAGGTTTTGAAATAGAACTAATGAGTTCCGGGACGATTCACCTATGACTCTTCCTAACACTGTTGAAATACAATTTCAACTTTACTTGATTGTTACGTGAAGTTTCATTTGCAGTTAAATTGTTCGATGAATGGACGAACAGCCAGTCGGTCGAATTGCAGCGTTGAAGTTATAAACAATTCTATATCTACCGCGTCTCCATTCAGCCATTTCGAATGTGTCTATGGCGGCAAAAACTGTTCATCGAATAAACTGCTTACGAATGCTCTAAACAATCGAAAAATTCGATGAGCTTGTCTCAGCCATCTATGCGTCACATTTAACCAACTAAAGGTTCAAAGCATGCCCCAATCACAAATTCAAAGCATGCCCCAATCACAAAAAACTTCGAGGAAAAACAAATTTTCTTTTTAAATCATGGGCAACTTATCAGCCACTCGGCAATTCTACTTCAAAACCATTTTCAGTACACTAATTAAGGGCCTCGCCGGTAGATTGTTCAGCAAGTCGCAGGCCTCCGACACACTTGCTCAACATTCAATCTAGAGTTCGATAAGCGGAATCCTGTCTGTGTCATCCATCAACCATACGATAGTACCCCCAAGCTTCACCATGCTTGCCTGCTGGTTCGCTGCATCAGTGCAATAAGGAAGCAGTTAGAAGTTTTGAATTCCCAGTCGGTGGCGGAGAAACGGGGGAAGGTGGAAGAAGGGAAGAAGATGGACAGAAAACAGAGAGAATTATGGACAATCTGATGCTACCGTAGATTTTGTCAGTGAAGCGCATAAGCCTATTTCGAAGCAGCATGACAGAATTTTAATTTTAATTTTCAGACAGTTTCAATGAAATATAAAAACTGTTTACGGCGCAGCGAATATAACATAAGTGAATTTTGCAGCAAAAACGGTAAGGTGGATGCACTATGAATTGCGACAATAAGAAATCGTCTTTTTTTCATTGCCTTTTCAGAATGCCAAAAACAGGGTGCTGATTAGTGAAGAGTGAATTGCGAACGAAGACCCCCCATGCTGACTCAGCAGAGAGCAGACCATCAACAC
The DNA here is from genome assembly GCA_037389465.1 of Baylisascaris procyonis. Classification (NCBI taxonomy): domain Eukaryota; kingdom Metazoa; phylum Nematoda; class Chromadorea; order Rhabditida; family Ascarididae; genus Baylisascaris; species Baylisascaris procyonis. Next base: position 775,841 of record JAZARR010000082.1, read on the forward strand.
TCCATTTCTGATGATCCACATTCACTTTTAACACTCTCATAGTGCATTATACAAATAAAAAGGCAACACAGTGAGTACATGACAATAGCTTAAAATACGAGATAGAACAGCTATCCCCGAAGATTAACATTCGATTGAGGTATGTCGATAATGATAGTGATAAACTTTGTCTCGAACGCCGACTGTAGCTGTAGCTGTTCAAATAGCAATTAATGTTGCCGCTTCTTCACTCAGCTTGGGCGCTTCGCTCTGCAAAAAGATTTCATTTCGTAGTAAACGTTATGACTCAGCCTACTATAGAGCCTCTAGCAAATCGCTCTTTTTTGTTAAAAAAGCTCATAAACGATGCTTACGTTCATCGCAGTGTCCTCATGAGGTGAGGCAATCTGTGGAGTTATTATTCAACCACACAGAAAACGGAGGTCGAGGCACACTACAAGGCTTTTGTGAGTAAGCAAGCAAGCTGAACATAGAGAAGAAGCCTGATATGATTTCTGCTTTGAAAATCAAATCGAAATTGGCAGACAATTAAAACTTCTACATACTGCAAAACGATAGCAGATTCTTGAGTGTTAATGGTGGACAGTATTAGTTAGCCGATCGAAACACATCGATGCTCTTATTACCAGCACAGGATTGAGGCTTCTTTTAGTAGTGGAACGCAGTTTAGACCCAGCCGCACATGAATCGGGCATCGGATGAAGGGGGGCATGGGGAATCCAACGAATTGCTAAACGCTTATGGGCAACGAAACTCAAATTGTGCCAAAAGCACTGGCAGCTTACACAGAACTGTTACTATTAATTAGTTAACAAACCCGTGGGCCACCACTCACAAAGGCAGCAAATTGTTGGGCTATTAGTTTGTATTCGCAAGGACACAATCCGTTAAGAACAAATTGCACACATCTGAAAGGAGGAGAGAAAGAACCGGACAACTGGTATCCTAATCTTTTCTTGACGCTAATAATATGATTGAAACTATTACCCTGAAAAAAAAAGACTCGATTAATCCCAAAGAACATACTTGAATGGGCACAAGATGAAGTAACTCCTCTCTTGAATACACGATTATTTGCTCCGTTGGAGGCGTATAATTGCATAGGCCATTTTCCGATAACTTTTGTACAAAATCGTAAGCGACACAACCGTCACCTTTTCCTGTAAACTACGGGACTATACATTTTGATAGATATTGCTTCCTTCAACAAGCATTGTGAACGCTGATGGATATATCGGGAAGACGCATGCGCTATCATCAGTTCTTTAAAGCAATGCTGTAATCCCTATTCGCTTAAAACGGTAGCTGTCGAAGGGATAAGATGACACTGCACACTCCAATAAGCAGGAAGAAAAACACATAAACTTCAAACCGATTAAACTACAATACTTTTCCGAAGAAATTTCACGACCGAATTATTTTCCTACGCTCCTTCCCTGGCACCACTGTATAATACAGTAGTTACAATGTTTTCATTTGCAGATATTAAATTCCACTATAAATAAATTTTCTTGTTAGACATAAGGTTAACATTACACAATTCTTAATCATTCATGTTAAGGACAAGCACGATCGCTGCAGACGACTGAGGAGAAATCCCGATTTTTCACAATGACCAGACAGAAAGCAGAACCATTGGATGAAAGGAGTCTGTTTCCCATACATGATACGTCGAAAAGACAAACTCGCAACGCGTTATTGTTTGGAATATCGGTGTTCATTTAGTGAACTTAGATTACGCTCTATATTTCTTTACTATACTTATTAAAAATATGGAAGTTTGCGCCAATAAATTTCGAAATTACAGTCGCCTTCAACGTTCAAAAGCTGTATGAATGGAGAAGAATGGTTAAAGGCACGATAGACAGAGGAAATAACATTGGCATCAAAGGCTGGACGTGAGAAATTTATAATCATGAAGGCATGAGAAGTGAAGATTATGAGGAAGATGATATTATGAAGAAGAAAGACAAGAAAATGAAGGACATTGTGAATGTTGAAAGATGAAAGAGATAGTAATGAAAGGAAATGAGAGAGGTCAAGGATAAGAAAATTAGAGATAAAAAAAGAAAATGGCGATGAGGAGGTGAAGAAAGGAAGATGCAGAGCGACGACGCGATTCTGAATGGTCACCAATAAAGATGTTCTTGTTGATAACAAATGTTTCTTGACAACAAATCATGGCCTTCAAAGCAGAAATAGCCTTTCATGTTATTGCAGCTTATATTCAGTAGACAGTGAAATTAACGCTTTTCAGAATATGGCGCCAAAATATCTCAACAAGACTGTAACTTATAAGCCTGCCGTTAAAAAACCAGTTTTGACTCAACACTTGAAGCTTCCTTGAGCACACAGACAGCACTCAGCGTATTACTCTATAAATTTACCTTGGAATCCGCATTTTTTAAGCTGCAGAACGAAATCGAAACACCTAGAAATCAGGAAGGCGTAGGAAAGTCCCGCTTAATTCCTAATTATATCCCAGAACACTTTTACAGTAGCTCTATCATGAAGCAAAATAAGCCTAGAAGTGTGATAGAGGAGCTGGCCCACTATAAAAGTTTGTAAAGGAGTTTGTCGAAACAACAAGCATCACAAATGTTTAGAAGCAATTAAATATGTGTAATCGTGCATTCTATCTCAGCGGGATCAACTGGCTATATGGAACCTCTGCAACGTTGGTTTACGAATCCGAGTGCTCATAAAAAGCCATTTTGCCTTCCGCAAAATGCGTTAAAATTCTTTAGAGAACATTTTAATGACCGTAATTTTTTTCAGAATTTGATGAATCAACTTGAAACTTTGTTAAGGTCATCCTATAATGTAGATTACATTCATAAAATTTCGCGTCTTAAGCTTTGACGGATCCCAAGTTGGAATTACCGAATAGAGAGGTAGATATAAATGAACACATAAATAAACCTGATAGTTGCAAAATCGCACAAAAATCAAACGTAGAAACATACCTTCGGCGACAAACACTTGCACAAGGTTGAGAAAGCCGCTGAAAGAGACGAGTTTCACTTTAACTTCCGCATTCGAGTTGGCCCATCGCAGAAGCCGAAATGCCGTTTCAGCGAATGCTTCCTTCACAGCAGAGATTCCACAAAACGAACACGGTATCGCCTTGAACATCATTCGCGTTAGCTCAATTGTGAACGGCCGCAAATGCGACAGAGGAACAGCGAGACGCTCAGCAGTGTCTAGTGCGAAAACGGTCGCTTCCGAGCCTTTCACGTCGGTCACAAATGCTCGCAGCAACGTGTCACCCAAATCGCTGTCCTCACGCTTCACCACAACCAGCTCTTCGTCCTTCAAGAATTCACGGAATTGTTTTCAGTCGTCTAAATGGAGCTATCTTTCTTCAAGGTGCATGACTACTCTTTTTCACTACAGTCCCGACTTGCTTATGACATATTCAGCACCAACAACTTTACACTGCATTGGATTATTCAGATAAACGAGCCATCATAAACGAACATTTCATAAAAGGCGAAAAGACTAGTGATGAAAAGTCTAGTCTTCCGATAACAATGATGCTTTATTCTCATCTGCTGGTTGTGATGCACATACTAGTGAACGATGTTTCAATCACCTATGGCGACTGACATTTCATAATGACTTTGCAAATGAATCTCGAATTCTAATAAAAAACTTCACTCTATCCATAACTGATTGCACCTGATGCCTAAATGAAAGTGCTCAGCAATAAATTTACTTCAACGTGATCCATTGGCTTTGCAGTCGCGAAATGCTCGTCAAGCATTGCCTGTAATTTCATATCTTCTTCCACGTCATTCTCCTTTAGTATCACGTAGAAAACAGGCGGCGAATTACGAATCCCTACAGACGAGACGACGATGTCCACCTGAAATGCGTATTTGAGCTGTGCGAATGAACTGCAAAGTGATATAAGGGTATACGCACGGCCGACTTAATCCGTGTCCTGAGGCCACATTATGTGGAACTAACAGGCAATGGATGAGTTTTTGAAGGGGCTAAGTTGAATGGGATCGGGATCTGAAAGGAACTTTTCGGAGAGAAAAGGGAACAGCTGAACTTCTATCCCCTCTTCTCCCATATCGAGACAAGTGACTAGATCATCTCACCAAAATAACGTTGAATAGATAAATATAACCTCCACGAACCGTTGCCAACTTACAAAACCCACCGATGATCGCAGTTAAAATAACACAGCAACGCACGTAGAAAGTGGACGGCAATTGGATAAATTTGTGTTCTCTCGATGAAACAGATACACAAAAAACTTGGCATGAGAATTCACAAGCGACAAAATTTTCTGTTCTTGGATATTCGCTGCCTCAACAAATTGGAAAGCCTTCTGGGGGAAGGCCCTTCTGTAATCCCGTTCTTCAGATCAGTGAGCATCCTAAATTGATAACAAAGAACTATGCCTTTCGCAACTTTCCAAGCAGAACTCTGAACAAAAACGCATGCAAAACAATGCTTACAGGAACAGTCCGCTTTCTAGGAAGATCGGTATGTCTATGGATGGCCGCACGAAAACGAATTCCGTCGCAATTACCGTGCCTTGGAATTGGTTGCGATCTGGCGTCCGATTCCGATATCCAATCCACTGAGCGCCCGCCTCTCTTTGTCGCAGTCTTATCTCCTATTCGTACAATCCTACTCGATCGATGCACTTCCCCTCTGTAACATTTTTATTCACTAAAAGTGTTATAGGTATTACGGATTTATATGTGATACAAAACACATTACGGACAGGATTGTGATCGGACAACCTCAACAGGCTTGCTGGCCATCAGCTAATCAATTAATCTCATTAGAAGAAACACTCAGTACCCACCCCATCTACAGCATCGTATATCAATACTATCAATACCATCAATACAATAGTGAACTCCGGTTTGGAGGGACTAGAAATTTAGCGGTATCAGCTTAAGAATAGAGCGTTCCACAAAGGAAATATTAATATTTTTAGGACCTCTACGTAATATCAATTATAATTAGCCTGGAATTCAGAAACTTTCACAGTAACGATTACTAAATGCCAGAGAAGAGGAGAGGGAGGAGGAATTCTCCGCAGGATTGTGGTACCCACTAGTATATAGCACAATTCTAAAGTGTTGAAAGGAGATTTGCAACTTGAAAATAGATATGTAGAGCTGTTGCCACTGATAATAAACAGATGACAGATTGCACCAAAAATTGTGATTAAAAGAATTCGAAATCAATGGAAAACCTTTTTTGTTGTCCATCTGAAAGTTGTCGATCATCGTATTCAGCAATACCGCCTTCCCGACTCATATATGGCCTGTGATGAGTGGATGCATGATCAGCACCGTTTGCCCGAGAGCAATGGTGATCTTGTTTCGTACGTGCACATGAAACCTTAAAAACAATCCCATTTCATATAGAATAAAACTGTGCACGAAGCAATATTCTAATGAAATTTATGTCGAAACGACGCTTTCACAATCGCGATGTTTTTTTTGAATTTCGGTCCCCAACCTTTGCAGCAATTAACCAAATAAATGCGAACTGAAATGTTTTGCATTTATTAGCAACTATCGTATTTGGTGATGATTTCGATGCTGCCAAGTGTCATGAACTTCTGATGCAACCATAACAAATACTTCAGTGTCAACTTAGAAGTGCGCTTTGCAGTAGTTTAGTGGGCGATGAATTCTATCAATGGAGTAAGCAATACCTCATTTGTACGATACAGCAATGAGAAAAAGTTGCAAAATCTTCCCTTTTCATTATCAAAATGCACCCCCACCCCACTTACTATCACAATCAGTTTTCCAAAAATACCACGATGGAAGAATCACCAATAGATTCCTGAATTTTACAGTCTCTAAATCCTCGCTAACTCATGCTGTAAATAAGTGATACATAACAATTACACATCAGGCACGCTGCACTACCTACTTCGCAATGTCGCATAACGTGAAAAATATTTGCTGTACCTGGGACCTAACAAACACTGACCTGTTACTACTGTCTCAAATGCCTAAAGCAGTCACACTTTAACACCAATTACAACGATTTGACTCAAATAGCAAGTATACTTAACTATACTCATCGGTCAATACTTCTTAATATTGGGCCCTGTTGAATTGGAAATTAAAACAACTATTATTCAATGCGATTAGCGAAGCTTCTCTTGGCTATCCTCTGATTCAGCAGCGAATGACAAGCGAAACTTCGAAACGCCTTCCCATCCTTCTGGTATGCTACAAAAGCACAAAATCCAACATATTTTGAGATCATCAGACAAACATACATCTGATTATTAAACTACATAGTTGAAAGAACACTTCCGCTAACCGAATTCAAAGCAAATAGATAAGTAACCTCAAGTGGATGGTCGAGACCATCCACAAGCAGATGGCCATTTGCATCGAGCCTTTTCATTACACTGTCCACATCAGCTAGCGTCATCATATCGACAAAACTGAAAGGAAGTGAAGGGAAAGATCAGTAAATACAAAAAATAGAATAATAATAATAAAATAATTGCTTTTTTACCTTTAGGCGTTTTCTCGTAATTCAATCAACACAGATCGAACAAATGCAAAAAAAAAAAAGATCAGTTCTTTGCAGTATGATGGATTCGCTTATTTGTTTCGCTGATTGATGCTACCAGTGCTTTGTTGACTGCAACATTCAACAAAAAAAGTTTAGAGGAAGTAACAAAGCATCGAACAACCGGATTTTCCCAGAAATGTTCAAATTTAAATCTTTTTTCCTCCTGCGACCATTTTCATGAGAAAGAAGTCTACTCGACTAGTCGATGAATGAGAAAGTGCACTGGATAAATTACAACCTCAAATGCCCAGGTTCTGAAAGCAGCACAAAATGCATATGACATGTGGCATAGAGGATATGCATGCAAGACAAGATAAACGAACACAAAAAGCTAAGCTATACCCATAGCCATATCGAGCACCGTCAGCATTTCTTGGCAAAGTGACATTATTGACGATACCAATTCGACGAAAGACGTCGAATACACACCACTGAAAAGTATTATGTCACATGAGAGGAATCAAATAACCAAAATAACGCCACCATTGACAGCTGCGAGGTCGAGTTCTTACGAGGGGTCAAAAATCTGTCACTTTCATCATAAAAGATCAAGAAGTATGCTAAAAGGCTACCCCTCTCTATCCGCCCCCCCCCCTCCTCCCCCGCTCTGCAGACTGGCACAATTCACTTGCATTACTAATCAGCAGCTTATCAAAAACTTTCCTTCTTTGAGGTATCCGTGTCATTCAAACAATTTTTTAGAATACTAGTAGTCTATCAAAATTATGAGTCAAACGACAAAAATCATTCGAAAAAAATATAGCGATAAGATAATAAAAAATAGCGCCAATTATTCAGTAAAATGACAAATTATGTAGCGAGAACAAAAAGTGAATACTCACCTCGTCCCAATCGGTCGGTATACCGTTGATGTACAAACACTTCTCACGTGGCCCACCCACAAAAGGCAATTGGCGATCGGAACGATTCGACGGCGCGATATGCATTAGCCTCTTCTAGTTTTCACCTGCAAGCTTATAATAAGTATTATATAAAACTGATGATGCACCATTTTTAAAACAATAGCGTTTTGAAAGTTAAGGAGCCGGCTTGCTTTGACAAGAACAATAAAATCATTACAAAACCTATAATACACAAGTGTTTCGCCTTCGGCAAAAAATGTGAGAAGGAGAAAACGAGAGTGCTTTTGAAGCAATCGAATACTTACTCAAGCCATAATTCCAATGCAATATAGTTTGATGCCAGCGGTTTTCTTTGCAGACGGCCCTATTCTACGACTTCAAACAGGCCTTTATCATTAGCATCAAACCTCAACTCCGTATTCGGCAATAAAGCAAATCACTGCTTATCCATTTTCCAGTTCCCCACTCCTCCCAAAATTTTGAGTTTGGCAGGCTACGCTTAATAGACATTCCATCATATGGACGCATGTAAATGTTGTCGAGACTATGCGTATGTCACTGGTCTCGCTACAATGACCTGCACGACCTCTTCAAATCACTCCACCACATCCCTAGAGTTGCCTCGGCCATGCCTATTCACAGCCCAGGCCATGTTCCCTTTGATCATGGTCAGTCCATATTTTTTCAAACACTGCCGAGTTGGAAATGGGTTTATAGAAGTTGCCATGTTTGTTCCTTCTTCCATGCTAGCCAAAACTTCACGTCAATATAACTTTTATCGACCTACTTGGTTAACACATAGACGTCGCGATCACGAAGGTGCGGCACCTTTCATCGACCGAATCCTTCTATAAATCAATGATAAACAACCGAAACATACTTTAAACCACCCATTACTACGAATAACAAAAAATTCAATAAAAGAATAGCCCGCTTCCAACTCTCAGAAAAACCAAACGGTGCAAAATCACTGCTCGATTGTCTTCATTTTGAAAAATTCCCGCTTTTTTCTTAAATTTTTTCTTCGAGACCCGCGGCGAGAATATTTGAATACTGCAGCAAGATAAACCAAATGGATGTAATAAGGTAATAATATATTTCCCTGCATGGATCAGACCGTATGTAAAGGAATATTTCATCTGCTTGCATCAATATTCAATCCTAGCAAAGTAATCGAAGATTGTGAGCGTGTCCTTCTCAGGGGGAGGAAGACAAGTATGAACAGCGAATGTAAAAGATATCGGAGAAACTTTCACAGTTTTATAGCCAACAACATGATCCAAGTTAATTCAACAGTATTCAGTGAATGCAAACTGTATACTTTACAGTAGATTCTACAATTTGGTGAGTAGAGTTGAGGAAACACTTTGTGGAAAATGATACGAGAGAAATATTTCTGAACATTTTCAACAACATTAATATGAGCATGAAAATATGGGGACCAAACTTGCGAGGAATGTCCAATAATCGCAGTATAAAATTAGTAGCCTCAAACGTTTTCTCGAAATGTAGTGAGCATTTAGGCCTCCAGAAGAGACCGAATCAATTTATAGTACTCAGCCGTCGGGTTCTCGTCCAGAGTTGTTAGAAAGGTGTCCAGTTTCGGGAGGCATTCGTGGTGGAATTTGACATATCGAGCTGCATATTTTTGACACGAATATCTTACTACCATTCGTTGAGTGGATGCATACTCTTTTGCAGCACATATAAATCGATTGTAGGATTTTAGATCAAGTAGTCTGTGAGAACTAAATAGCTAATCAGAACTCCATTAATATTAACTGAATAGAGCACAGATGCAAGAAAGCTTCCTTAGGACATTTTGCTAATTGCTTTATGTGATTTGGTAAGAAGAAAAGATTTGAACCATTTCAGAAGTGATATGGATATCCATCCCATAGGCACACAATTTTTTGAGAAGCCTCATGTGACAAACATATCGAAGACCCTTACAAGGCCAATATAACGTTTCAATTCTCTTGTCTAGCGCTTGATGTCACTAGCTGAGACAGCGTCGACCATCCTGATAGGAAAAAGCATTGTGTTGGCTTCACTGAGTTTTCCGTGAGTATGGGCTGAAAGGTCGCGCCTTTCATGATTATTCCCAAGACAAATTATGCGAAGCTAATCATTGAGTCTGGTGGAAGCTTCTTCAAAAGGACATTGATAACTGCAGCCCTCCAAGGTGAGAAAACTGAAAATGCTCGTTTCGCAAATAATACTGCAAGATTTTGAAACGGCAGTCACTGCATGTTTAAGAAAGTATGCCGGAACGCCATCGGGACTCAGGGGAATTCAACTATCTGGTTTAGGGGAATTTAAGTACGAGGGGGAATTGGAAATCAAATAATTTTCTTTCAACACCTGCATGAAGAACTCAGCAAATGTAGCATATTTATCGGAATCGCCTCTGATTACGCTTATCTATTTTTATAGCCGTAATGAAATGATTGCCTTTGTCTTTATATAAACGCACTCATAAAATGCTTATTCACTGCTTGAGTCGATGCGACACCCCTCTTGATATTGCTTAAATATTCCACATTAAAGGTGGAAATCTTTTATACATTTTGTAGGCACCACCTGATATTCTTTCCCTTTACTAACAGGTTTGTTTTTGTTGCAAGCCGCTATAAATTTTCGGAAAAACTAGACACCCTCCCCATCCCTCCAACCTCCACCTCTGTTTTCCATATATCCTCATTGGCGCGCAAACGTGTACAACAGGGGGGACAATGCTTGAAAAGCGGATGGTCAGTTATAATGTATTCGGGGCGATGTGCCCATCAGTCAAAAGAAGCAATCATCATGAAAGCAGTCATGGCAATCATATATACTAGTTGCTTCCGTGCAAGTTTCAATGTTTTGGGAAACGAGTCAGACGGCGTTTTGCTTCTTTTTTTTGAAGTCAGTTCTCGCACGATCACTAGTCATAAAGTTCTCTCCAATTTGCGCATTGCTCGTTAAATTAGCATCATCGTTCCTAAGAAGAAGGTGGAAACTGCTGTCTCCCCACAATAGAATCATCAACCAAATTAAGCAGACTACATCCACTCAAACAAGCGATCAGGGTGTATGTTTCCGCTTCCAAAGGAGAGAGAATGGTTAAAGTCAGCCATTACGATGGACAGGCTATCGACAGCACAGAAGTCATAGATTGCATTATGCAATTCTTCAATATCAGAAAATGGGTAATCAAGGAACATAACTGGTAATTAAATGAAACCATAAATCGCAGTGGAAGTAAGTGCGCAATGATTAACATCCAGACGGAAAGGATCTAGCTTCAGCTAACAAACAGTTTAAATGGAGTTATGCAAAACCAGCTATTTCTCCACCATTCCACTTACCTGACTACTAGCGATCGTAGTGATGAACAGTGCATTCAAGTTGGAGTTGTGGTAATGAATCAAGAAAACTGCCAGTCAGCTCCCATTTCGTCAAGAAAAATGTCAGTGCAATTCGCATGAATGGCTAAACCTGTATCAGAGAGTTATGACTATCCTGCAGTCTCAAAGCAATCATCACATTATGCTGGATGGCAGAAATAATATATGCTCAGCGATAAACCAAAGTAACTCTGTCTAAAGTGTTCCAGAGTTGAAAATGTCAGAAAGACAGACAGACAGACATAAAAACCTACATACATTCATAAATAAGTATATACCCACGAACATAATGTTGTCTTAATGAATTTCGAGGAAAAACTTTGTAGTTAAATCAAGCAATAAATCCAACGCTCCTAAAAATAAAATAGCAATGCAGTTAAAGTTTTCACAGTCAAGCAAGGGAAGTGGTTAGCTGTGCTGTAGATTATTTCATAGAATTGTAGCAATTTGCAAAGCAAAGTTTGTGAAGGCAATCGGAACTAATTCAAGTTGACTTTTCCTTCGAAATAACTAAAGATGAGCAGTTGATTAAACTTCCGATTTTGCAAAAAAGGAGAGAAATGAAATTTGTGAATGGCTTCAAAACCTTAAGGGATATATGGATGCAACTCTGGAACTTTTTGACCGTCCTAATGAACCGAGTTATTCTAAGGGTTTCTAAGGATCTATTGCAGTGCTTGACCCATTGGAATTAAGCTTTTCTTTGTTAGATGAAATGATAAAGAAGCCATCTCCTTCCTATCCCAATGTGCGATTGGTTCGCTTGTAGTGAACAGGGATATTACGATAGCGTAACCATGCAGAGTTCTTAATTATTTCGGCTAACCACGTGTGATTTCATTTCAAAACGTGAGGTGAAAAGCTATTTGAAGCTAAATCGAGGTTTGAGGGGTGTTCGTAGGTGGGGGGCATGATTGCTGTCGCCATAAGAACTAAACCACCGTAATTGTTTGCCGAGTGACAAGCGGTTGGTTTGCGTTCCTATGGGCAAGTAATATATGCAGGTCAGTGAAGTACTCTCAATCAGGTGGATGTCTCCACACATTAGGTAATTTGATCCGTGATGTGTTGGCGCAACTCGATGTATTGCTGTTATGCGTATTGTTCAAGGTGTATGCTCATCGGATTATTTCTGTGAGTTAGTTGAGATACGATGCTTGCTACCGTGAACGCAGCATGTTTCCACGGATTATAAATGCGCCATTCTAGGGTCAGCAAATCACAACGGTCGTGTGATATCACATAAGCTTTGCTTCTCATCTAAAATAAAGCTATCTGTAAACAGTGCACCAACCGCAAGCGAAAACTAATATAGATTTCTTCGCGTATAACTCTCAACGAGAATTGATAATCGTCTCATATAATTTCATATTCCAGTATTTACGTTTTATGACTTAATTGATAACCGAATGGAGACATAAGCAGATAGGTATAATTGCGTGCAAGATGATAAAACCGATAATGCATAATGGATGTCAGCATCTTGAAATATTGACATTTCATTTTATTGAAGTGATGAAGGCGGACTTCATTAGTCACCAACAGACAAGAAGAAAAGCAAAACTAAAATTACATCTATAAAGATGAAGTGCATAGATAAGTAACGTCAATATGATAATCAGTAAAGTGGGTCATTACATTCATTTAGAACTGGCTAAGTGCACCTTTAAAGATAACCTCGTTAGGACTAGATACAATTCTTTGATACATCTAGTTTCGTAGGGTAATCATTCAGCTTGAGAAGAAATGTTTGCGAGAACCACATCTACAACTTAACGTTCGAAATTTTAAATCATTTGCTGTCGTTAAACTATCACTAGGAGACAGCTCAAATAATACCATAGCTTTTTACTGCTGATAACATATGGTATGTATAGTTCGCAAAAAATAATATAAATATAAATATAAATAAATAAATAAACAAATAAATAAATAAATAAATAAATAAATAAATAAATAAATATATATATATATATATATATATATATATATATATATATATATATATATATATATATATGAAAGATAAGAATCCAAATGCAGCACGCATGATGAATATAAATAAATAAAAGAATGGAAGCAAATAACAGATGAAATAGAATTGTCACAAATGGTAGGCAACGTTGAATGATTGTGGCATCACACCGAATTGCTTCATTGTTTGGTAGATGTAACGTTTTCTCAATGTGTGAGTGCAATCACCTATAATGACAGTCATCTGCAAATGAATAGACTTTTGAAATATTCACGGAATGAAGCAAAGACAATATTGTTCCGAATAGGTGAATAACATACTGATTAGTCGATTTCCCCTACTGTCTATTGTTTCTTCTGAACGGCATTTCTACGAATTCACTTTCAATATCCGCACATTGCCAACGTTAGAAAAGCTCTTATAAGAAGTTATTTTGAAGTGAATTACATCCATTTTCTATGAGCATAACTTTGAAAACTGAATATATCTAAATATCACTGATGGTAAGAAAGCTTTCACCTGGAATTTCTTTTGGTCGCAGTTCCCTCCAAGCCTAAAAATACAAGTGCGCATTTCTTAACGAAATAAAACGATTGATAGTCAAACAGAGGAAAAATTTCAGATTGTTGTTTTGAAATTGTCTACACGTTTATGCAAAAAATGTGTCCATATTGCAGATAAACTCAATAAGCATCGCTATATTAAGGTCTTAGTAAGAAACCTCTTTAGTCCTTTGCAACTTGCCTCAAAAATACGTTCTTCACAAACGAGCGAAGCAAATAAATGATCGCGAAGGCGTCTTTGTTCGATGTGGTTCTTTCTTTTGCTTTACAATTGACGGGATATCACATTTAAGGTGTTTGTGCATTGATCATATAGGTAACTGGTTATGACGGGTGTGATGAGTGTGCCACTAGTAAAGTGTTAGTGGTGGGGTACAAATCATGAGGACTCATTGCTGACCATCGATGGCATTCAAAGATGCTTCACGCGGAGCACCGTCGTTAAGAGACTCGTCGTAGGCACACTTCACCACTATGACGACCATCTCTCAGCGTTGCCTCAAGCCTACTCCAAGCACTCCAAGCAGTTCAACACCACTCCCCAATACTCCTATTTCTACAGGAGCGCTTCCTCAAATATGCCCATTTCTCGACATTGCGCTCCGAGCGGCTCTTCGCTTCCACCGATCACAAATTCGTCCCGCTCTTGATGCTCCCTTTTTATTTCTATTTAAGTTTAAAAGTTATGGGTATACAGTTTTATGAAAGGTGAACTTCAGCAGTGATTATCGCTGCCTGCTGAGAATGATGAGTTGCACGAAAAATCCTTTTCTGCGAGGTTAATCGTAATTTTATTCCTTCCTTCAATGTGTCAGTAAATAATCATTAATGTACTCTGATCTTGTGAAATATAATTTACCATACGTTTACGAAACTTCAGTAACCGTCCATTATAACACATTTCCATAATGATGCCCATCCTGAACAAAGCAGATCAGAATGAATGAAAGCATTTCTTAAGGCATTCCCTAAGCTCACCACTGGCACAGTATTCGAATCCCAGATGGCTACCACAACAATGTTCAGATTAGTTACTCTGATCTCTAATTGTTACTACGTTCAGTCATCGTATCAAGCTGCTTTATTTACGCTCTGAATCAACTAATAACCCCGACTCTCATAGATCTCAGGTCTTTGTCTCGAATCAGCTGAAAAATATTGTTTATGGAATTACTTTGCAGCTAATGCTCGTTTGACATATTGTTGCCAAATTTAGCATTCAATTGCTTTAACTTGCTCCGTGTTCTCCAAACAATTCAAATCAATGAAATATGACAGTTATGTTTGTGGTCAAGTTAATAATTTAACGGTGCAATGGGCACCACCGTATTAATACGATCTTCCCCTCCCCCACCGCCCTCATTCTTACCCGCTTCAATCAGTTTAAAAATGAATATCGTTGATATGATCGTTTGATTTCTAAAAAGATAATTATTTTTGCATCACATTTCAATTAAAAGTGGTCATATGACGCATTTATTCTGAATGAACTGTCTGTTTGTAAGCAAGTATAAACGTGAGCTGTACTGCGAATTGAATGCTTATTGACGTCGTTGGTGATGTATGCCGTGTCGGTGCATGATCCAATTTTGTGTCAAGTGCCCGCAACCAATCGAGACGCCATCCTTGAGTTCGCCTTCGAGAGAGTAACGAACATCTGTCACCCCTCGAAGCTAAATCGAATCCACTCTCGTTACGTTTTTTGGCGTCTTAATTTCGCATCGTTCGCCGTCTGCTGTTACCGTACACAAGCCAAATTTGTGCAATAAGAGCAAGGGGAACCCTTATTTGTGCACTCAAATAAACCGAACGCAAATTGTCAGTCAAGAAGTCCTCCTATTCAAAGTTGATTAACATTTCATTCCATTCGTAAATTTGTGACTCTATGAAAATAATTTTCAACCGTTGTGCAGTTTGCTAAAAAAAAAAAATTTGAAATTAGTTGTCAAGGAAATAGCAGCGGTAAATTAACAATCTGTACTGCTATTGCAGAATACCACTTTCACAATTTAATGAATGAGACAAATGCAAGCACACAATTCACTGTCACAAATTTGCACAAATTTTTTAATAATTTATGAGTGAAGCAGTAAGATGTTCATCAACTGCTGAACTTCTCAGACGTTACTCTTTCTGAATCCATAATTCTCCAATATCGTCATTTTTGAAAATCGCCATGGGAGAATTTTGAGTATTAATTTTTGATTTGCTTGAACTATACAACAATATTTTACTAATTCTCTTCATTTCTCATAGTGGCATTGAAGTCGACTGCCGTCTCACGCATTCGCCCTTTCACATTACTCATATAATGTATTGTTCCATATACTAAGGCATTACCTCTTTCGAGCATTAACGAACTCATTGCTTTTTCTTTTTATATACTTCACTCAAGTGCAAAAACAGTTGCAATGCTAATGCCAAGGCAATGCTGTAGAATCGAATGCTATAGATGGCCTTACCACCTTATCAGATGCCATTTGTTTGATTTTAACTTTATTCATCACTCATCACGCCTTCTGCGGCTTGTAATAGCCGAAGACTTGGCTGCATTGAACTGCTTAGAAGAAGGATTGGCGGGCTTTTTGGGACTGAAAAAATTTCGAAGCGTGTTTTCAATCGAGTCGGCCGGTTGATTCTTCGAAGACCGGTTATTGCATA
The DNA here is from genome assembly GCA_037389465.1 of Baylisascaris procyonis. Taxonomy (NCBI): domain Eukaryota; kingdom Metazoa; phylum Nematoda; class Chromadorea; order Rhabditida; family Ascarididae; genus Baylisascaris; species Baylisascaris procyonis. Next base: position 791,868 of record JAZARR010000082.1, read on the forward strand.
ACAAAGAGAGGCAGATGGAACGGCTGTAGTCACGACAAAAGACCGCGATAATTGGCGATAAAACATTCAAATCGGCTAAATGGATATAAAATGAACTGGAGTGAATCGGCGAGAATAAACCTTTGCCTTGCTTCTGAACGGTCTTGAGTTTAGGCGGTGCACTCCTCAGTATCTTCTTTCGCCTCATCCATCCTCCCTCCTCTCCCCTATACAAGCGTTTCTATAAAAAGTACTGTGGGGGTCCTAGAGATTAGTGAATGAAAATATCGTATAATTTGCACTCTTCGTGATGTGATTGTTACTGGTAATAGTATTTTTAACTGCGTAGTTTGGCTCTCTCCTCACCTCTATTTAAAAAGAGGATTTTCACGAAGTATTTAACATAGAGAAGGACTTCATATAGATGCAGAGCAGTGTGGTGTACGGTAGCCGGATGATGGGAATGGCATTTCGATTCGTTTTGCTGTTTGGTGATGTGCGAGGCGAGTTTTAATTGCCGTTAAAGAGTGCTCAAGAGGGTTCGATTGTGATTGCGTGCCAACAAATAATACACGAAGACAGCCGTACGGCACCACTCAATACGAACGACGCCTCTCCCCTTCAACAATACAAAACGTTGAACTCTCCAAATATGTCCACCACACTTCATCAACAGCACAATCCCAACAACCATGAGAGCCGTTTAGAGAATCTATGCCGACAAGCATTCATAATAACTGACCACATGCTCGCACTGCTGCTCGAAAGCGTAATCTCCCCTAAAGAAATCGCATTCACTGACCGAGAGTGCCCAGAAATTAGAAGCGACTACTCTCTTATTTAGTACACATTTAAAACATATCAGCGGGGGAATAAACTGAAAGTGAGGTAACGTTCAATGGTTTCATTCCGAATTTAATGGTCAACTTTGAGCAGCACATCCATCTTATCATTGCGACCAAGCGATATATTTTTGTAAACTCCTTTCACCTCGTTTCTTAGGGGTGCATTTTCCTAAAAAGCATTTTTGTTGGTTACAACGCTCAAAATACAGCTATTAGCTGTCTCAAAAAACCTTTGCATAGCACCATTACAACATACCCTGAATTAGAGTAATACCCGAATTATCCAAGCCTCTTAAGTTAGTAGAAGTTTTTATGGCGATCAATCCTTACGAAGTATTCCAGTGATGATAAACCTATCTTTTGATTTCGTCGCTTTATCTGTGACTTTATTATCTTGTGAATTTTTGGTTCATTTGATGCGAGCTTCGAATGAACGTAACGCTGAACAGAAAGGGCATAATCCTCTAGATGTCGAATTCCTCAACGAAGAGTTCCTTTCTTCGATAGGCTCCTCTACTCAAGAAGAACCCTCGTCTTTCACAAATTTTGAGAAAGGAGTCTTTAATTAGGAAATAACTTTCTGTAATTTTAAAGAAGATTTTATGCTGAATACGGAATTTATTTATACTTCCTGAAATATAAAGAAGGTCCCACAGATAGACTGACTTTGATGTGAGTGGATTCTTCTATTCACTGGAATACGTTTTACGTTGATAGCGTGATGCTTGATTTGTTTGTTAGGGGGAATGATACAACATGATCAGCAAGATGTGTCATGACGGGATTAATAGTTATCTTAACAATGCTCATTGCTCTTAGAAGCGTCAATCTCTTTCTTTCGTTGATATGCTTCATCCTGAAGATCAATTCAACATTGAAGCTGAGGTCAAGAAATAGTGCTTAGATGAGGATAGGAAAGGTGTATTTAAGTTATCAGCATTCATCTCATTTATTTATTTATAAAACAATTAGAATGACGAAATAATTGGAAATATTACATATGATTCGTGCGTATGAAAATAAATGTGAACTAATGCGATTTGTGTTCGTTGATTAAAAAGTTTCTTATTGAAGAGTGCGTTGGCATCCTTCACATGAACACTTTGCTACGCTCATTTCCATCAAAGACTCTTCCGCTTTGAAATACGATCCATCACTGAGGAATTAACGGGGCGCCGCATAGACACAAACACTAAATATTATTCATCGGTCTCTGCAGCCACTCACCCTTAACCATTCGACAACAACAAAGAAACAACACTTTCCGCTTGCCTCTTCATTTATTTTAACAGACGGCGATCAGTCCTTGTGACGATTCCATGAGTGGATCTTAACACCTCTTGAATCAACCCGTGTTTCCAGTGACACTTCGATGAACAACTCAGTAATATTCTTGGCTATGATTAAACCATAGATGCGTTTCCCTAGAAACAATGGTTAGAGCAACTCATTATGTGAAGTGGTAGAAGAGGAAAACATTAAAACAGCTCCCACTATGCGTTTCCGATGTGTCTAATCTAGCCAGTTTTGTAATTTCTCAGCAAGAATGCTGCTTATAGCTCTCACTTAGCAAGACTTACAGTGGGTTCAGAATAAAATTGTATGCTTAACACCGACGACTCAAACTTGAAAAGACCTCACAATGTGGTGCAGAAAATTTTCACCAAATTTTGTTGGTAGCGCCGTATTTGAAGATATTAGGCGAAGACACACATACATACATAAATACAAATTCGGCACCATCATAACACGTCACCAAAGCAAGTTTCTACAAAAGCGCATAACAGTAGAAAATAACACAAGTACGATTTTTACGTCATATTCGCATTGTCTGACGCTGCTAGCCTCCTAAGGGCGATATTTGAAAATGAAGTTACTGTCAGAAGTTTTCTTAGCAAGAGCTTGACACAAAATTTACATTTTTGAGCGAATCTTTTCCGAATGACTGGGGACTTATCTGAAGGCACGAAATATTATTTGCAGATAGAGTATGGGCGCTCGGCTCGTTTAGCTAGTAGCAGTTGCTTGATATAAAAATGCATTCATATGAACACTTAAAAATTCGAAACAAGCCAAAAAAATGTTTGTCTGTGGGCACGAAGACACACATAGACACATACATACATAGTCACACAAGGATGGGCATACATACATAGATGCATACAGGCATCACACTGCATAATGTGCTTCTTGCAAATCTGAGACCATCTTTATACTAATAGATTATGGCAGATCAATGTCGAATATGAGATCGATGCAAAAATATTTCAAATCTTTCATGCCTCGTTTACTATGCTTTATCTTTACTATCGTAAACTATGCTGTAGAGATATTTGGTGATTTGAGCCGGGTAAGTTATTATTTTTATACAGAAGAGCAACTATCCCTCCCATTGTGAAGATTCATCCAATTGCGTGATGTCTCATACTATTATTCTACACCGTTGTTGTGCCCAAATCAAATAGTGCTGAATGCTAAATCGACTCCAAGCATTCCATTTTTGAAGTGCTGCAGTGAGACAGCTGCATCCCTAGCAGTTAACACATATTGCTGAGGTTGTTGATGATGTCCACGATGTGAGACGAACGACAATATATTTTCCTTGGTATTCACTGCAGTCATCCAATGCTCCCATCTTCTTTTCATATGTGATTTTCTTGGAGGTAGTGCGGGAGTTCGAGCTGCACTTTGAGATGTTTGCTAAGCAAAGTGTCGGTAAACGATTCGTAGATCATGTTGAGAGGCGGCGGGATGCTTTATCTGGCCTATGCGTATAATCGTTTGAACAAACACGTGCCTCCACTTGTTAGCCATTTATCGGAAACAATCGCTTTTCGTGCTCAATGGACCTCAGAGTAGTGAGTTCAGTGAGGCCTCAACCAACACTCCATCTCTTTTCGAGTCTTTACCGCACTTCTCCAACCATGCCGTAATCCTTCTGAAGTATGGCGACCACTCTTCATGCAATCTTAAACAAACTTTACCAGCCGTGAAGCCTATAGACTTTCCAAGTAATATAATATTTTAAACATCGTTATAGAAGAAAGGCAATTTGGCAATTTTGCAGTGTTTCCACACAAAATATCTCAAATTCCGTAATGTGTGGTTATGAAGACGTTCATTTATTTATCGCAGTTACTGATATAACTATATAAATCCAAGATTGGAATGCTATGCTCAGTATTACATACTAAACGTACTTTAGATTTCACTAGAGTCCTGTTATTAAATTAGCACTGAATTTGCTATAGAATATTCCGAAGTCTTATAGATGAAGGATGTTAGCACCAAAACCTAGTCGGTGAAATGGTCCCGAAAAATGCGGTATATTGGTGTGTTTAATTGCAAACCTATTCGGAAACATGTCATAAATTTATTGTTTGTCATTCAAGTTGTATAGCACACAATATACGCGATGTGCATACAAAAGCGTCGTCGATGTAGAGCTACTGTATTCGTCCGATTTGCAGATAGTTTTGCATTGTGCATAATCATTGCGTTCGAACACTCTCCATCAGATGCGCACTATTTCGTTGAGATCGTCAACGGAGCATGGCTCAAGGTTAAGGGTCTAGTGCTGGCACTCATAGGCTATTCAAATGGAAGATAGGTATTCACATGCGTTCAATTGCTCAGGTGCATGTCGAACACGAAAGCGAATGCAACGACCTGTCGTCGAAACAATACCCACCCACGAGCACATCGACACCCTCAACACCCCAATCAATGCTCACACATCGCTCATTGATCGCTGATTCTTTACGCATAATTGCCTGCTATCGCAAAAAACATTGTTGCGCTATTTAGGCTAGTTCAATCTCCAGGATGATCACGTGGATTTAATTTGGGAAGCTAACTACATGGAGATCCACCTTCCAAAATAGTCCAGAAGTGCTGCCTCATGTCGATGTCTTATGAGAATATTCTGGAACACATGAGTTAGTACATCGCAGCATTTTGACGTTACCAGATTACATTCAATGTGAAAAGAGTATATATCTGCTTCAAAAAGATGCATAACATAGAGACTGAAGTTTTCTCCCAATCTAACATGCATAATGTGCTTCCTGATTGTCACCTACTCGAATGTGACACAGCAACTAGTTTCAGGAGCACTTAGAAAGTTTCTTCTGGTAGCATACGGTATAAATTAGCGACGACTATCGTTGTCACAAGAACCACTGAGGCGAAATGCGAAGAAAAAGTGAAGAAACAAACCAGTTTGAAATGAATTGTTTGTATAGAGATGAGAGCGAGGCAATCAATCATTATGTGTCGATTCGCACGTTTCGCATACGGTAATCTTGACAACGCATTGAGAATTCGGTTATTACTATCTTTTCGTACTGTAGATAGAAGATGTCAAATATGCGTAATTATGTTAGCTTGTTATTTGAGAAGATACTTTAGTGAGCGATTATCATTTAATAATCGTAACAATAATATTTTTCTCGATGAGCAAATTTGCTGTGGTGTCGACTATGTGCAACATAGAATTGTTTCACATTTATGCCACACTTTATTTCCTTTCATGATCATCTACCGCAAAATTTGAACCTCATTTAACTAGCAGTGCCATTTTGCATGTTCTAATTTTCAAAAATACAGTATTTTTCCGATTTTTGTGACATATCAACTAAAAAACTGCTATTTGATGGTCAAACCGTTGCAACGCATCACTATTCTGATTGTTGGTTTGCTGCGGAAAGTCACATTTTACTGGGAACAATAAAATTGAAGTAGGTTTATTTGCATAATTGCAATGTAAGTCGGAGATTGCAAACGGTTTATTGCATAATTTTGCAGCCTGTCTTCAGTGTATGAGAAGGGCTGAGAGATTTGACCGTTGGAAGAGTCCATCAAAAGCACGCAATAGGTGGTCATCGATGGGATTAGTCGAGTGTTGCAAAATACTTCACTAACTCTGAGCCATTGTTTTTTGCTGGGAAAGTGTGACAGGTGTGATTGAACATTCAATAAATGCCCACACCTGAAAACGTAGAAAAAATTCCCCAAACGATGCTACAGATGGACCTGCAGGTTTATGAAAATTCTTTTTTTTTTGAAAAGTCGGCTGGTCAGCATGGAAAATATTCATTTAATGGTTGCATTGCTGAGAGCATAGCAAAGTCGAGGTTTCAGCATATAATTAAAACAAATTTACCAGTTTTTTTAATATCACAGGTGGTCTTCCGATGTCTGAATGACAGATGAACCTTTCGACTGAGGAAGTTTCTGCAGTCGAAAAATGTCACGTCAGGATAGGAAATCAAATTTTTGGTTAACTTACAATTTTTTAACGTTTTTTTCGCATTTCTTATTTAATGGTTTTTCCACATTTATATCAAATGTTTAAGAGGATTTCAGAATTGATTACTTCTTTTAAACATATGGAGATTTGAGTAGTTGTCCTTGAGTTTGTAACGATCCCTATGCCTTCTGGTTGAGCAGCAATGCACATTACCAAACGCCACAACCGTAGAATGGCTGTTGCTGAGCGAATTCGTTGCGTAACTTCGTTGCAGAAAGCAAGAAGCCGACCACCACACTGACGGATGCAGATGGCATGAAGTGGCTGAAGAGGACATCGCAACCTCTCGAAGTCTCCACCTGAAATTTGCATTGTGTCGGTAATCTTTGATGTGCATTGCATCACAAAATGTGAGCGGTGTGGTGCCTAATATGCTTTTAAAATTTCTTTGCTTTGCACTGGTGAAACGTCTAAAATTTTCACGTTAAATGCTTTCTCTATTCGCTTTCCCACTTATGACGAAAGAAGTCACGAAAGAATATCATAAGAATTACCGTTGTATGCGTTCTGCAGTTACATTTATCTAGCTAACCAATTGCGGAGAAGTATGTTCGAAGATAGAAGAGTTGTTGTTATATGTATTTTACAGTATTTATGTTAATCGCTTTTACAGTATTTTTACAGTATTTTACAAAATAATAATATGTGTGCAATAAATCGTCAATATTTATGTTAACGCGCCTCCCAGCACAATTTTTTTTTTAGAAACCTCTTGTCTCTACGCTTTGGTAACTTTGAAAAGAAAATTGGAGTGATGAAAAGTGCAGTGACATTTTTTGTTACCTCTAAGTGCCTAGTATTCCTTGCGAAGATGATGGCTCGATGGGAGAAATGGTATCATAGCTCTTCTTAGGGTAGAATGGTGTGCTCACCAAATTTCTTGAATTTATTTTCAGTGATAACTGAGTCGAGATCACCGAACAGAGAGATGAACGCATGTAGACACGTACACATAAAGACACGATGCTGTCATAGTGTGCTTTATAATTGCAAATTTAAAGAAGCGAGCGCATAGTGATAAAACATCCGCATAGATTTATGTTTGCAGTGATTCAGCGATTGTAATGATCCGTTTAAAATGAATGTTTTTTTTCTTTGGTTTGATCGGCTGTAAGATACGGTGCGAACGGTATAAAACGCATGGAGATTTTTAAGCATATTTTATCACGCACCACCACCACCAATTACTCTCGAAGTTGACGGATAAGCTTGAAATCTAGCGTAGCAAATTACGCTGAGGTGCATCTTCGATATGCCACCAAATCTCATTACTACGTCTTCAGCCGTTTGTAATATCAAAATAACAGGCAGACAACAGCGTCATATCAGCAAAGATGCAAGTGAAGACGCTTCTTCGCCATAAAATTATTAGTAAATACCAATTTATGGATTCATGAAAAATTGCTTCAGAATTTTCCTATCGCACAATTTTGCTCACCTTTTCTTTCGCACTACCAATATATATGCGATGTGAAACTGAATTTTGCATGTTAATAATGTTCTTCAATCGTCAAATATTATTACAAAAACATATCTTAAATGCATAATCTGACCTAGATTATATTGTAACTACGGCCTAAACGTTGACTTTGATCCGTCTTATGGTTCTGGCTGAATGAACAGTTGATCCAGTCGTTTAAAAGGTAGGTAGATTGATTTTGAAGCTTGCAAGGATCCCCTGCAGCGAATGACCCCCAAATCGTTAGTGCACTAATGTAACAATTAGTGATGGCTCATCTCATTATTTGATTAAACAACTACTACCCCGTTGTGGGTGGCGCCTCTTTGAAGTAACGCCAAGACATGGCGGCGCCTTCGTGTGACATTCCCAAACAAGCTGATCATCAATGCATCTATCGGCACGCATCGTTGTTTGCACACCATAAAAGTCACACAATTTTGTAACACGGAAACGACCCGATTAAAGAGCACTGACTCCTCTTTTCCAATTACCGACATAACAATAGCCAAACTTGGCCGCTTTCGGAAGCCCAAAGTGACGTCTTCCTGGAATACTTCCATCAAATGAAAGTAATGTTGATGTGACGGGCACTTATCGGCTGTTTGTCGAAATGTTACAATCATCGCACAAGGGCAACGCTGAGAACAATTGCCATATTCTTAACAGACCTTTCGTTCAGAAAAGCCTTTGAAAAAGTTTGTGAAAATATTTTCTGTTTCATACCTTTCACTCAAATTTTTGCTCATCGACCTCCAATTATCGACTATATTGACGATCTGATAGAAGAGTTTCTTCAGAAATTAAAAAATCTTTTTCAGCTATATGCAAAACTCATGAAATATATCTTGTACTGCTTTTCCAAATCTGTTTAGTGATGTCATGTGTGAATATGTCTGCATGTCTGTCTGTCTTTCTTGGAAGCTGCGGAAGCTAGGCTGACTGTTCGCAAATCGTAGATCATAAGCCACCTTAATCCAACAAATTTTAAATAAGCTGTATTCTTCCAGCGTGGGAAAAGATGTGTGCATTTTGAGTTATCCCTTTTTTGCTTTGCATTGGTTTTGTTAAAGAAAAACGAATCTTTTATGAGCAGTTAAAACTCGAATTTGTTATCTTACATCTACTTTTTGTTTGTTAAGATGGTTACCCAGGCGGGAAGGAAGCAGAGACATGCTTCGCTGACTTCTCCAGCCAACTTCTTCGTTTGTTCTAAATAACACATAAAAATTAATTGCAACTGCGATAATTTGGAATGTTGCTGAAAAGTTTTATATATTAAAGTGGAAAACTTTCAACTTTTTTCCTTACGATGTATCTGCCATTTTTTCCTTCTCTTCGTTTCGCTTTTCATAGGCATTCTTCTCATGTTGTGATATGCCATTTTTCCCTTCTTTTGCCGGCATCCAAGCAGCCGTTTCTGCTCGCTCCCCTCGAAAATCACTCAGCTACAAATGTGCTGCTTTTTTGTCCTGCACTTGCACGCTTCGTCCATCTCTTCTTGTTTTCTTTTACACAATAAATCCTTAATTCTGCTATCTTTTCCTCATTACTTCGCTTTGAAATTTTTTGCAACACGTATCATGTCAATGATCCTCAATCTGTTCCAGCAACTACAATTGCTGCATTATGTCGTTTCTGTTAGCACCATATGTTTTGATGCCGTGTAATGAGTTCGAAGAAAATCGAAAATATCTTCAAACATAACCGGCAACGTGCATAATCTCTTCAGCAGAATTGGGAGGTTGAATATTTTGAAGAAAAAGATGCAAATATGCAAACAGCGTTATTTGGATGATGTATGGGATTTACGATGAGGTATACGGTTTGTGATGCGTAATCCTCTGACGTCGAAACCACGGGAGGTGTGAGGAGCCTTTAATCGAATTATAGCGCAATGGGGCGAAGATTATTAGGCACCATTGGCGGTGCATTCGTCGATTGCCGAGAGCGGATGCAGATCCCAGAATCATTATCCTAGTTGCGCAATTCCTCCCTTACCAAAAATGATGCTCTCCAACCATCTAATTACTTGTTGATGCCCGCTACGACCTTTTCACCTTTAGCGCTTCCGAATGTGTCCTCAAACCGGGCTTCATTGATGCATACTTAATAAAAGAAGAATTATAAATAAATTGATATAACCTGAAAAATAAAATAAAAGGCAGGGGTGGAAGTAAAAGGGTTTTGGAAGGTAGCGTCTCTGCCGCATTTCTCCAGTCACAGTTCCCAGAAATTCGCTGGCCTGCATGTCTCACAAGAGTTGAATGATGCAAACACGCATATGCCGGCGTTGGAAGTTTGCATTATTCACTTCATCTTCCGGGTAAACGAATCGGGCAAGAAGCGCTCTCAAGTTGTCCATCTCGAGTACTCTTCGCGCTCACGCATTCACATCCTTGCACTCATTGTTACCCTTCCTTTACCGTAACCGATTGACCAGCCGGGTGACACATTCATTTTCTTATATTCAACATTTTTTGCCATTCTCATTTCCTAGAAATGCAGAAACGAGTGATGCAGAGGTTGATGACGAGTATTACTTCGATGTAATATTCTACCTTTAGATAGTATGAGTTCTGTCCCTTCCATATGGAAATGGGAAAGGATGAATAGAGGTAAAATGTAGAATATTTGTAACTATGATATTATAATTGATACTGTCTGTGATAAGAAAATCTTTCCGCTTATTTAGCTAATATTTTGCTCAAATTGAGGCATGCGGCAGCAAAATTATTTTTTTTTCTCATTTAGCCTAACTAATAGCCATCTGCTAAAACTTGAGAAATATGTCTCTAAATCTTTCAATTTAAGCATCCTTCTTTGCAAAAGAACTCAGCATACTGATGTATATCACATGATTTTATGTTTTAGCATTAAATTCCTTGATTTTTACATAAAACATATTCAAATTTCTTAACGGAGCTCAGACGTCCGGAAGCAATTTGAGCATTTTGAAGTGCTCCATTGTTCCTTTATTTGAGGGATATGGTTGCGTCATGCAATGCAACCAGAGATGAGCAAAAACTCCAGCTGAAGTGTTTGCTGCACTGAAGAGTATATGACTGATGGCATGGATCTATCAATTTTCAGTTCTTTGAAACCGATGCGATCAGAGAATCACAGTTGAAAAACAATGAGAGACTTTAGTCACACATTATGACGCTGTTATTGTGGATTTACCTACAAATATTTCATTCATTGGACTGTTCATCTTCACTTTGATTGTTGGATTTCTTTACTATTAAATTCGATGCAGCTGTCACCAAACCTGCCAATGTGTTAAATAATAACTGCTTTTAACGTGTACGTCTGCGTCTGCATATCTATTGGTCGATTATTTGCATAATGAGTTGACATTTATGCGGTATGATGGCTCATCTTGTTGCCACCCCGATGAAATTTGCATTTGCATTACGATTAAATTGATTGCGACTAATTGCTCACTCGTTTAATAAATACGCAGCTGATGGCAACTAATAAGTCACTAAATAAATTTGTAAATCTGAACGCTTAACTTATTAGCTGCCGTCATTATCGACTGCTCTCCTCTTGTATGATAATAAGAAACTTTTAGGTCAACTTTTTGAAATTATGGAAATTCAAATCGATTATTAAAGTTGATATTTGAACGATGATAATCAGAATGGTTGTGTGTACAAAGTATTACATTCTACAGAATGGTCGAAGCGTGGACGTTTCATAACTGAGTGGGCGTTATTGATCGCTACATCAAATGAGAAAAATCCCATTGTAATGAAAACACATTGTAAACGATTCTTGCAACTGATGAAACCATCTAAGAATGTTTTTATGAATTTATACAATAATTGCACACCAATTAGCAATTCTGATAAATGCAACAATTCTGTAATTAAACTTTAATGCTTTAAGAAGTATTTCATTAATTCATTCAAAGAAATACTCCGAAAAGTTAAATTCTTCTCCACAATTTAAATCAGTTCAAGAACGAACAATTTTTTAAGAGTGTTTTCCAAGTTTTTTCCAAAAAAAATTGTTAAGATTCAGAAAATGCGCTTCCATGATGATCTATATTGCATTTATAAGAATTCCAAGCTGAAATATTAACATAAAGATTTGTTGATAAATATGCTAATGATAATACATTTCCTAGATCAGGCTTTCTTCATTAAAGGTTGTTTTTATTTAATAATCGTTCGGCGATTGCAAGTGAGAGCTATTCCTTTTTCTACAATGAGCACCTTGTATTTGAATCTGTGCTGCCCATATACCTCTGACTATTCTTATTTAGCAATATTATATTTTGCAGAACAATCGATAATTTCGTCAATGTGTGCCAAAAAGGAATTCTCTCGTTCATCTTTTAGCACTCAACTTATGGAAATGATAACAAACTGCAAAGACGAAATGAAGCGAAGTGTTCGATGCACAGCGTTGGCATATGATCAAAATTTTCAAAATGCATTCTTTATTAAGTAATATTCACAAAATAATCACAATTTTTCTAATAAAAATTTCAGAAGCTACAATTTTTCCCAATAAACATTTGCTGAAAAGTTGAAAAAACGAGTAATAAATACGTTGAAGTTTTTACTAAACGTTCGGTTTTCACTGTTTGAAATTGAAGTTCCTCTAAGATTATTCAGGTATTGACAAGGGAATTGCAGCAACCGGTGGAACATAGAACGAGGAATTGCTCATTTTGAAGGAAAAACAGTTATTTTCTGAGGAACCACAAAGCAATAATGTCATCGGAAAGTGGAATCGACAGATTCAAAATTGTGTTGAACTTACTCGGCTCATGACGAAATACGAACTACAAAAATGTCACGGAAAATTTCGAGAATTTTGCAGTATGAAATAAGTTTTTTACAAAAGTATTCACCTTGTTAAAACAAAACTTTGGGATAGTTTTGACTAATTTTGCTTAGTGACTATTTTTTGAAATGGTTTTATTACCCTATATCACTGAAAAATAATATAATAAGATCGTGGATTGTCATATCTATCTTGCCATTTTATTCATGCATTGCCACATATATCTTTGCCCCTTTCAGCATGAAAATATTTTCGCATTTATCTCCACCTTTGAATGTTCTCTTCCGCTTATTTGATGGTGGCGTTTCACTTGTATTGCTTGCGAGTTGTTAATAAAGCGAATTTTATATGAATATTTCCCTTAGAGTTTTTTTTTTTTTATAATCGAATGAGTTGTTTTGTGATAATTGTAACATTCACTTAATATATTTTGCTTAATATTAATAAAACGAAAAGCTCTGCAAAAAGACAACATTCTCATATCAATGTGAACAATTAAAATGTCATCATTTCAACAATAATCAAGTGAACATAAGTATAAAATTAATATATTTCCTCACAAATGGAGATCGATCAATTCGAATTGTTTTGCATAGAACGATATTAGCAGTGATACGCTTACAATTATTACACAAAAAGCAATGAAACAATAAAAATAAAACTTTTACAAAAAATTACATCCTCGACAATTTTAAAACGGATGTCACCCATGCTGAATCGACTATGTGTTATTCAACGGATATGGCATCAATTTGGCTCAATTTTTTCACCAATAATACTTTTCAGTAATCGTTAGCCATTCAATATTCAGAATAGTAGACGACCGATTACGAAGAGAAGATTCCCAGCAAATTTTCTTTCATAAAATGAACTATTTTCGATCGATATGGTAGCCTATATAAGTTCGAAAGAAAAAAATTTCCGTTTGGAATTTCAGTTATTCCTTTCCGGTTCCTATATGTATCCCTTTTACATGTGAATTACCCTTTTGAAACCACTGTTACATGTGTGCTACCTATATGGGCCAATAGAGATGATATTTAATAGCTGAGGTGGTGATTGAATTATAACATCTCACTAACATATTCCTCAGATTGGAAGATTCTCTCCGATAGTGCATTCGAAAAAGAATTGAAAATTGTCTTTGCAATGAAAAGAATTCTATCCGAGTTCCATTAATTGTATTTGAAGCAAGGATAACGAGAGATTTGAATGTACTGGCTTAATCCGTAAAGTGATACCACATTAGCCACACTTTATCACTTTATCACTTTATCACTTCCAACTATCACCCAACTGATATTTTGGAACGGATAAAGAACAGCATAAGACGCATTAGGAATGATGCGCAATCAAAGAGGGAGCGATGATGCACAACTGCATGCACAAAAGATTTGCTCTCGTTCACTTTGAATACAGGTTTAATTTAAAAAATTTTTGTGAACACCACTGAAGGAAGGGGCAATTGTTTTGAGACGATAAAATAAACAGATAATTCCCTAGCGGGATTCCGTTTTTGAGTTAGGATCGAGTAGGTTGTGGATGCGCATCTTTAGGTTTAAATTTATGAAACGAAATGTTGTCAGTGAAATACGAATATTTCAGCAGCTAAATAACGTTTCATTTGTTATAATAAGAATAATAAGGGTTTTGAGCAGTAGGATAGGGCTGTGCACCGAAAGGAGCAAATGGAAAGCCACCTTGCTGATACATCGAATTCTGTTGACACATCGCCTGCAAAACCGACAACGCCTTTTAGATGATTCGTCTACCGAATTGCACTTTATGGAAGTTTATCATCTCGTTACGTGAATGAAAGTATTTCGAATCTTCATACAATTTATGAATGACTTTATATCAATAACTAGTCGATGCAGTAATCAGTAAATAGTTAAAAACATTCGAAAACCGGAAGACTAATACGACTGATTTACATCGAAGCAACAACAAAAAGAACTCACCTGCTGATAGAACTGATGACTCTTAATGTCAGGAAGACCGTCGGGTAAACCGCTCAGATTCAACAGCTGTTCCGAATTTGAATCCGGTGATCCAATCGAATCTTCGCATCTCTTCCCATCCTTTACCAGCACCGAAATGTTCATCTTTCTGAAATCTATTCAACCGTCGTGCATACCTCACTCCTTCCCATTTAACGAGGCGATTTTCAATGAATTAAAACTTTTTAGCACATAATTAACACACGATTATGGATTTTGAACAATTTTACTTATCCATTCATTTTTAGAGCTTATGAATGTACCAATTTTATAATGGAATGCCAAACCAACATTCGCATGACGCTATAATAACGGTCTGTTGGAAAAAGGTGCAAACAGTTTCCTGTACCAGCCCCTCTCCATCACAAAGTGGTAACGAGCAACTGCATGGGAAGCTAGCTAATGCCGTGTGGAGTATTCATGCAAGCTATTTAATTACAGCTGTAAAATGTTTTAAAAACTTTGCGAAACTCACTTTTCTGCATTATTGCAATTGTCAGCGGGCGATGATGAGCGTGACTCAACCGGTGAATGACTATCTTCACGAAGTACCCTTCCATCGGTCATTTTGCGCTCTTTTTCTTGTCGCTTACATTTATATCGATGGTTTTGAAACCAGATCTTTACCTGAATAGTATTGATGTTAGTTAGTATGAAATGTAAAGAAATGAAGACTAGAAAAAGGGACATAAGAATAGAGGTTCGTCGTACAGCTGAGCACCGTGACGCATACGATTGGAACATTGCGAAAATTGAAAATTAGCCTCAATTTAGGTGGCGCGCAATTCACAAATTATTTGACAGCAAATTAACGGAAGGTTAAAGCAACGGGTTCGACTGTTGCCAGTGGCAGAGATCATCGCTGTAGTAATGATTTCCCCCAATAGAAACATCTATCGTTTATTTATATATATATATATATATATATATATATATATATATATATATATATATATATATATATATATAGAGAGAGAGAGAGAGAGAGAGAGTACACCACATGCAGTATATATATACATTGTTTTGTTCGCCTTTTTATTACACATCTCATCACGGCCAGTTAGTGAAAAACCATCTCAAGTGAGGACAATTAGGCGAACGGCTGCTCAAATGGCAGCTTAAGAATACAGAGAATTATTTAGTGGTCACAAAATGAAGTCAGTGATCCGAAATCTTATTAAATGAATATCGAATATCACTTGAGAAGTCAGTTAAGAATGTCGCATCAGTAAGGGAACAATTCAACAGATGGACAGACAGACAGACACAGGCAAACGTGGACGATGATTTGGAATTTATTTAAACTATGCCATCTCCATTCGAAAGGAATTTTACATTCGATTTTATCCTTTTTCTTCATAGTTTTCAAACTTGCGCTATGAGTGGTGCCGATACACCGAGGTGTTCATGTCCAAAATAGAAAAAACTGCTGAAATTTGATGAGCATAATGTATATGCTTGTCGATCAATGTGCACCTCAGCACAACAACTAGGACATCTATTCATTGATACTTGGGACATTTACGTGGCCACATAACTGACAGCACTTATGCAAACTTACAAACCCTATCCAATGGGTTAATGCATGAAAAGAACGCCAATTTTGAGCGAAGCACCACAGGGAAGGTATTGTTCTGTTGTATAAATGCATATATGTTTATCACTATGGCGCACGGATATATCCCAAAGAAAAAAGACTAAAATATTCAGAAAGCACCAATTTTCTTGGCATTTCTCAACCATTTTCAAACACTTGCTCCATAAATTGAAACGATCTCACTGCAGAACGATACTAGGCAAGTGCAAATGGTTTGGCGATGAATCTTAATCTTCCAATAAGAACTAATCAGTCACAGAAAGTGTAAGGACCAGCATCATTGGTAGTTATGCAAATGTTTATGAGGTAAGCAATGAATAAAGACCAAAGTAAACACCTGTGTGGCAGTGAGGCCGATTGAATTAGCGAGTGCCTCTCGCTCGGGTGCAGTCAAATACTTCGATGAACGAAATCTTCGTTCAAGTTCATAGACCTGATTCTGCGAAAAAAGAACACGTCGTTTCCGTCTAGAGCCTGGATGGTTTGACATCGGAAGTTGAAGTCCATGCATTGCTGCTTGCGTTGGGTTAATACCACAGTTGAGACCAAAACCCGACCCAAGGCGTGGCACTGCAATTCGTAAACGTTTACCAATGTGATTTTGCTTTTTTCCTTAAAACATTTCGAGATCGGTTAATACTTTTGAACTCAGAAGGAACAACTCGCATATTGACTTCAGTTGAGCCAAATTTCCTTGCTAAAATTGAATTCCTATTTTACACATTTTGCAGTAATTTCAAGTTAAAGTTTGATTTATATGCTCGTAATCAGTATTCTGAGCTCTGAATTGAAGTGCTAAAGAATACCTTCAACAACCAAAATTGCATTTTATTTTTAAAATGTGGTGAATTCATGTTATACACAATGAGCAATTTATTTTTGGGTTCATCGACAACTTCTAAGTAAAACTATACGTCATAGGAGAAAACAAATAATTGGATGTTAAAACACAATGCAGTTGGAGATCTTAGATTTTAGGCAATTTGCTCTTTGCCTTCAGTATTCGATACCAATGCTTCCACGGCCTTTTACAAACCGAATAATTCAGTTTTAATCCAATTCAAGTTTGCAAACTTTGAATTATATTGCTTAGCTTATTGAAGCTGATATGCAAATAAATCAGTACAGCAATGTGCTTGGAGTGGGGGGAATTTCTCCTATGCAAATTTGCATAATCATTGTTTTCAAAAGTATTAACTGAAATAGGTCCGTTGATTGGGTGCCAAAGTTAGATAATATGTTTTTGTGGCTACTGCCGAGCACAGCAACGCTTTCTCATGGCCCATGTTTGCAGGCGCTATTTGTCGAGCACTACTGAAGTGGAGTGCTTTTGCAAACGGGGTGGACTGTCCCCATGTGGGTATGATGGCACCCCGCAGCTCACTAACTGTTTTCCACTTACCCACTTAGCACCTGACTTTCTCGCCCTCCCCTACCCTGCGGGATTCCACTGAACTTCCTCGTACGGGTCATTGCTGCGATGATCGATGACTATCCTGTCGACCCACTAGCTTTCATCACTAAAACTTTGCACTTCATTCCACATATACGACTGTCTTGGAGTGCTCTTCTTAGCATTAAAAATATCCAACGTGTCTAATAAAAAATTGCGGTATATTGTGAGGAAACTTTGAACAATTCGCATTTCCTAATGATCACAAATCAATATGAATTTATTCTTGAGAATTTACATCTTCTTGGATGTTTTCAACAATTATATACACTTTAGCGAAGCAAAGAAACGACGTAAATCACTAAAAGTTTTAGATAGCTGACCGATAGACAAATTTTCTGTTTATCAGGTTTGCAGTGTTCGATGTCCCTTTCTCGTCTCCTTCACTCCTACTCTCCCTTCCCTCCCCCTCCCCTCGAATCACCAATGGTTATGGAAAAAGACGATGATTTCTACCATATAATGATTTCCTGCGACTGAAACTACATGATTTGTACGCAATTGCTGAGGCCAATTAACGCCCAACCACAATAGGACGAATGGCGAAAGTTGTCATTTTAATTGGACTCTAAAAAATTCGCTATTTTTTCGCCTTTCCGCGAAACTTTCTCAGCATTATAATTCGCCTACTCGTCTCTGAAGACGGAAGCGATGAACAAATCAATGGCGCGAAAAAAACCCTGCACGAAATTCTTTACAATAGACGCTGAAGGGGGACACGCGCAGGTGTACGGTACATGTTCGACGATTATCGATTCTTTGAGTGGCAAAGGACGAAGGAGTCAATGATCGTGATGGCCGCTTGCTTCAATGAAATAGGTATCATTCTGATTTTAGAGCTCTTCTTCCGGTTTTCGCAATGGGAATGACGAATGGATGTGCTTCAAAAGTGTCGAAAATAATATGCAAATTTAATGCACATGTGATATAGTCTTTCTCATTCCTGTGTTTGCACTCCCACTTTTTTATAATCAATATTTGATGGTTTAAAACCTTATGGTAACCGCACTAGTTATGTGAAATTAAAAAAAAAAAACTTTCAAATCATTTCATCTTTTTAGTTGCCATCTATAAATTAATAAAAAGTGCATCAATTTGTGTAAATCACAAGTGTGAAATAGATCTTAAAGATGAAGCAAGTGAACTCTCCAAGTTTCTAGAATTACTGAGGTAAATTGCAAGAATAATTTTTGAACATTTCGAAATAAAATCTCTCATTCGCTCAACGGAGCCTCTCAAGTATAATAACAATGGAAGAAAGAAGCACGCTGTGAGTATGCTGTACAACTAAAGCCCTGAGAGAAAGCATGAAAGGCATGGAACGAGCTTTATTAGTTTCAGATTAGAAAATAATGGAGAGACATAAAGCTCGACTTGCACTGATAACTTTCCAGCAAGCAAATAAAACCTAACATTTCTAAGAAACTGGTAAACGAAAAAATGAGCATTTAGAGAGAAAACTTCAAAGAAAAGCCCGGCGATGTCGTCAGCTTTCTGCCTCATTAGACTGTAATAGTTGTACTGAGAGGTTTCAATTACGACTGCATCAACTGGGTAGTAGTGCATCAAAGTTAACAAGTTCAAGTTGCAGAACTGTGACATTCGTTTCTAGGATTTCACAGTTTCACCTCAATATGTAATTATGGTGCGATGTAGATTTTGTTCGTCGGCGTGATGCGTGAATTGCGAATACGCCTTTTAATTGGACCAAATTGAGCGGAGTGCGTAGATAATGGGCGCGAAGAAACACGCGTAGTCGCCCAAGCCGCAGCAACTACCGGTTTTTGTAAAAATTTTTACATAAAAGTGAAACCACAGCACTAGCTGATGAAGCGCAGAAGGATTGCCTAAGGCTATGCAAGGTAAATGGGTGAACTTGATGAATATCTATGAAATGGGCTCTTTGAATTTTAAGATTTCAGACCAGACAATACCAGCAGAACAGTGCCTTGAAAGCATAGCGATCATACTGCCTTTATGGGAAATAAAACCTACTCAATCGAGGATCGTTGGCGCCATACCAACCAGCTGCTGACGACGTATTCGCCATATAACTGAAACTGAAACACAAACATTCTCCGCATTGACACAGCCGGCTCACCGTGCAACTTTATCTTCTAAGTGCTAATTAACTCATCATTCCAATTTTCAAACAAACTATTTCTTCACATATCCTTAAGGCCGAATGCGGATAGGTGACCGTTATTACGAATGTATTATATCAATACACGTTGCATGCTTATCATGCCTCAATAATCCGACATGACGGATCAGTAAAAGGATGAAGAGAGAATGACAAGCTTCCCTCTAGATTGTGAATGGCAAACATATGTCTATCGAGCTTATTTTCCGACAAAATATAAAAATTTTTAGCACCTTCAATGTCGAAAATCTAAACAGATATCCCTAATAGAATCTAGTTTAAACGCCTTTCCTCTAAGTAACATAGACTACGTGCTACTCTCGCAAAATTGAAATCAACAGCAGTCTCAAAAGTTTTCTAGATGACTCGGTGGTGTGACCAGTCGCTGACGCGCTCAAATGATGAGAACAGATTTGACGCTTATAGTGGGTAAATAAAACTGATTCTCTTGCGTTATGCGTAGTTTGGTCACAGAGGAAACATATAAGTAATGTAATATGGATTTAATGAGCTCAATGAGCCGCAAGGTCACAAAAAGAAGTTTGACTGTTCTCAGCCATGGCGTGAAAATCAGCCAACTCCAGATCATCGATATATTGCTCCTATACGTTAATATACGGATAATTAAGAGGCGATCGTGCTACGGTTCTCGATTTCTGAAGCGCAGTATTGCTGCATCCTATAAAATCCGATCGGTTAAACCAGACCAATCGCTTCATTTTTTACCAGCCACTTGATTCAGCCGATAGGTAGCCGATGATCGAAAGCTACTTTAGTAGACTGGCGCGTAGTCAAGCAAATTCTAAAAGGTAGCTGGCTGGTAAAGACTGAGCGATCGAAACGGCTCTAAAATAGGAATTGTACGGACCACGTAATATCATCAATTAAAGTAAACGTTTGGTTTCAAGCTTATATTTCGTCAACTTCTACAGCACCGACCACTTCATTTCTCTGAGCCTAAATTTTCGAACTTAGGCAGGTTTTATCCAGAACTTTTACGAGCTCCGATGTTACAACCGGCGTACTTGAAAGAAACCTTGAGAAGTCAGGCGCAGCTTGGTAGCCATTAGAAAAATGTCCCGTAAAGTATGGCGATGCTCCAAAGGCAGCTGGTGCAGTCGCTTGAGAAGTTGCAGCAGCAGTAGGTTGAATAGCGACGTTGGGAGGACGATATCCGGAAAAGCCTAACGAGCCAGCATCCAAAGTGCTCACCGGTGTGCTCGTCATCTTCAGAAAACGTTGATGCGCCCGAGCTAAAACTGCTGAGAACATACAGTATCGCGTTGAGTCAAAATTCTACAAAGCCGGTAAGAAGCTGGTAGGGAAAGATCGAGAAATTATATACAATATCCTGTCATCTATGCTGCTAACCCAAAAAAGTGCTCATATATTGTCCACTGCGTTGCAAAAATTAGTTCCTCTCCTTTTTTCAAATATGGCGTATTCGACGGCTTTCTTGTTGGCATTTTTACCGTGAAAATTTTTATTAATTTCTGATGAGTCCCTGCTTGATTCTCGAAAATCTGTATAGTGGAAAGTCTTCTCTCGCCAACGATCAATGTTATCTATGTGGCATAGAAGAATACCCCGAAAATGTTCGAAAAAGCGTGGTAGCTTAGGAACTATTGAGTAAACGATTAAAATTTGAGTGAAATATATTGAGTGGATGACAATTACTAACTCTTATGAACTCCACTCACTTATGAACAGCCGCTAACTAAATGGAATTCTGAAATTTTAAATAAGTGAATAAATTTCAAAAGATAAGATTTTTCACTGTAAGAACCATATAAATCAAAGAATGTAGGATTCGTTTCTCAGTTCACATAATTTCCCAACGTGATCGAACAATACCCTCTCATTTTTCAGTTGTTTTTTTCAACTTTCTGATGCATCATTCACACGTTTATGCTGGGGATCTCGCCATTATAGATATATAATAGCATTAATTTTGATGTCTAAGGAAAACTGCTAAAATCAAACATTAGACAAAATAAATTCAACGGAGGGAAAATTTTATGCAAGCAATAGAATTCAGTGAAATGAATTTGAGAAAATTTGTCAAGTGCCATATCCGGCCGAATGACAAATCTCTTGGAGTTGTAGAAATGAATACTGTCTTTTCAACTGGTATTCTCCATGGTGCTCCATGACATGATACAATGCTTTAATCCACGATATTCTTTGACACTATGATACTACGATACTCAGCATGGCAACATAGTCTTATTCAAATAACTCGAGTTTTGGTCCCAAAAGACAATATCTTGCGAACTGATAAAGAAAAATGTTAATACTAGCGATGCCTCGAAATTTTTTTTCAAGTCGCTTTCCTGCATGAGTAAGTAATAGGATCACATCGCATTGGTATGAAATGATATAACAACGTCAAAAAATGTTCAGTAGATTTGCTCAAATGGTATGTTATTAAGACTTTCTAATCATTGCGCCTCAGCTCCGTATTGTCACATCTCGAAGTTGATCTCAATAGCAAACTCATCTACTTATAACGCTTATCAATATAATAACAAATAAGGAAATAGCGAGTGGTATATGGCGACCATACTCAAGCCCAACAGTGAAAAGCTTTTTTAACGACAGATGGAAAACTTGTCGTGAGATGTATACTAAACCAAGATGCCAAAGCGGAGAAGGAGAAACGAGGAAAAATGATTCATCCCCTTTAGCATGAAGGTATCTGCAAGGGATAATAGCTAACAGCGGCACATGATTCCCACGGTAGAGCTTGCATTCAGTTTCTTCCTCGACAGTACTTCATTACAGATACTTGACGAGTGCAATCCTTAGATCGACGAGGTGCACTCACCGTGAAGTGTTCTCCTCGAAAGAAGTAGCACCTCTTATTCAAGAATTACAATGCAACGAGAACGCTTACATGTTTCCAACTTGAACGCTCCCCAAAGATACATGACAGCTGCTCACCTTTTTAACTGGAACAGTCGAAGTAGAAGTATTGATGAGGTCGGAATTAAGTACTGACGACTTTATGCGATAAGCAGTTTCTATGAAAAAAAGCCTAGCTGAATATCATGGTCAGGTACTTGGCGACCATACTCAACCTCAACACTAATGGCCACTTGTACCATCTTCAGCTTATATCTGAATTTGCCGAATTGGGCGTGGTTTCTATTGTAGTGGGCGGGGTTTACGACGTGCGGCATTCGCCTTCTATGGACAGCGACCGATGTCCATGGTGATGGTTCGCGATCTCTTTAACCGGGGAATGATAGGCGACCCCGAGGGGAATCACTTCAAAACTTATACTTTCGTCGAGTGTTTTCCCCCTCACCAAACACTTCACGATCTCTTCAGATCCCCCGCTATAAACGTTTGTTTTCAGCTTCAGGGTAGACACTGACACGTCTATGTCATCTCATCCTTACACTTGCTTATTGTTTGTTATTTGTAATGCAAGCTTTATTCTTTTCTTTTTGAATTCTCACTAGGCTTGATAGATGACTAATATTCCGCGATTCATTCGAACTTACTTATTGCAACAATAGAACATTTATTCGAAATGGAGTTTTGAATTCGTATATTTTTTCATTTAGAAGTAGGCGAGTTTTTTATTATCTCTTTTTCGATATTTCGAATAGCAACGATTCTATCCACAAACTGACCTAATACCTAAAATCAAAGAGACACTGACTTTGACGGGGACTTTCAGATGATGGATAGTGTTTTGCGAGGAATAAAAAGAAATTGATTACTTTCTGAATGGAATTTTCGCCTACTGCTCCTAAACCATTAGAACTGTTATTAAGACAGGTGCACTAAGCTTTATTACACAAAGCCTTTTAATTAACAAAATTCTCTAGAACTGTCCTATTCTTATGTCAGGCATTTAATATTTGTAATTTCACATTAGCTTAGTTTGTTTTATGCGATACCATATATATCATATCAACCATATGCTAGTATCTGCTTTTGTCGTAAAAGCTCTGACAAAATAGATCACCAGCAAAATAGATATTTTCAACTTAGATATGATGATCCGACCATCAAAATCGTCTCATAAAAGTGCTGGATATAAGATTTTGCACACTTTTCGGATGTTCACGATGGGACAAGATTTCTTGGCAATTAAAATGTATAATTTGATATTATTATAGCTATTTCGGATTATTTATTCAATATGTTAATTCAAGCTAAAAAAAAAAATATTTCAGCCGAAGTTGTTGAGAAAAAGTATCAGCAACCGATTGGCAATCAAACGAATTTTTACCGCTATGATGGCGTCGTTTTGGTTATTCTAATGCCACGATTGGATTTAATTTTTGCATGATCAGAAGACTTCCAATTGCAAAATGTTGTCCTTCTTATGTGTGCACAAGTTTGCTTATGTCTCACTCAAAAATTTGATGAGTGCAATTTGCACCATAGACGCCTCCCTCTCCATTAACACCGAAGTTGATGAATCCACCTAGAAACGAATTAAAGACATCTAATGGACTGAAGTTTGCATATTCTGCAAAAGGTGACTGCAAAAGAAAGACCTACTTAGAGGATCTATATGAGCCAAAAATATGGGTGCATAATTGTGCATCTTATTGTCTGGTACCAATTTTTGAAACTGGTTGATATGATCAAGATATTGTGCGATCACAAAAGCATATATCATGCCGTTTCGTCTTGTACATACGCTCGCTTATTTCAGTACTCTAAGTAATTAGCATTGTTATTGAAGGGGGAGTGAATTTCTGAAAAGCGATACTGATTCTTCACACTAAGCAGTCTTCTAGAATTCGTCTCACAACGTATTCACGAATGTGGTTTTTGAATTATGCACTCGAAATCAACGACCATCGCCAAGTAAAGATCGTTTAATGGCAACGAGTCAGCTGCAGCGAAATGAGGCACTTCAGGAAGTCATGCTGGTGAAAGAAATTGTTATTCATGAACCTACTTTCAACTTCTGAATTACCCCAGTTTGTGTCTTTTTTAGGACTTCTAAGCATATAAATCACCCCTTCACGTTATTCTAAGAGCCTTTCAAATGGCGGTCACAGTTTCAACCCTGACCTGAAATATCTTTCTGATAGTGGCTAGTTGCTAAACAATATGGTTTTTCAATTAATGTCAGGCAAGGCGAATTTTTCCCCTGAGAAGGCGGCAAACAGAGATGAAAAAATAGATGTGGCGGGAGGGGGGGGGGGGAGGGAAAGAGATGTGCATTCCTCAAAGGTATCAGATATTCAAAAATATTGTTCATAAAATGACGAAATGGCGAACACACATTCCCAGCATATCTCTCTATCGCATAAGCTAATTTAACCGAATGTCTCAGAAATGCATTCTTGCATAATATGCTTTAAACTTAGTAATGATTCATTTGACGCCTCATAGGCGAATATTTATTGTGTTTGCTATTCATAATTGCTAATAAAATGCATAATTAATAAAAAGAAAGGAGGTGGATACATAAGCTGAAAGTTGTTCATCACATTTCTGCCCTGCTTGGCTACTGACTTAAGCACTATTCATATTGGTCAGTCGGATCTTCAGCAGTTGAACAACGAGTGCAACTTTCAACTCTATTCAAATCGAAGAATTATTCAACACTGCGCTGTGATCTTGCCATCTTATTAGCAATGTTTTCTGGATAATGGGAACATTCATTCATATGTGATGTCAGTTTATTCCAATGTGATATAGTGTCACGTCACTTACGCATCAAGAATAACACCACTGGGTGAGCTTAGCGCATGGATTTTTGCGATTCGAAAGCCCTCAAGGTAAAACTATGTCCTTAACACTTCGGTGATTAATATCTGCCGCCCATATTCGAATCTCTTTCGATTGTAACAACCAAAAAAGCCAATTATTTAGCAATTTTGCATTTTCATAGAGAGAGCACTCTTCAGTTTTAATTGAGAATGTAAAACTTTTGGCTGAAGTTTTCTTAACAATTATTAATCTTTTTCATTCTCACCAATGTTTTTTACGCTGCATTTAGATTGACTTAAACTTGCACTCCACTATTATTTTTGCAGCGATCGGAATTGTTTTGTTTGCAGTTGCAATAGACTGTTGTTACCTAAAAACTGAGTATTACCTAAGTTGCAATGTTGTTACCTCATTACTTATTCATTGTTTAGATTGAAATATGTCACTTAAATTAGGGATTGAAATTTAAGCATTTAATTGGTTTTCTAATGCTCATTCCAGTGGCAATTTGACCCTGAAAAAAATACAATCATAATAGGTCTAACTAGTGCTGACATCATGAAAATAAGCGGCAATCGAAGATAAGAACTTCTGATTGGGAAAATACAAAAGTCCATCTTATCTTTTTTTAAAGTTTTATGTCTGAGATTTCTACGAGACCCAATCCAGTTTGCTTATATCGCTTGACCCTCAGCTTATGAGATAGTAAATTGAGAAGTTTTCATTAAAGAAACTGACAGATGAGCATTTTCAGTGATAATAAGTGGTGATGGTTAATGCTGGAAATGCTCTCAAGAAAGAGAAACGAAATGTGGCTTAAAGTGTGCACTTCAGGAGAGGGTGCATGCGTGCACATCAGCGAGCCATTGATTTCTCGCATTACGAACAAAGCCACCAATAACGTTGAAGCAAACAAGCCGTTGCTGCTATCTCAATGGCTCACTTCAATAAACAACACCACCGCTACCGTAATTCAGTGCAGTCGTGTTCACCCGTTTGATTGCTTGACTAGCGATATGTAAATTAGTATGCATAAGAGGATCTACTTCCGCAAAAAGAGCAATATATAACAGAGGAGCTATTGAGCTTCTCGATGAAAGAAGCTAGATAACAAGATGCGATGAAGAAAGCGAAGAATAAGTGCCAAAAAATATTTAATTATTATCGAGAAGAGACTAGTAGACGAGTCTGCCAGACGAGTTATTATGACATGCGGTTTTGAACGCCGCTCAACTGACCAACCAGTTTCACAAATTATCAACAAATAAAAAACAACCAATTCATCCAAAATGTATGCAATTTTTTCCATTTCTAAATGCTTTTATGATTTTTTAAGTTCCGTAGCAATGCGGAAGATGAAATCGAATGTCAATTTTTGGTGAATTTGTGCCTAATATTCGCTAAAATTGATACCATACATACATAAGCTTTCACAATGATTTATGCGCTAAACAGAAAGAAATTCGCAAAAATGTATAAAAATAGAGTTTGCGCAAATACGTTAGGGAAATTGAGAGTATTCAATGTTTCTATTCAATTCAATATTCAATGAACATAGGAAATTGAGAGTCTTGTTTCTAAGCAAGTAGGCTACTTGCGCAAATACGTTAGGGTTTAAAACTTATTTAAGATAACAGAATAAATGGAATCAAGCAATATGAAAGAAAGAATAATCAATAAGTGTGATTTTCTGGACTTCACAATTGAAATTTTGGAATTTGCATGAGTAAATCATTAATAATTCAATTAACAATTTGCCTTATAAAGCATCCCCTAAATAAAGACAACCAAAAATAGAAATGTATTCAAAACTGATACATATACATATTCAAGAGAATAAATTTTCAATGATTTGAACAGTTTTGTCAACAAATCAGTAAGTTCGGTATTATTGAGAATTTGGACATTCAACTATCACTGACTTACATAATACACAGTTTTTATCTCAAAATGAATCGCATTGCCCAGAGGAAAATTCAACTAACTAAAATAACAATATTTATGTTCATTACTCTCAGTAGCCGAAAATAATCAATTTATCACTTTGCTAAGTTTTTTTGAATCGTATAGGAAATTTTCGAAACAAAATTCTTTCTCATCAAATCATTGATAATATCGTAAATTATTAACGCTCAAAATGAAACGAATCGATGAGCGAAGAGATTGCACCACAAATAGACATTGATCATCCACTGAAAGTGAAGTGTTTTGGTAGGAATCGAGAGGTCATTTATTAAAAACTAAAACGATTCCTAAACGCACTAATTAAGTCTCCGAATCTGTGTGAAAAAAAAAATTCATAAAGTTTTTGCAGCATTTATATTCAGTTATCGTCATTGAATAGAAAGGTGGAAAAAAATGCAGGTACCCCAATAATCGATTGAAGACACACTGCGAGGAGGTGGTGCGAGTTTCACACAGCACATACACTCATACACTCGTACACACAAAGAGGACACGTTCATCTCACTACGGTAGGTGTGCTTTGTAAACAGTCAGTCAATATTTCATACCGCCCGATGCAAGCCAATACACCTGATCCATATCATTGAGCAGTGCAAGACTTCCCATATCTGCTCCGGGGATTTACGGCTGATATCAAAAAAGTTCATTAGAAATAAATGCTGAGAAGAAGATCACCATCGTCTGAGCAATCCGACAAATTCACAAATATTTTGTAAACAGAAGTGATAAATTTGTTGAACAATTAATAAAGGTTTTCCAATCCGGCGATTAATTTCCATATTCATTAGATAACTTTTTTCCGAATAACTGAACGTTGTTAATCACCGAATATGTTTCCCCTTACTATATAATCCCTCTCGAAATGAATTCCTTTTATTAGGTGATGACAGCTCACCCATCCTGCTTCCTCCTCCTCCTTATCGCGTCCTCCAATACAACTCCTCTTTCAAAAAGGACATTAACTCCATTAATTCAGCTCCTGTGCCAAATTCGTTCCACCCTTTCTTGTGAGGCAAGATGCTCAACCTTCGCGGAATCAATCCAACATTCTGCTGTAATTTGTGAGCCAAATCTTTTAAAACTTTAAAGATAAGTTCAACGCACACAACACACAGCTCAAGCACTGTATACGGCAAATGGCTTGAAATGCAACACATCCACCAAATTATTGTTGAATCAGCCAACAATCTGTGAGGAAAATCTCGTTCATCACTTGTGATATGAGCAATACAAAGACATTCTCTCCTTCTCCCATTTGAAATCATCATACAAACTGACATCAGATGAGTGAACAGCAGTGCGTAGGTGTGGTGAAATTTACTCCTTATTGATTCCTTTTAATTCACTCCTGCACTTGCATTCTGCGCTTTCAAGAAGTTCGTGTTCATCGTCTGGCTTCTGAATTTGCCCTAAACTTTTCATAGCTTCATAGTCACCGGTAAATTTAAGATACGATGATTAAGTGATATTTGTTCAGGGTAGCTATAGATATCTGCGATGCTTTGTTCAGTATACCAAAAGTAAACACAGAGCTGAAGCTTGTTCCAGCGGTCGAGCATTAAGAGTCAACTAGACAAATGCACGCTGCTATAGTTGGAGCAACTCTCTTTCTATGAAAGCAAACCGACTAGATAAACATGCTGTATAAATAAGTTTAGGTAAGCATATTGTCGGATAACGCACTTACTAAGTGAGAAAATGGACATGACTGAATGTCTTACAGCTCTTCTCGAAAATGGTTGATGTATTTTGAGTGTTGTTTTTGCTCTCTTCTAATGGAATCTTTGTATCTCCTATTATCATTACGAACCCAAAGAAGTGGGATGAAAGTTTCTTGTAAATAAAACGACCATGAAGCTGAGCATTATAGATAGTGAGGAAATTAGTTTATGGGATTCTAAATAGCACAAACTTAAGAAT
Organism: Baylisascaris procyonis; assembly: GCA_037389465.1. Taxonomy (NCBI): domain Eukaryota; kingdom Metazoa; phylum Nematoda; class Chromadorea; order Rhabditida; family Ascarididae; genus Baylisascaris; species Baylisascaris procyonis. The sequence goes on from JAZARR010000082.1 coordinate 821,028, forward strand.
GCATAGTTGAATGGAATTCCTTGAAAAATAAAAGAAAATGCAATTCCTCCCAAAAAACCAAAAATGATCTTTTTTTTTAAATTCTCCTCCAAAAAACTTTTATTTATTCCATAAAGAAAGAAAAGAGTGATTAAGAGGGTCATTCAAAAAAGTTTCTTTTTAAGGGGGGGAGGGAGAAGGAAATCTTCAATGAATTCATTTAGAAAGAAGGAAATCCATTCAATTCATTCAGAAACCGGTCGATTCATCCTGGAAGATGTACATTATTTGACACATTTCATTAATTGTTGGCTCTTAAAGGGTTCAGTGAGCAGAAGTGCGAAGAGGCGTAGGCTGTCAGCTTCTCTGGTGCACTTTTCAAATTGCTTCATTTCATTTCGCTCCAACGCAGCATTGGAATAATTCGTTCGCAAAGCTCATTTTTTAATCCCAAAGCTTCGTTTTGGACGAATGGTTCTCACGCAGTGTAGAGGTAACAAATTGGACTCTTTTCGCTCATTAAAGCTTTTGTTTACTGAATATTTTAAGGATCCATCTGAAGGGTGGAAAATCTCTATGCTGAACGTCGGTAATCTGTTCAAACTGTTTCGTCATCCGTTATACTGCAATTTGTGAATTCCTTTTCAATGTAATTCTGCAAGATTTTCATTGCTCCTTCTAGAACAGACCACGTGCTCAGCTAGATGCTTAATTATCACATTTTTTTCAACCACCTCTCGCCAGTTTTACTACTACATCTGAAGACAGCCATCTCTCTAATTACGTTAAAGTTGGCGCTGATGTGGAGTATAACAATCAGCTTCTTCTTAAATGCTGAAATATTGCTGTTAATTTTACTGAATCTGGAGTATTTCTGCACGATCCCTCTAAGTTATTTGGCATCTTTTTTGACAATTGTGGTAGTTGAACGGTAGCCATGTGACAGCTTCGCTTCTATTTGAACAGTAGAAAAGTATTGATAGGTATTGTCATCTGAGAGTATTGGAAAATAAGAAACATCTGAAACGATTAAATTTATGAATAAACGACAAAAGTACCTTTCCAATTTTGTTTACTTAAAATAAGCAAGGGATGACTCACTATGATGAACGTTCGTATTCGATATAGAAAGCGGTACTACCAGCCAAAAAACTCGCTGATTGTTACTCAACAGATTCTTGCGTGATTCGCTTAGAGCGAAAATAGACTCATGAAAACTATGCTAAAACAGGGATTGCTAGATTAGAAGACAATATGGCTGGATGGCAATATTTCTATACATCATACAAAATGACAGTGTTTTGATCCCCAATAGCAACTGTTGGGATGAAAGCTTCATACAAAGGAGTTTGATTCGAAAAAAGAAAGCCATGAAATTAAGCGACATAAATGGACATTAGAGCGCACTAATGCGGAACTTGCCGAAGAGAACTCGACTTTTCAAAGAAAGAATGACATCTTTAAGGCGCGACAAAGCACAAGACCCGACGTGAAGTATTTCGCACTTGGATATTAAGAAACACTCGAACGGAATCAGCCAATTGCTGCATATCACCTTGTCTGTGCAGTTCCACTCTATACTGCATAATGGAATCTCATTTGCCAATCGCATTTCGAAACGGACAATCACACTGTTCCATAATGAATTAGAAAGAAATATTATCCTTTTGATTCAACCACACCGATTTCGTGACATAATTCGAAGAACTTGTTTGCTTTTCAATGAGCCCCAACTGAACACATAATAAATATGATGTTCATTCGCAAAACTGTTGCCACTTAAGAACAAAACGACAAACAATAAAGATCAAGTCCATCAATATATATCGTTTGCCAATACGAATAAACCGGAAATTTTTGAAAATATTGCTGCAACAGAGGACATACAGTCGGATTTCTGCACTTCACGTTATATCCAACACAGTTCGGTCAATTCAACTGATTTCACCTGTTCTCCCACCTCAGTTTCTCTTCGCTGCTCGGTTCAACTATCGAACCGTGGACTAGGAAAGCTTAAAAATTAAGCCGGTGGGTAGATATAGTGCTAAGTCTAATCTTGAACAAAAATTGACCATCAGAAATGGTGTCCCCAAACCCATTAAGCTAGCCGAATTTAAGTGGCTGTTTCTCTTACAGCCGAAGAAGTGAAAAGTTTGTTCAAGGAGCTTTACTGATTAGAAGATAATAAGCACGGGTGGGGTTATGCACTCTTATGCATTTTATGCAGTGAAATGCTCATACCTTCTTTAAATTTGGTATCTTCGACTGAGATCGCCCTTAATACCTCCTCCTTACAGTTTTCGCCAAATCCTTGGTACAAAAAACACTACTTTCGGTTAAGGAAAAACCGATCGATTGCAACTCTCCCAAATTAGGATGAATATTTCATTTTTCCGAGCACTAAAAGATCTCCGAATCTTCACGGTCATTGCAGTTAGTGGGACTCACTAGGTGGTTCACAATTCAGAAGTGTATTTCAAGCTCAAGAAATCTTGCGATCCCAACGGCTATTTCCTTGAGAGTAGGTGCATATTGAATTTTGGAAGGTATGCAAAAATGGGTCAGTAGTCAAGCACGCTCATTTTTTGCCGATATTACCATGAGAAAATAACTATTCGTAGTCACTGAGGAAATTTCTCTCAGCTGCTGAAAAATTGAAGAAATGACATTCAGGGTAATTCATCCGTCATCATTACATTGCAAAATTTTATGGAATTCATTGAAATACTTGAACATCTCGATACTCGATACTGCGGTAGATAACCAAAAACCGCCCTTATTGATTGTGCACAATCTTATCCATTTTTATATACACGAATGATTTTTCATTGAAATCCTTCCATATACCTTCCATCTAGAAGATATGCTATTAAAAATTAGACGCATATTTAAAAAAAAAACAATTCAGTCATAAAGATTTAATGACCCGCCACGTGCTTTAGGAAATATCAATGAAGAATGCTCATCTCTTAAAGCTATTATAAGAGAGCAAAAAGCTTTCGCTGACAATTGGGAATGGCTTATTGTAATGCGGTGACTTGTGATGTGACTGTGATGTCAATTTGCAAAGTTGCCTAATTTTCTCACGAGAGGCAATGAGGAACAATGCATCGTACATTAGGGCAATGGATCGACACGCCGTGGGTTACATCGTTGCAAGCCGCCATGTTGCTCGATCGCTTCGTCAACTCAACAAAAAGATGAACGTTTGCTAGGGGAATCTCGATCGGCATTTCACATCCGATTGACTTTTGTTCACTCAACTCTTCACAGCATTTCCGCTTCTAATCTTCATTAGAGTGGGATGCTTAGAGACAATGAGTGCGGCTCCACACAAAGTGAAATTTTTTTGCGGAAGCTGCGACTCGTTCTTTAAGGGGTTTTCGAACCAAAAGTGTCAATGTTTCTTTATATAAGGAAATTGGTTTCTTATGCTTAATAGATTGCCTCCGTGCGGGAGAGAAATTGGTTTCCATCACAATTTTTGCGATTTCAGACAGCAAATTTTCTCTTAACATGCCCAGAAGCTAGCTGTTAAAGCATTTCTCCAGTTTTTGTCGCATAATTAAGGCATTACTTCAAAAACTTGCAAAAGATTTTTTGAAAAAATTCATCGAGTGCTCTGATTTATCATGCGGAATTTCTGCAGTTTTATCCCACTTATCACCTCGTTATCACTGTCCTCTTACTAAGTGTCGGAAACTAAGAGCTAACAAGTCATCGAATTAACAGCTATTAAACCACTTGACACTTGTGCGATATCAAGTACTCATAGATTGCCGTTTAAAATTTGAAACCGTGCACATTGACATGACCGATGGACATTCACTTAATATCAACGTAAGGCACTCAAACGATAAATTCGGATCAACCATTACAATAACACTAGCCAAATTTTGTTTCCAAACCCGTTCGATTGGTCGCAGTTTTCAGCGCTTACCAAGCGCTATCGTAACCCCATCGACATTGAAGATGTTGCCCGTCCGATATTCAGGGGAAATGCTTTGCAAAAGAAAAAAAATCCGCCCTTACTGACTCCGAATTCATGAGCTGCAGCAAACTCAGAAATCGAAAACGGATGAGAAATAAGACTTATTTTAGAATCGATGCAAAAAAAAAAAAAAACGGCATAGGATTTCAGCAACTGAACATCAGGGCAAAAACACCAGTCGGCATAATGAATCTAGGATTTGAAATATATGGAACGGTAAACAAATGAACAGGCACACAGTCAGTAATATATATTTATTTGCCAAGGAGGAGCAGCTAAGTAAAAATTAATAGCTCCTCACATGCGGGAATGATGTGGACGATTAGATCTGATGGCATGCCTGAGTGTCATTGCGTAGTTTGGTCTCAAGCTCCTTTCCCAGTGTAGCTCTTGACTCCTCAATTATGTGACTCGCTTAACCAGAACGCAAATGTGGATTTGACCTTAGTAATTTCGACAAACATCGCTTCACTTATTTTACTGTATTAGTTCGACCTTTGAACAGATCAAAACTGTTATCGGAAACTATAAAACAAAATGCTATCAGACCCCTTTGACACCAAGCATCTTCTTTACTTCCCTTGAAGTGGCGCATTACAAACTTATATCATCAATATTTGAATAACAAGTATCCTGAGGTATCCTTTAAGCGTAATTAATCCGATATGCTGCGATGTGCGCATACACTAATTAACCATTTGTAAATAAGGATTACCACAAAGCCTTTTGTACTTGAAAAATGACGAAAATCTGATGTATTGGAAGAATATGCTTAACAGAATTAGATAGGTAATTCCCGAAAAAAATTTGTCTAACTCGAAAGTTTCCGGAGTTCGAGAGCATGCGATGAAATTTTCGAAATCCAGTGCTCCGGATTTCTGTGAACCCCTGGATTTCGGAGATCCAAATCAGAGCGTTGAGAATAATATACTACATCGGACTTGAAATTCCTCTGCAATTTTCCTCTATTACCTTCGGTACCTCAATCAGTCATTCCATCAAACCAGCCATCATTTCCCTCCTCACTCAACCTCATTCTATGAAAAGATAAAAGATCAGTGAAAGAGTAAGCCGATGAAAGATTCACGACTGCAAGTCATTAAATCTAAATAAGTCCGCATAAAAAGTCAAAGGATTCATGAGCGATTGATCTATATTTGACGAATCAAGTTCGGATCTCAGATAGGATCGCTGTGGTGGACGTGAAAAGTCTCACTAAGCAACGGAATATTATCACTGCTAATACTTGCCACAACAGCAACATAGTTGATAGATGCTGATAAGGAGTACCATGGCAATTGCACCTCACACCTCCTTGCATAAGTAACCTATTTAATTAATCCTGTACAGAACATTTGGAAAATTATAGGTCAGCTATGATTGAATCTGCAAGTTTGTAATGTAACACTCATCTATGTTCGCTTCCTCGTTTCTTCGATGCCCCATGTTCCATGTTTTTCCTATTTATGTGATCTTTAACCCATTTATTGACCGTTCATAAAACACTGCTCGATTCTCATGAATAGACCGGCTTTGATATCCCTTCATATGGACAAACAATCACTCACATTACACAGAGATATTCCTATGAGAAGTCCCGGTCGTCATTTTCTTGCCAAATGCGCAGTTTTAGAGAAAGGCTGCTGTTATCCCTTCGAGAAACCATTCCACAGATTTGCATTTGCATCTAGACATATTTGTATCACTATGTTATGATGTGTTTCTATCTATGCAAATTATTGATAATTCAAGAAGGATTTGTGGTACCGATGTTGTCGAAGGGTGACAGAATGTCGGTGACTGAGAATCGATGTGCAGATAGCTGCTTTTTGTTAATCGTTTGTGCCGCCGTGGCTTCGGTGGAAGAAATATTATTTGTGTTGGACGACAATTCCCGACTGGTTGAACTCGTTGCATCGGTATCTCTCGATCGCTGACTCGTACTTGGTGGCTCATCTGCACCACGTAGCAGATCTGAGATCATTGTCTGAAAAGAACGATGATTTTAGTATCAATGATAAGACAACTATTGCAGCTATTAGTGCATTTCTCTTTATGTTCATGCAGATGATTATTGACAATAAATAGTGGGGTCTGACTGCTGATTCTTATAAATTCTTTACCAAATCGAAATTCAAAAATATGAGGAGATCACTTTTTTGTGTGAATAAATCAATGAGATCAATGATGCACATAGTCAGAATTAAGTGCGAGAATAGAGAGGAGCTCTGGGGCGCTAAAAGGACCCTCCGGAAGGACCGCCGGAGTGGCATTTGTTGCAGTTTGTTGAGGTTGTCGAACGGCGTTGGAATTCGCGGGCATTCTTGAGCTAATCGAGCAATGTTAGGCTCATCGAGCATTGTTAAGTGATTCCGCATTCGGGGGTAAGAAGAGCAAGCTGCTCACGGATGGACCCTACACTGCGACATGAGTCGATGGAACCGTAGTGCGGTCATCAGTGGCAGCTTGGTGCGTTCTTCAATTCCCATCCTTTTCCCTCCTTCACCCATTTTAGTTACCCTCCTTCACCTCATTTTAACTGGTACTGCTGGTTTGACTGTTACTAATAAGAATAAGCTTTTAACCCTTACGTCGCTAATGGCTCGCGATTCTGCAGCAGCGACATACTAAGGCTTGTTTGGATATTATGATAGAACGAGGATAAGTGGAGACCTCCCGAGTTGTACAAAGAACCGTGCTACATTTCTATAAAAGACATTCTGAAGCGGTTTATATTCACTCAGAATATTGTCATTCCACAAATTTGATTGGTATATTGACTGCAAAACTGGAATAATTCCGATCCACTTTTCCCAAATCAATGCATCTAGTATTCTTGTATAGTTACCGTGGTTACTTAAAGTATTATCCCAATGCTTCGTCCTCATCCCTTCTCCCTTACCTCATGACAGCCTGAAAAAAAAATGACTCAAGGCATTTGAAGGATGCTTAACGAGTCAGAGATGAACTTCGCCGATTGTGGGTTTACATTGTCGATTTAATTTATTCGGTTTGATATTGCGAGTTATTCGCATGAAGAGGAATTTGAAAGAACAGTCGAAACTCGTTTGCAAAAGAAACCTTTCATAACAAAGCTTTTTGTTGCTTGTTTTTGAGCATTTTTGACGTTTGAGCATTTTCAAGTGTTCCATTCATCATTTTATCCAAAACATCCACAGGATATGGAAAGCAAAAAGCGAAATGAGACTTGCTGAATCAATACGCCGAATAGTCATTGTAGTAGATTAGTATGAAGTAGTTTTAGTATTGAGGATCGATGTAAGCAATAATGTTGGATTGGAGTGCCACCATTTCCGTATAAACTGCCGCTTGAAGTGGGTGTTGAAATTTCGAGAGTCGGGACGATGTCCGTTGAGCATCTCTCTTCAAATGCGTTGAGTCGTAACCACATGGGAACAAGCGTCGATTCCACTCGTGTAGATTATGGTACTTATGCAACGCCACTATGCACTTCAACATTATGACACCATTGCACTTTTGCAATGCTGCAGAATGGCATGAACAACTCGAAACAGCCTCCCCTGGATCAGAGTATAGCCACAAAAATGATCCATGGCCTCCGGAATGATATGTGGTTCCGGGCTACTTTATAAGTAAGATGGTAACATTTTTGGCTGCTGTCAGATAGACAGGACTTTTAAGGCCGCAAGATAAGTCAGTTAACGCATCTACGTTTTGTAAGCCGTAAGTTGTAAATCTACAAGCAATTAAGCTGAATACACTGCCGGCCTTATATCTAAAATTTTATTTCTATTTTTGCTCCCAAAAATCCATCAGACCAGATAAATTAGCTTTCATGCCTGCGGAAATGGCTTGGTGACAATAACAACCCCAAATTACTCCACAAGGTGAGATGGCTTTTTAACTCAGTAGGCGAAATTTATAGGAAAGGATTTTAATTGCACAATTTCAGTGACAGAAAAGGTTGAATATTCAACGCCTAAAGTTGGCGCGAGACGAGCAGAGTGCAGTAAATAAAAAGGTTCGTATCATACACATAAGGCCCCATGCTAAACTCATGCAGCGCATTAGTTGTTTCAAAAGTTCTCAGTGGAATTAACGGCGATATGAACAAAACCCGTAGTCTTATGCGTATGAACGCGGACCTTATTCCTATGGCGTGTACATTGTATTTAGTGCATGCTCGGTTGTCTTGCCCTCTCACACGAGACATGATATAACTTGCATATTATGTGTACAATTCGCCATTGCATAACTTCGGTTATTTGCACTCGCATTCTGCCCGCAAATGAAGTACCTCCATGAAGTTTCTGGATTGCAAGGACTTCTAATCAGAGAGGGACCTGCTGCATTGGTCTGTTTCGTAGGGAAGCAAAGCTTTCCCAAGACTTCCAAATGAGCCAAGAAACCGGTTGCTTGTCCTCAGCCTATGCCGCAGACGATCAGTCATTGGTAGCCTTTGACATGCGAAGTTCTGGTAAACATCAAATAGTAAATTTGAATAATTACTGACAAGTATAGGTGGTGGATGTTGAGATATTTCAAAGACACCCTCCGATTACGCTGTAAAAGTGCGAAAAAATTGAGAAGTAGCAATCGCACAGTGATGAAAATTTCGGATGGATGCCGTAATATCTGACGGTAATTTGTCCACTTAAATAGAAAAGAACGATTTCTTAGTCCAGCGACAGGTACTCCACTAAGTGCTCTTTTACTATATTTAATGAAACTACAGACGGAAATGTCTATGAAATGATTCAATTGTTAGAGAATACTTTAACACTGAAAGTGTACGAACAAGTGCTCAGTTAATGTGCAGCTATGATAAAAACCTTCGATAAAGTCGATACAGATTTACACTCTATTTACTAAGATATTAACATCTTCCTTTTATTACAACCGTTGAATCAAAATTCCATGAAAATACGATCACTTTGGCTGCACAGACAATGTTTCCATCGTAAGAAAGTGTTTTTTGACAGTTTGCAGTACTTGTTTATGGCTTCATCATACAGCCCTAGTTATATAGCATATCAAGTTGCAAATAACAATAATAAACTCATTTTAGGTCAATGAACCAATAATTCTTTAATGATGCTCTCGATCGCCTCCATAGAAAAGATTGTCCCAGTTCTCAAATAAGCGGACATTTGTCTTATCAGAAATGCCTTCATTGATTACTGAAGGATGTTGCAAAAGTTGCCCTCACTTGCTGCCTTATTTTTCAGAACTTATCTTAAAAAGATTTCTCTCAGTTAGTGTATTCAGCATCATTTATTCCCAAATAGCCGGCCAGCTAGTTGATTAGCTAGAAGAAAAGAATGGTAGCTGAGGCATGGCATAATAGTAAGTGTTAAAATGAGGACTGAGTGCTGGGATATGAGCGAAGCCATATCATGCTGGTTGGGTGTGTCCCCATCAGTCCACTCGAGTCAGCTTCTTGGCCGCCTCGATGGGCCGCTTCTGCTCAATAGGTTCGTCATCTAGTGCGCTCTTTCCAGAAGGGCTCCTTTGCAACGAATATAAGCGAACAACAATAAGAATATACAGGGCGGCATGGCAGTGGCCAAAGGCTATCGTGAACAACACAGAAACAATAACGTGCAACATTAATTGCATTCCCTGCACACACATGTATACGCACAACGCACAAACGCATATACACACGGGCGCACGTACACACATGTACACCCAAACACAGACGCACAGACATACAAATAAACATACACGCACACAGACGCACGTACGTGCAAACGGATATACACAGATACACGCGCGCACGTACGCATATACATACACATGCAACCACCAAGTAGCTGAGTATTAGTGAGAAGATGGAAACAATATGATAAAGACATAATTAGTGAAAAGTATGTAGAGTTAATGCTGAAGCATCTATTATTAGAATTGCAGTACCGGAAATTACCCATTCATGAAGGAGAAGAAACCCATTCTATGTTCTTGAGCACATTGCTCATAACCATAACTGCGTGACTTTCTTTTCTGAGAAAGCTTTGAGAGAAAATAATCAAAGAAATTCTATAACCAAAGCCCAGTGATGAAAATGAGAGAAATAAAATTGAATCTCTTTCAGTTCGCCACCTTTTACACGCTAAAAGGGACCTTTTGACGAGTTCAAGGAGATCGTTCATGAAAGTTCCCTCATTTTTCCATAAAACTTTTCCCTCAGCCTCAAAAAAATTTTCCCATCCCTCAGTTTTCACTTTTTTCTACACAGAAATCAGTTAGTCCTAGAATAAGTCGGTTGACTCAAACTTCAGCGAGCCTTTCAGGATTATCCTTTCAGTCCACTGCTAACAAAATATTTTCACAAAACTGCTGATCGGCACTAGTGCGTTTATGGCATAGTGCGTTTCATCGTACGAGTAGAAGTGCTTCTCAAGAGGTCCTTGCGTGCATTCAGGTGATAGGCTGAATGAATAGACAATTTACAATCTAGTGACTGGGGTGTTGCCAGCAAGTTTTGTTTGGTTTAATAGCTCTCTTTCTGTTTCATTCGCTCTTAAGGAGGCACATCCAGATAGCAAGCCTGATTTGTGCAACATTTAACAGCTCTCTTATGCGGAAATGAATTCAAGAAGCCATCGATAGTACAAAACATTTGTGAAGATCAGTTTGGAATTTCCCTCTCTGAATATATTGGTTGCTATGAACAAGCGCCAAGAAAGGACATCTGTGCTTATAGAAGCAGTTGACCAATAAGCACCGAGTTCAAGAACCCTTAAGGAAACTTGCTCAACACTAAACAGTTGAAGAGTGCCCTCCCTCTCGAGTCGATGCGATCAGCTCAGCTTCCCAACTGCGTCCCTTTTTTTACCTGTTCTTTCATCTTCTTGTAAGCACTTCACGGAAAATGAGTTGAGTTCAGGACATTATGAAAAATAATAAAGCTTGTCACGTTAACAATAGTGTTTTCATGCTGCAACCAAAGACACACTGCACGTATCTTGTTCATTCATATGCTGTCCCTTATGCCAGCTGATATAAAATCAGATTTTTGAATTGCTTCTCGAGACATCCTCCACTGATATGATAATGAATCATTCAAATTCACTACTGATAATGGACTGATGTGCTTCTACAAGTGGCGCCTTTTCGATGGATTAGGTAACAAAAATTCATCTATGCACATGAATATAATACTTAGGCACTAGTATTTTGCCATTTTTCATCGAAGAATAACAGTTGTATGATGGGCAAAAACAAAGTGAGCAGGTGGCGAAAAGATAGCACTCGAAAGTCATAAATACCACTATGAGAATATGATTATATACGTAGAAATTCACTTATTTGCTATTTATTTATTCTATTATTCACATATTTATTTATTTATCCTGCTACATTGAGTTACACTGTAGGGATCTTTTTGTAAAATGCAATGCCGTTTACACATCAGTATACAAAATAAAGTAATAACAGTGTTTAAGTAAAACAAGCGGATAATGTTGATCATCAACGGCTTTTCATTTGCTTTTTAGAAGTGAGGAATTGAATGGCAAGCGGCTAGAAGAATCTTTCAGGAAAAAAGAAACTGGTAAAATCTTTCAGTTAACATTCATGTGAGTCAATATGTGTATTATATTTCTGATTAAGCAATATATCTCCAATGATTCAAGTAAATGAGCTTGGACTATAAATTGAAAACTTGTGCTCGTCAAGTATAATTAAATAAAGAACTTTATTCAAAAATTACTTAAATTTTATACTCCTTTGACAGTGTAAAGTTACACTTTCTGTCATATCATTTAATTAGATTCGCGAAGTCTGCATTCAGCTTATAACCGAATGATTGAAAACAGGTAAACTTCAGTTACCACTTCCAACATTCTCTCAGTGGGCAACATTTTTCAATGAGAACGGCAGTACACTTCTACTCATTATTTGCTAAATGATTGGTCGAATTCAAATCCTCCACCTGAAACTATCGGAGCATTCCATGCGGATTCAAACAACATAAAATCTTGAAATATAATCGTTTTTCACAACCATCAAGCAATGTACCAAGACTTCTTAATAATGAAGACTCTAGAAGTCTAAGTGGAATCTAGAGAAGGTTCGAACACCTTCAACGGCTACTATTCAATAAGATGGCCAACATACTAGCGCACAGAAATAGATAAAGCGAATAAAGCGCAAGTGGCCTATATTCAAATATTGCATAAACCTACCAAATGAATATTCAATGGGATGATTGCCTGAGAGGCGCCACTGTAACCCATCGTTACGATCGAATTTTCTCAGTACACATGCATGAATCGTGTTCGTTTTCTTCGCTAAAAAACAATTTAAATATAGGAAACTTACGAGTGCGATTGGCAACCAGCCGTTGACAGTAGGTGATCGGTGGAAGAGTGCAGCCAAGAGCAGCAGCACCCACTCAGTCAGGGAGACTGCTACCGCAGTATGCAGCAATCAGTGTGCGTTATTGCATTGCGTTGCGAGTTGTCGTCCGGCAAGCATCTCATTGAGCTTGCTGATTGGCTCTTTTCTCGACTAGACTAAGACTTCAATTGTTCCGTCTCGATAGCCGCGCTTTCCGACAAACTTTCCAACACACGAAGCGGACAAACAAAAGGCGATTAGGCGGCTATTGTGCTGTAAAGATTGACGAGTGCAACGCTTGTTTGCGGCTCGCCTCAACCGGATAACGAGCGCTTGCCTAAATGGCTTTCGTTGGGTCCGGTCTGTAGCGCTTCGAGTGTTAATTCAATCAAGTAGGCTTCTCGTCGGATCGCTAAACACATAACAACTACATTCGAGCGTCACAATCAAACGAACCCCTCGCAACATATACCCCCTAATACGTCCCGTAGCGGCCGCCTTCACCCATCTACCGTAGTCAAAGTGCACTCGGCCAAGTGCAGTTCAGTGCTTTAGAGAACGGTGTTCACTCACTCAGGATCAAACAGCGTGAACTACTCAACACTAGTGAGCCATTTTTGTGGGTTGTTCATTTTATTCACTCTGTCTATTACGTTAATGAGTTGACTCAGAGTTGTCGCCCACTGCTGGCTTTATCCCTCTCTTTCTATTTTTTGTACTATCCGATATTGCATTTCAGTCTTCACTGCTTTCGTTCTACTGTCTCAAATACCATTTTATTTCCTCGTTTAATGAAAGAAACATACTGAACTTGTGGTGATTCCTTCTGTTCAACTTCTCTGTTGACAACTGCCGCGCCCATCACCTTGCATCTGGTAATCTTACAGTTTTTGACAAAAAATTTATTGTGAAATTAATTTCTTTCTGAAAATAATTTCAATGAAACGCAAATTTACAAGTAATCAAAAATCTTTCCTGAAATTAATTGGTTCCGGCAAATAATTGCAATGCAATGCAGTGCATTGTATGCATATAAAATTGCTCGTTGAGCATGTCACTTATATGAATGATTGCATATGAACATTGTGGTCATCAATATGAGTCTTATAATTTATTTAAACGATGACTAAGTGTTGAATTCATTGTCTTGAGGCAGTGAGATGCTCGGATAGCGATAAACGTTCCCATTGAGAAATGAATGTGAGGATGAATGAGAATGAGTCTTTGAGGAGGAGCTTTCAACGAAATATACCCTTCAACTTTTGCTAAGCAGCTTTCAAGCACTCAAGAAACTGCTTACTTTCCCACACTGAAAAGCACTTGCCAAATTGAAGTCAACTTCAACATTTCTTCCCCCACTTTGAGGGACCCATCTGGTGCCCCAACTCTCTCTTGACTCCATTGTGTTATGCTCATTGACACAACAACCAACTCATTCATGTCTAGATAGAATTGATTTCTCATCATCATCGTCAGCATTCTATTTTATTATAAATGAGGCGGGAATATTTCAATAGAATTTCCAACCCATTTTGCATACTCAAACAAAATTGGATTATTTAAGGCAATATTTAAGTGCGTTGTGCATATAATCGTAAAGAAGTTACCCCAAATTTCGTATAATAAATGAACACATTTTTATGCCTTTCGATTTTGTGGGCTATTAATAAAAAACCATAACTGTTCTTTGGTTAAATTATAACGAAAGTGAATTTTAATATATGACGCTTGGATGCATGCAATTAGTCGTTACATGTAGTGTTCCTTTCAAAAAATTGCTTGAAATTTCGTATAACCTCATATTGGTGTTGCCTACGTGCATATCTTGGACAATGATTGAATCGAAGGTAACAAACAATCATCACTGCGCAAGTGGGATCACTGTTACCGAACAAATTCGATAGTTCCAATTAAGACGTTGATAGAATTTATGCCATACGCATTCCCACTGAATTGCATTACCATAATCTTTGCATGTCACTGAATAGTTAGTAAGTGATACCAAAATCGCTCCGAAAAGGTGCATCAAATTTCATCGAATTCTTCATCATCAAACTATAGGTATTAAGGTTGACGGTCAATGCATTTCGTCAGGTTGGAACCTTGGAGTAAAGGTGGGGACCTTTCTATAAGGAGTCGCAAATTTTCACCTTAACAAAGACGCAAAATTTTGAATTTTTTGGGCGAACTCGAATTGCTCAATCTTCCTTTTGATTTCTATGTATATTGCTAGGTTCGTGCATTAAAACGGTGAGAATTCATAGTCCATATAACGGTAAATGTCAGCACATTTTATGATGCAATAGATGCGAGAAACATCGGGTTGATGAAACATATTGTGAAGAACAACTCACTACGAACATAAACTATATGTGAACATGAAATCTGCGAATGGAAATTGTATTGGTCGAAGTATGCGGTGAATATTGAAAAACGGCATGGAATGGTGAATGGATGAAGAAGTAAAATTACGGGTCGTGAAGTTAAAAACTGCTGCCAGAAGTACCGATGCGGAAATGTCGATTTCATTAAAAAAGTCATACCAGTTATCCCTCTCTATCCCTCAATGATAAATGCAAAAGTAGCGTGAAAGTTAAAATATCGAGAAGCTTCTAAGGATGACAGGCGGAGTTTGGATGCAGTGAAAACATCTGAAGCAGCCCAAGAGTGAAGAGAATTCGCATCATTTAGCTTATGATCGACATTTGCAGCATTTGCACTAAAAACTAGTCGCTAGCAGATTTTCGAATATTATCGCATGAAAGTAGTCGATTCTGAAATTCTTTATCAAAGCTTAACGAACTTGAGGAAATTTTTTCGAAAAATGACGCTTCCTTGTGTCTCTGAATCGAAATAAAAATTTCCATTTCTTCAAGTGAAAATGGACGAGGAACCTTTGGAAGAAACTAGAAAACTCGGGTTGGAGCCGCCAAAAATTCTCTTCTCTCGTCTTCCGGCTTTGAAGACCAAGTCATAATCGGTGGCAAACCAAATTTTAGAGAATATGAATGAAATTGTGGAAAAACGGATTGTTGGATCCTTTTTTGGCCCATAACGGGGTTGTGACCGAGGAAATATTATCTTGAATCGAATGGCGATATTTTCATTTGAAGGTTTATGTGTTCCTATGCAGCACTCATTCTTTCAGTTATATCGACGATTCGCTGGACTGCCGTAGTTTCTTGGATTGACTGTGAGGTAAACGAAAATTGATATGAACTGAACTAACACAGCAACCTAAGTGTGGCTGGGCATGTATTTATGGACAACTCCAATTTACCGAAATTGAAAACATTGAAATGATAGGTCAGCTAGGATCTGTTAATGATAAACTGCCGTAAGAATACCTGCATCATGCGCATTTCTCGACCGCAATCGAGCATAAAGAAACGTAAGAGATTTTAACGAAGAAGAGATATATTGCAATTGACACAAGACGGTGATTTCTTTTCGTAATCTGTGGCTTGGTTGATTAACAAAAACTTTGCAAACCGCGCGAATGAAACACCTGTTACTTTAGTGCGAATCCGGCACTCCACCACCGCACTATTCCACATTTCAAACTTTAAAATTAATGAACATCAGAGCTAGTGGATCATTTGCATCATTTAAGGAGAAAACAGCGAATGAAAGACACATGCACAAATTTGCCTAGATTCTCACTTATCCGATTTCATTTGCTTACCCTTTTTCATTGAGTCAATCGCAAATTTTAATGTGTGCACCAATTGAAATTAAATATGGAGAGCGAGTCTATTTCCATATGTGTTTGTGCACTTAAAAAGAAAATTAATAAGTGTGTGTGGAGAGATAGTCTATCTCCTAAAAAAAGAAAATTAAAACAGGAGAGATAATAAGTGTGTTGTGAAAACG
Source organism: Baylisascaris procyonis (assembly GCA_037389465.1). NCBI lineage: Eukaryota > Metazoa > Nematoda > Chromadorea > Rhabditida > Ascarididae > Baylisascaris > Baylisascaris procyonis. Next base: position 837,196 of record JAZARR010000082.1, read on the forward strand.
GATTGTTGACGTTGTGAATAAAAATGAAAGCAGAACTGTTGAAAGCAACGGAAAATAATCGAATCAAATGTCACCTATGGTGCTTATGATTACCACCTCGAAAAGAGCGCTCACTTCTTAGTGCCAGAAGTATTTCTTAATTCTTTTTCTACCAGCTGAATTATCTTTGCATTGAGCATTATTAGTAGCCCATGGTGTCTCACCAAAATGGTCGATGCACAAATGCATGTAGCTGTATGTGTTTTTTTCGCTTTTTTTTTTTAACTTTTTCGCTTTAGCCTTGCAAAATAACGTTCACTAAATGACATTTCAAAGATGTAACCACTGATGGTTTTGTTTTGCTTAATTATTGGGAATTTCACCCTTCAGCCACTTCTGATCAATTGTTGGAATGCGCATTTCCTAAATGCCTAAATATAAATATATATGCAAATGAAATATAACTTCAGAATCGCCCACCACTAGTGATGTGTCGTCGCCGATCGACATAATTAACTAGACTTAATGAGCAAATAAATGTGCCAAAGGACATGGGACAACGATATGCGCTTTAACAACAATGCCAATCACAACAATCAGTCTTAAGAATTGCCAATAAATAATAACACTTTCATAAAAATGCATTTATATGAGAACCCTATGGTTAGAGTAAGTCGTTCATAAAGGACTCGTCTTTTTGCGATCAGCATATAATGACGCTCAACCAGTGGATGAATGCTTGTAAATTTTTTGACAATTTTGTATATCTGCAACTCTTTTCGTCATTGCTTTAAACTTTGCAAACATACTTTTGCATAGAGGTACTCGAATAAAAGTTAGCATCGATGGAACTATTTGTTGAAAGATGAGATAATGTGCGATTCATGTACCGCAAGAACTGCTATTCATATTCACATTCTCCGCGCATTGCAGCATGGATGTATTCAGCACTGCCGAAATGCCTTCATCACATAGTGGCGACCCGTTTTGGACATTGCACTCTCATTTGGTCTTCTCATTTGATTTCCGATATTAGTTTGCTAGAAAATGTCCAGAAACGCCCCAACCATATTGCTTTTCGCAAAGCCTATCATGGTCCATACTAGCCAAATTAGATTAGCGGGGTAAAAATTTTCAACCTAGAATCGTCAGAATATTGCAGACATGTTTGACTTGATTCTTTGTTATCAATTTGTGTTCGGTTTTTCCGATATCCCAGTGTCAGAAATATTTCAATTTGCTTCTCCCCGTAGCTCATCGGTTTCAGCTCGTCAGAGCAGATTGCAGTACAAATAGTGTTCTGCATAGTTTCGAATCTGTAATTTTGGCTTGCCCTGAAATTGCTCAGCTTTTAGGCTCCGATTGAATCATTTTGATCTGCACGTTACTGCTGCTTTAGTGTATTAAATGTCCACTCGTCCATATTGCACTTTCACGAAAGATGCTCCTTGCTGCTGAAATTCATATGATTTTGTATGTTCTCCCATTTCAGGATTTTGAAATAAATATATAAAAAGAATCTGAAAATTAATTTACCAACTCATCGCAATAATTGACTTGAAATAGTTCTATGAATATATTATGACTCATCTATATAATATAGGTACACAGTGTCATTACTCATTCCATTATTCCTCATTTAACGATATAAAAATGTATACACACACCTAAATATCATTTTTTGAAGTATATTTTGTTATATTCACAACTGTTTTGAATATGCAAGTATTATTCAGTTAAATGAGCTCATGAAGAGTTCCGTCGAATGATTTGCAAAGGTTCACGAATATAATTGACGTAGTTTTTCGCGTGAAATTGTCTGCGAATATTCACTGAAAAGCAGATTCCCACTGTTGACATATGTGGTGAGTTGTCCCCACAGGTGTAGCGATAATATGTTATGCACAACAACTGCTGGATATCACGTTGCTATGGAGACGATCGGCAGGCATTCAGTTTTTCCGTTTACTCACAGTTTGCACACCTTCCCAACGACGATCACTCTACCAATGACGTTATATTAGTTTCCCATAAAAATTCCATATCGGCTCACTCGTTGTCCCTTATGAATGATTAACGCAGATATTAATCTGTGGTCTTATTTGTTGATCACTGCATCAGATAGCCACACTCGAGATTGATATATTCCTCGAGCCCATTAGCCAATGTATCTCTTCGTTGTTTAACGAGACAGGATTCTATTCTGATTCATTTTGTTGAACGCAGACGACTGTGTGCGCAGACGGACAAATCTGGATCCTGTCTGGGCATCGTAATGTTACTCTTGAACTGTGCCACCATTAGTTCAAAGGATGATCTTTGGTATGCGGTGTATCTTTTGAATTGTTGACGCAAGTTGAAATGAATTTCTTCTCGGCTGAAAGAGGTGTACGAAGTCGATTTGCACCACATATCGGAAAGGTTCTTGCATTGCCATCGGCCTTCATGGAAACACTTGCTTGCTCAACAACCGATCACGGAGAATTTTTGCAGTTTTTTGATACATATGTTTTTTGTTTACATGCAAATTTTTTCTTACGTGAAGAAGGCAGAATCGATTACGAGATTAGCTGGCACTGCAGTCAGTCGTACTGCCTTGTCCCAATTCCCTCCCCTATCTCGCACTACATTTCGAAGTGAGGACACCATCGGACCACATGTGCATATTGGTTGACCATTGACATAGATAAGAACACATATATTCAAGGTTTCTTAGTCCTTTATTCACATTTGTATTAGAGCGCTTGCTTCACGGTCGCTTTCTTATGCAATTGCAAATTTGCTACACAAGAGGATGACATATCTCCATACTAGTTTGCATGTGCTTTTGTTTCTTCGATGGTTTTAACTCGAAGGCAGAATTGCGACGTCGAAAAGTACAGAAATTTGAAATAATTTGCGGCTATTCTACACCGATCGGCTTTTCATTTTTAAATTAATTGAATAGTTAACAAACAGAGAAGCATTCTACAGTAGGTGGCGCGACATGCGCTCTTTCATTCGCTCACCTGATCGCATAGCTTCATAAGGTGCCGAGAAAAATAAAATACTCGAAAATAGCGCCTTCTCATTTTAAGTCATCCGACGATCACACACACCTTTCACAAAGGTTCGCTTCCTGCTGGCGGTCGATGCAAAACGGCCGTTTGAATAACTCAAACCAAAATTTTAACTCGACCGGTACGAAGTGCATGCAAATTTTGACCTCTTTGAATGTCGGTTTAAATTTTGTTTAAATTTTCAATGCCTACAGGCAAAAGAACTCAGAGAGGCAGCAATAAAGAAGACAAGCATAAAGAAGACGGAAAGAGACGTCAGTATGAAGCAAAGTTTTCAAACAGCACTCAAAGACGTAAGAGACACCAGTAAAACAGACCTACAGCGCGATCAAAACCCATGAAGGTCTTGTAATGAATTGCATTTTTCCAAAATTGCCATCACAAGACGGAACGACAAGAAATCAGAGAGCGTTCAGCAGTTAGAAACTCAGGAAAGGCAAGTGCCCAAAAAATGAGGATATCTGCTCTGAATCTAAAAGCCAGTCGAATCGAGCTTTTTGTGGCACTAGCATCTCGATTCAGCAGCTAGAGGCTCAAAAGAACCTCTGCTGCGTGACCGACGTCAAGAACAATGCTGCTTATGAATAAAGACACTGAAAATCTCAACAACTCTAGGCCGATCACGTTGCTATCTGTCATCCTTTGATTCTAATGAGTGTCATTTTGAATTATGTAACCAAAAACTTGGATCAGCTCACAAGCAGACAGCAAGGTGGCTTTCGCAAGTGCTACTGAACGATCGACTACATACACGTTGCCCGTCAGTTACTAGCAAAATGCGAGAAATTCCAGATGCCTTTCTGTCTCGCGTTCGTTGATTACAAGAAAACATTCTATTCGGTGGAGATCAATGCTGTATTCAACTCACTAAATGAAGTCGGTATCAATCTAGGATAAGTCGATCCACTACAACAGCTGAATGCCAGTTGCAGCACAGAAGTTAAATTTCTTAACGATATCAACAATATTAATATTTCTAAAAAAATACGCCAAGGTGATACAATCTCACCGAAGCTCTTTGCAATAACTGTAGATGCGCTCTTCAGTACCCCCGATTGGAAGGGTGACATATCCATCGACGGCGAGCAAGCGACGCATCTGCTGTTGCAAATAACTGCGTTATCCTTGCCCAAAGCGGGCCAGAAGAGCAGAAAAAGGTGGAACAAATCACGAGGAGTCTAGGAAAATCAGATTGCAAATGAATCTACCAAGAACGAAATGGATGCGGAACCAATTTTGTTTTCCGCTGACTGTCTATTTTGCCGACCAAGACATCGAAGTGCGTCTGCTTAGGGCGTGAGCTGAATTTCGCCAAGAACTTCTTAGGTTAAAGCAGTAGATGTGAAAAAACAGAAATATCTCGTTCCAGTAATATAAGAGTCGTGGTTCTCGACGATCGCCTGTCGAAAGAAAGGATGCCCGTCGATTATGCAGTCATGCTTGCTATGCTGAACGGAGCAAAGTGTTGGTCAACAACGAAAAGCTAACGAAGAGAAAACGTCTATGATGCGAAGGGCAATGGAACGCATAATATGCAAGGTATCCCTCCGAGATCATATCACTCTTACGTGAACCATATGTGGATCACGCAGGTCACTCATACGAAGATACCCATCATCGAACGAAATTTGCTGATGTGGTCTAGGAACTGCAGAAACATAAACGCTGATGGGCAAGATGGCACGTTTGGCTGACAATATATGGACAATAAGGCTCACCACTTGGGTGCATCTCCATCGTAGACATCCGCTCCTTTGACTGAAATCCCACTGAACAGACTCGGTGGTGAGAAGGTTTGGTCACCGATAGCTGCTGCACGCTGGGAAACGGAATTTACGGAGCAAAGTGGATTTGCGCGAAGGGAGAACAAGGTCACAAGAGCATACCCGACAAAGGTGGTGAAGGTGAAAAATACCAGTATCAATCAATGTGATATTCCACACATGACGCAGTCGTGCTCATGAAGTTTCATAAATCTGGCTTCAGTGGCTTTTGAGTTGAAACTATTAGAGTAGACACGTAGTTCTATACTACATAGATATGCACATGTATGAGAGCTCGCCGCAGTGGCTTTGGATTTGCGAAAACGTGAATGCTTTATCAGTTAGTAACTGAGCGGTTGGCCTGGTGAGGGGAATGCAAAAGCCCATGACATCGCATCTGCTGTGGCATACTTTTCAGCTTGCTGGATTTCCCCTCCAGAGAGCACTTTTCCTCCCAAAGAATTTTTTTCTAAGAACATACGTGATATAAAACATATGGAAAACATTTCAACGATTACTCGCATAGAGATAAGTGATATTCAATAAAGACATGACGGGGATTTGCCCGAAAACGATTGTGGAAATATTCTTTCAATTTTTTATTGCATCTCTGCCGCATAATTCGATTGCTGAGAGCTCATTATGAACCTCTTTTCAGCTGCGAATCTTCACGCCATATTATATAAATCTTATTTGAAGTCACTTCAATATTTCGATGATTTGCTACCTCTCATAAAGTATATTGACCTATTCTCGCTTAGTCGATGATCGAGACCACTTTCAAGGATGGGTTTCTTGCATCTCGTTTACTTGCTGAATTTTGCATCCTTCATTTCTTGGGTGATCTATCGTATCTTCGATTACCCGGTCGACTCTTGCTTTTAAGGCCGAAGTTTGCATTTTCGATTTCCTGAACGAATATTAAATTCATTCCATAGTGAAGTATTGCATTTAAAGCCCAATATTCTACCAATGAAATCATTTTGTCATCATTGCTTGTGCTGTTAAGGCGATACGCCTGAAAGATGCACGTCCAGAATGTAAAATCTCGTTGGAGCCCGTGCTGATGGAGACGTGTTAACTTTATAGATGTCTAGTTTTCAGAATAGAATATGCACCTGCAATCACGCTCCACTTCACTTTTCTTTGCTCCAATACAACTTTCAATACTTTTCAGTACACCTTTGAATCCTCGTTCTTGCAAGCATCGCGACGTCTTTGGAATGCGTCAGATGACATCCCTCAAGCATAATACAAAAATGCTTTACTTACTCTTATATTAATCCACAATCAAATCAAATGCATATAATCTTGCGCGCTGCCGATTCACAAGTCCTGTTTACTTTACTCTGCTTGCCTCTCTATCCTGTTTTTACTTCACCACCTCTCTACTTTGTCGTCTCTTCTCCGCAAATTCGGTGTCTTGTTGCCTTTTTATCAACTTCACTTGCTTCTCAATTCTTGGCATTTGATTACCTAACTGTGTTTTGCAAGTCATGCTCTTGTCGATGCATCTAAAATTTGCTATTACAACTTGGGTGCTAGAATCTGTCATGGGACACTAATCGAACCATTATAGACAAAAACGACGGTAACTAGTCATAAGTGACCATGCGCTCGTAGGTTTAAAAGATCACAGCTTCAATCCCTCCACCATTCCCCTCTCACTGAATATGCCATTGTTCCAACCCTATACGTCTTTTCGATTAATGCGTCATTTTTGTTGCAGATATACTCTTTTGAAATCGCTTAACTCATTGTCTTTAGTATGCCATCTTCGACGACGGAAATGTTTCTATAATACTTTACTGTTTACTATCCGCAGTTTCACTGAGATTTCGTCTTCATCCTCTTTTTCTTGCAGTGAGTAATAATTATTTAATTATCTCTCGATTTGCTTACATGCATTTTGCACAGCAACCCTCCGAGGTGTTGACAGTGCATTGATTATTTGCGATTTCAACGGAATATTGGCATAAAATTTTCCCACCACATTATTTCAGCTTACTCTTGCTCTTCAAAAAACTGCTAAACTCACATCTTACTATGATTTCTTTATATGATGGTTTAACTGCTTTGCATAGGATAATTCTGCAATGTTGCATTCTTTTAATGTGTGTAAGGATATTTTCATCCAAATTCTGATTTACAGATATCCAATTATGTTTTTCCACATCCGATTCCAGACTCGATTAGACCTTCCATGAGTCAATTTCCACTGCTGCACTGTTATTGCTTTTGTTACTTTGAGAAGCAAAACTGCGCCAATGAGAGAATAACTAACTAATCGAACACTCACACTGAGAGGCGTATGGAAAGAGGGTAATGTGTAACGAAGAAATAACCCCCCACGATGTTATTTGCAAATTGGTTGTTGTAAATCAATGTAGTCGAACATTTTGTGGGTTTCAAAACGAACAGGTTATGGTAACTCCAACAGAATCACTGTAGCTGTTCTTGCTCTCCGTATCTTATCAAACAAGTATTATGACTTTGTAGTTGAAGTTTCTGTGAGGAAATGATCCAAAAAAATCTGCGGCTGTTTTCATTCACCTGTTAATGCGTGGTAATTGTCAAATTTTTTCAGAATCGGTGGCAATAGCCCCATCTCTTTAACTTACTAAGTGATGTGCTGGTCTGTGAATCAAGACAATTGAAAGTTTGGAGTCTAAAATGAAATGAATTTCACTGTTCCCATCATCTAACGAACCTCTATTTCGTTCCCTATTTTATGTACCGGTTATTCTGAATATCCTCCTCCTTTGCCCTTCCCCCAAATTCAGGATTTAAACTGCAAGTACTATATAAGAAATTTTCAATAGCTATCAATTCGATTACTCGTGCAATGGAACTAGATTTTAGAAATTGAGTTGCTGCAATTAAGGGTGATAAAATCCAACGTAATTCTCGAAACAATTTCATGTTAGGTAACTAAGCCAAAACTATCATAGAAGTTCATGATGGTTAGGTAGAAAATTAGATCAATGTGAGCATTATGGTAGAGCTGTAGATGAGAAAATTTTACTATTCTGTTTTCTTTATTCATCAACGAACGGTCTAACCAAAAATCCCTTCCTATAGAACAGAGCTCTAATAACTCCGTGTTCATAGCAAACCATAGTTGGTGCATAACAGGTGAACTTGTGCATAATCGAATCGAACTGGAAAGTGTATGCAAAACAGCAAAGCGCTTCATTACTGACTCATTCTCTATATCACTAACCCAAGTGCTTTATCTATAAGCTTATCATGCTCTATGCGCCTGATTGCTGACCCATGTGCTGTATGAGTGACCTACATCGATGCATTTTATCAGTGGTTTGTGCACTCGTGTTTTTATGAAGCTGTTATTTCAGTTGTGATGTTTACTTGGCTCTTGTTAATGACGACATGCTTCGATCGAATGAGTGTAATTTGATTGCATTGAGGTTGCTTCTCTGAATGTCACTCCTCACTATGTTTGTACTTGGATTGGAAATGTAGTACTATGAAGTGATATCGTTTATTACATCATATGGTTAATATCATACAAATGTGTTTCACTGAGATGAATATTTCGAAAAGATTTAGTGGAGTTTATGCAGAATTTATGAATACAAATATTTGCATAAAATAAACAATAAGAATGAAATAATGAGTAAATAATTTATAAAGTTGTGCGGCAGCATTTTGTTGTCGAATTTGGGAACCGTCGAAAGAAATATACGTCGACTGTTCTGTTGGTTTGGCGCAGCGAAAAATCTAATTTGCGGAGTTTTTGTGAAAGTAATGGCTCCCCGTTGCGTTCCTAATAGAGACTGGCCAGCGTACTCGTCAATATTGCGCTCTCGACACCTCTTTGAGGTGCTTTCAACTTCTGTAGATGCTTTATCCGCTGATATCTATCATCTTTTGCCATTCGTCTTGACACTTCATCAACCAACGATTGCATTGGCATTCCTATGCTCCCATAGGTAATTTTCCATTGTTGCTTCTTTCTGTGAAGTTTTAGGCTGTTTATGATTATTGCTGTAAACAAAAGGATGAGAGGTTAGGGGAAGGGATAAGGATTGAGGTGAATTTAATGGGCCACCTTTACAGAAAGAGAGATTCAGAGTAGTGAAGATAATGCAGATGATTACTTAAACATTGTGCCATTGAATGAACTGCAATTTTGCTCATGGAAACGACGAACCAGTTGACTTTGCGACTGCTAGTAACCCTATCGTTTGCTGTTGCGAAACACTTCACTAAATGCTAACCGTGCTTTTGCATGTATGTTGAGTACGGCTCTGAAATAGGAAAGGAATACTTGGTTTAGGGGTGTTTGGGGGGAAGGCGGGAAGGGAGAGGGAACAGATGTGGTACCAAAGTGTCTTAAGCTTTCTAGTTGCGTCAAATCGAAAACCATGCTTCGCGTGAATGCAGCAGATGTGGCACATTTGCACCATGGTACGGATGAAGCAGAGATGTATTCGTTTATTTTGGTTCGTTTATTTCCCAGACAAATCGAACAAATGTAGAGCGTCGTTTACCTTCCCTTGTTTCGCCTCCTCTGACCATGTATTTTTAAGTGTTCACTGAAATCTAATATCACCACCTGAGAAAAATGCGGATTGGCATTCCCCTTTCATTTCCCTTGTGACCAAGTTAAAGAATGTATGTCTGACTTGAGTGCTATCACTTTCGAGGAGTAGAGTGACCTATGGAACTTGGTGTCAGCCTCTATGCAATGTTTAAACCTGTAGATAAATCAGTGGTCATTAATGACCACTGATTTATCTACACACTACGAGAAAAATGTCGCCTTATTGCACTTTAATTTTTCTAAATTTTTCGGAGCGTCTTGCATAAAGATCGTTGCTTCAGAATTTTTCAGCAATATTTACGGCAAAATCGTTAGTCAATCGTTCCATTCAACTAAATTCATTCAATAGCAAGCAAAAATGCACTCTATATGTATACAGGTTTTTACTAGATGTGTTATGACGCAACAGTATCTATCGGTTTGCGTGTTGGTCTGTACTTGTCTATCCAGTAATTTCAGCCGTATGCCCCTGTCCATCATTTTCAAATTTATGCATGTCTATCCAGTACTATCAACGTGCAAGCCACAAAGACTATCATTATGCTTTTTTATCTAAGATCGGTTAGCTATCTCTGCTTTTGTCTCGGTTCATATTTTCTGAATCAATTATTTGCACTTAAATTTGTTGTCATTTTAATTCTACAACCGTTCAAATGCTGCCTAAAACACAAAATTTCCGGCTGATGTTTATACACCGATCCCATTATTCACTGTTTTCTTATTGTTTTTCGATATTTCAGCGCTCTTTGAACTGCAAAATCGCCTGCAATGTTCACCTCTATGGCACAGTCTTTCTAATTTATTACCTCGTACTTATGGTTCAATAGAAAGGCAGCATCCCTTCAATGACATCCACAACCTTCGGGACAAATTCGTCCTTATTATTTTCTTCCAGACCATTAGGTCATTATAGCCAATTCAATCCACTCGCCATCGATGATAACCATCGAGAATATATTGCATATGCTGCCTTTTAGCATAAAATGAACCTTTTCCAAGTGACCGTCAAAGAATTCTCTTTAGCTCATTATTTTTGTTTACACGTTCACCTTCCGAAGCTAAGAACGAATGAAGTAAGTTTTCATTAAATGCTATGAATGATTTCTTCTCCCAGTCGATGCGTTAACTACCATGTTTTTCAATCTGCCGACTCTTCCTTAAGCTTTCCCTAGTATAAAATTCTTTTTTGGAAAATGTGAGCGCAATTATATGTGCGGTTTATAAACACAGAAATAATCTGTACTCTGAATGAAAGCAGATAATGCGAAAGACAAATGCGCCAAATATCAACGCAGTTCCCTGAACCCATGAGTAAAAATAAAAAGAGGCTAGGCGAGGAAGGTGACAGTTCCTCCAGCACTTTTGCGCAATTTTGGCGTGAGAAAATGCAGATGCTCGAGGAACAAGAAAAATCAGCAAAATAGTAAAGGTCCACCGCACTTTCGACTCCACTTGCCCTTCTCCTGGGAATTTTTTCTGACTGTGCTGTTGCTTGAAGTAAATCACTGGTCTTATCGTCAAAGTATGCACCAAAGAGATTTTTCAATCACCTTCCATTGGGCAAATGTAAATAATGTGCTTCATTGCTGTTCGAGCACCTTCATCAAAACAGCAAAAGGCGTTCGTTGTTTTTGGTTGTTTGGCATGGATATATCTTTTCTTCTAATAAACTTGCATTCACGGCCGTATAACTACCACAAAAGCTAAAATTACCATTATTTTTCGACAACCGGTTTAAAAAACGTCAGAGCAATAACGTTGCGAGGGGAATTCAAATTTTGGCAAGCAGACCTCTTTCTTATTAAATCGCCGATATGACGACGAGTTTCATTGATTCATTTCAATGAAGTTGCGTCTGAAATCCGTGATCTCGCTTATTTCATTTAGACACATCTTGTTGGGTAACTCTATTAGGAACGGGAATTCCAATGGAAATCCCAGCATCGCCACGGTAATCGCTGCGGTAGTGTTTACGAGAATTCAGCACTACTTAGGGGATTAGCATAAGAATAATGTTCCACTTTGCGATTCGGTATTGATTCTCTTCCCAGACTCCGTCCCTCGTTAGCCCTTCCTCCTCCCCCCACCTCCAAATGGAGCAATCGTTAACACGAGATATTGCCATGTTCGCCGCGCATGGAATGTGTGCGGATGCGTTCACCGTTGATGCAGCGCATTTGTGTGTGCAAAGCAAGCGAGACAGCCAGCTTGAGCCCAGAAGCATGCGCTCGAGGGTAAAGATGTGAGCGAGTGCAGGCGGTGTGCCGTGCCTCGGCTGCCTGCCTACCTCGTCAATAACGGCTGGCGTTAGCCGAGCACCGCTAGCTGCTGTTGCCAGCTGGGTGTACCCAACACCAACTTGTTTGCCGCATCGATCCTGCAACACGCCCGCATCGCACTTCCTCTACTTTCCCCCTTCACCGCAATTATCAATTTTTATTTTACTTTATATATCCCCAGATCTTTCTCCGTTTACTTTGTAAGGATAACTCAAGTTTTCTGCACATAAATATTTCTTCTTTGATAGGTGTACAACATTTTCTACCGATGTTGAGAGCATGAATGTCGATATGTTATTGTTTCATTTCAATGTTTCCTGTTGCGATCACACAACGCAACAAAACGCTATTTGTAGAGTGTCTATCTTGTATTACCGTAATGTCGGAGTGTTACTGTAATTTCGCAGTGGTAATTCTAGCTGATATGCTTTTTTTTCTTTAGTAAAATGCTATGGTCTTCATTTTAATTTTTTATAGATAAGGACCTTTCAACCTAATTGTTTTTTTTCCATTTAACCCACACCTTAGCGAAACGGATTTCACTCATGTTCGGTTTATTCCGCAAATTTATGCGTGTCATCCGCCGCTTTCTTCATTTCTAGACCCATTCCAGTGCATAAACCCTTCCCCCTCATATACACGTAAGTCCGTTCTGGAAAGCCTTGAATATTATAACCCATGAGGGCCTATAAACAAGCAGTGTGATGTTCGTGTATCAACGGCTGCATTTTTCCCCACTGAATGCGGTCGCTTAGCATTAACCACCACCAAACTCAGAATGCAATTAAACATCATTGGCACAAATTGGTTTACTTTTATTTCACATAAGTTTTTCCCATTTCGAGTAACTTACCTCTGGATTTCTGAGTATGTGGCAAACGTTTTATTTATTAGCACTAACTGCTGAAAATTTCAGAAGTAAACTTAGATTGCCTGGGGGGAGGTGGGAGGGAGGGTTAGTATTAACAGGTCATTTGCTTGGATTTTTGCTTATAGAGAACCAACAGCTATGAGTATGAGGTCCACTGTACCGCATAATAAAGCACTGTAACTGCAGAGTGACACTACTATGATTTGAAAACACTGCTTTTTTAATCAATCGTTTTGTGTGTTGCGAATTAGTCAACTTCTTTAGAATTCACTAATTGATTGAATTTACAAAATGTTTTTAGAACTGCATTTTGCAGATTAATAGTAAAATATGAGAAATTAAAAATTCGCACTCACACGCTTGGTTGGATTAATGTTCGCTGTAGACTTGAATAATGGTCTCATTCACATTCCACTATGCAAAGTTGTACAGCATTAAGTGCTGATGTAGCCTGTGCTGATATTCTGCGCAACTGACCGCATAAGTCGTTTCACACATTCAGTGAACTCACAACAGTCAGCTTTATCAATTGCCAAACTATTCGACACCGATGCAATCGATCGTCGACGATGGAATCGACAGCCGATACAGTTGGCTATGATGTGGATAGCGGATATTTAGCAATGCCGATGTGCAACACTCAGCAATGCTTAGCACATTTTTACAGCGAGACATTGTGATGAACATTCTTATCGGCACTTTTCTCATTGACCAATTTTTTGAACTTCGATAAACAGCTGATTGCTTGTTCTATTTTGCAAATGCCGATACCTTCAGAATGATGGAGATTTCACTTTTTAAAATTTATTAAACCTTTCTGGATGAAAAAGAACTGCTGTGCAAAAATTGTGTCACAACGGCATTGTGTTTATGCGTCTGTCCATTTGTCTGCCTTCCTACGTACACGTCCATATGTCCTTCTCGGAGTTTTATCTGCAGAACCAGTGAAGCTGGAGTGATTAAATTTACTGTTTTGAACCTGCACCCTAGATTGATCCCTTATTCCAATAAATATATTGTCTATCAACTTTATGGTTACCTTAGAGTGAAAAATAATTTTGGATGCGTTTTAAGTCGATGAGGTTTTCATTTCATATGGGTCGAATCAAAGGGAAACGAAATTTGCAGAAGATTTTCATAAGTGATTGGGCAGATAAAAAGTGAAGCATTGCTTTGCATGTTTTATTTTTCATTGACAATTTGTGAGAGCGGTTAGTGAATTGAAGCAGAGTTCAAAAGTGCATATCGTATCAGCATTTTTCTCCTGGCTCTTCTATTCCCGACGAGTAAATCGGGGCAACTGACAAAGAAGAACGCGAATGAGCCACCTCATCAATTGATTCGTCTTTCATTTTCAGAGGTGGTTTCAGCTGATGATCCAGAATAGGCGATTGCATCTTCATTGTTCCACCTATAAATATTCGTATTTCCTGCTATACCTTCCTCCTTTATCGAACTCCACTTGTGGGCTTTATTCCGTTCAATTTATTGATGAGTTTACAGTATTTTTACCGCCTTCACTCTTTTTCCATACGTTTATTCGCAAAGAAAATCTGATGCGGCACTTTTATGTCTATGAGCGGAATTCTCGCTGCTTTGCGGTTCATTGCCTCATTGATTTCGCTCGTTCAGTGAGTGTCGGCTGTCGCTAAGAAATATTCTGCTATGATTTACACCAGTTGTTCTTTTTCGCAAATTTTGAATTTCCTTTTCGCATTCCTTGGAACGTATAAGGAAGAGACAATCCATTGCCTTTTGCATATGTGGATGCTGTACACACTTAATTTGTACATCGGAACTTCTTCATTGAAAATACTTTTACTTTCACGATATTTGAGAATCTGTTTGAGAATATTTGAGAATCTGTCATATAATTGATATACTTGATACTTGATGAACTATTCTTGATAAACTCATAACAAAAGATATAAACTCAAAAAAAACATGCTTCACTAATAACATTGGCGAATGCCTATTAAGTTATAGGCTAGAATATTAGCAAAGTCACATGAAATCCCACCCGGGAGTTGTGATAGTTTAGTTTGTCAAAAGAGATCCAAATCCGAGGGTTCTGAATTATAAAAGGTTTCTATGAAATATTATTAATGTAGAGGCATATTTAGGTAAGGTAGCAGCTATAGGCAGCAGAGACATTACACCCTCCGCCCTCCCCCCACCCCCCTAGACATTTAATAGGCATCTTAGAGATAAGTTAACTGATATAATGGCGTTCCTCATCAAGTGTTATCGAGGATACATGCTATATCTGTCATAACTTAGATATGTCACTACATCGACGGACAGGGAGAGGGGGCTGAGTTTGAAATTCGATAATTCGGAGACTAGGTCTTCTGAATGTACGTTTAATGCATAATCATAGGAGAAAAAATTTCGTTGAACCAACTATCTATCACCAAATATCTGCAGTTTATACATCAGCAAGTGTTTATGAAAGCGAATATTTAGTGTTTATATACTTGTTTTGTCGTAATATTCCATACTTTAACACGTGTATAAATCCTTCTATAGCATGACATCTTCGCAGAGTCATCCATCTCAGGCGTAGTCAATTTGTACAGTTGCATGAAAATGCAACTCGTGACTTAGAAATTCCATCATTCTATATCCAATGCAAAGAGAAAATTGGCAGCTGTAGCGCACACTATTGGATGACTTCATTTACCATTTTTACTTTCATCGTAAATATTTAGATTGCCAGAAAATTGTATTCCTTGGACCATAAGACACAAGTCTTTTTTCAAATGAGTTATGCGAGCAATCGATCAAAGCAGTTTAAATATGAGTATATTATTCCCATTTGTTTCATTATTTGATGACAGTCTTCGAAACCCGTTGGTCAACTAAGCGAAATACAAATGCATCTATACAGTTGATCTCAGAAGAACATTTTTCGTTGGGATTGATTTGAGTTACTACTATCGCAATCTTCATGCATTGCTGATATTTTGTGACGCGCTTTTGCAAGCTTGTTTTGCAACAATCTATTGCTTATTCACATATACATATTTCAGTTCTATACATTGTTCCCCTTTAATTTATCGCTTTGACAGACATATATAGTAGATATTTTTTAATATTGTTTATCCACCTGAACCTCTCGAAATGGTGAAACATGCATTATGTAAATCGAACAGCAAGAACAAGCAAGGCGTTCGTAAAGCTGCAGTTTATGCGAATTGACATTCAGTAATTAAGAGCAACAAGAGTATGTTGTTTGAACGGCTTAAATGGTGGAAAATTTAGAGGTGAAAAGGATTTTGATGCATTTAACACAGGTCGGATTTTCATTTTACATTTTTCGATCCACTGGAAAACAACTTTTTATCCATCTATGGTGTCGATCGGATTTGTACGGTGGGATGTGGATGGGTTTATCTTGTATTTTTCAAATTCTTTGCTTGGTGAGTTGAGTGGATAACAAAAGCGCGTATAATGGCAAATCCTTTGACATGTTCCTCCACTTGATTGCTTATGAATATCGTTGCTTTCATTGTCTTTGATTTATATAGATTTGGCTGTTATGTAATGTTGCTTGGTCAACGATGCTTCTACGAAGACAGATTTTTTACTTCGCGTATTCTGCTTCCGAATGTCAATACATATATGCCTATGAGAAAATGGTGCAAGGGGAAGGAGGGAAGAAGGCAAGATGGAGATGATCAACTCTCCGCGCATTGTCCATATTCATTTGATTCTATACAGGTGTCAGTCAGATGTTATCACTTTCCTGCGATAATGAATGCAAATGCACCATCCGCAAGTGCCTACCCCACTCATCTATCAAACACGTTTATAACACACATTATAATATCGCGATGATATTTTAATTAACAATTAGGCCTTATAAACAGTTGTGTTGCATTAAAATAGTTTCAACCTTGCACATGTTATATGCTCTGATTAGATCAAGAGTGCCTAGAAAGTTGTAATATTGACGAAGTTCAAATGCCTTTCGCTTAGCGTTTCAGCTTCGCAATTTGCAATGTTGCTTTGTCGATCCTTCAATCTCTCAGCTGTCTTTCCAATCGATTTTTCTAGAGAGAAAGAGAGTATATCTAGGTAGTGAATGGTTGACACCCCAGAGGCATGTGTTTGGTTGAAACCTATTATAAGAGATCAATGCTTGCTAATCACATTGTCGCATTGTTCGACATATTTTTTAATCTTCAAATAAACATGCATTCATCGTACGAATTTGAGTTTGAATCTAATATTAATGGTACTAGAATTATGGAGAATCGAGTTGCCAGCAACATGTAGGACTTGCTAAACAGTTGAGAAATGAAATATCATGGAATTCGGAAATGGTCTTTTGAGAGTTTACTTTGAGAGCTTGTAGGAAAACCGCAACTTTAAGTGCACTGTGTTGCGGATACTAAGCAACGAATGGGGCAGCATTTTGCAAGTATGAGCATTCTAGAGGAAGCAATTCAATGCTAGAACTATATTGCCTGAAATGAGGCATGCTTCCACTCTCATGATTTCCTGCTACGACAATCTGTATCATCATATGGATTCATTTCGCCGTGAGTTGGGGGAGGAGGGAGATGGCATTGGAATTTATTTCTGCATTCTTTTACATCGTAGCGAATTGCAGCGCATTTTTATAAATTCATTGGCTAATTTCGATCCTACATTTTTTCACATATATTTACGGATAGTTTTTGTCCAAATGAATAATATCTACCTAGGAAAAGTCATAGAGCACTATACATTCTAGAAATTCGCATCGAATAGGTAAATCTGTGACTAAGTGGCACAACGCCCGTTTGCGCGGAAACGGCCATATATTTTGACGTTCACTAACGAGCCCACTAGAAGAAATCTTCACCTAAGTTGATTTTTTTTTTGCTCATTGGTATAAACGTTCAGCTATCACGTTGGAAGGTGCATGGTTTAATCAAGTTTAACAGCTATAATAATGCATAAGATAGGTGCCGCATATAAAGAATTCTAGAATTGACATCGACCAATTTTAATAACTGAAATGATTTTTTCAAAGTAGTTGAAAAGTCATTGAAGCAAAAACACTTCACAACTTACATTCTCTCATCGTTCGTAATGTTTTCTTTGTTTTTTTATAATTTCTCATGAAAATCATATAATGGAGGCACAATTCTTTTTTATGTATTGTAGCTGTGCTCTTGATTAGTGAAACTATGCTGATATTGTTATAATTTACTAATGAGATTATGCTAACATGTAACTTCGTTTCTTGAGGCTAGGAATATTTATTGTTTTGATTTGTAATTTGCAAAAGCTTTCTGCTAATGATTGGTTTGAGATAGTTATTTTGTATTTTTATTGTTTTATAGCTAAAGCTAAAGTGTAGCCAAATAATTTGAGATATTTTATATTCAAATATCTGTGAAACTGTTGAGTTGGTGGAGAGAACGGATCTGTTGCTAAACTTTTTTCTTTTTTTTTGCATCTGGTTGAATCGATGGATGCTCTCACAAGAAATACATAGTTTAAAAGTGTCCCTGGTGTGTTTTTCCATTTCTTTCTTTTGTCATCCATTGTGCTTTCATAATACTGTGCAACAGTTAAATGTATGAGTTGTTTTCTTATAAAAGAATACAATCATTCAATCCACTTTAAAGTTCACTTGCCGAATCAGTCATGCAGTGCGAGGTGCTGAGATATTGAGATGTGAATTAAAGAATACCTGAATTAATTGGATCATTTGATTAACTTAGCTACTGGAGTCATTCATATGCGAGTCACTTAAGCAAATTGATCTGATGATGTTTCAAATCAACTGTACTTCCTTTATCTCCACGTTGCAATCAGCAGCCTTTCGTTAATCACGAGTAAGTTGTTGATATCTCGACTATTAAGTTCAAGTTGAGCGTGTTCATTGTCTTGTGAAAGTGGTTTTTTACGGGGTAGCTCAATAATTTGTAAGAAAACCTCATTCATTCATGAAAACTGTTGCATGCATTACGGCACATTTGCGTTGATATTTGTTGCGTCTCACCCTTATTAGATGCTCTAGCTAGTGTGCATTTGCAAAGTGCATCATGCCGGCATATTGCCTGTGAATATTTGCGTGTGCGTGTATGTGTCGTCACTGTTGCGCTTGTATTATGAGGTCAAGTGAAACTGGACTTGATGAAATTGTGCTGTCTATTATTACAGCATAGGATGACACTTACAACAATATTCAGGCCTTTTTTGTCAATTCCGGAACGTGTTGCAAGCACTTAAACAAAATTATCTATTGCAAGGGCATTTTATACTTGTTGCACTGCATTTTACAACCGATCGAATCGGAAGAAGCGGTTTTTTGGCGAAATTTTTTGGGGTGGCTAGTGAAAATATGAACTCATTATTTTGCATGCTTAATTATTTATTGGTGATTTATGAGAGAGGTCGATCTGATAGGCATGCTTCTCCGCTAACAATCTAAGAGACACAACAACGCTGAACAAAGACGATATTAAAAGCCAAAGTAGGAAAGAACATGGATCGTCGATATATCGTGAAGAGTGAGATTCATTAGAGAGTGCAAATAAAATGACACTTATCGAGTTATGCATATTGGTGCATTGTCATTGCTTCAACAACAGGGGCGATAGTTTAATGTTGGCTCAAACAACTCTATTCTGGAACAACTTCGAGATCACTTTAAGCAGACAAGTTTTTAATAGCGCTGGAAACAGTAGAGCTTGGAGCAGATGAAAGTATTCGTAAAATATCAAATCTGAGAAACAAATTGCTCTCAGATGACATTCACTGGATGGTGTTCTGGTTGTTCTTTGCAAATGGATTTGAATTTTGCAAGTTGGAGTATTTATAGTGGTTATCTATAGTATTTTTGACGGCACTTCCTTAATGATGTCTTTCCCATTAGCTGCTATGAAAGCTTTTCCGATTCTCCGCTTGGTTGTATTTTTAATTGAATGGATTTGTTGGCGATGCGAATGGAACGTATTCTCGGATGTCAATTAGCATTTGTTTTATTCATCACCACAATTATACTATTCGCCATGCCGGATATGCAGAAGAGCCCTCCAACGGTTACTGCAGAATGCTAATGGAAGTAAACTGCTTGCACCACCATAATCTAGATGCTTTCATAGTGAAACAGGATTTGCCGATCTAGCTTTTCAGAGAAAAACATATAGTTGCAGTTGAAACGTCAATCCCATTTGCGGTCATTCACAGAATCTTCTTTCTTTTTTATAGTTTTTGCTGTTTTTAGCAAGCAATTAAATAGGAGTGTATTATGTTTTGATGTTTTGATAAATCTCTGTGTTGCGCTGCGATGATATTGACACTTAGGTCATTATCGAAGCTTGTTGAGGAGGTTCTTTGAAGTGGAGAGAGCCATAGGAACGAGTGTTGTACACTCCGACCTAGCGCATTCGATAATAGCTGCTCACGCTTTGCTGCAAAAGATTTCCATCGCATTATAACATATAGATCAACCCACATTAACTCAATCCTTTCCGACTGAAGAGAGAGGAGCAGCCACAAATTTCAGAATACCTGAGAAATAAGCCGTAGTCAAGCGGCAAAAAAACACTGGAAGAATCACTGCTTTCAAAAGCCTCGAAGAAAACTTATTCTAAAACGCATGGCAACATCTTCCCCTTTCCGCTCAAATCACCTACTCATCGTTTTATAGGCACCAAATTAACAACCATTTTCAGTAACTTCATCGCTCCAATTTCAGCGCTGCTATCAGATGCAAAAGACCTCAGGCAGTTTATCAGTTAATTAGCCCATAAGTTCCTAATGCAAGTAGTGAGTCATAAATTTTCAGGGAGCTAAAATGGGGAGGGGAAGGGGTTACACTGATATGCTGTTCAGGTTTGGTGGATTCGTTGAACTCCTGAATGCATTATTTCCTCATTATGAATAATATAAACGTCAAAATTGCTACTCACACCGAAATGAAGCATTTGGTGCATTCTGCTAGCAGTGTAATCATTACGCTAAACACCAAAAGAAACTCTTATACGTGCTTGCAAATTTGCAAATTTCTATTCCTAAATGCGCCTTTATAAAGCTCTTGCAAATTTTTGCAGGAGACGATTCTTGAGACATTATCTCTACGAGTGTGTATATATGTGTTTGTCTGTCCCTCCGCTTTTGCTAGTTCCACATCACACATCGTTATATATGATGATGGAATTTTGTGGGTATATGCTACAGGAATATGTGTTGAATTTTGTTCGCATTGCAATTCGGATTGGTCGTCTAGTTGAGCATCGACATCTGGACTAGTACTACATTTCTTTTGCAAAAAAAGTTCGAATATATAGCGATGCAATCTGATATGAAATGCGATCTGATCGGTTACAAGGTGCACTGCAAGTTTTTAGGTCCATTTGAGTGTTTGTAATTCTTTTCGAAGTTGACGGACCAGCTGGACCGTATGTGTAGAGTTCATAATATAATCTGGACTAAATCCCATAGCTGTAACTCATACTGAGAATAGCGGACATGTTCATACCACGGATGTATCGTCACGGTGATCTGCTTTCCAAATGCGAACATGCAAAAAAACGCGTAAAAGCGAATGTTTAGTGAAGATAATTTGTACGTATGGTCCATCACGCATAGAAAAAAGCGAACGAGGCACTATTTTATCGCTTTAAAAAAAATTTCAATGCACGCGGTGTTTTAATTGGCGCGATAAAAGAGATGCATATCGCGCTGCGAATTCTCGCTTGTCCAGCTTTATTGGCTATAGGCTTGATGATTGGTGCAAATTGTCCATTATGAGAGTTCGACCGGTGGTAACACTTAATTGCTGAGGATGTTGAGTCTGGCTGAATGATTCGTAAGTAATGAGCCAGGTCTATAATGTAATTTGGTTCCTGTGAACGTATTCCGCTAAGTTCATACAAGAGACTTGTTCATCGTGCATCACGTTCGGTAACGGAACACTGCAATACTAACTTTAAATATTAGTATGTTGCGAATGGTTCCGACCAATTCTCTCTGCAATCCCATCT
The DNA here is from genome assembly GCA_037389465.1 of Baylisascaris procyonis. Classification (NCBI taxonomy): domain Eukaryota; kingdom Metazoa; phylum Nematoda; class Chromadorea; order Rhabditida; family Ascarididae; genus Baylisascaris; species Baylisascaris procyonis. Next base: position 858,704 of record JAZARR010000082.1, read on the forward strand.
CCCCAGTCTCTTTTCCCTCATCACTCCCCACCTCTCCATGCCGCACTCTCCCTTTTCCATTCACCTCCTATTTCTTTGTTTCAATAGGTTTATTTAGAAAATTGCACCTAGCAATAAGGATGAATGTCGATACGAAATCAGTAAAGACATTAGCATAAGTAATATCACGTTAGCATATAACATTCAGCGCACACGTGTGCATAAAGAAAGAAGGTTCAAGTACGCGCTGGACAATAGCACAAACAGCACCCGTCCGATGAAGTGGTATCAATAGAAAAAAATGTAAATAACTCATCCACTATATTGTATAATGCTCTATAGCAAAGCATATCGAAATATCGAAAACCAGCATATTGAGTACTCTATTACGGATGAAATGCACGTGAGGTAGGGAAGAGGATATATTTGGTGTTCAGTAGATTAAATTGGAAGCAACTCTCATGTTGAATGAATCAAGGCAGCTCTCAAAAACTCAAACATGCTATGCTTCGACAATATTTTGAATAAAGTTGTTTCAAATAGAGATAGATCTAAGCTGAAGGCTGTCAGGGATATTAATGGAGTACTCTTGACTTTTCAACTATAGTTTTGACGGTTGCCCGAAACATTTATATAGATCAGAAGAAAGGTGCTAGATAACTACAACGGCATCTTAGCTTTCAAGAGTTGAATTACTTATTGGTCAACATTCTTCCCTATCTCGGTAAACATTCCAATATGGAAGCAAATTTTAAGGTGATTATTGTTATGGAACATCACAGAGACCTAAAGCGTAGAGCATTCGGGAATTTTTGGTATGTGTGTGGGTGCAAATGTCTGTCAAATAAAAATAAATCATAAACGCTGTGACGAATCCACTTCTGGAAGATCATATTAAATTTTTAGCTTAAGCGGTATTCAACAAATCTTTTAGGTCATGCCTCTGATAACGACTGACAACTCTACATGGAGCACTCTACACGAAAGCGAGCCTTTCTCTTCACCTTATTTTTAGTGAATCTCACTGCAAGGTTATTTCCTTTAAAATTGTTTGAATTGAAAAGAAAGGCTTACACTAGAAAGCGTCTCCGTAATGAAAGGATTGCGTCTCTGTAGAATTGCATAAGAGAACATCTCGGGATAAGTGGATTGCATCTTTGTGCGATTGAAACGATGTAGATATGCATGTTGGTTTAGCAGTTTTATGAGTGTGCTTTCCAGTAAATCGCTAACGAAGCGACATCGAAACGATTGGTTTGTTGCTATGCGGTCGAATTGTTCGAGTTTTCGTTTAGTGTTATCGGTAGTGCTTTTCCTTGCTTCAGCATGTCGGGTATTTCCACGTCACGCTTGTGCTGTCGTTAGCCGTTTCGTTAATGCCGAGTAGAGAGAAAGAGAGAGAGAGACAAAGAGACGCCGAAAGTCCTAGAACGCACCGCTGCACCTCGCTCGCACCTCACCCACTTATGGAAGGAGGAGGACAGTCATCTGATATGTGCTGTAGTGCAACCGCCCGTGCACTCGACCTTTTCAACCGACGTGGCTCACTGTTGGCTGTCGCTCTTGGTGGTAAGTGAATTAAGTTGATGGTATGTAAGGGGTGAGGGTAGAGGGATTGTGAGATGTCATGTGTGCAATTAATGCTGATTGTGACGATGGGATTTCTAAGTGTTGCAGCAGTGGCGTGTTTAGGACAATAGTGCATGTTGTGTCTATTTTTGTTTATCTTTCTTGAGGATAAACTGCAATATAGTATTTCTAATGCGATGTTTTATGAAGCTTTCAACAAATATTCCTCTTTTTCTTACTTCATCTATAGTGAATTTCTTATCACCTATTTTTGAATTTGTGGAATAGCACATCATAACTGCCTTTCACTAATAGATTAATATTACAGTAGAGTAGGGCTCGTTCACATTCAGCTCATTAAGATATCTCTCTGTTCCTTTTATGTCCCATACCTATACCGTATGTTCAACTTGAGCATAATACAACTTCACCAACCAGTTTGTTCGTATAGTTAAGAAATGTGTTCCTCGTAATCACCTCATCTATTTATTGTTTTCGAGTATAATTTTTGCTGGCCGTCAAAATTTTGTTCGTTTCGGTTCACTCATAAGGAAGCCAAGTTTGTCAATCACATAGTGCAATAGAACGTATGAATGCATTGTTTATTTACCTTTTCACCACCAGTTTGATGTATGTTTGCGCACTATTTAATGACCCTGCATAACTTCTACTGTTCTCACCTACTAGATAGCAGTATAAGCAGATGAAAACCGGGAAACTGTATAATGAAACATGCTCGTCTTATTCCTGCAAGAGCTATTTTTTAATACTCGCAATCGTATATGTTTCTCTTTTTTCAAACATTTTCAGTCCTATGAAGTCCATTGTAGTCCGCAGAGAGTGCCGACAAACTCTGAACATTTGTTTTACTATTATGCATAGTTTTGCGTTAAGTTTAAATTCTGATAGGTTGGCATAAGTCATCACTTTTTAATAGTTTCTACTTAATTGTTCGCATATGACGGTGTTTTGTCTATGTGGATATATTTGTATGTTTGTGTATTTGTTCGTCCGATGATATTAATTTTGAAACATTGAAGCTAGATTTATGAAATTTACAGGTTTTAATATACACCATAGCGAAACATTCTATACTGTTTTTCCTGTTGGTACGCCAACTCTTGAAGGAGTTATAGAAATTTAAAGGTGGAAAAATGCATATTATCGGTCGATTTTTTATTTACACCTCTCGCATTACAACATATGCTGACTTTTCTAGAAGATATGCAAGCGGTCTGATTAACTAATATATGAACGCATTATTTTACATTGCTGTTATTTGTTGACAACTTACGAAATTGGCTGGCCAGGTAGGCGAAACGTAAAAGCAGCTGGCACACTTACCCACTTGTTATTTTATTCTCGGCTTGCATTAGTACAACGCTTAGACTCATTTTTTATTAGTTTAGACGTTGAAGGATACGTGACGACTTGATTCGTTGGTAATACTTACTTGTTTAACTGTTTACTTCTGCGCTCAGTGGTTTTATTTTAACATCACTAGCTGCACGCTGATTTGAACATATTATAAAAAATTTGTCACTGAGACAATGCCTTTCTAGAAATCGATGATATGGTAATGTATTACTGGTGCATACTAAAGACTTACCTAATTACAGGTGGGAGCAGTGAATCGCCGGTATCGCCGTCATGCATATCAACAAAAAGCGCCCCCTCATCAGGCACGCACGCTTCTAGTGCGTTGCCCAGCCCAACCACCATGACATCCAGTGAGCAATGCTCTTTTCTTATTGAAATCTCATGGTCCACTCTTTAACGCTATCCTGACATTGCATGGAAGCTGAGGCCCAAACAACCAAAACTTACCAAAGGCGTTGGTTCGATCAGTGATCGGTGCTACCTAGCCCTCCCGTGGAATATTTTATCTTACTTATAACATCAATGTTCTGGTTTAGGTTCATTGTTGGTGTCAAATTCGGGTCGACTGCCTCGACTGATCTAAAGAGTTCTATGCACGAATATGAAGCATTCTGCAAGCCAAAGGCGGCTGGCGTTAAGAGTCGGCATGGGGAAAGGAGAGGGAGTACTTTGCAATGTGATGGCCCGTTGTGGAACTGAAAACTTTAATTGGAAATCCACCCAAGTCAGTTGTTGTGTTGCGTATCATTCAACTATTGCAGGTACTCTGCACAGTTTCGCTGCTGCCTCGACATCAACATCAACGGTCGTGTCGAATAACGTTGCAAATACAAGTGAGTCACACTCCACCAATGAGGTCGATGTGGTCGCCCAAATGTCTATCGATCAAAACAAGTAAACGGATTGATTTCGATTATCGATTATGTCTTCCATAGAGAGAAAGCATAGATCCGTTCAGCGTATCGATGGTTGCTGATGAGATGCAACGTTTTGGCTACTTTGTTCCGAAATAAGTTGGAGTGCTGATCTGGAAATTTTCAGGATTTTAAAGAACAAAGAGGAAATTTTCGATAATGAACGTAAGAGGTAGTTTTTTATACTTTCTCCAAGAAAAAGGCATGCTTTCGAAAGGTTTGCCTAAACATCACAACTTTCCTTTCTGATGAGGTTGGAAGAAAATGATTTATGGGCTCTTCTTTTCCTTTTCTCACCCCCTCTGTTTATTTTAATGAATGAAACTATTATAGAATTGAGTCACAGCGTCTCATACTTTCTCAATACGACCGCCATATGCGTTTTTCGCAGGCCATAGCCGTTTTTCCTTTTGTGCGCTCCTTAATATAAGTTTGCATCTGACTCTTCCGATTTCATCAGGGTCTCTGTTTCAGTGGTCATGGTCTCGTTATTAATTGCCGGTTCGGTTATAGAGTTTGGAATAAATTTGACTAAAAGATGAACACTGAGATAATTCCTCATCACTGAAGGCGAGTATTGGCGACTGTTATTTCGCTGGTAGTCGCTAGTGATGTGCAAATTCTAAAGTTGGCTCGTCATTTATTGCTGCTGTATCATCTCGAAATTCCTCTCGCTCCTCTCAAACGTTTGGAAAGAAAATTTTCCTACCCTCTCTCATTCTATAAATTCCAATAAATTTTATACGTTTTTATCGGAAATAACGAATGTCTATGTTCCGTGTTATAATAACTGAGCTTCTTCAACTCTTTGTAGTTTTGTATGTATAATAGCATTGAAGTTATAGTGATTGGAGGCCGTGTTATCCACGACTGTGTGCTTACCACGATTGTCAAAGTTTGGCTGCGGCGTGGGGTCTAGGTCCTCCGACCACCTCAATTGAACCCCGTCCTACAGGTGCCTCGCAGGCACAGAGCCCATGCGAGGACGACGCTGGTGATGGGAAGTACAACGATCTCCTCGATAACTGTCCTTCATTTAGGTTCGCCCTCATATATTTCTAATATATTATAGATTGGGTTGTTTTGCATAACACCGATTAGCTAGGGGGAAGTATTTAGGCGTATTTGATGTACTCAGCCATATTATCTAGTTTTAATATTACTTTGTATGGTTTATTTCACACTTTGGTATGTTATTGATGATGCCTTCACTATTTAAATTCACAGATTTCATTACGCTGATAGTAATTTCACTTAAATTGTTATTGCAGTAAACGCATCCATTAGTGGTTGCAATGCTAACCGCGATATAGAGTAAACATCGCAGTCTTTATTGTTTCTTATTGCTGTCCTTCTTATAGAATGTTGCTTTTTAATGATATCATTGTCTGCAGTAGTATGGTACTAAATGAAGACAACGTATATTCAGGAATGAACTGGGTGGCGAGCCAATTCGACGACTGGCGCTCACGCGCCGACATCCTGAAGTGACGATCGAGGGACCAAGATCGGAGCACGAGACGTGGCAACGAGAACAGACTGCAGCCGAATCGGCCATTCTGGAAGATGTCAGTAACGTGTACCTAGGCGGAAGGTAATTCATTGCTCTCACTTACCTTTTATTATTTCTGGATTAGGCTACGGTCTGTGTTGTCGTCACATTAGGTTCTTTTTTTCTATTTGTGCTTTCTGCTCTTCCTTTTTTTTGAGGGTTTCGTTGAGAATGTTAATTTATTTTAGTATTTTCTCTATTTTTGGAAGTTGTTTCTCGATTTCCTTGAAAGTCTTGTTTTTAAAACAGGAGACCAAATATATTTAAATTGCTTTATAATCGTTTTCATTTGAATTTTGCATTGCATGATAAAATCCACTGTATAACGACGATTAAGGTTGTGTGCGGCTCGCCAACCGAAGATCGTCATCGAACCACAAGACATCGGTTCCTATTATTATAGGCATTGCTTCGTTGGGAGACGTGAGTTCATTCTTTTTCTGGAAGTTTTGTTGATGCCTAGCAAATAGCCCAACATTATTCACCGAGCACAATTCTCCATATATTTCTGCTATTTTCCATCAAATAGCTCTTGTTTTAAAGGTTATTCAATAATACAGGCATCCTTTATAATTCTTTCGAATGTCATCGTAATTTTATTATATGTGGTTTCCAATAATTTTTCATCGATATTTCGCCACAAAAGACATTTTCTTTGACTAAAATAAAAACACCAGGCCTATATCGGAGGAAGTTTTTCAAATACTAGAACCGTGGCTGGAACCCTAGAAAAATATAGCAGTATCGGCATGAATTCCAGCACCTAGCCAAATTTGCGAACTGCAACTGGAGGTATGGAAGCTAGCGAAACTGCCTATTCCGAAACTCGCAGTTCTGATGCAATCCTAGTAAAGAAATACATGAAGAACCCAGTGGTGTGAGAATTGAAGCGAGTAGAAATGTTCGTTTTACAGCACATTCAAATTACTTTGGCATGGAGGAGAATGTTGGCCCCGTTGCGGTATCGATGATTCGCGAGAATGTGGAACGCAAAGAGACCGATGGAGTTCATTCGATGGCTATCTACAGAATGATCGTTCGAATTAGCGACGTTAGTCTTTTCACGTTGCCTTCTGCTGCTCATCGGAAGTGATCTTTGATTTGTGCTCCTGCTTGAATGTTAAATAACTGAGCAGTAAAGTCCCTTCCTATAGATGGGTATTATTTTACCTGAAATGTGCGCATATTGGCGACTTCACTAGTGCTGAATAAAGAAATTGTTTTGTCGATGCAGTATTATTATAGACAGAATGGAGATATGGAGATTGTGAAGTAGAACAGCTTTCGATAAAAACACCTGTGCTTTATATTCAAATAATACCCTCCCACTCTTTTTTCAGTGATCTGATTCGCAGTGATATCATCGTAGCAGCATTTATGATATAGTGTTTCATTTGCACTGCTTTCTCGAAAATAGTGTAGTCATGTGTTTATACCATTTTTGCAAGAACCGAATGTACTTATAGCTGTAGGTTTGGTGCAACGCTCTATCAAATATTTTGGCCCAAAAACCATAAAATTTACATGTTCATTGTACTTTATATACGTTGGCATTTTAATATGTATGAACAAGGCGATAGCGATTAATTTATTAATCTAAGAGTCTTCCATAAAGAAGACCTCTATGTTTCCTTTCATTTTGAGCCTTAAAAAGAAATATTTCATTAACATCGTCCTTGAAGTGAACGTATCGCTTCATGGCGTAGCAGATCAAGTTCCAACGAGTACTGTCGGGCATTACTAAACAAACCAAACTTTGCATAAAGATGTTCTGTGGCCAGCTGTATTCTCCTGAACTTCCATATGCCCTTCATCAGCATACGCCTACCTGCAGACTTTCGTCAGCGTCTATACAATTGTAGGGATTATGCAGCCTAGTTCCTTCTGAACCCGTATATCAAGTCCCATTATTTTCTTTACCTCTTCGAAATCATCTATTTCATCCTTATCGGTCTCAAACATGTCATCATCTTAGCTTATAGAATTTACATCATCTTCGTCATCGGAAGTGGTCACAGCCATTTCCTCATCGCCTTTTTTCTTTTGGAAGGAGCAGCACCTCATATTCCTTTTTTAAAACGCATACCACGTTTGCGCTTTCGTGAATTACCACTCTCTATGTCGATGACTCGTCTGCGCAATTCGAAATAGTTCGTTTAACTTTCAACGCATTACGATGTGCCGATAATTTCTTCAGACCATAAAAAAGCATCCTGGGAAATCCGCCTTCAACAAAATGGATGTTTGCCGCAATGGACGAATCCTTGAAATGAGATCCGAACTGACGCTTTCACATCTGCCACAGTCTGCTCCTTGATCATTTTCAGTCGCTTTTCTATAAGAGAGCAAAGGCCTCGAAAATTTGGGCAGTGAATCGTAGATCCAGCAGAGGTGAAAGCCGCGAAAGTCCTAGTTATGGAAGCAGCTTAGTGGTAGCTGGCAATATTTAGAGAGCCTTCATGCGAAGTATCTTTTCTACGCAATCCTCGGCTCCTTTACCATATTCTGTGCTTTTCCGGCGTTGTTGGCTGTGCACATGCCTTACGGGGCATCTCGGAGAGCAAAGTTCTTTCTTTAGCTGTGCATATTCATGTTCATGCTACGCTTTCAAATGCAACACTTCACAACTGTCATATGTGAAAACACTTGCAACCATCCTGAATCACTTCACTGGAAGAGGTGCGATAGGCTATGATTTCTATTCTGTTGCTGCTTAGTTGTAGTGCTATTCGTTTTGAGGAGATTGTATGACAGCGACCCTACAATGCTGAAAACAGGAAGATAAGATCAATAAATGAAAATCAGACATAAATATCCTCGAGTCACTTCCGTTTTTTCGCACGTTTGTAATATCTCGAAATGTTTTCTCATTTTCTAGCAATTCCTTATTGAAAAACAACCCTAGAGATGAGAATTCATCAGAACTATAAAATGAAACGATCAAGCAAATATATTTCTCCTCAATGCCACATAGATACACAATATGTAAAAATTATCGTTGCACAATACTTAAGAGCCGAAAAAACCACAAATACTTCAACATTTCCAGCAAAAACTTTACAAATCTGGGTTTTTCTTTGCCAAACTTCCTTGCATAAGAAGAATAAAAGGACAATAAGAAAACAGACTATTTGAAGCAGAAAAACATGAAACAAAGAGATGACGTCAAAATCTTGCAACAATAGATTCAGCCCTCATTTTCAAACCTAACGTAATCGCCAATTAATGAAAATACGTCGGGACTCAATGCCCAAAATTGAAGCTGCAAAAATGCAGTAACATCTTCATTTCTGCATTGAGAAAAAAGATTACATTTTAGAAACAAATGGAAAGTGATATGATTTACTTATACTTTCTCCCGAAAAATTAGAACACTGCTGCGTCTGTACTGCTCTTCATAAATCAAATTCGTTGTGCTTATGCATTTCTTGTGGCTTCAGATTTGATACGATATTGTGCCGTAATTGTTATAAATACAGATGGAGCACGAAAAATGCAACACCTCCCTGTACAGTGACGTTACTGTTGGTTACTATCTTTCACAATATAGAATGACCATTGCTATCAAATTTAGACCTTCATTGTTTTGTTTTTGTGAAAGAGTGGCAGAATTTTTCAAAGTCTGCAATCTGTGACAGTGAAAATATATGGTGCTCAGGTTCGAACAATGCGGGTTGCCGTTCCTGAAGAGGCGATAACGGATGGCAGTGAGCAAAGAAGTAACCGATCCGTGACCAAGGAGTTATTGGATGTCGTCTGCCCTCAGGTGCACTTCGCATGCCTTCGACCAGCAGCACCGTCTACTCGTGTCGAAGATATTCTCCTTAAAATTGACGAACAGGTGGGCACTATTAACAACTCAGCATCGCCAATATCTTTCTTGCTTTGTTTTTTGAGTACAGATGCAGTTTTTGGAAATATAGCAATAGCAAGTGGACTAGTGATGCTGATATTGTATTCATCTTTATACTGCATGAAGGCTTTGTTGAGCATAAGAATACTGCAATGACAATTCACTGCATACGTGAAATTTGAATTCAGTGCTTTTCTCTCATCTTCACCCAACTATAAAGCGAACTGAGCTCAATCATATTCCTCGAGAGCTGTTTCTGATCCATCTGTGAGGTCCCTAGTATAGTCCTCCAAGCAATCTTCCCTCTTCTCACTTCACTTCTCTCGTTGTCAAAAACAATTTGATATAAAGTTTTAGTGTGTTTGCGCATTACCAATGTGATTTTTCGGTTGAGTAAATCGATTGCCACCTTCTCGATGAACTATTTCACTTTTTTCAGCCAATCTATACGAGGTATAAAGTTGGTGTTATGTATTGTGGACCTGGACAATCTACCGAGGAACAAATGTATAACAATGGTTAGTGTATTACTCTGACAGCGTTCGATTTCAATATTTGATATTTCGCATTGAGGCACTTTTGCGATCGTTTCCGACGCATTCTTATACAAATACATTCTTACCTTTCCATGTCACTACAAAGAAGAACAAGAAAAAGGATGGGATTGTGTTTACTATATCGAAATGCGTTGTGTTCCACTTAAAAGTAGTGCAGTGATTTTTCATTTCCCATTGCCAGTGTCACATATTGCAGTGCTGTTTTTAATCTGCATCATCTACACTTATTGTTTTGGTTTCTCGCAAACTCCGTTGTATATATTGCAACGTGTATTTCGATGGCAAATTGCTGTGTCTGAATTGTTGTATACGAAACTGCTAAAACATGAAAGAATACGCTTTTAGAGCACTCATCTCCGGCATTCGAAGAATTCTTGGATTTCTTGGGGCAGCGGGTGCGTTTGAAGGGATTTGATCAGTACAAAGGTGGATTGGACATTCGTGGCGATACGACGGGCACACATTCGGTATATGCTGAATATCAGGCACATGAAATAATGTTCCATGTATCTACACTACTGCCGTTTACGCCAAGCAATAGGCAACAGGTTCGATTCAAAATCTATAATAATGTCTCGAAAAGTGGTTTGATTTAATTGGGAATGCAACCTTATGTTGTTTCTTGGAGGGAATGAATTCACGTCAATTGTTTTAATTGATTCAGTCATTCGAGCAGTTGTTCCAACCCCAATTGAGCAAAATGGAACTTACTGTAGTGTAGAGGGCGATACCTCATAGGAATGAATATTTCAGTTGGCTCGCAAGCGTCACATCGGAAACGATATGGTGACGGTGGTCTTCCAAGAGCCGGGTGCATTGCCATTCAGCCCGATTACGGTACGCTCTCACTTCCAGCATGTCTTCATCATCGTTCGTGCCAATCAACCATGTACCGATGACGTCACTTACACGTATGTCCACTTCGCTTTCACTTCTACTACATTGCTCTTCCACGAAGAATCATAATAGTAAATCCACAAATTGATATCTTATCAATCGCCGAGTATTCACTATGATGCAGTTTAAACGAAGGGCGCTTTCATATTCTTGAATAAGTAATATCTTGTCGCTGAGCAAATAATATATACTTACTTTTGATGCTGAACGAATATTTTTAAAGGATCGCAGTATCGCGTGCAAAAGACGTACCTGCATTCGGGCCGCCATTGCCAGCTGGTGCCACTTATCCAAAATGTGCCGAATTTCACGATTTCCTACTGACAAAAAGTATGTCTTGCTTCTTCTTATTGTTTATAGCCGTTACTTGAGGTCATGCTTTATGTCGAGTTCGTGAAAGCTTTTAATCAACGAGAGTAGAATTTTGCAAATATATTAACCGCTTTGAATTAATTTTTTCGCACAACATTTCTGTCTCAGTTAAAATATAATATACATTAATAATTAACCGTATGTTGCAGTAATAAATGCAGAGAACGCGGTGCATCGTTCGAAGAAGTTTGCAGCAATGGCCGCTAGGACCCGTAGAGAGGCACTTAAAGAGCTCGTCGAGAATTTCGTGGGTGCACATCCTAACGAAGGACCATCCAGAATCGCTAGTCAGTTTTGAAGCGTTTTCATATTATAATTTACACTTTTAAATCATATGAGATCTTCGCCTCAAAAAAAAAAAAAAAAAACTGCAACAGAGACCGCCTGAATGAGCGAAAACCTTACAGCTTTCGGAACTTATCTGTTCACTACTGTATGCTGCGACAACATTTCTTATTATAAAAACCTATCCGCCCAACATTTTTTTCACCGATTTAATGAGTTTTTTGAAAAGGTTTTTTGAAAGTGAAGTGTTTCGGGGCTTCACGAGACCAGGTCTCCGTGCTCTATTTCTTTTCAGCTTTATTTTTCTCTTTACTACATTCATTTTAATGAGGTCTCCTCTGCGTTAAATAGAGATAATGGTAAGTATGGTTCAGGCCGTTTTTTGGGTGGTTCGGTGAAGCGTAAAGAACGCGTCACACCACGACCGATGATCGGAGAGTGTATACGAGGTGCGTTGTCGTGGTTGGTCGATGTGCATGACCATTCGATGAATTTGCGTGTCACGTGCGTACTTGGAGTATCCGCAGAGACGATCGTTCTTCTAGAGAAGCCCTCTGGGGCAGTCATTTTTGCGACTCCAACACATTCGTTGCTTGGATGGGCCAACACTGATATGGGGTTTGCCTCTTTACTAAGAACATAATTTTTTAAAAATTATCTCTAGATAGAAGATGAACGTTAAATGCATACGATATTCAAATTTTTTAGTATGGCTGGATCTGAAGAGAAAAAACGTTTTAATCGAATATCTTTGAAAAAACGAATATTCATTTTAAATTCAGAATGATCACTGACTCTTTCAAACTTTCTCATCTTCCGCTGATCAACATCTTATTCATCCTTGTTGTATTTAAACTACTGTTGAGGTTATTGTCTTTCCCAATTAGTATTCGACCAATGGCGATCTTCCAGTTCAGTGGTTATGCTTGAATGACGCTTGTCCATAATCACCTACCTATCTAGTGAATTTTTTTTTGGATATGAGGGAAACGGGCGATTATTGTCTCATTTAAATTCGTCACTTCATTCGTCTTTTTCTTCATATGAATGCATTCATTCATTTCCAGATTGAAAATTTACTACGATCATGGGCAAATGTTGCTTATGCGTTGTTGCACAACAGACAGCTCCGACAGGGAATTGATGACTCTTCTTCGTAGACTTGAGTGTGTCACTAAAGGTAATTTAATGCAATTTGATAAGCAAGATTGAGATGAATATGTAATGCTTTTCACGTTTTTGTAACACTCGATGTTAAATTATCAATATTTTCTTCATTGTGGACAGTTATCTGAAGCGACGTTTTGGTGATCTGGTTTTTATTTTTGGAATCATGGCCGATATTGTTACTACGAAAAGTGGCACCACTGGAGCACCTCACGCGATATTCATGTTAGCCCTTGAAGCCGTTGAACACCACCAAGTTCAGTGATGTTGTTGAACCACGCACCGTCCTAGTAATGCATATATGAACTAAACATTCCATAGAATTTTCATTCACTTAATGAAATGATATAAAAACGAGTTTGGCAATGAAGCAGACGTAAATATTGAATGGCGTATGTGGTATACACTATTGCAGGCGATGAGGCAAAAGAGATAATATTTCGTAGATCGAAAGCTTCCGATAGCCTTGGTTTTCACCTCGAAGATGAGGGAGTTGTAACTGAGGTGGAAATGTATCAAACGGCATGGAAATCGGGCTTGCGACAAGGATCACGTATTGTTGAAGTAATTCTTCCTTTATTTCATTAAATAGTGTGTAATAAAGTCGACTCTTTCGCATTGATGCTTTATTTAGTTTCTTATTTATTTCTCATTTAATTAGATGCAAGCACTCTGTTACAATTTGTTATTCATTGTTCTTAAAGAACAGTGAAATAACGACTCCCAACTGGGCAGAATTTTTGTGAAGTTGGATTTCAATTGTAGCACATGGCTTTAATCAATTTTTTATCATTACATCAACAGTAGTCTTAAACATAAACCATCATTCGTTTGCCTATCGCAACGGAATTCAACACAATTATCTTGCTGGAATTTTATTCGATAATTCTGCAGTGTTATGTTTTCTTTTTTTTTCGAATTTTTTCTTTAATTTTTGTTTTCCGGAATTATTTGAAGTGTTTCATCGTTTGCTCACTTGAAAGAGACCCAAGAAAATGGATTTTTCTATGATTTAGAGTATGCAATAACGTTGCTAAAGTATATTACGAATCATAAACGACAACAATATCAACCAATACTATATTACTTTTACATGCTTTCTGTCAGTTTACATTTGCAGTGAGCGTGGCGGAGAGGTCATGTCTGTCTGTATATTTATCTTTGTCTGTCTGTCTCTCTTTGTCAGCTTATTTTGCTTAGGGAACTGCGGGTGCTAGAATCACGAAGCTTGCTTTTGTTAGTTGTATTATATGATGGCATAATTTCAACTTAAAGTAAAAAACGTTGAAATAAGCTAAAACGTATTCATGCTTCGTGCAATCGACCGGCTCGTATTTTATATTTATCGGATCAAAGAAGATGGATCTTTTACACATATTTATCTATGGGCAATTGGAATTAATTCGGATATGAGAACAAGTTTACGTGTGTTTTATTACATTTTGGTAAATTACGGTACGCGTTTTCTCTGTTGTTTTTAGATTGATGGTCAACCGGTGATAACATTGAGCCATGAGGAGATATGCCAACTGCTCGCACAAAGGACCGCACTACGGTTGATGATGATTTCACCTGCACAGGATGGTTCTCCGAGGAGAGGATGCGAGGATCCGCATTGTCCTGCCGTGAAAGGACATGACAACTTCATGCTTACGCCTGACTCGTTCGCTAAACAGCCAAAAAGGTTTGCTATTCATTAGTTTCGACAATTTCATCGATGATATTCATCGACTGACATCACGGATGCCATCGTCCACATTAAGTTACGTAATACTTGCATAATTCTTCTTATGCTTCTGCATTCGTGCAAAATTTATTTAAAGTTTTGATCTTTTATTAAGATGTGTCTTATATTTCAGCTATCAAGAACTGTTCAAGACAAGGAACGCTCGTGTGAGGAAAATAGAGCAATGGAGCTCACAAGGAAGTGGGAGCAGCGTCGAGGAGCGATCGGCAAAGCCAACTAAGAACGCGCAGGTCAAATTGCTAAATAATCGTTTTATTTCTGCTATCGTTCTATCCTTCTGGAAGATTTTATCGTCGTAATCGATCCTTTTCGCGGTCATACCGTTCTATTCACTCGATCTATGATTGCAAAACTCCCGTTATTCCAGAATTTGCATTGTCGTTTTAATTTGTTATCAAAAGTTTGAAATTTGGTATTGATATTTTGGAATTGCATGGGTGTTATTTTCCATTCCGTCGATAATTCGACTCCGGGTGAATCTGTGTGTACCTTTAGAAGATATTAAATTTTTGCCGGCTATTTTTCCGCCTTACCAACCACAAAAAGTTTCTTTTCTAAAATGGATTCTTTCCTAGCGGTGCCTGTCTCTTATTTTGCTTTTTTGTCCGCTACCTTATTCTTTGCGATTTCTGTGCAACTATCTCCTCACTTATGGGTGAAAAAGAGTGACGCGTTTTTAGCTGTCATTCGCTGACAGAAGCCAAATGAAAAGATTGACTAATAATGAATATTTAGAGTATTTCAAAGGAAATGGAATGAAATGAAACAATGATCGGCAAAAAATTTTTCCTCCGTCCATATTTCACGAAACCCCTCCCCCCCCTCCCACCCTCTCCATCCCCACATATCCCATCCCATTCCCCTTCCTATGCTCTGTATAAGCGTGATTGTTGATAACTTACTCTTGGCCATTCAACGATGTGACACAATCGGCTCAATGCAAAACGTATTCTTGGATTGTTTAAGTGATTCAGATTCATTTCGATTCTGTTTCCAGGATAGAACCATTAACAATGTGACCAATTTTGAGGAATCTAGACTCTATAGTTGCTTGTTTGTTAGAGATTCGTTTCGGCTGTCCATTGGAAGAATCCCTTCAGTCATGAATCATCACTAAGTACTTAACATTGTTAAGCTACACTACACTGTAATGTTTGTTATTACCGACTCGAGCTATTTCATATATTAGAACAGTTTTACAAATATATCGATGAATTACTGAAAGCCTTATCGTGAGGCATTTTAGGCTTTATTATTAGAAGTTTATATTTAATGACGTTTCATCAATTTCAGCTGAGTTCGGCTCGTATTACAAGTCCACGACGCTATGAAAACCATCGAGTCACTAGTTCAAATTGTACTCAGTGAGTTATCATTTACTTTATCTTTCTATATTTTTTATTATTATTTCTTATTTTTATTGGCAAATTTCGTTTGCCTATATTTTACAGGATACTATTTTCTTAAAGATAAAATTAACACAATACGCATTTCAAGAAGAGAACTGTGACTTTATAAATCTTTGTTGCTGCCACATCTTTCAATCTTCATACTGAATTAGTTTTCACTTTCTATAATCTTATTGCTGCTTTTCGTGCAATGGCCCCGTAAAAAGTTTAGGTTTATTTACAGTGGAGGAAACTAATCTAATAACTTTGAGAGATTATTCTACCATCCTCCTTCTCCCCGCTCCCCTAAAATACAACATGAAGTAATGCTATGCGGGATTTCCCGTTGGGAATCAACAACGGCGACAGCATAAACGAGGGGAGGAGTCCATCGGGAGGAAGGTGGGGGGGGGGGATATGGAAAGGAAGGATGACGCTCCAAAATCATAGTCCCTTTGGTTGCTGTACTTCAAGAGCAATTAAGCTAGGATCTGTTGCAGCCCTGTGTGAAGTTGCCTTCAGTTCACGAAATAATTGATATTTCTGGTCACTATTTTTCAGAAGTTCGGGTGCGGCAGTGGCTCCTCGAGTATTAAAAACGAAGAGGCTATGTGGATCAGCGCATGCATACCTTTGTGAATTGATCCAAAGTCCATACAATGTAAGTTAAAGAGTTATTCACCATTCACTGCAGCAATAATTCCGGAATACTGAAATGTACCAATGCTTTCGATACTTTATGCAATACGAAACTTTTTGCTTTATTTTGCAACAGCACTATCGTTTTGTTCAGTTTTACTATAATACGTCGATGTTCATCCATCATTTTTGTAGTCATTTTTATTTATTTGTGAAAATTTGAATAGAATGACGAATGTAATGGGGTATCGTTTATTTGCTTTATGGTTTATGTAAATTTTGGATGATTACAATAGTGAATGCAAAAAATATTTATTCACAGAAATTATTCGCTGTCATACTTTCATATAAGACGTAATATCTGCATAAAAATGAAAATGCGCCCATGCCTTCGCTCTTGCATATTTGTTGCAAATTTGCATATGCAAAACGCATTATGACAATGTCGTATCTTTACGTAGATATATCACTCTGTCTATCTCTGGGGTACTTTCAGCTCAGCAGCTACTGATAGTAGAGTTATAAATTTGGCTGTTAAAACACCTTTATAATGAGCTTTCAAGTTGCTTATTCAAATATGGAATAATCTATGGCAATGTTTAAATATGTGAATGTTTTTTTACACCTGTTGGGTTGCATTGCAAGCCAATCTCATCGTTACATAGGCAAATCAACGACTCTTTCGTAGATTTCTACAAGCACTCGATTTCGCGAAATAAAAATGCATTATCGCATGTTTTATTATTTATTAGTAATTTCTGATGGATATGATTGCAAATATATATATATGAGGAATTGTTCTATTTTGATACACCAATTTACTTTTTTTAAATGAAATTAATCCTAAGTTATAGATTATCGTTGAATAGTTCTTAATTTGAGGTGCGTCTATTACGAGCCCAATCCGAAGAGATGCTTAATTTCTCTGAAGATTGCGATGAGAAAAAGGTGAATAAATTTTTGATAATATTCACTCTCCAGTATTTATAAGTTTGAAATTAACTGAAAATATTCATTTCATTAATCGTTTTGTATTCCAATGAAAAAAATCTTAATTGAAAATTTTTTTGAATTGAAACTAAAGAAAATGATTTCATTCATTATTTTCAATAGTTTTTCGTTGGTTTACTTTTCGTTGAATTATTTCTTATATTTGATTGTTATACTTGTTGGTTTATTATAATTTAAACTTCATTCGTTTGTTTTCTGATGTTTCGTTTCATTTTAAAATTACATTTTTAACTCCCGAAATTTGCTTCTTCAAGATATGGGCCTAGCAAAAGCGCTTGTTTTCTTTTATGAATCCTCATTGAGATGCTTTAGGTAGCTGTTTATAGCATGAACCCAGCAAGTATCGGTAATGCGAATTTTGGAAACGGCGAGGGATTGAATTACCACAAATATTGTCGTTTTGGATGAAGTCGCGCCAGAATACGAGCCATTTTGACATTTTTCATAGAATTGTGCTGAATGATCTAAAATTTTTGCTTTTACAAACATTCGTCAACAGCATCGAATTTTTTCTTCTGTTATAAAAGTTTTGAGACAGAACACTTTGTCCTTTATTTTGCTGTTCTGAAGTTATATTGCAGATCGGTGCTATCTGCAAGCGAATATTGCTTCAACGACTAACATTAACAAGTCTTTTGATTTTACACACTAAATGCGCATATCATATCGGCAACAGTGTTATTGCCTTTCCATGCGTGTAAAGGCTATTATTATGAATGCTTTGATAGATTGATGAGTGCACTAACTTATGAAGTTTGCTCTATCCACATCCACCTCTATCCATTTAATTGTCAATGGTTATGGGAGAGGATATCCGATGATAGCTATCATATATAATTTTAAAACTATAAATTTTAAAGATTTTGGAAGGATAATGAAAATGCATTTTGGTATCGGATGTGTCGTCATTTCAGTGGAGTTTAATGAAAAGTTGCTCTGCAGGATGCGGTGCGAACGTTTCTGGATAACACCGACTTGAGCAACTGCCAAATGCATTTACAAAAGGCAATCGAGGAGAAGCGTCAGCTAGAGGCACTTGTCGAAGCTCTACGCACGGAGCTTAGTCGAGTAAGCTAATTGTAGCAATTCTCGGATCGATCGTTACTTCTACTGACATTAGACAATATTTTAGGGATGGGTGAATGAATGGTATTTGGGTTCATTTATAAGATTTGTATCACTCGAATCAGTGACGGCAGTTTGCTAGGCAAGAATCTTCCTAACCACTAAAGGAAACTGTTTGAACGAGCCACATGTGTTCTAATTAAATAGTCTTCATTATTTCCACACGTGCTTATTAGGTGAAAATTGCATATTTCAGTTTCAGACCCGTGTATAAACGATGTGTCTCTCCACGACCCGGATTTAGAGTAGGTTTGCTTGCGTTTCCCCTAGAGAGTAGTTACGCATCTATATTTTTGTATGAGGAACCAACCATAATATTCAAATGTTCAAATTCCTCTTGTTGCTGGATATTTGAACGGCTTAAAATGGTTGTAATGCTCAACCGACATAGCGATATAACCCCGTGTAGAAACTGTAATGCCACTGGTCATCACGTAGTTTTGGAAGCAAACGATTGTGCAGAACAGTGGCTCTAATGACAGGTGATTATCTGCTTTTTAGAGAATACTTGATTTTTTTTTTTTGCGGTTTTCCAGTATTGCTTCGAATAACTGAAGTGCGTCCTATAGAAGCTGGGTGCAGTTTGAACAAGGATTAAGTTACTTTAAAAGTGAAGCATTTAAGGAGCGTCGAGCACACGAGTTGACCAAGGCCGAGCTTCGCAAACTTCAGAAACGTCTGCAAACATCGTCCGACATTTCGAAGTAGTTGTTTATGCTTAAATTAAAGCGACACAAGACGTCGGGCGAACGGCTCTCAAGATTTAAATATCGTCCCATGTCGGCGTACATATCATAGCCAGTCCCTTCCAGTTCACTATGAGCCGAGTTCACAAATTTATCTTTCGAGATATCAATCCGAAACTGAGCCTAGCATGGAAAACGAGGCAGGTATGAGTAGAATCTCGTTGCTGGAATGCCATTACTTAACACAGTTTAACTCAAAATGAAGGTATCACAACCAGGAATCTCACATCGTCAGATAACCCATATATTTCAATCTCGAATATTCCCCTACCCCTCGCTTCCCACCATTAACCCTTAAAGAATCAAAGTCCCTCCTCTGGGAAACCTTATTTCTTCAACAAAATTTTTTCGAAGTTTCCTTCGTTTCGCCCAATTCAAATGGGGTTCTATATTGCATTCGATAGCAACATTCAACAGAAAATATATTTAAGAGTTCGAAACGAGTTTGATTAGGAGTTTACGTCAAACAATCAAAGAAGGGTCATATGTGACAACGAACTCGTACTCTTTATCGACGTGTCTAAACTGACAATGACTGTAATTGTGTTTGAACAATTTATTTATATATGATGAGGACGTGTATTTTACTGCAGTTTCACAGTGAAAGCTTCTTTGTATATGTTCATATAAGTTTGCTTTTGAGAGTATTCACTGAAGTAAATGTTCAACAACTTCTCTCATTAGGTGGCCTATCTCATATCAACTTTGGAAATGGGGTGATGTTGTTGCGAGTGCCCGCTACTTAACGCAGAGAACAATTAAACAGCAACCTCAAACAGGTTGTAGCAATTTATTTCATCGTGAAAATAACTGAATGAATATTGACGCCACAAAGACGGCACAATCGGCACAGAAAAACTTCAACAATGAGGTCACAACTCCTCACAAGCATGCCATACACCACGCGAGGCAATGATCCGGAACATTGAATTTATGGACTCTCCCAATGGATCAACAACAACCGACTCCAATTCGTCCATAACCGTTCTTCAGCAATTTCACTGCTTGGCCGATAAGCATTTCCCAGCACTTATTACCAAGCAGCATAAGCAAACATCCTTTTGGTTAACGGATTATACAATTGAAAAGAAACATTTACATAGGAAAGAATCAATTCATCAGCCCTTAGGCAGCTGACACACGACTGCACCGAACGCTGAAGTGAACACCGACCATCGTGTAACCGACAATCAAATCAGATCAGCCACTGAAAATACCCCTCTTATGAAACAATCACGTGTTGTGGATCAATCATCCACTCGCACTCACGAGGAGTCATAGGATTCAACAAATACCCTATTTCAATTCAAAGAGAAAAAGATGTGTCTGCTGGAAGGGCAATAATCGAGTGTGAGGCAATCCTATATACAATGGGGCTGGAACAGAATGGAGCTCACCCTACATGAACTATTCCACTCCACTTAAAGTCTCTTACAACCAATCGTGGTCTGTGCTTCTGCAATCCCATAACTACTAATATTAACATCTGCGCCAGTCACGCAACATCTTCGAAAAATAAGGAGAATGAAGGGAGTTCAGAGGAAGATTCGTTAAGGTTTTAATCGGTTCCTCCATAGTCAAATGTCGCATTCTAGGCGACACTTAGAGCACATGAGGAAAAGGGGATGATTTCTGATTTCGCGACATCACTGACTCAATCGCTCATGAGTTGACAAGAAGGGAAGGGAAATAAATAAATGAAGCAAACATGGAAGATACTCACCGTTCATTGGCATTTCATCAATCTGCGTTGCGTAGTATTGTTCGATATCGCGCAGGATACGAATGTCGTCTGATTTGACGAAATTGATGGCCACACCCTTACGTCCGAAACGACCCGACCGACCGATGCTAAATTCATACTGCTTATGGGAGGGCAACAAACACCGTGTATCGAAAAATGTTCAGCTACTCTATAGAAATATCGGTACTTTTATTCCACATTCAAACAAAAAAACATGAAGAGCGGAGCAAGCTAACTCCTTGGAAAACCCTTCTATGAGTCCTACCGAGAGAATTAGGCGGCTAATTTCCTGGTGCTTATAATACAAACTGCACGAAATTTATAAAAGCGGTCTAAGCTTAATTCATCTAGCTTCAACCTCTCAGATCTTATTTTTAATAGTTGCACTCCTAAGCACTTCACCACTGCCCAAATATCACGAAACAACTTAAGACTTCGTGTATGTGAAATGAGAAAAAAAGTTGCTAAGCACACTCACACGCAATTATAAAAAACTTTCTAGGATCACGACCAGCAGTAGCAGTACCACTTGCCGTGAATCTCTAAAGCACTAGCACAAGGGGACTTCAAAAAAGATCAACAGCATCGTTCCCTCCTTTAACTGAACTGCTCACTAAGCTATCGGAAGCTTCTTATAATGCAATAGAAAACTTTAAAAAAGGCTAACCGATGGATGTAAAGCTCTCGATTGTTAGGAAGGTCGTAGTTGACAACCAAAGATACTTGAGGGATATCCAGACCGCGTGCAAACACATCCGTCGAGATCAACAGACGGCTGAAAACGGTGCCTTCAAGTTAGAAAAACTCGAAGTGTAGAGTCTATCCCCTATGTTAAACAGCGAAGCACTAAACATTGGTGACTGAAGCACTGGAACGGGAAAATAATAACTGCTTCCCTCCTACTAGAAACTGTCGAGTTTTCAGAACAATATAGCACAAACGCTATTCTCCTCCCTCCTTCAGCATTACAGGTCCAAAGGAAACCACCACGGAAAACGTTTGTAGAATGATGACAAAAAGAAATGCTCACCTGGTTCCCGAGCGAAACTCTTTCACGATAGCATCTCTCTCCTTTTGCTCCATATCACCATGCATCGCCGACACCGTGAAATTAGCTTCCTTCAGTTTCTCTGCCAACCAATCCACCTGTAGACGTGACTCCACTTATAAACATACAACATGCAAACCCACAATCTACAAAATCTTTTTTATATCGTGCATGCACCTAAGCGCATCTCTTACTTAACTGCCACGCTTTTAATCACAGATAACAATGTCGCTGGTGGTCAGAGAAATTCATCACGTGCTCGCTCATCAATACAACAAACCAACCTGGAATTTCACCAATCCTCTCGCAGAAAATATCAGATAGCTTGAAACTTCCCTTCATCAAACCCAATCACATGACCGACTTAACAACTAAAATGGGATGCATATAAAGTACCTTTCTTCGGGTATTGCAGAAGATAACTGCCTGCGTGATGGTCAAAGTGTCGTAGAGGTCGCACAGTGTGTCGAACTTCCACTCCTCTCGGTCAACAGCCACGAAGAACTGCTTGATGCCCTCCAACGTCAATTCATCACTGCAATAACCTACCAGTAACAGCGATAATCTCTTCTGGCAGATCTCTAGCAAGTCTGAACTCATTTAGCATTTCTCCAATCAACTTTCAGAAAAGCTCTTTTCAATGAACAAATTCCCCTCAAAATGCACATGGCGACAGAACAACACTACCCATATCACAACTCTTAACAAACGAGTGAAAATCAAGAGGCATGCAGAAGTTTTGATGAATCCCAAATATTCCGTCTAAAATGATGTAAACTAGCCTACAACTGTCGCAATCAATTGCAACTGAAAAAGCAACCGTTTGACGAGGATTCTGATCGGGTTGGTCATAAACTTGCTCGTCATCTCGAGAATCTCGTGAGGAAGGGTTGCCGAGAGTAGAACAACCTGTGCACCTGGCGGCAGATAGCGATATATGTCGTAGAGTTGTTCCTTGAATCCTTTGTTCAACATCTCATCCGCCTCATCCAACACGAGCATCCTGATGCTTCGCGTTCGCAGATTACGACGGCGGATCATATCTCAAATAGTCGCTATCAAACGCAATAAACCCTTTGTCTACAGATTACATATTAACAGATATATGAACCGTTCCGGTTGCTGTCGTTTATCATACAGAAAGTATATCCACGAATACCACTGATTCACTCCACAGTCACTGAATAAAATGGAAGAATGAAGCTTTAACGCCCTCCAGTGGGATGAAAACTTACAATAACCTGAGCTCTACCTCTTACCATCCCTTCTGGAAGCCTAAAAAATGCCGTAAACAAGCATCTATACTACGCATGTTAGCTGTGACTTACCAGGGAAACTTAATCACTCTATGTGGTATATATACAGTTACTTCGACTTTTCCCGGTCCGAGATGCTACTTCAATAGAACGGCTGCAGTAATACTGTTCTAGCTATTCAGTTCAGAATAAGGAACAAACAAACAAAAACAAACCAAATACTCGTCCAGGAGTACCAGACACAACGTGCTGCCCGTAGTCGAGCTTACGAATATCCTCTCCGACATTCGTCCCACCGATACAGGCGTGACACTGCACGTTCATATAATCGCCCAATGCCAGTATCACCTGAATTCACGAAACATCCGCATATTACTTGCAAGACAACTGACCAAATTTCTACTCAAAAGTTCGAGTACAGAAACGAAGTATCCGCTGGATCACTTATCCCTTTAGGCATCCAGACAATGAACAGAATGCAGTGTTGCATGGAGCCATGTTAAGCTTTCATGAGCAATGACAATATCCAACTTGTATTCCGAGTAGAAATAAAGTAAAAAGAAGGAGCAGCAATGGAGTTTTTATATAGTTGCCGAGAAGACTGAATGTGTCTAAATTCTAGATAGCACTTCGTTGACGGTATTAGAACACTTTCGAAATATCATAAAACCCAATCATTGCCAAGAAAACGACCAGCCTCGGCTTTTCGACGTTGAGAATAAATTCTATTCGGATCACTGGTTGCATAAAATGAAACAACTGCTGCGAACGAACGTATTACATTCAGAAACAACGAATGCTTTCTAATACACTAATTTCCTTCTGGCATGCCTTATGTCTCAAAAAGAAACCGTAGGCGACGAAGTAGAAAGAACACCTTTTGTATTTGCGAGGCCAACTCTCTGGTGGGAGAGAGGATGAGTGCCTGTGTCTCACGAATCGTCGTATTCAGTCCCTGCAGCACGCTGATGCTGAACGTAGCTGTTTTGCCAGTACCCGACTGTGCCCTGAACGGTGTACATGTATCTTCATGAATCAATCAGTCGATTAATATCATTTACAATACAACCGTATATGCCACTACAAAATCCCATTCCACTAACTTCACATTCGAATTCACTTTATGGGGTCGTCGGGTATTTCACCCTTAACACTTTATGCTCTTACACTATTTTCTCGATGAAACAGCCAATGTTATCAGTATAAAACAACCAATGTTATGTTCTCAGATATCTGTTGACAACTATGATCTCCTCACCGTGTAAACTACCAGCATCATCGGATCTCACAGAACAGATTCCATAGCGATGATGGCAAATACAGTAACTTTATCATCTATATCTAATTCCAGATAGGCAAAATGGGGTTCCATAAAAGAAATGCAAATGTAATGATACTTACTGTGCGATGACATCGCGTCCTTTTATTATCTGTTTAATGGCACGCTGCTGGATGGCCGACGGCTTCTCGAAACCTGAAAATTATCGAGTCCGAGGGGATCACCTGAATTTACATGATCTGCATAGTCACAAAATCCCTCATCCAAAAACGCTGCAATTTCCTTCAATTTCGCTGGTATACTTCAAAAGTGTTATTAAGGAGCATATCTACTTCGCAAACAATTAACCTCTCTTATCGCCATAAAAAATCATTGCACCCTTGCATTATTTGTCTGCTTACAAATCTAACAAAGCGGACTGAATATCAGCACGCAGACATACTGCACATTAGCTCTATCGCCCAATCAACAACTCTTCAATAAAAGTGACGCTGGATTTGCTGGATTCCTTGAAGCGCATTATCTCTTCACCTGCAGAAAACAGAAGTGCTCTTAAAATAATATCCGACTGCATATCAACAACGCTAGTAACGTCCACCTAACTGCAGAAAACGTGAAAAGCAAATTCAATAACGTTTCATTAGACATTTTTATTCTCAGCAATCATGAGGCATGAATATTTGCGGTTTTACAACCAAAACTGCCCGGTAAACATTCATAAATCGCAATTATTCATTACATTACCGTGTGGTGAAGGATGAAGTGTGCGTCGTTGCCGGGTACGGCAAATGCTGATAAAAAGAGTAAGGGGGACATAAGCGCCGCCTGCTATGCTCACAATGGTGCGCATAACTCTAATTTAAGACTATAACACAGAGCAAAGATTCACTAGAATAGCCAATGCAACATTACCATATGCGTAAATGCCGCGAATAAGTTCCTCCCTGAGGCCCATATCATCGAAAGTTGGCGCCACATCAACTTCCTCAGAGGTCTCGAACTCCACATTTGACAAATCTTCCGCAGTGGGCTCGATCTGCTTTCTTTTGCGAGCGGCTGCCATTATGTTGATGTGAATGAATGCACCGATAAAACCCACTCACTGCAATGCACAACAATATAAGTGCAAACTTTCATAATGGGCAAATCAAATAGCGTATCACCTTGCAATAAAGAACAAGATTTATAAAATCCATCAACAGATATGAGAATACAATAAATGCATTTGTGATATCCTTTTGTAGAGAAATAATATCTATTAAACGATGCGCGATTGTATATGACGTAATAATTTGCGATGTATTACAAAGTTTAGTGGTTATCTTGAAATGGTGGAAATTTGGCTTCATTGGCCTTAAACTGATTGAAATTGGGATGGAGACTGAGTATGGCACTTGCCAGCTCCTTCCTCCTTCATTACTGCACACTGTGAAATGATTTATTTTATCGATTCAATCTGTAGCCCTAAAAGGTTAGATGGACTAGAATTTCACTTATTTAATATGAAGCCCTATGGGCAACAGTTGGCCTAAACTGCTCTCGTGTATATCTGTTACGAAAGATTACAGAAACGATTCTCGCCTCGAACTCTTTACGTTACATACATCTCCACTGCATATAGAATTATATGTATATATGTGTATATTGTGTATATATAAATTATACATACATATACATATATACACACTTATATATATACATATATATATATATATATATATGTCTACATATATATATATATATATATATATATATATATATATATATATATATAGAAGAACCAAATATCGCCTTCCATTCCTCCCCCTCCAAGAATGTGGAAAGAATGCAATCAGCTGAGAGTTATGAGACCATGGACTGCAGCAGGAATTCCAAAATGACCTAGAAGAGAAACAAAAAAATTCGATAACAAAGAGGCTAATATCAATAGGCTGAAACGCCGAATCAATCAAAGACTTCGTCGCTGAGTGAATCGGCGTTATCCCCTACTTTGAGACACAGCCTTTCCCGTTTTTGCCGTAAAGTGATGCCCGAAACCTTCCCTCTCCTCATCTACTTGACTGCGAAAATCAGCGATTGCCTCACATCCTGAAATACAATACGCGTCGACAGCCAGCACCAGCAGATATGGATGCAAAACAAGAGTGCTACAGAAACAATTGTTTCGCACTTCTGTAGTTCTTTTCGTACAACCGAGGATGACTGGAGTAGAGACGAGATGTGGACTGATAGCCCCCCCCCCCCAAATGAAAGGCAGGTAGGAGGGATTCCCTCTTCAAACTGATCCACGGGTTGTTGCATCATAAATAACACGGTCAAAATGGACAACAATAACAACAACAGCCAGATGATACAAACTGTCACCTAACGGGCAATCCACACAGCCATAAAAACGATCAAACCACATTTCGTAATCGACGTTTACACTAACTCATCGAGGAAAAAGGCGGTATTGCCAGTGGAGTCTGCATGACACGTTGGACATTTTCGCCCATCCCTTCTCTCCCGGCAATATGCCAATGTGTTAACATTCTCAGTTTCTGATAAAATCTACGTTCGAGATGTCTTAATAAGTAAGTTCCTGTTTATGGGGCTAGAAAACCACTCAAGGCCATCGTGAAAAATGTTTGGTCACTGTTTGTTAAGGGCACTGGGCTGTAAAATAAAACAAAGCCAGAGGAATAGTGATGTTCACTGAGATAGAAAGAGTTGACGTCTTCCTTTATCAAAGCAAGCAGTCAAACATCACTGCAAAGCTTGATGAGCCAAGCATTATCCAAGAAAACACCGCCCCACCCACTCCAATACTCAGTCGTCAACTGACCTCAGCGGCTATACTTTGAGTTTTCACGCATATCGGTGAAAATGTCCCCCATTTGCCGCATAACACAACAAATACGATAATTTGAAATGCCTCACGTCCTGCAGCGTATTTCATTTAAAATAAAATCACACAAAAGAAACAGCTGAAAATTCTCCATTACAAATACTGCAATACTTTTTGGGCAATGCTTAGAAACGTGTTGACATGGATGGAGGGGGGGGGACGAGGGCATTTCTGCCTGAAATTTGGCCGGCTAATGCAGGGATACGAACTGTATGCGAGGGCGAGATCAAGATTGTGTTTTCAGTGGAGTTTCTTGCTTTCCTTACTCATTTAAAAAGGTTTGCTGCGACACGGAAGATGTTATTTCGTTCAATATCGCTATAGTGCATAATGTTGGCTAATAGAAATTATAAGCTCCCAGCTGGGTTTTCTCAGAGGACGTTATGAAATGCCGTGGAGTGTGATGTAATGTTCGGAGTTCACCGTCATCCACCTTTGAGGTCACTGTGACGAGAACCCCTGGCAGAGATGGTGCACTAATTTTGGATCATAGCTGCTCCAAACTTCTGAAATTCCCAGCTTTCACGAAGCAGGGTTTCTGACCGCAAGTCTTCCTCGCCAAAGTTCCACGCCACTGTTCTCCCATCGACCGTTACCGGGGAAGACAGGTGAGCTTGCCCATCCTGCGAGAGATGTTAGGAACGCAGATCTTGCCCCTCACCACCTAAGCAAATTCCCCATGTAGCCGGTGCGTAAGATAGTCATGTAAGACTGTGGGTTCGAACGAGAAACGCTGAAGGAAACATCACGCATAAGTGTTCGTGAAGGAACAATATTTATTATAAAAGTCAATACTGAGTTACAGTGGGCATATTCTGGAAGCTCAACGGAAATCTGGATGTGCTGGAGTTAGGTGAGTTTAACATCGATCTCTTATAAAAAGACTCGTTCATATGCGATCAAACAAAGTATCAAGATTTGATAGAATTAGAGATACATCTCTAATGCTGAGAAAAAACCAGATCGAGCAAAACACCCTGAGGGATAGAAACTGTTAAATTTGACAGCCACATAGACAACGAAGAAGCGAAAAAATACGCAACGTTATACTCTTCAGCCCTATATTGCAAATGCCTTGAGCATCAAAATTCTTTGAACTTTGTATTCGCACACAACTTAATATTGGAAATTTCATGTTTTCAGTATGCTCTTCGTAAAAAACATTCCAATAGAGACTCATTTAATGACAGTCATAGTGTAATCAATTCCCCGAAGGAAGAACAGTGTACGACAAAGAAGGCTTAAGACACTGTAAAGCCAAACACTTTTATGCTAGCATTTTCTTCCTTCAAGAGTACCGTCAATACCTCAGCTGTAAAATCAACGATGGTGAATTTTGTTGGCTGTCTGATTTCTTCTGAACTACCTTTGATCGGAACCACTCTACTACTGCTCATCTCTACCCTAGTGAAAATGTAATGGAAATTGAGTGGCAAGATGGTTAGACAGGATTTCCGAACTTCTATACTCGAAATGGTGAACTCAAAACTCAACGTCCTTCTAAAAGGCCTCTCTTACAGTAAATCTGAGATCCACATTCCACTATTAACCTCTCGTTCTATTCCAAAGTGTTAATCAAAATCCTGTTTTGAACGCGAACGACGTTATTTAACTCGAAGCAAGCACTCCATTAAAAAGGATCCTTCTATGGCGCTATATCCTCTTCTCTGTGCAAAAATATGTTGCTGCTACAGACAAATGACTCAATTATGAATTTGAGTGAAATCTTGCAGGGACTTTGTCTATGACCGTAATGCTATGCAGCTGGTATATGTCGGCGTCTCTTGGACGACGTTATGTTACAAGCGAATCGCATCGACTTTCATCTTGTTTAAATCGGCGTGTTAGGCACAGCTACACAATTTTATGAACTATATAAATCTGTTTTTCAATATTTTTGTTGATTTCTTCCGGTCTTTGATGCTCAGTTAGGTTATAGACATAATATAGTGGGTGGAAGTGAACGATTGTCAAATCTGTAGCCTATGAGGTTGACGATTGAGTATAAATTCCATCGTTCGAGGATAGATGTGACTTCGTTTTCTTCGACAATTTTTTCATTGAAAACAGGTAGAAAATAAAATAAAATAAGTTCGTTTCCACGATAACAAAATATCAAAAATCACGGCACAAAAATTGAGTCGCTGCAAAATGGCCTGAAATTGTGGCACGGGATACTTGTTATTCGTCTCTTCACATCAGTCACCTCAAAATGCAAATTTCTGCCCATTTATTAGCACTTACCTAGATGATCCATCGTTCTCACCACTTTGCATAACTGTGCCCCTCACGTTCAAGTTGGAAATTACGAATTGTTGTTACTACCCGTGTCATGCTTTAATATTGTTTATCTTTGGATTTCGAATGAACTATTGCCAAATATTATATATAAAATAAACTTTTTTACTTCTATATGGTTTGCATTTGGGCACATCGATAGGGAGAAGTAGCGTTATGGTTAAGATCACAGGCATATTATGAAGGTATAGGGGAGTCCCCCTTCCCTTCCCTTCCACTGAAAATGAATATAACTGTTAAAACTTTTCATATGCTTCTATCTCAAAGCAGTTCTTGTAAAGCATTACGTCGATTGATTGCTTGTAGATTGTTGTTTATATATTATGAACCCAAGTACTGTTGAGGGGAACCCGTCAATGCAGATGTATTCATCGCTGCATTGACCTACCCTATTTCAATTGCCCTCATTTCATAGCGATAAAGTTTTAAATAAAACAAAGAGCATACATATAGAATTGCAGCAGCAATCAAAACAGATGCGTTATTATTAGCACATTCATGTAAAGTAATATCATATGAGGTCGAATATATTATTTCTTAACTTAATATCGTTACAAATGAAATGTCATTAAAACCATAAAGATAACTCCTCTGTCTTGATGACTTTCAGCCAGGCGATCCTGAATTCTGTTATCTCTGAAGGGAAATTTATTGAACGCATCGTTCAGCACGGCAGATTTTGCTTTCCAACTTGGGGATCACTCGAGTTTCTCATTTCCGGACATTTTATCTAATCCATCACTCCATAGGAACTTGCACATGATTTCTCCACCTGTGGAGATTCTTATGAAGGCATAGCGAAAGTTTACATCCGTTTGATATATCCTATTGAGTCGGAACCCTGTTCTATGCGAAGATTTAAATAGTCTAGCATTTTATCGTTTATACCATCTTCCCTGACGTGAAACAAGTATTCTTATTTTAGCCATCTAGTTCCACTCATATAAGTGAATGCTCAAGCTGTGTGATGTTACAATAGGCAGAAAACAACGTTCCGTTTTCATTAATAGTGAAATCTCTTAATTTTCTTACAGAGTTGAGTTTTGCAGTTGTGATCAGTTGAACGTCTAAGCCACTTTAATGAACATCGATGCTGAGAATAGTCGAACTCGGTGATTTTCAAGTAAATTATGGGCAATTTACAAGAAGCTGAATTTTGAACGCTGTTAGAGTACGTTTTATCAGCCTACTCTATGTTTTTATCTCTTATGCGCAACTTTTTAAAGTGAGTCACTCACATCTGATGATATCGACTCAATTTAGAAAGTTGCCCATAGGTGATAAAAACGTACAGTAGGCTGATAAAGAGTATTCGCAGCAGGATTCATAATTCAATTTCTTGTATATTGCAGCTATAATTTACTCGAAAATCACTACGAATAATGAATATCACTCATATGTTTGTGTAGATGTAATAATATACTCGAAATTGGAAAGCGAACGCAAACGTTTATTTGCAAAGTTTTGAGGAAACAAACTTACAAATGTTCAGTGTGAAATATTCAAATGCAAAATAGGTGATTCTGCAAATTCATAACATATATAAAAGATGATTGCCTTCCCAATTTCTAAACAGCTTCTCTTCAAAAAAGGGAAATGGGGAAGAAGAAAATTTTGCAGTGAAGGACTTATAAACGTAGTAGTACGATGTATATGTGTGTTGCTTTCATGGCGGAAATGACAGTCTGTTTGCAAGGAAGATCGATGCGTGATCTCTATTAGTGAATGGCGTTGTTTTGTAGCAATTCATTTATAGTGCTGTACACATCATTTTGGACATTTTACCCCGTGATATTAATGAAAGATGAGTTATTCTAGTTGCTCGTTTGTCTATCTCAATGCTCTGCTGTTTTTCAAATTAAGTCATACAAATACTTTCAGGGATCTATTCAAAGAATGTCCCAACGAAGGACCACCCAAAATGATGCAGACAATACCTCATGGAGGAAAACGGTCAGCATATTTCTTCGTATAACATTCTCTTCTATTAAAGCATTAGTTTATTCTCTCCGTATATTTATTTTCTCTCTTTTTTTGCGACAATTCTTTTATCAAAAAGTGAAGAAAATATTTTCAAATGTTTTTTTGCAACAAAATCTTTTGCTTCCAAGAAAACATTTTAAGGTTTTCTGCGAAACTTCCAAGAACCCTGGCATCTAGGGCACTTTAGGACTTACTGAGTCCTTCCCCTCTCCATTTCATGTCTCATAACGATCATATCACTGGGCAACTCAAAATTTGCCTTCCAAACTGCAACAATTTTTTCTTCTGAAACCAAATATATGGAAGCAAAGAGCTCATTCATTGAATGAGCCTTCAGATTGATAGCTTCAATTTTTCAGAGGTGATATTTCGGGGTCATCAAATCTTAAAACGCTTCTATGAAGTTTGAAAGATGTTTGAAGGTTTTCAAGGATAAGAACCAAATTGTGAAGCAGCAGCGAACGCATGCTGAATGCGATTATCAGATGCGAGCACTGTGGCCACTTCCAAGAACAATAACATTTCAGATTTGTCCGGCACTGCGTCATTTCTTCCTCATATCTGTTCCCGAATCCCCCCTCACCTCGTTCCCTTTTTTTCTTCCCCACTTGCTTCCTTTCCCTCAACGCAGTTGAAAAATGAGCAGGTCGTTTGCTTCGATTTGAAATCAAACTTTCATTTGCTATTTATAGTCTCGGAATGTGATCAGTGATAAGAGCAGGGTTCAATTAGAAATCCTTGGGTCATTGACTGAATGCGGCGTTGCAGCTGTCCAAAGCATTTGTAAGTGGCAGCGAGTGGCCAGACAAGGACGAACTGCTGGATGTGCTGTATTGGGGCAAGCAAGTGCTAGCGTTTCTTATTGGCATATCTTGGGGTGTTATCCCACTTCATGGATTTCTTGCTATTCTTCTCTACGTCTTCATTTCGACGGTTACAGCTCAGCTCTACGTAACCAACTTTCAGAAGGTAAAATGCTTGGTTGTTCTTGAGGCTAGTAACCCTCTCCCAGCATAGTGCACTTTCTTTGACAGAGGAAGAAGCGACTTCCCCCCTTTCCTTTCCCCTCCGATATCAAAAATCTGCCTCCCACCTTTCCATCAAAATGTCCCTCCACGTTTTCCTCTCACCATCCCTCTCTATTCGCTCTAGTTTGGTAAGAAGCATTGATAGACTTCATGCAAACTCTATTGAATAATATTTACATTTGCACGCTTAGTCAAATGTGTCTTAAGTGTTCTTCTACTATTTTGCAGACTCAAAACCTTTTCGAATGAGTGCTGTTCAGAGCATGCGCATAAACATATAGAACCGAAATTCTTGGGCAATGATGGAAAGGGGAGAGGGGAAGCGAAGGTGTGGCGGGAAAGGACGCTTTTTCTTGTCGATAGGGCGTGTTGTGGAAGGCGAACGATGGATGGTGGTCTTTTTTCTGCAATCTTCCTTCTGTTATCGTTGTTCTCGTCTTCTCAGCTGCTCCAAGTAAAGAGGCGTGATCGGTTGGGCTTAATGTCACTGCTGAAATTAGTAAATCATCAAGAGAATCTTTAAAGGATTGAAGTGCATCGTTCATTTCTAAAGATCGAACCAAAATTATTGCCGAGCTATTTGAATGTAATTATAAAAAACGATGATTTTGATGGATTTGTTGGCGAATTTGTATTTGTTTAATTTTATAGTCGATTAGTGTAATTATTCAAATATGTGTGCAATTCTATATGTCGAAATATATTGAAATGTGATATATTAATATTCAGATGGATGGATGTTTAATTTACAGATGGATGAGGACACACTTGGAGGTTTTTGGGAGTTGGCAAAGGAAGGTTTTGGTGCGGCGTTCGCAACGTTTATGGTTGCATGGATCGGTGTTTATTCGGCTGTTCATTTTGATTGAAATGCTTTCAGATGGAATATATGCTGATACTGCAGTCACCACAGCAAAATGTGAGCGCCGTTTCACTTCGAGGAAAACCAACCATAAGCATATTGGCAGCACTTTAGCATCTGCTTTCTATCGATGATAAAGAGGTTGAAGTGCAGCGTTTTATGAAGTAGGAATGTGCAAGCATTATGCTTATACTATCAACGCCCACATCATGAAATATTACAGCAGTTTTTTAGCATTAAACCATTGGGCGTCAATATTTGTGTTGTTTGCTTGTGAATGACTCATTTGAGCCGGATTTTCATGTTTTGTTGAAGTGACACCCAATTATTGAATTGTTCAGAAATAATATAAATTATATACGAGCTTTCTTTATTTTTTCTTTAGAAACGAAACTTGTTACAGTCATCGTTTATAGCAGAAGCTCAACTTTTGGATTCTAAAGGAATATGTTACTTTCTAATAGTTCGTTTAATATCGCTTCTGCATTAATAGAATGTATTTAGTTAAAAAGGGAGGGAAGAGGGGAGAGTAGGGATGAAATGTTATCTAAGCAATGCAATGCAATAAAAAACTATTATGAGAATTTGATTTTTTTTAACATTTCTTCAGCTTAATTGCTTGAATGTGGGATTATTTTTTCAGACGTTTAGATGTATTACATCTTTTGGGAATATCGTTAAAGAGACGCGGTAGCGAAATTTCGAAAATATTGACCGCTATTCACTGTGTTCATATGAGGCATTTGCAGAATGCTTAGAATATAGTGATGTTCAACGGGGTTTATAGTGGAAATCAATTTTTTAGTTGTTTGAAGATTCACATTTTTATGCCGAATATATCGAAATCTCTTGATCGATGTGAATTGATTCTTTCTTCGATTGTTTTTTGCTTTCAAATTCTGAAAGTCAATTTCAATTGAGGGTGGTGTGCTCTTTTTTTCAAAGTAAAATACATTTTCATAGATGGAAAACTATTGTTAATGGAAGTATTATTTTTCCTTATTGCTGTATGAATTTATGCATCGATGCAGAGAGGGGTTATCACTTCATAATAATCCCTCTTTATGTCTCTTTTTGTTTATCAATAGCTCATTGTGATGTCTCTTTTTGTTGTTTTTATTTGTTTTATTAGGAATCTTTTGAATGTGGATGACCGATCATCATTAATGATATATTCCGAGAACGTATAAGAAAGGGCACAATGCTTCACCTTATTTGGTGGAGTTGAATATTTCGATAACCAATAGCAAAAATAGTGAAAGGGATAAATTCATTGCGAATTGATTATTTCCGAGTGATTCTCTTCGAATTCTTATTTTTGCTGTTAATAAATTGTAATTTCTAAGAAGTGATGCCATCACTTCAAAAAGTTTCTCAGTGTTTGAGTGACGTTTATGCTAAGATAAAAGTCCTCTTTGTAATAGTGATATCATTGATTCTAATGTGCGTTGAACGATGGCAGATATGATTGTGCTTTACATGAAAATTTTAAGGGTTGTTTAAGAATGGTCATTGTGTACTGCTCGAAACTAGCGAGGTGGGATTATTTTGAAATAAAGCTGCTGTTTCAACTTATAGCTGAGTTCATTTGATATCGATAATTACTGAATAAGGGAGGGGGTTCTTATTTGGTGATTTCAATGTTAATCCAGGTCTGAGGATTTAGCGGTTGAAGGAGCTATCAATGTTTGGGACAACTTGTGAGGTTTAATGGAAAACTTCTTATGTTGGGCTACTTCGTTTCTACTTTTCGTTGCGTTCTCTTCTCTT
Organism: Baylisascaris procyonis; assembly: GCA_037389465.1. NCBI lineage: Eukaryota > Metazoa > Nematoda > Chromadorea > Rhabditida > Ascarididae > Baylisascaris > Baylisascaris procyonis. The sequence goes on from JAZARR010000082.1 coordinate 894,040, forward strand.
CACTCGATGCACCTATATTGAGGGTTGTTGATTACGGGTGCACGATGATTTTTTACATGAGAGTTGTTGTTTGAACTTCGTTTATGCATGACTGCTTGTAGCATCGCATTTAAAATATTGCAACTAGGTGTATATCCGGTCGGTGATATGTCATGTAATCCGAGTCGTATGTAATATCTGCAAATTGGCATATGGAGAAACATTTATTGCTCGACAGATCCTCCGTCTATTATTGAAATTGAAATGTTTGAAATTCTTGAACTTGTATTTCGACCTGTGGAAGGCAAATCGGGCATCGATTGAATTTCTAAAATGCAGATTCCAGTTTCGCATCATAGCCATGATTCCATCTAGGCATGGTCTCATTTACCTCGCAAGGCTCATAGACCACAAATTGAAGAGGAATGGATGAGAGCTGAGTGATTGAGTGATTGAAATTATCGGGTTATGAATCGAAAATTGGAAGTGTTTGATCGTTTTGTAATGTTCGTCGCTAGGAAGATGGGAATCGCCGCGTTGGTGGGTTAATGCTCTTGGCCAAAAGCATTATCTTTCAATGGCCGAATAATAAGCGAAATGATTCTTGTTAACGGTAAAGGTTTTGTTTTCAGTTGTATTATCGTGAAGAATGTTTTCTTTATGTTTAACACAGATGTTGCATTCGTTACTTTTGTTTCATAAAGGAGAACATTTAACGGTTTTTGGTGTTTCATTATCAATAAGGCGTAATTTCATCGCCTAAATTGGACCTACTATGTTTGCATTGCAACGATTATTCGACCTATTTTTTTTTTTGCTTATAAAGAGGAGACAAGATGGCTGTTTAATATTATAGTGATGATTATTCTAGGTATAAAAGTTTAATTTCTCCTTTATTTCTTTATTTAATAATTCCACTCAATTCTTTTATCTTTTTAGAAGTATTAAGTTTTCTATGAAAGCGTTGTATTGAATCTAAATGAAATTGAACTAAACGCTTTCAAATCTTGAAATAGAATGTTTGCATGAGGGATTTATTATGTGGATTATCCTATTGTAACTTTATTCATTAGTGCTTCATTTGTGTGCTAGTGCATTTTGTAAGTATTCACGGAATTGCTTACCATTTGCCGGATATACGATCACAAAATATATAAATCCGTTTGAGATGATCAACCGGGCTAGTGAACAAGGGACGTTAAAGATGTGTGTTGCATAATTCTAGACCTTTAAAAGAATTTAAATTTTAATTATATTCGATTATGAAAGCTCGGATGTTTTATTTTGAGTATTTAGGAAGTAATGTATTGGTGTGCACGAGCATTGTCGATTTTAGTGTGTGCTGCTATCTTCGCATCTTTATTGGTGCAAGGTGAGCTTGCTGATTATTGTTGTGTAATGATCGAATGGGTACTGCACTGTATGCCAAAAAAAGGATTTTGCGATGATTGGGAAATTTTTAAAATTGTCTTCTGATTCTAGTTATTTTTTTTTTTTTCTTTAGAGGTTACAATAGTTGAATATGTAACGTGATGGCGTCGGCCGCTAATCAGCTTTCATCCTTTCTCGAGACCATCAAAGACGAGTAGGCAATAACGATCACATCTGATACTCTTCACGGGAGTCATGTATTTATTAGCTCTAAGATAGAGTGTTCTTTATAGGGTCCGATCCGTCTATCGCGTTCGTTATTTTATCGCAGGCTTCAGATTATGATACGTCTCTTGCATTGAATTTACGCGATTCGCTCACTGCACAAGCCAACGATACAAACATAGTAAGCTGTTTTCATTTGGTAAGGGAATGATGTTACCCGAGTTGAATAGTATTTAACGCTTCGATAATGTGCACCCCACACAAGAAGTAACTTCAAGTTAACAGATAGCCATATGTGCTGTTTTTAAACTCAGTCTTGCTGAACATTGGAATGTTACTTTGAAGGAAGTACTACCAAGCGTCATTGGAGTAAGTTGTTTAATGTGCTGATTCCAAGGTGGCGTTATTGAGGAAACTAAATTTGGTTTTCCATTTTGCATGACGGAGTTGACGGCATTCAGTTTGCTGTCATATCACATTCACCACCAAACTGCACAGAGAGGATTTTGAATTTTTGACTGCTTAGTGCTTCCTTCTTATAAAATCAAAAAATTTGAATTTGCTGTGAATGAGATGCCGAAAATAGAATATATTTGCTTGCATTGTATCAAAGAGCAGTGAAAAACGTGAAAAAGAAACAAGTTGACTTATAAAAAACACCGTTTATAATCGCGACCTTGCATCAGCAGCTTTTTCTCGTAATTGGGAGGAGAGACTCGTTCGAGAGATTTTCCTCTTTTTCTCAGTCATTTTTTTCTTCTGAAATCAGAATATTATAAAATATTATTATGGTACTTGGAGGCAATCTAACTCAAGAATTATGCAGGGCGAACATGCACGAAACATGAGTGAATTTTACAAATTTTCCATCTATATTATCGATTGATTCTGCTATCATTCCCTTTATTTTTCTTCTAAAGCAATAGTTCTAAATAAAGTCACCCGGTTGCCTAAACGTTGTTGTTATATATCTTCACTAGTCGATCATTTAACAAATGTGTTATTTTGCAGAAGATTGATGTTTTTGTGAGTCACATCGATTTCGGTGATGTATATGGTGCATGGACTATTGTTCCACTCTTCAAAAGGTTGATGTTTTATTGGATTACTGAACGAATTGTTAGTAAATGAAGACAGCACTGTTGATTTATTCCATTAAAGGCGGCAATCTGAATGCAATATTTTCAAATGAGATTTCAAAATTGATTCATCACTAACGTTTATTGTCAAAAAGTGTTTTCTTATTTAAACTTCATTTATAAGATAATTGTTGACGTATTTTGCAACACCAATCATAATATACTGCAAATAAATATTCAGAAGACATTTTTGTTTAGACGCTGTTTATGAGTCTGTGATCGCTTTTTTTCTGCTCAGAGAGTGCTGTTGAGTGTAGGGCAGAGAGTGCCCTATATCCAACTCACCACAATTGGCTTACTCATTCTGAGAGCCAAAATGCGCATACTACTACAACAATAGATGATTTAGTGATTAAGGTCGATTTCGAATTTCACTTCAGTAGATCTTCTCTAATTTATTCCACTATTCCCTTTGCTTATTTCCCATTTCTAAATGTTTGCAAATGAAGTTAGGAATCCTTTTTTCAGATTGCGCAATCGGCTACAAAACAGCAGTGTCGATTGGTTGTTTTTGTGTGAGCACTCGACGGTTATCAATTTAACAGCACTTATCAACTTCCTTGATGGTTATAATCCTGCTGAGTTGCATTATATTGGAAGAGCGCTTATTGATGAAAGGTTGCATCCATTTTACTTCTTGTCAACTCCAGTATATTTGAACGTGTGAGTAAAGATTGTCTCATATCCGCCTCTTTACGAAGGGAGTGAAGGGAAGGAGAAATGGATGTTACCACCAATAGTCAATCTTTTTACTTCGTGGCTTCATCTGGAGTTTATGCATAGGTACGGGTAAAGGCCGTTGAATGTTATGGAGAAGTTACTTTATTGCTTACTGTTTTTTATGCACAAAAAGCAATCGCTTTGCACAAATGATTGTGGGATCTGTTCGTATGTTCATTGCACGATGATTTCAGTCCAACAATAATCCATCATTTCTTCGGTTATGACCGCGCACCTGAAAATCGCTTCTTATATGCGGATTTCGCTGGAGGTGTTGCGATATCGTCAGCACTCTTTGATCACATCGAACCTCTTTCTGCTGAGAAAAGGCCCACGGATTTCGCTATCGATCCAAAGCACGAGGTACCACGGTTGAAATAATTCTTGCAGCATGTTCAAGCATTATGATGGACTGCAAATGACGTAGGTAAAGAGATCCCAGATATTCCTTGCAAGTATAGAAAGAGATAAGACAGGGAGTTAGTTTTGGAAAGCGCCCTCTGATTATTTTTGGCCAATATTGGAATTAGTTGCCGCTTTCAAGGATTTTTTCTTATCGCAACACAAGCCTTCCTTTATGATACTTTCTATATGAAGTTTTTCCTATATTGGAGCCATTTTTTATGTCAGCAATATATTTTCTGCGGTGAATCGTTGCATCGGCCATTAGAGTGCAGTCTAAGAGATGAAACATCTTGTGGATGGCAACAACGCTGATAACACATTCATAAATCTATATTTTACCTTCGAAGTGTTCTTCGAGGAAACTCCTTTCTATTGTAAAGGTATCCAGCATAGTAGTCCATCATACGTACATGGTTTCTATTTGTGTGATCTTCACTGCCTCGTCTCTTATAATCGATTCTTAGACGTAGTTCGTTGCGAGCCATTTCGTGTCCTCTAGGTTTCTTCTTCATACTAAAATATGATTGTCGCCTATTATCACTAACGGATTTTTTTTTTTTTTTTTGAATTACCTGTGAAATACATTGGAACATAAGGAGTTAGCTTGATGCATTTAATAAGAATTTCATTCAGCTGTCAAGGATGTTATTCGACTCGGTTGGCGTATCGTTGACTGATGCGCCACACTTTTGTTTGTTGCGGAATGAGAGTGAGTGCATCACTCGGTTTATTGAACCGAATTATGAAGTAATTTTTTTTGCATTTATTATTGCTTATTATTTCATTCCACTGCAGTATTATTTTAATTATTTTATAGTGCTATCGAAATGTCAATTTCTGCAAGTTGTTGTGGGGAATAATGCACTTAATGGAACTACATCGAGCAATAATTGTAATATACTCATTGTTGATGAATATTGACTGATTATAAGGGGATTTACCTTCTTTTCATCTCTATTTTAGTTATTTTTCCGTTCTGAAACAGCGAAATTTTTATGCATTTTTTCTTTCCGAGGTAAAGCTTATCTCATTTTTTACGGTTTTAGTGAGTGGAGAAAAAGAAAGGACTTGTCTTCATTTTGCAATTGAAATCCTGTAAATTTATGCGTTTGTAAGCACAAAAATAGCGAAAATGAGACAGTAATGTTTAATTGCTTTCACTTCAGATGCGTTCTTAGAGTTATTGATTGTGTATGACCAACCGCTTACAATAATAGCTAATTCGTTCGCTCATTTTTCTTTTAGAGTTCAAGTTTTTATGAGGCATTTATGTGTAAGTGTTCCGTTGAAGATCGTGGAGGGGATGTTGCAGAATTGCAGTGGAGGAGTGACCAATGAGGATGTATTTTTCGCTGTGAAAACATTCAGTGGTTATCATAAAACGCGTGTTGTCGTCGTTAAACGTACATGGGCTAAAACAGTGAAATATATTGAATACTTCAGCGATACAACCGATCATTATGTGCCGACGATAGATCTTGGCATAAATAACACACAGCGAGGTGAATTGCATATTTAAATTTTTACTTATAGACAAGGGAATGCTAAATATCATATATTAGCTGGAGAATGCGCCTTTTTTCATTCATTTTCGAGTGGATGCTTTAATTGCTTTCAGATTTTATCGATTTTCATTTAGAGGTAGTGTAGTATTTCTGCGTCATTCACTTCTTGTCTAATGTCGCCCCGTTTTTCGCGGATAGCCCTTCTTTTAATGTCGCCTAATCCCAAAATACAGAGGTTGTTATCGCCTAAATGCTTTTCAATTGAAGATCTAGCAAATGTGCTCGAAACGCACTAATATCCTACTTAATTTATAAAAGTAATATTCTGTTATTTTGCTCAGGATGAGCTTAACTTCGTGTTAATTCCCTTCTCTTCTCCTGTAGGAAGAGGGTGGGAAAGGGAGAAAATAATAGCTCATGAAAATGCAAATTGCTGGTTGACACAACGATGTCGCCTAGCTTCGTTCTATCGAAACATTCCTGCATATAGAGTGCAAATTAATTTGCATTTTTATATAAGGACAAATATGTTTTTGGGTGGGATGAGGATAGTGTATTCACTAATGCTGCCATTAATTCAGTCAATCGTGTAAGTGTGCATTCTATAGTTTGCACAAAAATACGCTTTCAGGTCATTGCAGTAAAACTATTGCAATTTTGAGGCATTTTCTGCAACACGATGAAGTGACACACTCCCGTTGGCTTGTTGTCGTCGATGATGATACTTTGCTGAGGTATTTCATTTCAGATTATATTTGTGCCAAACTTTTTGCATCGGTTGATATGCCGGTTGCAATTCATTTATGGTTTATATCTGTCATATTCAAATTCGAGACTTATTGCCTCTGTAGCTTCTCAAAAATGGGCACATATTCAAGGAGTGAGGGGTCTGTACTGTTTATGAAAATGGAAAAGGAGACATGTTTTCGAGGAGGATCAGTGGCTTGGCCTGTCTGTGTTCGAGAAAATCTTCACTGCTTGGTTGCGAATGCGTTCTGACATCTTATGTTTATTGGTTGTTTTCCGAATCCAGCACACCAAGTAACGGTGCTTGCTTTTGTAGTTTTGAGTACAGGAGAGGAGGAACGAAAAGTGTGAGAAATATGCGCATTTGCATATGCGCGTGCATGGGCGAACATGCATCTGCATATACACATATCCTCTTATATCTGTTGGTGCATTTCGATATTTGAGGTAGCATAGGCGGACACCTGCAGGTATGCACAAAGCTAACACGTTTTGTTATAGGAACTATTTGAATGAAGTGGCTCCATTCAGCTGGGAACAATTATAAAACGGTGACAAATTGGCAATTAATGGTGACAATCGTGACATCGAAATAGCTTTTCCACTCTCATAAGTTCGAAAATCTTTCGAGCTTACCTGTGTTGACTGTTGGTGTCAGCTTATCGAGGCTACTCTACTTAACTAGTTCCTTAATACATTCATTTTGGTGATATTTCAAGCAGTTGTTTTGATGTACTTTTCGCTACTTCAGTGTGTTTTTAGTGAATGTTGATCTGTTTCATTAAGTGTTACGCTGCTTTTAGCAGATTGCCTACTGGAGTACAGTACTTATATGTCCAATTCTTCCCTGTTAGAACATATCATTGCTATTGAATCCGTCTTTATAATGTCAGAATTTATTCCCTGCATAGCTGGAATGAATATTTGTTTGCTTTCATTAGTGATATAGTTGGTGGGAAGAAACCTATGATGACTTTCAATGTTTTCTGCAAAACGCTGAGATAAAGTGCTGATAGGGTTCAGTAATTATTTTTGGAGTCAAAACTAGGTGCGTTAGAAATGTCACAGAAACGAGTTAGTGAAGTAGTTGTCAATGATGTGACGTTGTGCTAAATGATTTCATTTGCAGTGCTCCTCGACTCTATCGACTTCTCTCGTGTTATTCCCCGCAGAAGAAGTTGATAATCGGTGAGAGATATGGGTATGGTTTCAGTGGAGATGGCCACAGCGGGTACGATTATCCGACCGGTGGTGCGGGGTTGGTACTTTCGTATATCTTTGTTAGGCCTATATTCGTATACCTTTTGCTTATAAGATGTGTTGATCTAAGTTTGCGTTGCAGTCGATGATTTTTGCTTTATCGGGACAGTCATATTCTGTTACGCATACTGGAAGTTCGCACTGGGAAGAAAAGGGGTGGATAGGGAAGTGATCGAATCACAGATAGGGAAAGGAACGGGGAAAAAGTGATTATGCAAAACTCCGAAAAATTTTAATGGAACGTAGTATCAACGTCTCCATTCTGTGCATGTATCGCTGCATTTTCAGTTGATATCGTTATCTCCAAAAGAGCCCAATTACTCAAAAGTTTTATACTTTTTGATTGACGGCTAACACATTTACTGCAAAAACTTTACGGGGCTGCATGCGAGAAGCAGACTTACAATAAAATGTGATGCTAACATAATTTAGCAGCAAGATATTATTAATTCAACAACATCTCTTGTTTTAAACACTCACTAGGCCGTAGTAATATCAATGCAAACGTTATGGGGTGTGGAATGAATTCGATTGTTGCAAAGCAATAACTGCACTCTTATCTTCAAGATTCAGCACATTTATTCTTTTCATGTTTTCTGCATGATAGAAGTTTGATCGATCAGATCAAACTGAAGTCAGTTTGTTTGTTTACTTGATGGCTTCGAAATTATGCTTGTAATTGACGGGATTTGGTGGCGGGACTACTGAGAATGGATGCGATGCTTTTAATTTACTTTTGCAATTCTCGCGATCGATGATCTAATGAATGATGTGTTACCGTGAACATATTCGTTGCAGGATGATCTTTTCTCGGTCAGCCGTTCGGTTATTAGTGAGCAGTTGTCATTGTCCTCACATCGACTCACCCGATGATATGATTATCGGTTGGTTGCGTTTACTTGAGTGATATTGGGCACTGGGATGGAACTGACATTTCGAATTGCATGAATTGTTTAATGAAGTTGTTGCCGACATTGGTGCTGTCTCAGATTAATCGATGAAAACAGCGTTATAATCATGTAGTTTAATCAAGGAAAGAGAGCGAACTTTATGTTTTTTTTTGTGTTTTTAAAAAGAAGGGGTGGTGGATAGGAAAGGGGTGGAGTAGAAAATTTCAGGTAGTTGTAGTTCGCAGATGAGGGATTCCAGAGGAATTCGTGAAAACCATATAAATGAAAGTTCCCTCAAGGTTTTTACGGCTTTTGGGAAAAGGAGGAGGTAAAATGATTTAATGCGAAGTCTTTATTTCATATTGTTGCAGGTATGTGTGCGAGACAGCAGTCGATTCCGATCGTGCATTCTGCCTCATTCCATCAAGCCCGTCCGGTCGATTATTCATCTCTTTATTTGCAGCGGGTATTACCCATTTCATTCCACAAATTCGACGAGATCGATCCCTATGAAGTATATATGCAGAGGTTGCACGACGTTGATGCAGTACCAGCCAGCCGCCCACTGCATTTCGAGCTTTAGTCCATCGCTTTTAGGCATTAAAACACTATTCATAGTGTAAGGCCTTTGAGTTACTTGAGAATGAATAGGACAGTAATATCAGATTTACAATACTTTGGTGTATTACTGTAATGCTATATTAGAGCTATATTAGATAGTACTCCTATATATTACTGAAATGTGATAACTACTAACGATTGACATGAAGTGATATATTAGATATTTATTTGAAGTTTATAAATTATTAATATGCATTCGATACGAGTATTTTGAGATAAATATTTTGATTTTTTAATGATAATGAATAGAGAGCAAGATGGTGGTCGTATTATGCTGTTGAACTCTTTTTCCAGGTGGTGGCAATTTCTTCAGATCATTTTTTTTTTCCTTTTCCTGCATACAAAAATTGCATTTGCAACATTCGCCCATCCTAAAATCAGTGTCTTCCCCATATCCCATCTGCACAAATTATGAGATTTTTGCACTAACATAGACGACAGAAAAGGGAGGGATGAAAAAAGAAATGTTCTTTTTTTCTTATAAAGAGAGGCCCAAGGGATTCAACATTGCTGTCATTAAATAATCACTTTTGGATTATAATAAATCGATCTGGATGAATGGAATTTTTTTTTTTTTTTCAGTCTTATCATTAGATTTGCATTTGTTGATTCGACCTTTGTGATCATTATTGGTAATGATCGGTGATGATTGAATGCGATTGGATTATTTTTGTTTTTGTGGATAAAATATAACGCGAGAAAAAATTATTGTTGTTTAAAAAGGATTTGCTTTCAGCGAACGTCGGTTGATTGTATTGCTTGTGTTGTTTAGACGTCTCCTTTGCAATATAAGTTTTATTTCATCGCTTGCAAGAGTGGATCTATTTAAATTGAACGTTCTCATAATCGGATCAATGTGGGATTTGCACTTGTCTTTGGTTAGGGAAACTCTCCAATCGTTTTCGGGGTGACTTGTCGTTTTCGACAGAATCCATCGTCATTAACCGGGGGCATATTGAAATCTGCTAGGATTTTGGATAGCAGGTATGCAGCGAATAAGATTACTTTGCCCCACTCCCTCTTTATTGTTATAATTTTATTTAGCGGTTTTCGAGATATTTTGTTGCGTTATGTTTGAAATATATCGATGAGGGATTGATTATCTTGACGAATGATCTCTTTAGACGCTTTAATCTCCTAATTAAACGTGTTGTATATGTGACAGATTAAATATTTTTCTCTCATTTGTTGCATGTTGAATATATGAAGTTAACGTCTTTCGTTATATCTTGATATTGTTTTGTGCAGGTTTTTTTTTTAATTAAATTCAGTAATGGTTAAAATAGGCAAAACAAAGGAATGAAGATGTGGGGGGGGGGAGGGAATGAGGCGCGCGAAGAATAGTGTACGGTTATATTATGAGGGTATATGATGGTTGACAATTATTGAGCAATACGGACCGGATATGCTGCAGTAACAAATTTCATGTATTGTTGTTATCAGTGCAGTTGAATCCGGCAAGGAAACAGTTTGGTTTGTTAGCACTCCCCTCTCATCGTTGTGCCTTCCCTCACATCATCGCTACTTCCTTTGCAAATATGCAATTTATATAGGGGGAAATATTATCGAGAATATGATATGCTTTCGTGAAACGGTAGATATTGAATGACTGGGAAGTGATGTGGATCTCATAGCATGATGTTATCTCTAGTCTTTAAATTTCCCATAAATTTATCCTATTTGCGCCATCTCTTCATGGCGCTTATGTCGTCTCGAAGCAGTTCGTAGGGGAGGTGTTCAACTCTTGGTGTAATTTGTATTTTGTTTGGTGTTATTATTTTCTCACTTCGCATTTCTTTTTTATATGTTATGTTTTACACTACAGTGGAATATCTTCGCGTTGAGTGCATTTTAAATTCCTTAATTTCTTTTTTCATGTTATCAGTTATCACAGAGTTACATTATTTTAGATTTTTGAAGTACCATCATTGCTGATATCTACCAGGAGATTGGCTATTTGCATCGAATGGATATGGAAATTGATACCGAGTCGGCGGCTGCTGCCGTATCCGAATTATGTAAGTTGCATTTTATTTTCTCGACCACTGCAATTTGCATATCATTACAATTTAGTGGCTGTAAAGGTTAATTTAATGAACTCATTTGATATCTCATAAATGTCTGTCTCATAAATCATTTTTTGCAGCATTTTGCATATTTTAAATTTAGACCTCAATCTCGCATAAATAACCATCTTTATAGAGTGGACTAATATCGGCCTCCACTAGCAATAGACTATCATCGATTGTAGCATATCGCCGTGATTCTGCGATCTTTCATATAACAATAATCACTTGAAGAAATAAAGAGGGTCTGGGAGATATGAATTGTTAGGTGCATTGGACAAGATTGTTGATATGGTGGAGATATTATTGTTACTGGATGATGCTATCATTGATAATCATTAATCCCATCGTCAGATTCTGTTATTTAGACTTCTTTAAATGTACGGTTGGTTAGCAAGTATCAGTTATTTTTATCATATATTTTAATTATTAGTGATCGCCTCAAGCCATATTATTAGATAACAAATTGTAGATGTGCACATTGAAGTTGTGCGTTACATTATTGAGCACTGCTTATACGAAGTGAATGTCGATTTGAGATATTCTATAAAAAACAAAACTTCCCTTCATCGCACTTCTTTTTTTCAGTGAGTTTAAAATTTTGGAACAGCATCACTATTAAGCGGATCTTCTCTGGGATAAGAAGTTTTATAATTAGAGCAATGTAGGAGATTGGTGCATAAAGCAGATATCCTGAGCAGACACAGATTTCCAGGCTATTTTTCCTTTATTGGCAACGTTTTTTTTCGATCATTAGACTAGCAGTTTCTACTCCTTGACATCACAGGATGACCGAACATTCATCACTTGAGCTTCAGTTAATGAATTTAAGTTGTCTGCCATCGACCTGTAAATTGCAGTTCTAGTGAGTTAAAAATATCTGATCATTTCTGTACTTTGTCTAGAATAAATGTGACACATGAGAGATGAAGAAGGAAACCGCTGCAACTTGCGATGTCTAGCCATTGTGGAGAGGGGAAGCGTAACAGAGTTTACATGGGGATATGTGATAATTTAATCCCTCAACGGAAGCTAGGGAAAATAAAACATTCAGCTGTGCTATAATGCTGCACTGATAGAGATTGAATGATAAAATAGTTAAAAGTATTTGTTGTTAATTTCATTGTTAAAAACGAATATATTGTGCAGGTGTAGTGGACTCTATTTTTACGGATGATAGAGACGGCTGGGCACTGTGACCGTCAGTGGCGGTGAAGACGGATTTCGGTTTTGTAGCATGAAGCATTTGGAACTTGCTGAGCAGCTGATTATAACTGCCTGCAGTGTTATCATTGATGATCTTTGGTTAGTTTCATTATTTTTGAAGGGGATAATTTAATTTTTTTTGTTTTTAGTCGCAGTAAAGAAACGAGAAGAGATGGATAGAAGTGAACGGCAATATCGCCGCGATGAGGATGACTATGATGAGGGGAGTGGAAGCAATCGCTTATTGAATAAGCCATCCACCTCAAAGGTGTGTTTAGTATCGTGCTTCCCATACTTATGCTGAATGCGTTCTGCATTCTTCGCTTATACGATGACCCGATCGGCAGATTTTTAAAACACTTGAAAACAATTTATTGAGCTAACCCCTTTCTTTTTTTGAATATCTCATATTCTCGCTAACTTTAATTTGTAACTGTTGGTTTTATTTGTATGGAGGTGGCTGTGTTTAGTACAGTAAAATCAAATCTGCCTTGATTATCTTATTCAAATTCTGCAATTAGATGACTTAGATGAGTTTCCTTCTTGCCAACATCGCTGAGTAAAAAGCTTTCGTTTGCAGTGTCGCAATGGAGTGAGGTGTATCGCAAAGGGATGCCCTAACAGGTATCTGATTTGTCTGTTTTATTTCTTCTTTAAGAGAATTGGATGTTTAGGGAATCATCTCTACGAAATTGCATAGAGTTGCATTGAGCTGAATACATTTGCATTGGTTGTTTATGCAAATGTTTGTTTCTTATTATATTAAAATTGCCACTATGAATTAAAAATTTTAAAATGATACCACAATAACTCAAAATCATTGCAAATATTCGGATAGTTGACAGAACAAGAAAACTGCTGAATAGGCTTGCAATGTTGTTGTGGGAAAGGTGCTGTTGCAATTTATTATTGACACCTATTGCATTGTAAACTATAATATCATTTGACAAATGCATCGAAGTGCACCATCGAATGCACTACCAAGAGGCCGTTGTTTATGTTGTACATCCCGTGCAGTGTGAATTGCTTGTGCAAGAGCACGTGAGTTTATTGTGCGTCATAACACCAACAGAAAGCGATGGCATTTAACGCATTTACTATTGAAGCTTATTAGGCTGCAGCACCATCAACCTAGTGCAATCATCTTTAAGGTCGTTTTTTTCTTTTTTTCTTTTTTTTGAAACCTCATTGACTTCATTCTATTCTCTTATATTTAATTGTGTTGATTCCTTCTGAATACATTTTTTTCACATATGCCACATGAGATCACTTCGTTTAATCCCTTCAGAATAGCGTCACTGCAAGGTAGTGCTCCACGGATTCCATAGTCTGCTGCTGTGCGATATGCAGGCATTTTTTGGAAATTGTTGATGGATGCAGTTATACTCTTATGCATCCGAATCGAGCTCATATGAAAAGTCATTAGCGCGATCACTTAATTACGAAGTCAGCCGTTTAACAAAAAGTACAATTGACTTCAGAGTTTTATCATTAACAGTAATGATTGCTTTTGTATATTTATCAAATATTTCAGGGCAAAAGATTTACTGGAATGGAGAGAGCAGTTATGTGTGCATGGGGTACCACGGGCGAATTGCGAGTGTCGTGCAGAACAACCCTTCCAACTTCATCATTTAAACCGTTCAAGTCATCGACTTACTATGCTTTTCGCTGCATTACTCTTGCCTAAATCAACATACAAACGGGTAGGTTTGCGTTTTTCCTTAATTATCATTCTCCCTTTCTCTTACCTATTTGAAAGGGAAGGTTTAGAAGAGCAGAATTTAAATGAATAACAGGAAAAACCTTTCAGCTTTGCATACTTGAAGCCATTGCATAGGGAGATTTGTGTAATACGTTTTACTCTGAATTTCTAAGCAACATTCCATCCTAAGAGTGGGTTTATTTGATAACCACTTTCATTTTGCAAAGTTGGTGTGGTTTTTGAATGATTTGTGTTCTTATGGTATGCTAATGCATTAATAATTTCTGCATAAAGCATTTATCACCTGCCTCTAGCTACGAATCGTCGACCTCAAGCTTACCGTATCGAATATAGTGGGCATGTAGCAAATGGGCCACACGTTTGTTTAATAGGTATCATTCGATACCGGTTGCCTTAGTGTGAAGTAAATCGAAGACCGCTTGGTGAGATTGTTGTTATTTTTGAGATTACTGACAGTGGATGCTTACCGTCATATCATTGGCGTGTTTGTTCCGATCACTTCCACAAGAGCCATCTGGGCAATCAGAACGCGTTTCCTATTCTCGGTATTGGCAAGACACATGCGCAGATTCGGGAGATAGTTCGTGAACTTGGCATGGACGACGAGTTGCCGCCTAATTTTGATCAAATTTCACTCGAACCACAACGATTGGTGCCATGTTTCTCATTTCCTCGAGCTCCTGGCAAAAGGCGCTTCCAAAGCATCAACAGTCGGTGAGTTCATGAAGGCTTATCTTTGCTATTGGATTGAGCCAAAAGCAGAACTAAAGAAACGTTGGTTGGGAAGTGAGTTCCAGGTTTTGGATGTCCGCATTTATTTCGGGTATCTCATCTCTTTCTTTCACTGCTTTTCTTTGGAAGCTTTCTGAAGAACTTTTAGACCATCGATGCATTAGGATAAGCCCAACCATCCACAAGTGAAGTTATATTTTAATCTGCTTAAAATGGTTGAATCAGAGACGTTAAACGTGATGAGTTGATACTCATTAACGAGCGATAGTAGGCAGTCACACGATTATTGGCTGGAAAAAACTTTAAAAATAATTTTTGTTCATATTTGTATAGTATGAGATAGAGATTTCACATGACTGTGTGAAGTTGATATTCTCATAACAAGAGGATTGCGTGTATCATTTCACTAGTGTATGATAGATAGATGGATATCCGGCTCGGAGACCATCCTCTTTTGAATATAATTGGGTAAATACCATTTGACATTCTAATTCGCAAGCTTTTATTTTTTCTGTATTTTGCAGTTCTTGGCATTTTGTAAAATTTCCAACAAGCGGCGGATCCGTCTCCCCATGAGAGAGTTAGAGACAAAATTCAGTCCATAAATCATGAAGATGTTGACAGCTAGGGATGGAAATCAGCCGAGCACATCTCTCTTTGCTTTAGTCCACCATCTCCTTCCATCTTCCTCACAAGAGAACTTATAGACTCATAATATGTGGCTCAATGCTTCTCAATAAGTTGCAAGATTTTCTTTAATGTTTCGAATTTCTAGGTCATCGATTGCACAGTCTTCGAAAGAAGTAGCGCTAAGAGGTTTGTTCATTTCTTAAATTAATTTTTTATGTGTTTTCGTCAGTGAAATATAATATTTTAGCCGAAGGCTTGGAAGTCGCACTTATTTTTATAGGTTTATGACCACGTGTTGGTGATGTTTTTTTTTGTAGTACTTTTTATGAACATTTGCTGGCAAAATCTCTCTTGATTTTTGTGTTGCAGGAGCGTTGGGAACAGTATTGCAAGTGCATTGATATGCCTTTATTTTGATAAAGGAAATGAAGCAACATGTCAAATTAAGAAAACCATAGGTGTTTAATTACCAACAGTGACTTGAAATCTATCCAAAGATGAGGCATTCACCTGATGTTAATTGAGGAAAGAGAAGCGAACAAGACGATGCGGTGGATGGTATTTCAGAGAGTGAGAGTTTCGATGGTGGATGCGAAGAAGGCACCAGTAATTCCACTTCCATTGAGGTAATTTGATGCCTTTTTTGATGGTAATTAGTAATAACACAGATACGATCGTGATTTCGGGGAGGGCATGAAGTGCTGAATTAGTGATATCTTGGGAAAAGAGAGTGTTGCGGAGGGAACAGTTGTATTTTTGAGTGGCTTAATGTTAATTTAATGAGATTAGCATATGAGCGCTCACAAATGTAGTGTTTTTTCATGCACTCCTGCAGAAGGAACTTTATTTTGTGACATCAAAGGATTCAGTCTACTCTTTTTTTATTCACTTGGTATGATGCTGGGAGTAAATGTTGTAAGGGAGATCTTTTGAATGAATTTGTTGTAAGAAATTTCTTTGAATTTTTTAAAGTGTACATGGGATGCAGGAGGTTTGAAATATAGTCTTACAGTGCCACCACCTTCTCTCCCTTTTTAGTTCAGCTCGATTAGTGCGCTGAATTTTAAAAAAAAGGCTGTGCTAGGAGAATCGATGGCTCAGGTATCTGCATAGAAATTTCCTTGAGAAGAGGGAAAGGGTACCGAGTGACGTATGGGAGTGCTTGGACCTACTTCTGGGCCGTGCATACATGGTGTTATTTACGGGACGGATGTTAGAGAAAGTGAAAGGGAGGGGGGGGGGGGTGAGATGTTCTTTTAGCGAGACTGTTTAACCCATGTACTGATAACTCAACATTTTTCAACCGCGTGGGTACAGCCGAAGCAACAGTAAAAGTTTTTTTCTTACTATTACTTTTTGTGAAAATCTTTTGGCGAGATATTTACTAGTTTCTATGTTGCAACACGTCGACATAGTATTTGTGGTATTTCCTCGATGTTTGTTTTTTTTTTTGCTTAATACTCTCAAAGTTGGTCATCTCTCGCTTTTTTAAGTTGATACAAACATATGGATCGTAATTGAAAAATCTATGCGTTCACTCAGTCAAAATTTTATGCTCAGAGCAGATTGAGCATTGTGAGTTTATTGGTTTTTGCTTACCTATCGTTTTATTATTAATTTCGTCGACCATTTATCTATCGTCTCGTGAATCTGCACAAAATGCTGCAATTGTGTTTGTCATAAAGGGGAGAAATGAATAGATGTTTATTGTACGGTTATGAGCTGTGAAGATCATATTTATGTGGTGTGATTACTTCTCCATTCTGCACATTTACGGTCATTTTTCTGCTTTTTCAACTGTTTATTGAATGAATTTTTGAGGATACAAAGAAAAGTGAAGAGACGTTCAAAAATGAACCGAAGAAAAGGCATCATCGTGAAGGTGACCCTTCATCGGTGCATTCAAAGAAAACAAAGAAACAGACCATGTCACTACAACGATTGCTTCCAAAGGCGGTAATTTCTTATTGTCTTTAATAAAACCTTATTGCTGACCTTACTAACCGCCTTGTGCTAATTGATTCCAATTTCGTTAGCAATCTCGGATAGCAGTCATCCTTCACTCGAGGATTCCTCAACGACTCCATCTATATCGTTGTTGTTCTAAAGGTAGAATCGAATCAAAATATTGCAATTATCAGTCTATCAATAAATGACTCGTGTTATTTCGAAGAACGATTAAAAGACTGCTAAAAGGGCTACGAAATGTCTGTTAGTTTTCACTCTTATGCATCATTCATATTTGCCTTATACAGAATTCATCGGAATACGACACCATATGATAAGGGATGTCGGTGTTTGTGCATGTATTCGTTTGTGTGATACTTGGAGAATTGTTTGGCTATGTGGCAGCCATTGGATGCGATTTCTCATTGTTTTAAAGTGATTCATTGCTATGATCGAGTGTTTGTTAATTCCAAAAATTCACTCATTAAACGGAAGGTATCCGAAATTTTATTGCAAGATGTCACTGATTTTTTTCAACTTGAAAATGATATTTTCCATATAGGGAAAAACCAGCACATACCTCGAAGAATATAAATACCAAAAAACGAATGCCTATCTACAAGTTATTATTAGCATTTCATATTCGCACATATTTATCTATTTAAAATGCAACAAAATTAAGGGTCTACCTTGCGCGGTATCAAAATGCACTGCACGTGTTGGTGATGAAATGTACGAAATGGGTATTCGCAGAGAAATCCGCTTCTTTGGTCTGCCGTTCTCTCAGGAAAGTGCCACTCGATGGATCCTCGCATGCAAGAGGGATCGCTCCACTCGTCAATATTGGATGAAACGTTTCAGGTGTATGGCACGTGCAGGTTGCTTCTTCAATCGTTCTCTCATCGCATTTTATTTTAACTGCGTTTTAAATATTTGCTTCAGTTGTGTGTGAATATATTCCTGCTCCATTATTTACCTAGCTGGATCCTCTCTTCGAAGACATAAGTGGGACAGCAACGCCCTTGGCGTTGTGACTAACTAGGCCATACGTCGCCTCCACAAACTACGAAACAGCCCTCGACCCTTTTCCACGAGGGACACTGGCCTTGAGTGCATCGTAATACGTTCAACAGTTATTCGTAAATTCGTACATTTAAATGCATATACCTGCATGTATACTCATGTATAAGTTTATGTCTGCATATATGAGGGCAATATTTTTGTGTAGGTAAAACGCTATCACGTTTACCATGTCCCTCCGAATGATGTATCAAGTCAAGGGTATTTTTATAAAGAAGTTACGACCTATACTGATATATGCGCAATAATCTTCAGCTACTTATTTTACGGCTTGTTTTACTCTTCTTGCTTTTGTTATTCCAGTGACAACCTTACTTCGCTTTCTTTGGAGAAATCGATCTCTCATCGTTCTTCATGCCGTGCTGACCACTAGTGATGATAGGAAATCATTGAAATTTTAATTGCTTATGAGATTCTCAATTACTTTTTAGGCATCTTTATTCGGTGCAATTTACGGTATGCATATTAGACATCTACATATTGCGTTTGCATAATTGGTGAACAAATAAATAAATAAATAAATAAATGTAAATATAAATATAAATATAAATAAATATATATATATATATATATATATATATATATATATATATATAGTTATTTATTAATTCGTTTCTTTAAAGACCGTCATAGAAAAAAACGTATATGAGAATTGCAGGAGGGACACAGATAGGAAATAAAAAAAGCGGCAGAAAAATTGTGAGCTGGGATATCAGTGCTTGGCGGTAATAAAGAATAGAAGCTTTACGTCTAAGATTTCAGGAAAGCGTTGCTTTCGTTCGCTGAACAACTTTGTGGCGTGCGAGTATCACTTTTTGGATGGAAGGCCAACACCACTGAATCCAGATCCATCACTGCGTTTGTCGCCCTATTCGTTTGGTTAGTCTTCTAGTGGGGGATTTTTCCCACCAGTGAAATAATTAGTACGCTAAAATGGTCCTCACTTATGCAAAAATCAGTATGATTCAAGTCCCCATCTAAGTTTTATCTCTTCTTTATCTGCATATTTGTCTGTCTTTTTTAATTTATGTTAACTTATGTTAAGAACATCGCTACTTTTACATGTAGTGATCCCTCGAAACTGAAATGTCCTTGTTGGATCTTCGTTACTTCCTTCGTTAATGACTTCCCCTTCGTGCATAACCCATCTTCTCTTAGACAATAGCGCAATGCTTCCGTTGGAGAAATGTGCTGATGTGCTTTATTCAAATTCTTTTCTTTTTAGTTAGTTATCATATTTAAGACAGCTGCCTGTGTCATTTTTTAAATATTTTTTCCGCTTTAGCACATTCAATAATCGTAACAAGTAGAACATTTTGACAACCTACTTGCCTGAATTAAAATGAGTACAAAGTTGACTGCGTTTCTTGTAAGAGGTTCGGCTGTCGCAATTTTCCTTCCCTTCCCTTCCTTCTCAGTTCGGTTTGCGAAACGGTGCCCAATGATCGCACTGTCTCGCCCTTATTCAGGTGATATTGCTTTGTGTTCTAGGTTTATTCATTCAAAAGTATTTTCTAGTCGATTTGCTTCCGGAGATGCAGAAATCCATTGATCTATGATTTTCCTATACGATGGCAGTTGCATTTCATTTAAACTTCGATGTAATTGTTTTAGATTTTATATTCTAACTTTAACTTCAGGATTTATAAGCGCCTTTCTTTCAGAATATCCGGAAGCTGAAAAGCCGAAGTGCGCAATTTCTGGTGTGTTTTAATTTTTGAGATTTTTTCGTTTTTTAATTTGTTAGTTCCACCGTTAGATCTTCTGAGATATTAGAAGATGCACATGAGTGTTATAAATCGTTTTGTTGTTCATCTTCCTGTTGTGATCTAAATGGATTTCCTTTGGCTTGGAGTTATGTTCTGAGTGAGAATAACTTGTGAGCTAGCGAAAATAATCGGTAAACGCTTCGTTAAGGTATAACCTAGTGAAACCTTCGATTCAGTTGTTCGTGTCACCGAACAAAGATCATTCGAAATGGTTGCTTTTGAAGGATTTCTTGGTTGCATACTTAAGAGCCAGCCATGACGTTGCATAGCGACAAATGTGCAATGTTTCGATAACTTTCTTGGTGGAATACTCTTCCATTGTTTTATCAACTCGGCTCTTTAAGCTTCTGAAATTTGCACATCGGCAAAACATTTACTTGTCAACTGTGCTTGCTTCGCAAATTTGTTGTTCAGGTTGCAATGTGCAGAGTGGAATGCGAAACCCAAAATCGAAGGAGAATGCAGATTATGAGTTATATCGATTGCCTGAGGCTGGTGCCGATCGATTCAAATGGTTGGCGGCCATTCGTAAAGGAACACCTTTATTCCCGACACCTTCACCTCATGCCAAAGTGTACATCTGCGAAAGACACTTCTCTTCTAAAAGAGTTAGTATTTCACTAAACTAGTGGAATTTAAATCCAAAAAGCGATCCCCGACCAGAATTACACATCTGGAATAGATTTGATGGTGTTTTGATGGGTACCGTCGATAGAAAATGCAGTGTGATGGAGAACTTCTTCTTGATAAATTAGCTGCGAGGGAGAGTTCTATGCATTGCACTGCGGAGGGAGCAATCTAGCTTTTAGGTATATGCTAACTATACTTATCTCAGATTAGTGTTATTATTATCTTATTTAACTACTGCTACTTGTCTGCTGACATTACCCTTGGAAAAGCTCGTTTTGAATGATTTTAACGTCGAATAAGATGGCCGATTCCCATTCCGTTTAGGAATCGTCGATATCAAATTTGCATTTGTTTAGAGGAAGCAAAATTTTGGGTATTTGTTAATGCATGACGCATACGAATATCACCTTTTGTTTCATAAGAGTGAGTTTCCCAACACAGAAGCTATTCTATTATGCAGAATATTAATGCTTAGCAAAGATGAGTGGAGAACTATGTTCTGTGCTTGCTCATTTCGTTGTTCAACAAAACTTTTGGTTTTTAAAATTCTTACCTGCTTGTACTCATCTTTCATGACTGTATCTTCTATGGGGATTTCTATTCGACCGACGAGGTTTAACCATAAGAAGATTTAGCAGAGGGACTATATTCTTGACATCCTTCCAAGGGTGGAAGGCGTCTGGAATTCTTGTGTTTTAGGCTTCTCAGAAGTTGGCACATTATGTCAGAAGACTTTTGAATGGCTCTGCAACAACTACCTTCAATAATCGTGGGATTGACGGCAATAAAAACTGTCTGAATTCTGAGAGGGGATAGCAGCGATCATCACCATTATATCCATAAATTAATCGTGACAAAAATGCTCTATCTGTGTCTGTCTGTAAGCTTCTCATTATAAGTGCAAACAACCGTTTAATTAGGAACAAATTTTGTTGCGAGTTGTTCTTCGAAAAGTGGGCAGTGGGAGTAGAGACTGCGGCCTTTTGGCCAGCTCTTCTCTCGTCTTTCGATGAATTCTTAATGATTATATGAAATGACAACATTTATAAATTTACGGAGGATCTGTTTTTGTTTCAGTTTGCCAATCCTGTGAAGCATTTGACAGTGGATGATAACGATGAGTCATCATCGGATACTGGTTGGTCTGTTCTCTTATAATAATTGCTGTTGAGCAAAGTTGGCAAAACAGGGCAATACCAAACGAGGGAGGGGGCTGCATTAAAGAATAGGTGGTAAGAGGAAGGAGAGTGATTTCCATCCACGCTGTTTTTGTACTGAAGTAAAGTAAAAGCTGCCGTTCAGCGTACAGAATTTTGCATATATTTTTGTCTCTTCTAAAATTTCAGTTATGAGAGGTGTTTAAAGCGTCTTGAAACAATCAAATGAGTTAATGAGGTGATAAGACGATATGGGTGATGGAAGAAGAGAGCCGTTTTGATGATGGGAAAGATCGGTTCGATATCGATAGGGAGTCTTGTTTCTGTCTATTCAAACAGTATAGGACGGAAGAGGGGAAAGGATGCTTTGACAATTTCTTTTTGAGCTATTTTTATGTTTAATCAATACCTCTGATTGAGCTGAAATAAGTGTTAACTCAATGGCTTCACCCATCTCATTTTCCTGAAAAATATTTGATTTCTCTCAATCTCGCTTGCAAAATTCAGTGTGTTAATAATTCGGATAAGGAACGGGAAATCAGCAGTAGTGCACCTATTCATTTTCTACATTCTTTATTATTGCCGGTTCTGATATTTATTAACCAATGCTTCGACTTTGTGAAGTCATAATCACAACACTAACGTGATCCTCAGACTTGAATTATTAAACTACTTTATTCCCAAACTTAGAGCCATTAATTTCAGAGTCTACAGAATCGGATTCCGCAAACGGGGCAAATCCTAACGAAACCAATCTTTCTGAGGAACAAAAAGCGGTTCGTTTATTCTTTTATCCTTTCTTTTCTTTGTTGACATTGTCATCTTATAGTAAGCATTGAGTTTAGGTGTTTCTAAGGAAATCGGTTGGCAATGGCTATTGATCTGAACGGTCACTCTTAAATGGAATACCTTCTTTAACATTTGTAATTTTACAGCTATTTAATTTCGCAGTCATCGCAAGAGGAAATTAATCGTCGGATGAAATTTCTTTCTAAACTACGAGCGAATGTTTAGCATCGAATATTTCTATTTAGAATTATACTCTCTATATCTTCTCGATCATCCATAATGTATGATATCTTCAGAGATACCGCTCGTTGATGTCAGCTGTTCTTCAACGCAGACCTCTTTTCAAGTGTCTTGTGCGTTGTTGTCCAGTCACAAATCATGCCATCAAAAGCGATCGACTTTTCCCATATGTTTTCTTCGATTTACCACGTGGGTCCCTTATTTCGCAATGAATGCATATACCAACGAGTGAAAATATTTACTTTATTCTTATCGGAATTAATAGTTTTTAAACAAATTTATTGTTTTTACACTAAATGAATATCAAATTGAAATGGAAAACTAAAAGAAATGGCTTTATTTGCTCAGTGATCTGTGCCATAGAAGGGAAACTTTACAAAGCGTTCATTAAACATTACTTTTATTGCTTTTGTCTTATGTTATTTTCCCTATATGAAAGTCTTTTATAGGTATACCGAAAGTTCGTGGTCGATGGTTGGATGCACTCTACCATTTTGATGAAGAATTTCAATTTCCTCCACCATTAATTGGATGCGGTAAATACGCTATTTGTGAGCGACATTTCGCTCTTGGCAAGTATGTAAAAATTCATTTATTGCTATTTTATTTATATTTTAATTGAATTCGACAATTTTTTCAATTATTTTCATAACGAATATAACAGTTTTGTTTGTCTAAATTAGGAATGATTGGTAAGATAGTTTGTGCCTTGTTTTCACTGTCTCACTTTGTTTTATATTTCCATTTTTCTTTCTTCTTGCTTTACTTTGTTTCCAACTCTCTCTATTATTGTGTCACTTACCTGCAAGGTAAAAGGTCAAATAAAAGATACCATAATTAGAAATATAATCAAAGCTTGCAATGATAATTTATCTCCGATTCTCAGCACCACTTTGCTCACGAAGATACTGGTGTTGTAAGTTGATCGACGCTCATTAATTGATTATGTTCGTTAGCACATATGTCGGTGATACAGTAATCACATTTGTTTGCATTTGGCAAACGAAAGAGATTCTTTCCGTTTAGAAGAAGCAATGGCAACGGAGAGCTGATGGATTAGCAGATGTTAATAAAACGGTTAGGGGCAACAAGTAATCCGAGTGGATGTGAGTTAAAAACACTCAGGACAGAGATGCAATCTGAACGGGTGTATAGAAGGAATTCAAGAATACTCTTGTGCTTCCCACTTCTTAAAATTCTCACTAATGTCTTCACTGATCCATCTCATATTCACTACGCATTGATCCGTTTATTATCGTTTGATAAGGCATGTGGGGGTTCGTTGCTACTTTTTGTCTGTAGACGGTTCTTTTTCTTTTTTGACGGATTATTTTGATGTTTTTATGTGATGAATGCTTCTTTCATTGAATAAAATGAGTCAGACAACGAGTCAAAACGTCAGCACAGACGTCGTTTTCATCGGATTCTTCACATAGTTAATACTTATCTCCTCATGGCATCATTGAGTGGTCGTTGTGTACCCACTGCCTGTATTATTTTTATTAGCCATATCGTTGGGGTATTACTGATAATCGACGTTATGCTGATCACATGTAACGCAGCAATGGTTCGTTTTTCAACCATACCTTTTTCCTTTTTGCTTGAAAGAATCGAGGCTTCATTCTTCTAATATCGACCAACCGCTCTGTTCATCATCTTTCCACCTGCTTATTGAGTTTTCCGTTATTTTTAATCATTATAAAGATTTAGATTGAGTACGAACTGTAGAGCGTTGAAGCGATTGCCTCTCTCGACTGTTCCGAGCTTGAATTTGTCGCCGCGAGATGCCGCAAAAGTTGATCTCGATCTGCAAGGTTCTGTATTTCCTTTTCGTTTTATGCATACAGTGAAATTTTTGGAAGATTTCTTTTCTTTTGATATTGTATAGCAGATCGTTCAGGGGATCTGCTCAAGCAATATAAAACGATAGGGATATTCAGATGTTGAATTCTTATAGGTGGCATTCTGTGCGTTTGTTATGATTTATTGAAAGGCGCATTTCTTATGATAATATTGGAGTTTTACAAATAAAATGAAAGAAAAATTGTGGGACAGTTTTACCGGTCTTCTTTGAAGCAGTATTCTGATAGTCAAACAATGGCGATCGTCTCTTTCATTTTATAATTTTTATGGTTTATTTGATTGCGTTTAACATATAGGCATAATGCTTAACAAATTATTGATACTTTTTGGTATAATAATGAGTTGACTGCAAAGTGGATTTAGTGACCGAAAAGCCGCTCAATATTAAATCGATTCCTCGTTGTCTAAGTAATGTGCCGGATCAACAATTGCGACGAGAAATGAAAGCTTTATGCACAAAGTGGTGTTGTCGCGAGGTTTGTTCCCTTGATTGCTCTTTTTATTTGTTTTGCTAATCTCCTTTCTATTTGTGGGATGGTGAAACTCTTCGTTATGATGGTGAATCGGCGCCGCGATACTTATTTTCTCTTCGCCTATATCAGCAACGTTTACATTGATTATGACTGAACGTTGTTAAATGAGAAACAAAAAAATGCAAATATTGTACTCCGACTACTTCATTGTTCAACTCAGTAAATAGA
Organism: Baylisascaris procyonis; assembly: GCA_037389465.1. Lineage (NCBI taxonomy): Eukaryota > Metazoa > Nematoda > Chromadorea > Rhabditida > Ascarididae > Baylisascaris > Baylisascaris procyonis. The sequence goes on from JAZARR010000082.1 coordinate 919,438, forward strand.
GCTAATGACAGTAACAGTGGAAAATAATAAAACAGTATGAGAGCAGAAGTGCAAATGAAAAAGTATTATAGAATAAGCTATCAGCTCCAAACATCGTATTTGTTTCTCCAAATTACTAACAACTTTGGAGGTTCCTAAGCAGTATCAGTCAAAGTCACCATCAGATTTGAACACTGATTGTCTCGAGTCATTCCTAGAGAGGCATATATGCACTTTTTGGAGATTTAGTGCATCTTAAGATGCTAGCAGTGCAAGAAACGTTGATTAATGTGTAGTGTTCAAATTCGTTTCCTCATTTGCTTTTCTAGTAAGCGTCTGCCATTTTGCTCGCATCTATAAGATTTAAACCGCACAATTTTTCGCCTTTGATGAGGGACGTTGATTAGATAATCCTCTGTTGAAGTATATGGGACTTTTAGACCCCGTTTAAGCTTTGACCACACCGGATGCCAGACCTGAAACTTCACCTAATTTGCCCACAGTATTCGAGCTCATGATTGAGCAGTTTGCATCTTGTGCATCGTCCAGATATTCTCAATTATAATCGGTATTTACTTTCCGATGATGCAAGACTGGATTGTAAGTGCGATCCCCAAACAGCTTGCCTTGGACCAGATTCTTGTTCATAGTTTTTAGGTAAAAGGCCCTCTTACGTATGTTCAAAAACTTTGATACTCGTATAGTCGGTGGGAATTATCCCGCACGATTGTAACCTTTTACTTGTAATTGACAAATGGCGATTGACGAATAGGAAAACACGGAAATGTATATATGTCTCTTAATCTGTCATCCACTGCCGTTTTGTGCGGAACTTTTCCTGTACATCTTTTCCTCCTCTTTCACCACCTCGCGGTATATTTTTCTTGTGCACTTTCTAATAATTTTGCATGAAGTCTTTTAGCGGTCATCCTGTTTGCATGAGGGTTCCATTCAGCGAAGGGAAGGGACTATTATACTGAGTGGCTAATAGCAAAACGAGACTGCATAAAGAGACGTCGCTGAGAACTAAAAAATTTCGGTCATTTGCGCCACATTTAACTACTCCCGGATTACCGGACAAGTGGACATGTTAACTAAATTGTGGAGCATTTGGGTTGAGAGTATTAAACGAAAGAGGCGATAGGTAATCGGATTCTATGAAGAATTCAAAATTCTTTTTCATTCTACAGAGTGAATATTTTGCGTTCGGTGATGCTGGTTTAGGGAAGTGTGCAAAGCACAAAGCACAATTGCTCGTGGTGAGTGTAGTCTGTGATATGAGTGCAATACAGTCATGACCATGCGTAGTTACATTCGTTTTGTATTTACGCTATCGGTCGGCTAACATAAATCTTTTTTATTGCTTCAAGCATAATATATGCGCACTTGCAGCCATTTGTTGCGTCGTATTTTAGGTTCCTGAAGTACATAAATTGATTCTTCGTCTATCGTCTAAAATCGACCGTCTATACGATTTGATTGTGCAGCTTTGTCGGATATATGATGTTGAGGTATTTTTCGATTTCCACTATTTAATCTTTAATCTCTCTTTATTGAAAGCAGAGAGAAGTGAAGTTTACTGTCAGCAGCAGAATAGGAGGATAAAAGATGTTAGGATGGATCAATTCGTTAGGTAGTATATTCGGAAATAGAGCGCTTTGTCTTACTTTTATCTCATATCCAACACATTAATGGTCGTTTATTGTTGACAGGGTTGGTTCGTTGTCACAGAAATTATAAATGCGAAACGTTCCTTTGCGATAGAAAATTTTTTATTTTTATTCCCTCCCACTTAATTAGTATAAATTTTGCTTAGGAGTGAGCAGATAAACTCTACTTTTTTCTTGTTATTTTAATATGACATCATCAGTTTTAATTTCATTGCTGTCCTTATCGTAAAACATTTGAAATGGTGAATTAAATGAACGAAACAGTTTGCTGTTTTAGTTTATTAGATGTATTTGTGTGCTCTTTATAATATTACAGAATGTAAGCAAGCTTTCATGTCCACTCGGTGGGAAATAGGAGGGATGAGGAGTTGGAAAGTAAAGGGAGAGAGGGTAAAAAATGTCCCCATAAGATAGTGAAATACCATCTGCTAGAATAAAATGAATGAATAAATTAAGTAAATTTTATGAACTTCTAAAAAGCATAAAGTTTTTTGGTCAAATGAAAGAAAGTGATTAGCTATGAATCATTCATTTTCGAATCAGACATAGCGCACGCACTCTTTTTCCTTCGTTTACCGCTTGCTGGTGGCTTATTTCCTGAAAGCCCTCAGATTTTCCGCCTATCTCTTTCTTCTAGTTAAGGCAATGAAAGCAAATAGTTTGCCCATACGTAAGCGAAGAAGACAACTACAACTCAAAGAAAACGATCATCTTGCTCGCTGAAGATCCGCTTATATTTTACTTTGCAATGTGTATTAGGTTGATTTTTACGCAGTTTTTTGGTTCTCGAATCTGCTGACCAACGATTAGCCGGGTGGAAAAACCTCTGCAACACATTTGAGAAGACCGCAGGTTACAGCAACACGTTTTTCGCATTGAACCTCACTGAATGCGTTGCATTGCTTTACTTTCCCTTCGGCAATCTTTCTGCTCCCCACTTCCATTTGTAATTTTTTATTAGATTTGTATTTAATATTATCATGGATTATACATTTCTTTGTACTGTCGAATAGGAGAATGTACGTGAATTAATTGATTTCAGCCGGTCGTCCCACCTGAATTCGACGTTTTAGAGGATGATCGTCTTTATGGAAGAGGTGACGTCAGCTCATTGTTCGTGAGTAGTGCAGAAGGATTGGCATTGGAAAAAGCTGTCGAAGGATTGATGGAACTCACCAAGTTTGATACCGCAGCTTTGTCATCTGCTACACAACCTGAGGTTGTCATATTGTTCTCTGAGCTGGTGTTTTATTCATTAACCAACCATAAAGTTTTTTTTAACATCGGCCGTAATTTAGAAAAATAATTTCTAATTGAATTTGGGGATGTTATGTTGTAGAAATTCGTATTTTTTGAAGTGATACATGTCAAATAGGGTGATGTGATCCTTTCAGTTAAAAAGAGAGAGGGCAAATTTAAATTGATAGAGGTGAGAGATGCTGAGAAGCGACTAAAGGACTGAGGGAAAGTGGGTGACGATAGGTTGATTTGAATGAGCCGGAATGGCTTGCGTCTCGGATTAGCGCATATGGCTCACTCCTGTGAGTAATTATGCCATCATACTGTTAGTGCTTTCTACACCTATTGAAATCTAATGCCATCTGTTCCCTTTGTATGCTGTGGCTACAAAATAGAAATGCTTTTTACAGTTGACATCCGCATTGATGACAGTTTCCGAGGCTATACAAGCTGAGAATGTAAAATTAGCTGCTAAAAAAACGGTAGGTGAAGTTTTGCATGAATTAAATTTTTTTCCTTACCTCTAACTTCCTTTCGAAAATGAGCCATTACACAATTTGCACTTATAAATAAAAGTATCCTCATTTCGGTTATAAGAGTCGACTTTATCTTTTAATTTCACCTTATCTGTTCTCCCTCTCTCTTTGTCGCGAAGATTCGCGAGTGAGTTAGTGGGCTGCTGCATACAGTAAATCAAACTGTGTATCAACGCAATAACTCAAAGAACGATCTAAGTTGATCTCTGACTGTAGCGACTATATCGTCTTCTAATGCGGCGTTGCGGTCGTGTGTAAGCGCGTGTCTTCTAATGCGTCGTGTATGATCGTATAAGTGTAGCGGCTTTGCATTAATTGTCAGCACTTTCTTCTTCATTGTTTTTTTCTGAACTTAAACTTGATTCTTATGGTTGCTTGTTGATTGCCTCAAAGTTCTGCGATCTCGTCAGTAGTTTGTGACGTTTTTTGCATTCTCCTTGTCATTTGTTTGTACCTTTTCGTTAGCTCATTACCAGAATCATCGCATTTGACTCAGATCACGTTTTATGATGGTTTTGTATTCGTTTTTCGAGTATATCGCGTTTTTACGTTGTTTGTAAAGCATCAGAAGGTTTAATTACCCAAGTTTGAGGTGTCGGGCGAATCGCCAAGCAGAAAGGTGTCCCCCGAACCGTGTAAACAAACTTGGGACGGACCAACCAGGAGGTTGGTGTAGCCAAGCGCAAAAAGAAGAAAAAGGGCGCAAGCGGACGAGCCCTCATCAAAACAGGCCGGTTTCTTTGTTGAAATCAATTATTACTTTTCGAGTTGTCGAGTACCCACAAACCCGAAGAATCAAGCCCAGTGCGGGAGAAAACAAATTGCGGTGAACGGAATCAACCGCACGAGATAGGCACTGATACCTTGATACGTTGATAACCAGGTGTCGGCACGAAAGCGATCGCCCGACACCTCGTTGCTCTTGTGCTTATATTGCGCTTCATTGTATCTCACCGTGAGACAGTTGACAATAAGTGCCATACTCCAAAGGTGTGTCCCGCTCATTCGGTGTTATATCGCTCAATTCGCTCAACCTGCCCCAAGTCAAAGCCTTGGCCTTCGATTGTCGTTGTTTCGTTTATTGCTTTTATATTGCCGATTAATTTTGACAGGCCTGCGCAGCTTGTTGGTTTTACTTCACGTGCATTGTGACCTTAACTTTGTTGATCTCTTTTCTAATAAACCGTCGATCTCTTCTTTATCTTTTTCTGTCGTCTACATACGACCACCAACTTCGTTTTGTTCACGACAGAAAAATTTGGTGCCACGAGCCGGGAGTTAAGCAGTTACAATGTCGGGAGTATATCGGCAGGCTATGGGACCCACAAAGGGTAGGTTGATAGAGTATCTAAAGGAAATCCCGGGATTAGAAGTCCCAAAAATTGACGACCCCCTAGCTAAACAAATTGCTTCTCTCGAAGATCAAGTTGAAGAGTTTGACAGCTACATGCGTAAGATAAATGCCGCGATCGGTGTGTTAGAAAAATATCACGAACAATGGCTCTCCTTGAGAATCAGTTTAAGAGGAGATGAAGCAAAAGAGGAAGATCGCATTTATCAACAAATGGCAGACGATCCGAATGGAGTGCTCCAAGTTATGGAGAAAGCTCGAGAAACTCTTGAGCTAGTCGAAAACCGAAAACAAAAAGCAGTAAGACTACTCCACGGATTACAGGATAAAAATAAGGCTGAAGCACAAGAGGTAACTGAACTGCCAAGATCGGCACCGAGAATTAAACTCCCAAAATTGGAGCTAGCTACTTTTTCGGGAGACATACGCAAATGGCCTGAATTTTGGTCTTCATTTGAGGCAGCAGTAGATCAACAGCCAATACCCGACGTCAATAAACTCAACTATTTACTCAGTAGTCTGAAAGGTGCGGCTTATGCAACAGTAGCTGGATACGCAATTACGGCCTCCAATTACAGAGTAGTGGTGGACGTTTTGAAAAGGCGTTATGGAAATGAAGTCCTCATCAAAAAATGCCTTCATGATGAGTTGAGGAGGTTGCCTCAGGCGGATCCTAGAAATCCTAGGGTCGTTCTAGACGAGGTCGAAAGAATTCTGAGACAGCTAAATGTGATGAACGAGGATACGAATCATCCGATAATCGAGCTGATGGTAGAGGAGAAATTGCCGAGGTGGATCTTGTTCGAAGTTTATGAAAAAAAGAGTGAAGACCCGTCTTGGAATGTCGATAAACTTCGTGAGTATGTCGACAAATTGATTGCTCGAAAAGAAACGATAATGCGCGTGACCAGTAGCATGACGGCACAGAGAAGAGATCGTCATGGGGACAGAAAGCCGACAAAGTATGACTCAAAGGAAACGTCTGCATTTTCCTCAGCAGTAAGCAACTACCGGGGGAGGAGAGAAAATCAAGCGCCGAAAAGTAAAAAACGAAGTTGTGCCTTTTGCGGGGGCCCTCACTGGAATAGTGATTGCCATGAGTACGCAACCGTGAAAGAGCGCAGTGGTCGGATAAGAGAGAAAAGGCTTTGCTTCAGGTGTCTCGCAGAGGGACATAGCGCAAAGGATTGCGCAAGGAGAGGAATGTGTTTCTATTGCAGAGAGGAACACAACTCGGCGCTCTGCCCAAAGAGGGAGAATAAAAGTGGTTCCGAGAGAGGAAGTAAACCGAAGGAACCAGAAGACAATAGAGGGAAACAAACAGTCACTTTCGAAAAGGAAGTAAACCGATCACCTGACGAATCGGCGTTGACAGCGGCGGTCACCCAAAAGCGAAGGGAAAAGAAGACCGTTTTGCTTCTTTGTAAGGAGGTGAACGTGTACAATCCGGAGAAACCGGAAATGGGGAAAACTATTTTTGCGTTCTTTGACGCGGGTTGTCAAGGATCATTCATAACAGAAGAACTTTGTGATCAACTGAAGCTGACTACTGGGAAAAGAAGCCAAATATCCATAGCGGGATTCGGCGCTCAGCAACCGAAATGTTATGATACAAAGCAAGTAAACATTACGCTAGAACTGAAAAACGGAAATAAAAAACAGATCAGAGCCAGTACAATGCCCTTTTTGACCAAAGAGCTTCAAAGAATAAATGTTGAATCCAACGAAATTCTCATCCCAAACGCAAAACAAAGGCATCGGCTGTGTATTCCGGAAAAATGGGAACAACCGCAGCTAATAATTGGTGCAGACTACTTCTTCGACCTGATCGAAGGTTCACAGAAATTACCATCCGGGTTCCACCTGGTCAAATCGAAAGTTGGAGATATGCTAGCAGGAAGTGGTTATGCAAAACTAGATACACAAAGAGCCCTTTCATCTGCAGATACGGCGTTAGTGGTGACATCTGCTGCAGTTACTAGTGAAGCAGATATTGACCAATTCTGGAGATTGGAAACGCTTGGAATTGACGACCCAATAGACTCAAAAGAGGATGTCGCAGCACTAGAACAATTCAAAGCAACAATAACTAAATCGGAAGATGGTCGATATGTCGTGAACTGGCCGTGGAAATCTGCCACGCCTAAAGTTCCTTATAACTTCGGCCTATGCATTGGCAGACTAAGGTCCACGTTGAAACGCTTAAAGGGAGACGAGGAATTGTTCAAAAGATACGATGATACCTTCCGACAACAGCTAGAATTAGGTATAATTGAGAAGGCGCCCAAGGTCCCAGATGGACCTCTCATTTCGTATATACCACATCAAGCAGTCCTAACCCCCCAAAAATCTACAACTAAATTGCGGGTGGTTTTTGATGCAAGTGCTAAAGACGAGAAAGGTAATTCCCTGAACAGTCAATTGCTCAGAGGCCCAGTGATGTTAAACGATTTAGCAGGCATACTGTTACGGTTTCGAACTTCTAAATACGTTGTTCTTGCTGATGTAGAAAAAGCGTTTCTGCAACTAGAGCTGAATGTGAAGGATCGTGATACGACCCGGTTTTTGTGGGTAAAAGAGAAGGGTCCGGTCGATGAAAACAATATCGAAGTGTATCGATTTTGTAGAGTACCGTTCGGAATGATTTCCAGCCCATTCTTACTTGCTGCAACTTTGACGAAACATTTGACAGAAATTGGATCCACTACAGCTCAAGAAATCTTAAAAAATCTGTACGTAGACAATGTCATGTTGCAGGCAGAAAATTCAGAGACAGCGATACAACTATGTAGTGAAGGAAAAGCAATTTTCGCAGGTGCCGGAATGAACTTGAGATCGTTCGTGTCAAATAACAAAGAAGTGTATGATGCTATTCCTCCGGAAGATCGAGAAGAAGTACAAGAGACCAAAGTGTTAGGAATAACATGGTCGCTAAAAGAGGATAAAATAATGCTAGGTGTAAAAGACAAAATTGGTGCCGCCCAAACCAAGCGACAAGTACTGAGCTTTGTAGCCTCTCACTTTGATCCTCTCGGATTAATGGCTCCGTTGCTTGTCCCATTAAAAGTATTCCTTCAGGAATTATGGAAGAAGAAATACAAATGGGATGACTCATTGAAAGAAGAAGAGAAGTTACTATGGGAAAGATTACAGAAAAGTTGGAATAATACAGTAAACGACATTCCCCGTCAAATATTCTTTCGTTGTGCAAAGGAGAGACAACTGCACGTTTTTGTCGATGCATCGATGCAGGCTTACGCCGCAGCGGTATACAATCGTGAAATCGTAAATGGTGCAGTATTGACGAACTTAATTATGGCTAAAACGCGTCTGTGCCCCGTCAAGGGAGCTTCGGTTCCAAGACTCGAATTGTTAGCAGCCTTCATCGGAGTACGATTACTCGAGTTCGTAAAGAAACAGCTTTCGATGGAGGAAGTGGAGACCCATTACTGGAGCGATAGCAAATGTGTGTTGCACTGGATACGTTCAGATAAAGAGATCAACATGAGGTTCATCGAAAATCGTTTAAAGCAAATGCGTAATGCGGCGAAATGGTGGAGTTACGTCCCATCCGATCAAAACCCGAGCGATATTGCGACAAAGGGCATTGATCCTGACAAGCTTAAGGAAAGTTCCTTGTGGTGGCATGGCCCACCATGGCTCAGACAATCCGAAGAGAATTGGCCGAAATGGGAACTTTCGAATCCGCAGCAGTGTGTAATCAGCGAAGACATCTTTCAAAAGAGCAAAGGGAAGAGAGACCGTAACAAACAACCTACGACAACAGTTACAGCGCTCGAAGTCGGTACAGAAGAAGAAAACGATTGTGCCATAAATCACTGTGTAATCGATGCAAGCAAGTATAACAGTTGGAGGAAAGTGAAGGGAATCACGGCTGCCGTGATAAGATTCGTAAAGAACCTCAAGGAACGGAAAAGAAAGGCAGCAGGAGTGGAGGACCAAATAGAAGCGGAAAAACATCTCATTAGACAGGCTCAAGAAGAAATGATCACGAAAGCGGAGATTGTGCATTGGGAGCTTTTTCGAGGCGACGACAATCTCTGGAGATGTGGAGGACGTCTTGCCTATTCAGGCCTCCCACGAGACACCAAGTTTCCGATTTTTCTACCTAAACATCCCATCACGGAAATGCTTATTACTCATCAACACGAAATTTTAATGCATTCGGGGCCAGCCCATACGTTAAACCAACTGCGGTCGAAATACTGGATAGCCAAAGGGAGAGAAACGGTAAAAAAGGTCATAAAGAAAAGGTGCATGAAATGTCGTAGATGGCTCACACATCCGTTCAAGCTTCCAAAAATGCCAGATCTACCATCATGCCGCACAGTTGTAACGCGAGCCTTCGAAAATGTGGGACTGGACTATTTTGGACCGTTCAACTTGAAAGCTATTTTGGGCAATGAAATTAAACTTCAAAAAAGTTGGGTAGCATTGTTTACATGTCTTACGACACGCGCGGTCCATTTGGAAGTGGCAAATGACTTGTCAGCATCTTCGTTCCTCAACTGCTTTCGAAGATATGTGAGTCGACGAGGAAAACCTAAACTTGTATTTAGCGACAACGGGAGCAATTTTACGCTCGCCGCAGAAGTCCTAAGACAAATCAGCAGAGCAGAGGAAATCAAATGGAACTTCATAACACCTTTCGCTCCATGGCAAGGAGGAGTTTATGAAAGAATGATAGGTTTAACCAAAACTTCGCTTCGTAAAGCAGTGGGAAGAAAACGATTAAGCGAAGAAGAGTTTCGAACACTTATTGTAGAAGTAGAAGGAGTAGTCAACAGTAGACCACTTACTTACGTGCATGAAACGTCAGTCGATATTATTCGGCCGATCGATTTTCTGATACCAGCTGCTGAGTTGATCTTCACGGTAAACGAAGAGGGAGAAAAGGAAGATCCAAGCTACCTTCCAAAGGAGGTGATGTCTAGAGAAAAAATGTTAATGAGATGGAAAGCAACACTTAGCACACTCGATCGCTTCTGGAATTACTGGCGGTCAGAGTATCTCACATCGCTGCGAGAGCGAACACAACGAAATCATCGAGCCGTTAGAGGATCAGTAACTAGAGAGCCGCGAATAAACGAGGTGGTTATCATAGAAGAAGAAGGAGCCCCCAAAGCAGTGTGGAAATTAGGTCGAATAGTGGAATTAAGAGGGGGAGAAGGTCGATCCATACGTACAGCAAGAGTGAAACTGGGTAATGGAAATGAATGGACCAGACCCATAAGCCAGTTGTACCCGCTCGAAATAGACGATAACGAGGCACCAGCCTAAAAAGGATATTTTCGCTGCGGTCGGAGTGTCGCGAAGATTCGCGAGTGAGTTAGTGGGCTGCTGCATACAGTAAATCAAACTGTGTATCAACGCAATAACTCAAAGAACGATCTAAGTTGATCTCTGACTGTAGCGACTATATCGTCTTCTAATGCGGCGTTGCGGTCGTGTGTAAGCGCGTGTCTTCTAATGCGTCGTGTATGATCGTATAAGTGTAGCGGCTTTGCATTAATTGTCAGCACTTTCTTCTTCATTGTTTTTTTCTGAACTTAAACTTGATTCTTATGGTTGCTTGTTGATTGCCTCAAAGTTCTGCGATCTCGTCAGTAGTTTGTGACGTTTTTTGCATTCTCCTTGTCATTTGTTTGTACCTTTTCGTTAGCTCATTACCAGAATCATCGCATTTGACTCAGATCACGTTTTATGATGGTTTTGTATTCGTTTTTCGAGTATATCGCGTTTTTACGTTGTTTGTAAAGCATCAGAAGGTTTAATTACCCAAGTTTGAGGTGTCGGGCGAATCGCCAAGCAGAAAGGTGTCCCCCGAACCGTGTAAACAAACTTGGGACGGACCAACCAGGAGGTTGGTGTAGCCAAGCGCAAAAAGAAGAAAAAGGGCGCAAGCGGACGAGCCCTCATCAAAACAGGCCGGTTTCTTTGTTGAAATCAATTATTACTTTTCGAGTTGTCGAGTACCCACAAACCCGAAGAATCAAGCCCAGTGCGGGAGAAAACAAATTGCGGTGAACGGAATCAACCGCACGAGATAGGCACTGATACCTTGATACGTTGATAACCAGGTGTCGGCACGAAAGCGATCGCCCGACACCTCGTTGCTCTTGTGCTTATATTGCGCTTCATTGTATCTCACCGTGAGACAGTTGACAATAAGTGCCATACTCCAAAGGTGTGTCCCGCTCATTCGGTGTTATATCGCTCAATTCGCTCAACCTGCCCCAAGTCAAAGCCTTGGCCTTCGATTGTCGTTGTTTCGTTTATTGCTTTTATATTGCCGATTAATTTTGACAGGCCTGCGCAGCTTGTTGGTTTTACTTCACGTGCATTGTGACCTTAACTTTGTTGATCTCTTTTCTAATAAACCGTCGATCTCTTCTTTATCTTTTTCTGTCGTCTACATACGACCACCAACTTCGTTTTGTTCACGACACTCTTCATATCCTTCGTTTCGATAATTATTGTTGTACATAGGCATCCAAAGTTCACAGTGTGCTCTCATTTTGTCATCTATGAGTTATCATCAATCTTTATCTGTTTCGTACACATCTTGTTGAGAGCGAAACAATATTGGCCGAATTTAAGGAAAACGATGTCCGTTTCACCTTGCTAGAGGTAGAGAAGAAAGAAGAAGGAGAAGAATCAAAAACGGATTGTCTGATCCAGGAAAATGCGATAAACAGCGCCGACAGCTTAATATCGTCGAATGGGTAAGATGGGATTTTTGGTAAATAGAGTTAACGAAAACTTCAAGAGGGTGCGAGAGTCCCAATAAGTGATAGAAGAAATGAAATGGAAGATATAAAAGATTGCATTATAGCCATGTCATGTATGTGTGCGTTTGTGCCTGCTCATTGGGCAGTGTGAACTCACGAATTAGAAATGTTGTGATGACTTTTTATGTATAATTTGCATCACGTTTTTGCTGTTACGATTCAATCGCCCATCTTGCAAGCTGAAATCGTTCTTCTCCGATTAACTGCCACTCAATAATGAATTTTTTCGCTCACACTTTGTTAATTGATTGGTTCCTTGACAAATACATAATTAAGCATCATTTTGTCACAAGTTTTTATATGTCTTTGGGCAGCGGTTGACTTATCTAACGGATTGAAATTGTAAAAGCGCATATCGTACAGGTCACTTTACCACTTGCTGATGAAATGGGAAGTTGTGATTTGTCACCTTTTTTATTGTTCTTTAAAGTCATATATTGTTTAAGTGAGCTTCATTTCTCAGAAGCTAATTTTCTTTAATTGCGAAAGAGAAAGAAGAATTGAAAGCATGGCTTCGAATTCATATGTTTTTCTTAATGATTCTTCAGTAACACTCGATAGAAAGTGAAAAATGATGAAATAGAATGCGACACCCTCACTTCCAATTTTGAAGTTTATTTATTTGGAAGGTTCTCAGATTGTGCCATCTTATGGGAGTGAATAATTGCAAAACTTCTCAGGATGGTTGTGCTACCTCCTGCTGCTCCCTGCGCCCTTTCCCTTATGAAAACTCCTATTCACTGGTATGTGAAAGCCTAGGTGATTGAATTATTGCCGCAAAATATTTGTATTTTTAAGTTGACATTTCAAATAGTGATGTTATTGAAAAAGTGTTAATCTCAGGACGTGGCTGCATTCCTGAAACGTTTCACTGTAACGTGTTCCAGTATACGTTTGACTTAAAGCTCGAGCATTTCTTAGGTTATGTTCTACTAATAAGTCGTCATGAACGTGTCTCCAATTCTATAAACGCAAGGAACATCCGAGTATATCGTATATATATCACCGATGCAGAAACTTTATTTGAAACCTCTGAGTAAGGCGATCAAGAGAGGCATAATGGGTGGAATGGATCACATTGCGGTTTTGGGGCTCTGAATTGAAATGTGAGTGCACAAGTCTAGGGAAGGTGGAAGGAGAAAAGATCTTCCCGCTATTCGTTACACTGAAAAGCGAGACTTTATTCGCTGACTATGAGATTGATGATTAGAAATGTTAAGGAATGTGTCCCAGTTGCATCTGAGCCTAGTCTAAAGAAAGCTAGGGCAAACAGTCCGGTAAAGTTGGAGTTACTGTGGTACGGAGCCACTATTTTAGACGATAGTGTGTCCTGAAAGCGCATTAACGCATTTATCGGTTATAAAATTTAGGTCAGGCTCAGCGGATAGCGAGCACGCTTTATCAGCGGGACACAAAAATGGTGGAGAATCGGATTGTACTGCGCCGAATACATCAACCGAAGAGGAGCAAAGCAATTTGCATGAGTCGACAGAAAGTTGCGAGGAGGAAGAGGGTGGTCTGAGAGTGGGGAGCTCCGATAGCGAGCAATCACTGTGTGATGATCTCCATAGTGAACGTCAAACTGCTGATCTACAGGGTATTTAATCCAGACAACTACAATAGGTTTTCAAATATAATCCCAAGGTTAAACGTTCCTCAGATGTTTGATGTTCATCCAGAGACGGGATACTAAGCCATTCTCTGATATTGTTTATTCACTTTTTCTATCAATATTCAAAGATGGTTATCGTCGAAAGTTCCTTCCCTCTGTCGGGAAATTGAATGACAATTATGAGTTCAGGAGACGTTAATTAATATTTGCTATTTGACAAAATAATTGTTATTATTTTTGCAGTTGCAAGTAACGGAGAGAATATTGAAGGAGGAGGACCAGATGAAGCGGCTCCCTCCCTATCCCCTCACGTTGAAGATGGGCCACCCCTTCTTTTTACCGAGGTATTTCAATATCTATAGCTATTGCTTATGAATGGGTCTCTCGGATTCTTCCTAATGCGCTACCAACAATACCTTGTGGAATGTCTCTCTCAGAATGAATAGGTGCACTATGGTTTAGAGGCTGAACTAACTCCCGAAATTAATGTTTCACTAATCAGCGTAATCTGATGTGATTTGATTCGCTTAGTTTATTTACTTTTCCCTTTTAATTACTTAGATTAATGCTGTGTTCAGAAAATGATTATCGATAGGGGTTGACAGGGTATTTGATTGAAATAGAATCATATGTGAACATCATCGCAGCACTTTTGTGCACTCATGTCGAAATCAATGACTTTTTTTCAAAATTTCCAATTTTTTATCTAATTTCCATCGTTCCTTTCTCTCGAATTGCTTTTAAAGTGTTATGAATTTAGTGAAAGCAAGTAGCAAGTTATTGGATTTATCCATTACATTTTGCGGATTCATACATTCGATTATTGGCATTTTGTGGTGATTGGAGAATATCGTCAGTGCAAACTTTAACGAACAAAAGCTAATAGAACAAAAGTTTTGCTTTCAAGGTTTGTATTTTTATATCTTAGATGACTTTAACGTGCAGTGTTGTTTTGTTATTGGGATTTGATAAGTAATATGCTGAGAGATTGTTACTATTTCAGGTGGACGAAATTCCATAAATGGAGAGAAATTGCATTCAAAGGGTCATAATCGATGCATTTTTGATGGGACATTCGAATGAGGACGTCCTTGCACATCGCTTTATTTCATCATTTAATTATTAGAATATTTTCATTGAGTAAATATGAGGATCGATTTTTATTTCTTAAATTGTTTCACATCGTTATTGGCTATCGTTTTTGATTTTGCTTTATTATTAGTAAGTTTTATATCAATAATTCTTCATTTCTCTCTTTTTTTTTCGAATATCTTTATGGGTATCGATGCGGCATCGCATCGTCACTGCCCGTACAGTTCTCAGCTATTAGTGGAATAAAACATCGATAATATCAGAGGGGTATTTCTCTAGATATCTCATACTTACGATTGTTCAGTAATCATTGCCCACCATCTAATGATTCTGTCGCCTTCCATATTCTGTCATCTCGCTGTTCCATCTTGATCCTAGTTGAATTTATCACTGAAATATTTTTATTTATTTATGAAAGAAATACTCTATTTTAATGGCTAAATATGTGTAACCATCGTTGTCGATAAAATATGATCAATGAAACCAACTTTTTACATTAAATTAGAAGTGTTGAACAATGTGAAATTCTGAGGTATTCGTTATGCATTAATGCTTTATTGATGATCTCAAGCCATCATAAACATACTCAAATACGATTGCCATCTCATACAGCGATTGTATTTGGAGTTTAGGAATTCGATGATACACTTTACACGACTACTATGCTTGTTGAAATATTCAACGAATTTTTTTTTTTTTTTTCAATTAGGGCGTTTATTCATGTCTTTTTTTGATTGTTCTCTTGTTTTTTTAAATTATACAAGTTTATTCAATAAAGCATTTTTCGACATCTTTTAGTTGTTGTTGTTTTGCTTTTGGTTTTAATCCATTGCCAATATTCGACTCATTTGAAGCGATTTTTTTTATTACTTAACGTTTTAAATATTTTTATAATCGAGTACAGCCGTTCGCTTTGTGTATGCTTCTCTGTCCTCAGCTGTGACAGATAGCGGTCATTAATAACGTCGCACTTATGCACAGAGTAGATCTACATCACGTTATGTGTCTCGCTGAGAAAAGTGCTGCCGATGTCTTTCAAAGCAAAGAATGAGCCAATGAAGGTGGTGTAGTGTTTTCGGCATTAACTGCGAGCTGTGTATATTCTCAGAGTGAAATGTGAAGCGTACGCTAACTGCTGGGAATGTGTCCACTATGCTTCTGGTACGACGATCCCACTAGCGCTATGCGAAGTACTGTAAAGCTGAGAGGGTCATTGAAGTGGGAGGGGTGCTTCTAGTTTGAGCTTTGTGTTCAATTTCAGCATGCTCTTCAGAATAGTCCGGAATTTTTCCGTCATTCTGTCACAGGCGAATATATCCCGAGTTTACGGCTTGAGAAGGAAATCAGCTTTAGTCATCTTTGATGCATCTCAGATTTAATAGTAAAGGCGAAAATGTTCGACTAACATATCGAACAATGAAGTAACCTTTATTGCCAACTGAGGGTCCAACAAAGTTCTAGTGGTGGAAAAGGAAAAGTTTCAGGTCCTCAATCTCACGCTTTATATTTTCTCGGTCTCATTCTTTGAGATACAACCTCTGAGAGGAAGATAAGGCTGTTTTCAGAGTTACTAAAAGTTGCGTTCCCGTCCAATCAGGTTTCATCATTCGCAAAGAGCTGTTTATGTAATATATTTGTGTGCGAGCATTTGAAACTTGGGTCGTTTGAGACACAAACGGGTTATTGCGCTCTTTTTGTGATTTACTGATGACACGCAAGAAGGTAAACACATAATATGCCAACTTTGGTGTGATTTTTACATATTATACAATAATTTTGCAGAGAAGTTGAATTGCAAGATGTCACTAGTCAATCCGGCGTCGATTTCATTGGGAGGAGTTGGCGATGAGGAGGAGGTGCTAGATGATGGAAGTGTCCCAGCGGTTGGTGCGAGTGTGGTCATCGAACAAGAGGTCGTTGTTGAACAACCTACACAGCACGATGTCATCAATTCGCAGGTTCCGATTTTATTTGGTTACTGGTGGTAGGCAGAGAATGAGTATATCGCATTTTCAGTTATCGATGCTAAACACTGTTTTAATTGGCTGCATCTCACTTCATTGGTGCATAGAGTAATTCATGGAAATGGGTCTACATTAATCGAGGAGGGGAACGGTTGGAAGATGTGTTGTCCAAAGATAAACATTCGAAAAGAAATACCATTAAGATAAAACTAGTTTACCAGGAAAAGGTGTTCCCTTGTTACTCATATTTAGTGGTAATATGGTACTACGAAAATGCATGTCTGACGAGTTAGAAATAAGATTTTCTTTTTGGCGAATGGCAGTCGCACCTTGTTGACCCGACATCGTCATGGAGAAAAGCGAGAGAGAGAGATAAGGAGAAGAAAGTAGGCAGACGTTGTCGCTGAATCAGATCGAATTGAAGTCAGCGTTAAAGTAAAATGTCATGACAGTGTTGACAACGTAAGTCATGACAATCTCCGATGGGCTCCAAGTCCAGTTTCAGTCCTTATCCATTGCAAAAACAGCTCTGTTTAAAGCGACTCAGAAAATATACCGAAGATTAAATGCCGACGTTGCTTTGCTCGACAAGACGGTTTTTTTACAGTTCTTAGTTGCTGTTTTTAATGGGCGCATTATAAAGATGCGATGCATCCTGTTGTGTAGGAGAGGACTGAAGACATCGGGTACGATTGCAGATCATAGTCCTTCACGGTAGTTCCTTATCGCTGTGGAGCAATTTACAAAGAAAGTAAACATTAATGTAAACTGCTTCCCTGTTAATAGGAACTGCTTGCTGGAATAAATGTGCGCAAATATATTTGCCGAAGCATATATACACAAATGTGTATGTGCATGTATGTGTATATGCATACATATCCTCCTTATTTTCGTCGTGTTCAGAGCAGTGCGAGTGAAAATGTTTCTTCTAATCATGAAATAAGTTTTATTCTCTCGATGCAGAAAGTGACGTGTTCATTGCAGGAACCTGCAGCTGAGGTGCTTGTCGAGGAGCAAGAACTGAGGAATGGAGCAAGGCAGAAGTCATCACCCCGGCTTATCTCAGTTGGACGTATCCTGCCTAAACCTCGTATGTCACTTTCACACCATTTTTGAAAACAGTGAGGCACCTCTGTCTTCTTTTTACTGTTGAATTATCACATTATCGATGTGTTGTGTGCACTCACTAAATTTTCTAATGCGCATTGAAGTTCTGCTTGTTAAGTCACAGATGTTTAATTAAATTCATAGCTGAGGTGGCATGTCTTGACTTGTTGTGATTAGGCTATTGCTTTAACATATTTTTATATTGAGGATGGTTTTATGAAAGAAACAGATTTTTTGACTACAGCTTTTCAATTAGCCTTGTATTTTATTGTGTTTCGATCTCATTTCAGGACAGACCTACGAAGCACAAGGAGCATTTGTGCGGCGAATTCCGGTAAATATTTTGTTTCATTTCTTTTTACAAAGGTGTTTTGGTTCGCGTTTCCTTTCTGATCGATCCCTCATAATGGGTGGAATCAAAAATGTTTTTAATCGGTTTTTTAGCGTCTTTTCTTTTCGTTATTTCTTCTGAGTATTGCAATACCGACTTGTTATTGAGACGCAAGTGTTGGTCATATAACTTAAAACTGTAGTTATGACGTCATTTTCAGGTGGAAAAAATCAGCGCACAGATGTACGTGGATTTTGTGACAGAAATGACTGGTGGTGAAGTCCATACGAGTGATGCAGAATATCGCGAGATTCTTGATGCGCTCATCGATGGCGACGATTTCTCGGTAGGATAATATCATAGTGGATTAATTCAACTTCCTCATCGTATTTATGTAAAAATTCTTAGGGATACAGTAGCACACCACGTGAAGTTAAACCATTGTGGTTGCATATCTGCAAAGCTCTCAAGGGCTATTTCACTCGACTCTCAGCCACGCTGCGAGCGTTTGCTTTGGGTGAGAGTTGCGCAATGAAATCTGTACTTTGCTACTCCTAAAATGTTTTTCGATAGCCACTAGATGTGTTGAAGTCCGATTCATCGCTTATGTTTTATTTCTCGAAGCTCAAGTGGAACTGTGATGGTAAACAAGCACTCGACTTTTGTACTTTTATTGCAGTCTTGTTGGCAGTGATATTTAATAAGGCTGCTGCATAAATAACTGATGACAAAAGAGAGCTGAGAATGGTTTCATCTAAATTTCTTTGGGTTACTCCTATTATTTCCTATAGACATCCTTACTGTACCTTTATTCTTTTTGAAAAGTAAAGTTTTGACGTTTTCAAGAAAAGCGCGGGTTGTGCTTTCCAGAACAAATTTCATTGTTTCCTACACGAATTCAATTATATCATGTTGTTGGGGTTGCATTCACTGGTGAGACGAGTTCGATGTTTGGTTATTGATAAATTAACATTTGCATGTTTGACGCCTCCTCTTAATTACAGGTAGCTTGCGGCGTAGAGGATGAACTTCTAGGGCATCTGGATTATGTGATAATCCATCTGCCGTCAAAGCGATTCGTACTTATGCCCGATCAACGAGAGCGAGTCATCGAAGCGGCGGTGGAACGATTCAAGAATGAGCTTCATCCTGTCGGAAGCTGTCTTCATCTCATTCAAAGGAATTACATCGGATTCCCGCCTATCATCAAGGTGCTTTTTTATTTTGCTTCTTTGCTGTGATGTTATCTATATGAAACAGTTTATTGCTCTAAATAACTGACCAAAATACCGAAATGTTGACATTTACACTCGATGCTTTTATTGATAGTTTACCGAAATCTCATCGCTAATGAATAACGCAAATTTTTTCTAAAAATATAAAAGGAATTAATCGTTGTGTTCATTCAGGAATAACGTATATGCAGTATTGATGCATCACATAACGATATAAATAACTAATGTGCACCTTGTATTGAGTGACTAATAGGGAAGTGGTGTGGTGTTGTTGATCAGTGAGATAATGCTTCTTTGATTATTTTCAAATGTTCAACGCTTGTCCAATTCTTAATATGGCTTATTCGTAGAAAAGGAATTGTTTCCCAACGATACATCAACTCGTACAC
Organism: Baylisascaris procyonis; assembly: GCA_037389465.1. Taxonomy (NCBI): domain Eukaryota; kingdom Metazoa; phylum Nematoda; class Chromadorea; order Rhabditida; family Ascarididae; genus Baylisascaris; species Baylisascaris procyonis. Next base: position 938,755 of record JAZARR010000082.1, read on the forward strand.
TGGCAAATGCTACTCTCACCCATCCCCCTCCTCCCTGTCCTTTATTTTGGTGCCAATGCTGAAGTTTTGGTTGTTGACACAAATTGGAGCCTTTATCTAGAGAATATATCTTTTCTTATTCGTTACACATAGTGCACTGAGGGAAACTGAGAGCTTTAAGAGTATAGACTAGCGTAGCGACAATGAAGGATCGACGATCGTTGAAGTAACAGTCAATATTTCATTCGTGAATTTGATTACAAGAAAGTATATTTAAAATGATATTTAGATTGTCGAAGATCTTAGTTGAAAAATATAAAACAAAGCAACACAGAGCTTGTGCTGATTGAGTAATAGGTGGCTTTTTGTTATTATGAAGAAGCGCTTTTTGAAGACTCTTTTGCAGTGAGTGAGACACACTTTGTTTGTACTAGAAGAGACCGTTATGAATTTTATGGCAGTGCGCTCAAATAAAGTTTGCACTGCGTGACGAGACTCTAATGAAGGAGGTTGATAGAACGAATTGGAATTGTTCAGGACTATGGTATTGATTGATTACTTCTTCCTGGAAAGTTTACTTCATTTTTATGTGTCTAAATGGTGCACATCGTTTTTGTTTTCTACATAAATAATTATATATAAAAATTTTCAGCTGCGTAACGCGTTATTAGAATGTTTGAATCGTGTTGTGCCTCGTGCACCACTCGAAGGTGCAATAAAGGATGGAAGAGAGTGTTTTACAAGCACACCGATTTCACATGAAGCGATTGACATGAAGCCTTCTCCTTCACGTCGTTCTAATGTCAGAAGCATGAGACGTTGGTTTAGCATCTATTTTATTAGAAATCATTTCGATGAGCCCTAGAAATTGAAGGAAATGGGAATGGAATGATTAAAATCATCCGCCTGGATTAAAGTCAGCGTGAATAGGTCATCGGAACCATCGCATTCGGTCCTTTCATAGAGACTAGCTAACCTGAAAATTTTCATAATTACTGAAACAAAGCAGCGATCGTCACTTTTGTTGCGTATTTGCTTATTCGAAGCCAAACTTCTACCCTTTCCTTGGTGTTTCCTGGCCCACTTTCTATTACAGTTTTTTCTTCAGACATTCAGGAAACAATTGACAGGCAGTTATATTTTTTACGACTTCTTTGGGAAAAACATGAAAAGTTGAAATAAGGCATATATATTTCAATTTAGAAGAGCCATTTTGCAAATTGGTCTCCGCTTTTGGAGAGTTGCTTTGCCGCCTTTACCTTAGTTTTTCTGTCCTTAACAAAATTCTAATGTTGCTGTAGGTTTGAATCGGATGTGCGTCAGTATCACAGCTACGGTCTAGCGAGCAGTGGCCAGCTGCATTCATTGTTTTGATTAACTTGCTGATTTCTTAACTTTGCTGACAAACTTACCGCAGCATAGCATTATTTAAAACATGTTCAGGACAAATCTAAAACTACACTTGCATGCTATATATATGCCTTCCAGTATACTAATGCGTCTGCGACTTCAGCTAACTAGAGATGAATGGGAAGGTCATCAAACGGGAAAAGTGACATTTTCCTTCAACTTTTTCGTTTCTCTACCCGTTTTCCGGCTATTTTTGCCGGGCTGTGAACTTAGCTGCAAATCAAATTGTATCTGGCATCTGACCCTCCCACTTGAAATTAATGGAAAGGTAAAGCTGATTTTCACGAAACACATGGGAATATCATAGTCAACGAAGTGAACTGCAATAAACGAAATATCCAAACGGTGCATATTCTTCAATGATGATATTTAAACATCGCCCTATCGAAAGTGCTCATTACTGCTAATGGGAATAGCAATTCATATATGGCGAGTTGTGCAACAAAAACAATAGTTAATTAAAGAAAAGATGTTTAATTATCACTTTGAGCAGAAGGAGTCTTTGATAAGACATTAAAGTTGATATGGGAAATAGTTTAGTTCAATTTGAGGGAAGCGTAAATTCTAATAATTTCAGCATCGCAGGCAATCACTCCAGATACACCAGTGCCCGATAACCAATACGATACATTGGCGGAGATATTGGCTGGTAAGAGGAATATCGAGGATGTTAAAGATTGGATGGTCAGGGAGGCCATCAAGGTGATTTCAGCCTCTCAAATAACATTTTAATTCATTATTCATTTGCATTGAAGCACATTCACAATGGATATTATTTTACAAATTAACTGTGCACAATATTCAAAGAAGACGTTGAGCACTTCATCTGCATCGGTCGTCTATGAATTAGTCTATCGTAGCGCACATATCTTCGATGTTGTGTAGCTGGGATAAGTTTTTTTTTTAATCGGACCTCAAAGTGCTCTTACTTTCTATTCATTATAATTTGCACAAAAGGTGCTATAATTGTGTTTTCCCATATCTGCAACAACTTTTTCCTTTCACAGTCGAGGTTTGTTTGCCTCGTGCACCGTCGGTTGCTTAGCATCCGTGTTTTTTTTTGTCCTATCTTAAACGGAGCCGGGCTTTGCTCCCAAGTTTAGACTTTCAGCTGGAATGTTCAAGCTGTGGGCGACACGAGTACCTCTCTCCCCTTCCCTCCCTTTCCGAATTGTAGAGAAATGCTTTTATATACATTGCTAGGCCTTTTTAGCAGTGGCCAACTTTAGTGCCGAGTTATAGTTTCGGGTCTCACTGATTTTACTATTTAAGCAACCTCAGTGTGTGCTGTCAAACAGGTTTACAGACAGAGAGTATTTGAAGTAGAAATTTCCTTCATAGGCAACAGGACGACATAATAATATGCCCGAAAGCAGTCCGCCGTTGAATGGTTTGACCATCGATATCTTCCAATCCCAAATGAAGTTGATATTAACTTTCTTCATAGTTTGACATGATTAGTTCGATTCTCATGTGCTGTGCAAATGTAATAAATTACAGGCTCGGTTAACCGGTGAATTGGAGGCTGAATATTGGACAGAGCCGGGTGAATTCTTGCCACCTGGTTGGAGGATTCGTGTACGAGAATCGGGGAAGATTCTGCCACGCAAAGGAGAAATAGATGAAGTGCCTTTTTAGTATATTCGTTGATGGACTTTATGATTTTATTGTTGTTTAACTTTTTCGACTTAATGTAGATTTTTTAGTTTCTTTTTGCGATATATGTGTACTCATTAAAGCAATTGAAACGATATATAATGTTGTATTGGTAACCTCACCAAAAACAAGTAAGTGACTTTAAAGTGATGACTTGAGGTGGATTAAAAATCGTTATTTATAGATCTGGCGTCGATGCTGTGAAGCGATGAGCCAGACGCATAATCAGAAGGAAATTCTGGCGTATTTGGAGGAAAGGTATGCTGGAGTGGCCACTAAATCCAGGCTCAGATTGATCAACAAAGACGTTCTTATCAAAGGAACTCGAGTACAATTCCCATCGAAGCCTCGTTGTCTTGGTAGTAAGCCAATGCAGTATGTGCAGGTACAACTCTTGCATTTTAACGTCATTTTGTTTTATTTCACGATGGAAATACTTGGGGGAAAGCGCATGAAATAAATAAAGTCGCTTCAGATTGCGCAATTGTCAGTTGAAAATTTTTAAATTCTTACGTCAATATTGCTGTTCAATGAAACTCAACAAACCAGGATCCGTAGAGGTGGGCAAGCCGCAACATTTACCCATCTCTTTAGGACTCCGCTTCTTTTATTATGTCATTGGTTTAAAGTGAGCTTAGAGATTTATTCTTGTCACAAGTCATGTTTCCTGCATTCATATCACGAGTCATTCTTGTCTTGTGTTTGTGTACTTACCAACTCTCAGTAATTTAAAAGGTGATTGCTCAGTTGATCCGAATGCAAAAGCGCGTACTGCAGTGAATTCTCTGCAAGGCTGCCCGCTTATTTCTATTTCTCCGCGTTTTTTTCTCTGTGAAAGATGGTGCTCAGTTTTTGTGAATAAAATCCACTAAACAGTATAAGAGACAGTCGGCTGCCGAATCTATTACTGTCAAGAGTATCGCGAAGCAGCTCACAGTCTCTACGTCGTTCTTGGCGTTTCTCTTCCTCTGAAATTTAAATAAATAATAACCATTTATGTAGCCCGTAGTTTTCTTAGGAGACAATCCAGTGAAGTGAGATTCGTCCTCAGAAAAATCACGCATTCATACAGATTGGTGCTCATATTTGGGTTTCTTAGCTATTGCCAGTGATATAATACTGTTGATACATTAGGCGTCTTCCTCAAATTGAATTCACCAATTGCTGACTTTGTCACTGTCGTTCACATTATATCGTTGACGGGAATAATTCCTCAACCGTATGTTAATTGTTTTGCATAATATTGTAGATCGATATGGTCGAAATGGAAAGCTCGGAGTACGGTGATCGATGCTACAATATGGCACTGCTAGTGACGGATCTCTATTCGCAATACGTATTCGGCAGGGCGCTTTCCGACGCTTTGGATCCGTCACTACTTGTGCGCCATCTCATGGATATATTTGGCGCGTTCGCACCACCAGGTCTTTGTTTTATTGTCATGTACTTAATTGCTAGTTATCGTATTTCCTCTTTTACAGCCCCAGCTTTACATAAAATGATAGGATAAGTCGAGAAACAAGTAATTTTGATGATCATCGACGATATGTCGCAAAACTTTCCCACTGATTTGGAATGTTACACATTTTTTTCAGCGTTGCACCTTATATTTGCATTTCCAGACCAATTTCTTCGTTCAATCACTGTAAAACTATGTTAATTGCTTGTAGAAATTTCTTCATTGAGCAGTTTTGTCCGTAACGATGTTATCTATCATTATGGAATTTGTTCGTATTGTTGTCAGATAGACTATCTAGACAAGCGCATCCTGTCGATATACGCGCACATAAACCTTATGAGATCGGTGTTGTTTAACAATGTTTATTACAGAGGCATATCGATCATTCACCAACAATGTGGTTATTGAGCATGTAATGACCGATATCGAGAGACTCTTCAAAGTACACATCAAAAATGTCGGAAATGGGGTATTTTATTTGTTCGCTTATCCGTAATCTATATTGCAGATGAGTTTTTATTCGATTGATTATACTTATTTATTCAACAGTATAAAATGCCAACCTGTTATTTCTGATGCAAACCATCCTGCTAAGTGATGTTATTCGTTAGATAATTGTGTGGATTTATTGTTCTCACAGCAAACGAATACTAATACAAAAGAACCAAAAAACGTTCATTTAGCAGCGTTTTAAGAAACACCTAATGTTTTAGATTATAGGAGGATATTAGATCCATTCGATCGAATTCGAGCTAAAGATTTTATATATGGTAGTAAGATATTGCAGTCGAAAATTTTCCGCCCCTTTGACCGACGAGAGGATGATAGGGAGAGGGGAAAAGAGAATGGCCTATAAGCCTCAAAAGACGTAGCGAAAAGGGGAAATCAGAGTGGAGGGCTGCTTTATGACGATAATGCTTTTTTCTGTTCGAGTTTTCTTCACACCTTTTCAGATTCTGAAAAAAAGTCTATCTCTTCAGTGGGTTTTTAGTTGTTTTTTTGCTACTCTAGCTGGCTGCCACTTTGTCATCTCTTGACTTTAAGTTGAATCAAAACAAAGGCATCCTATCTTATCTGCTTACTCCATCCATTCATCTGATGCTTATTTTTAAATAAAAAAAAAGTGTTGTTTAATAGGTGATGAATTTCTTTAATCTACGTACAAGTATGTACAAACGAGCCGAAGAGGAATTGGGAAGCAGAGAGCGTTGGGTGGAAGCATTGCCATTTGCCGTCATCGAATACAATCAGAAACCGCTAAAAGGCTTTGGTGACGTTCGCATTTCGCCGTTTGAGGTTCATTCTTTCATTTTTCATTTAACACCTTCGAGGTTTTTCCCAAAATGCAGCTTTACCATTTATGGTCAGTGGTAAGTAAGTGGTCTGCGCCGAATTTAGTTTTGGGCATACTGAATGGTAATTGATGGGTAGCCATTGATACTTTCATCGTTGAATATGTGTAACTGCTATGGAAATCTACCCAATTTTAAAAGCCTTCTATATCAAGGGAATTTCGCTGCTCGATTATTGTCCCGCCTGTCCTTGTTTCCTTCTTCGCTTCTGATTATCTTTCTATTATATGACCAATGCTGTTTCGCGTTATTATCAAACCTAAGCGTGTGCGCTTTGGATAAGAAAGGAGAGTTTTATTTGAGAAAGTTTTTTTTTTGGGGGGGGGGGGGAAATTTCGAATAATTATGCCAGTTCTTATCACAGTGTTTATGCAACTCTCATCTTATCTGTTTGCTACCTTCAGGCATTCTTTCAGACAGCATCTTTAAGTGTTTTTTGTCTCTGATGTTGTCCTACCTGCAGTATTTATCTGCATTACAGTTATTTACAATAAGCTGCAATAAATTTTTGTTGTTGTCATAATGCAATTCCAGATTTGCAATGGGAGAAAAGAAAGCATGGCGTCAAGCGTAAAGGAAAAGGGGAGGGGAGGTCAGGTTGTGGTTGTGCAAGTTGAACGGAATCGCTGATGCAAGTGTTATATGTCGTCAATTCACATTTCACGTTTTATGTTTAATTATGAATAGTGATAGTTAACATCGTTTCGAATTAGCAGAAATTGCAGTTGCATTTCGTTGAATTCATTCTTATATAATATACAGTTACTTCCGTACTTTACTTCATGCTTCCCATAAAAATTCGCACCCTTGTGACTGGCTGATAAAAGGACGCTTATTCACAGTGACAATTATTTCGATGAATACCTTTCATATTTCCTTGTTTAGATAATGTTTGGACGTCGACCGTGGAAAGAAATGGCGGTGCCACCGTGGATGAATAATGGCGGGTATGGGAAAGCGTCGGATGACGAGGATGAGTGTAAGTTGATTTTGTTTAATATTGTTTATGTCATAGGTTACTTTCCTCCTTTTATTTTTCAGGTTTTTGCCTGTATCTTTTAGGAGGATAAGGAAAGAAGGCAGATTTCAAAACAATATTGCTAGTAGAGCATTTTCACAGAGAAAACAAATTCATTTTCTTTCCCATGGGCTAAGCATTGCAGTAACGTCATTGAAGTTCGAAAATAAATTTCCCACATTAAGTTGCAAGCTTGTAAGAAGACATTCTTTACTAAGGCGGGTCACCACAGTGGAAAAAGTGCTGTCTTAATTGAGGAAGGGACCCGATTGATAGCTCATTAATCATTTACTTCCGATCGTTTGGAAACGATTGTTCCTTCGTTCAGTACAAGTGGGCCTGAAAAGGTGATGTGTCCTGTTTGTTTAGGAGTGACAGGAGAGAGGGGATTGAGGTTCAGTGCATATTTCGAAAGTCGATCGTCCCTTTGATCATTTGCTTGGAAAAATGGTTGCATCAATTTCCACAGACGGTGATTTATGTCAACACACAGACACAGAAAATTTAGACTATTATCAACAACCCTGGTTATTTTCTGATAAATCAAACATATTTCCATCAATACGGATTCAAATGTTGGAACAGGCATGATTCCCCATATAAACATCAGCGAATCTCTAACGTAGTGGTTGCATCTTTGAGGTGTTCTATACCGTTTTAACTTAAGTAGAGTGCTTGGAGGACTGTAATGCTGAAGACTTTCCCTTTGATTTACGGTTTCTGGACACTAATATTAAATACTTCAAGAAGAATAGATTTTTGTGGAAATTCTTCCAAAATACGGAACACATCGTACACTTAAATGTTGCTAACCGAGTGAATGAAAGAATGAAAAATATTATAAAGGGATTGGTGAGTAATATTGTTTTATTTCAGTTAACTCAGAGCCGAAGCGTGCTGTTGAGAGTATCAGTGGGGAATCGGTATGTTTCTGCTTATTGATATTCCATTTTTATGTTTCGTTCTGTGTTTACGTCAGCAGTCGGCTTTATTAGGAATAATGGGACATTAGAATGGGGAGAGTCTTGCGTTTTCTTCTGCCTTTTACCCTAAAAGATAATTCTGTTGATAACTGTGGTAGCTTTAAAGCATTATTTTTGTTTCTTGGGACATCTCAGGATTTATTGTTTTTGCTGTACGAGAAAGGGATTCTGTTCCTTGTGATTCCGTTCTTAGTAACATGTGTGTATCGTCTTCAAGGACATGGGATTTGATAAGGGCGTGTTGACACCAGCACCGAAAAAGGTACGACGACCTGATCCGGGTGCTACTCTTGCAAACATCTATTTGGGCGAAATGTCGGAGAATCGTGGCAAGATATCGTTCGTAATGGGCAAATACCCGGTGAAATACGACGAACAAGGACGCGTCGTCGATCCTGGCACCGGCTTCTTGTATGAAATCGGTGATCACGTCTATGTAAGTTGTTGCTATTTATTGTGAACGGTAATGTTGCAGAAATGGCGCAATTCAGACGCTTTCTTCGTTTTATTACTGAATGTTTCGAAAATTTAGATGGAAAATTGATTTCTTTACAAAGCGAAAACGAAGAGGAATTTGATTCGTGAACTAGTTTTATCCCCAAAGAAGATCAACTTGTGTGGCATGATCTCCTGGAAATTGAATAGTTGAAGCAGAAACGCTGTAGACATTCCTTCGATGCTTTTGGATTGCCTTTTGCTTATGAGTCTTGATTATAGTTTGTATGGAATAGCTGTTCCTCCTATCTTCTATTGCTACAGATCGTGACCATTGTTTGACTTATGCGGTATAATGTGTTTACCGACTACACTTGCAACATTCTCTACTGAATTAAGATTTATGGATTGCGTTTTCTGAGGAGACAAATTGTGTGCAGAACATGTTTTGAAGTATTGTTGAGGATGCATGTTGTGAGATGCGATACTACGGCACCATAAACTATTAAAATAAAATCGCGCAATTGCCACTGTGTTGCATTCGTTTACAATATTTTAACTTCGTTTGTATTCAAAACATTCGTTTTCAGATGCGTAACATAACTCATCGAGACTTCTTTCATAAATCGAAAAAGCGTTCGAATGTACCACGTTATTTCCGTGCAACTATCATCGACATTGATCACGAAAATCCAGATTTCATGTACAGAGTGCTTTTCTGGGATGACGTGCCCAACATCGACAGTGTACCTGCCGACCAGTGGCCTGATCAAGGAGAAGGTAGATTATTCTGAAGAGCTGTCAGTCTGTGTGTTTTGGGGGAAGGGGGGAGTTATTACAAGAGGAGCACATTTGTACTTCTCTATGGTGGTTTCATTTGTTATTTGTTGCAAGGTTTTTCTGCAGTCAAAGTCTAGAAGAATAAAATTGGGGGAGAGGAGGGGGAAGTGCATAAAGAGGATTCATTGGAGAGTGTTAACGAAGAAGGGGTGGATGTTCAGAATTCGCATTCACATTGATTCTCATTCAGCTCAAATCCCATAGTGATCATTCTTTGATGATTACATCGTCTAGCATCTAGTATCTACCCGTATATTTTGTTCTTCCTATTTCTTGTCTTAATTCATCATCACTCTCAACGATACCTTTTCTCTTTCGTTGATTAATATGTTATGTGATTTAAGATGGTCATTTATATCGATCATATAAGTTATGAAATATTTTTTATCTACTAGTGTAATTTCAGAATGCTTATGTGCATGGGTGAGCCCATTCGATATCTCACCAAGCACACCCGATCTATCGCGTCGCAGAAATATTGGTAAGTGCCCACATATTTTAGGATCATAATCTTTTTTCATCCTCCCTTCAGGGAAAAATTCAAGCAGAGGAATATTTATTTGTGCTATCGAATTTTATGAGCAATATTCATTATTTTTAAATAGTGTTTGCATCTGAAGAACACCGTCTCTTTGCAGTCTATTCAGTAATATTACAATTCCAGTATTCCATATCGCAACATCCAGTTGTTTTAAATGGGTTTTCTACGTTTTTATTATTTAGGGATGGATTTTTAATTAGTAAATTGTATAGTGTTGTCTGTTAAAAGAATTTGTTTGATGGCGAATGAAAACATTGTCCTCTGGTGGAATCCAAATAGAAAACTTTAAATTTGGAGGAAATCTTGTGTTGCAGGCTCGGATCCCGTTTGCGAGAAGCGAAGTTTTCAGACATTTCTCGTCCTTCGATGTTCCATTTTATAAAAGTGTTAAAGAGTGGTTTTCGCTTTGACAGTAGGCGTGATAAGTACGGTTAGAGGGGAAGGGGGTGGCAGGGAAGACAAAGAATGGAGGCTCAAGGGTATTAAGTGGGGTAGAGCGCCTCTCTCCTTCTTTATACGTTGTTAGGAGGGAAGGGTGGCCTGACTTTACCACTCCTTCCACAAGGAGAGCAATCAAGTTTTAAAAGAAAGCGAGAATGGCAAAAATGGGATTATGAAATTTGCTAGCGGAATAGCATTTTACTTAGGTGGGGGCTTTGATACGAGAGGTTAGGGGAGGAGGAAGGTAAGAATGGCTGGCATCTGTCAGAGGGAGGCCAACTGAACCGACCCTCCATTTAGTGCGACTGTTTTTACTTGTGTATTTGTGAATGATCTTCATTCTATTAATTGCAGTGAAACGACGAGAAATGGAGTATCAATGCAAGTGTGGATATGATTTCTGCGAACTTGTCTTCAGTGAGAAATGTCCCTTCAAGCTATCGCAGGCATGTTGTCAACGCCTCAAAATGGATTGTCCCTATCACAAGGTTGACTTTAATTCCATTGCATCGTCTTTGATGCATCCTATATCGAGGAAACTGTTTGGCAGTGTTGCTTTAGGAGCTTTCTTTTTAAATCTCAGATCCCACTGAGCTCTAATGGCCTCACCGCCTACGTTGGATCTGGAACTTTTGTAAGCTACCGCTACCTTCTTCTCCGTCAATCTATTATTCTACTTCCTATCCGATGGTAACCAATCTCAAATTCAACCTCGAAGCAACACTGATATATAAGCAACAGTCTTCGGCTAGGAAAAGAAGGCAAGCTGGGCAGTGATTTGATGATAATGATAGGGCAGTCACAAGCATGTAATCGGATATTCATTGTTCGCGAAGCTGAGTTGTTTAAAGGTGATTAGTGAAAGGTCGGTATTCTTATAATTTATTGCCGACGTGTAAAACCATACTTTTATAATAACGATAACTTTAACGATAGTCCCTCAATAGAAGTGACAACTCAGCAAGAATGAGAGCTAAATAAGTGAGAGGTCGAATATTATCAGCTGTATGAGCGTGTTTACGAAGCCTTAGTTAATTGGCTTCCAATATTAAGTGCACTTGCGAAGTTGTTTTCAACGGTTAGGCAGACTAGTATGTGTGGAGATAGGAATATGATTTACTCGTAATACTTGCCATGCAAAATGAGAACAATAACGTTTTGTTTACGTTTTATGGTTGCTCACTTGTCGTAATACAAGCGAAAACCAACTTTCAGCCCCCTGAGCCGGCCCCATCCAAGGTTGTAAAGGTTGAATCCCCTGCGAAGCCACGTGAACCGAAAAGGTTCGTTTGTTGTTTTCATATTGTCGGTTGTGCGTTTTCTTGATCAAGTTGTTTTTATGAATTAGGCGGACATCATCGAGACAGAAGGGAAGCTGCTTGTGCAATTTGACAAGTATTGAGGATCTATGGAGGGCAAAGTCAAAAGGCCTATTAGGCGGCTATCTGGAAAGCCACCTGCTGAATAATCGACGTTAAACCATCCGTTCGTGACACGTTCTCACTGTTTGTAACCACAGTGGGAGAAGATCGTGCAGAAGTTCTGGAGGCCCAACAGAGATTTGAAAGCAGCCGGATGACAGATGTGAAAAGAGAAAGAGAACAGGGTAGCACAGGGCGTGTCGAAAGAAATGGTAGAAAATGAATATGTAAGAAGCAAAAGTGTTTATTTATGCACCGAATTGTGACAGAATTTTTACATAATACTAGTGCATAAATAGGCGAGCCTTTGGACATGCGCGAAACGTTAAAGAGATCTATGTCGGAGTTTTCTCCAAGTTTGCGGGATGTGAATACGGCTTTAATTCGTATTGAATATGGACTGGATGCCAATAATCAAGCAATTGTGAGTGTGAGCTTACCTTGCAGAGCGAGGGAATATAAATCGGCAGCTTTCATAAGCACAGTTTGGGCAAAGATGTCTTTGTTCCAGCTGAGGCTGAAATTGGCCTTCTCCTTATTATCCACGAAATAGGGGGAAGATGAAAGTAAAGGATAGCGAAATGGGTCGTTATAAATCGATTGCTTCCACCTCGTACTGCTTAAACGGAGCGATATGAAAGCTTTATGTACTTACACGCATGCGGTTTCCTTGTGCCTTGTCAGAAAGGAGTTTCATATTATATAATAATTTAGACAAGTGCCAACACCAACTCCAGTGGCAATGACTGCACAGAGTAGTGCATCCTCGAAGACAGTGCCCAGAGTTCATGTCAAATCGAGATGGATCTATCAAGGTTATTTGGCTAAACGATTTACCACTTTATTGATTTTGTATTGTGTCGTGCTGTGCAGCTAGGGGCATTGTTAAACATTTGTTATATGAGCGCAACAAAACTAGAGAACCAAGTTTCCAACTTCGATCGTAGATTTTTTTGTCTTATTTCATATCATATTATTTCAATAGTCGAAGATTGTGATCCATTTTCTTCTTTGTCAAGAAGTGAGCAGGGGAAGGGAAGCGCTTGTGTAAGCATTAAGTGGGGAGTGGAGACAAATAGCACATGCTGGAACATCCATTAGCTTAAATGTTTTCATCATTTTTGTTATGTTTCCTTTATTGACATCCTTCTTACAAGCTATGGAATCCATTACGCTTCTGAGGTGATATGCGATTTCATCTTAAAGAGGGGAATGGATGGTATGATAGTTTCTATCGACTGTTTAATTAAAGAGTGCGGATTTTTCGATATCAAAGAAAAAAAAAAGAAATTTTAACACTTCCAAAATTCACTGCATTACTTTAGTCAAATAATCGACTTAACAGATCTTTTTAATAGCATTGATACTTATTTTTTTGATGTTGTGATATTAGCATTAGTAGCATTCTTTTCTTATGCGAACAAATAAAACTGCTAAAAAAGTAATAAAAAGAAGAAGAATAGAAGCTTTGAAAAGATCAACGAGCCCATCACTGAATAGAGTTTTTGTTGTGTATTCTCTGGTTATCTATTTAGGCGGTACTTTCAGATTTCGGTTCAAATACCGCGACTTTTTATCTTAACATACTAACTATCGCGACAGACATATTTCTCAAAATTCACTCCTAGTTATCAGCTTCTGATTGAGATACGGGTACTTTTTGTGCTTCGTTGCACCAACGAACTAAGATTAAATGTCTTCTCAGTATGTCATGAAGCATTTTTGTATCCATCTACGCTTGTTTAGGTATTCCTACGCGAGTGTATATTTTGAAATTTTTCGTTGAAAATCCTGTTGAAATCTGAAAAATTATTGCGCTTATTTCTCTTGTTAAGGAAAATACTCTTCGAATAAAATTTTAATTAATGCAACTGGAGAATATGTGAAAATGTTTTTAGAAAGCATCCGAAATTGCAACAAAGTATGAAACAATTAAGCGAAAGAATAGAGAGGGAGAGATTCAAGAGAGTGGGATTAACGAATGTCGGGTTTAAGGTGGACGGTTAGTGGAAATACCAGCAACATCAACTCCAACAACGCAGGCAGCACCAGCACCGCCATCGATGCTCGCCTTGAAAACTCGAGCTCCTTTGCTTACCACAGGTCGAGCACCACGTCTCGTTAACCGCAGTTCACCCACAGCATCGAAGCAGCCCCGTCTTGAGGTATTTCGATTGGTTATTGGGTGTTTCTGTGTTTTGCTTTTGCAACAAATGTGTACTAATCTTGGGTGTCTTTTTATGTGTAACAAAAGCAGTACTAATAGTGTAACACTCTCTATTTTTGCATCATCTTTTCAGCTGTCTATTTGTCAATTTTTGTCTCCTTTCCTCTGCCAAATATATGAAACTCTAATACCGGTTTTTAATCTGTAGAATTCTCCTTTAGATATTTTTTCTTTCTCTAATATTCTTGAAACGAATAAATTAGGAGTGATATTGAGCTATTTGTCTTTTTCTTATTTTTATTATTTTCACCTAATATCCTCTTTCATTTCTTCTAAAAAGTCAACGTTGTCAAGAAAAAAGGTTGTTCAGGAATACATTGCATCGGTGATGCGGTCGACATTTTGGTTTTCCTTAAGCGAGCTGATTATGTATCACTCAGTTCTCACCAAAAAGCAGTTATAATCTGTAAATACCAGAATATTGTCCGTCGTTTTTTCTTGGATGGCGTTCTTTGAGTGATGTGATGCTGGTGAGAATGATATGTTTTTATTGAAAGATTGTCGTGTTATTTTTGGTGGGTCATTTGCGTTCGTCACTCAATAAGTTTAATCTCGATGCTCCGTGTTTAGAGTTAATAAGGTATTGAAGGTTTGATATTAATGAGACTTAGTTCCCAATTTTCGTAATTTTTGCCCTATATTAGCAATCCATTTTAAGTCCAAAAATTTATGGGGAACTGAATTTATTTTTTTGTTAAATGCGTTTTATCATTGAAGCCTTCTCTGTTAGTATTTATGTGCTGTTATCTATGTGACGAAACGGGAAGAGAGAATTCAGAATTGCTATTTGTGGAGAAAACCTTTTGAAACGAAGTTGAAGAAGGATTGCTGAAAGCGTTTTACTTCTTTATCCTTTTTTTAATTCCAATAGTATCTGTTGACAATGCATATTATATAATAGAGCCATTTTTACGAAATTATAGCTGCTGTATTTGATTTCAGCTGGAGCAGCAGGCTGCGTCGTCGAACGCTTCACTCAACGAAGAGGCCACCGATTCATCGGTAACTATTGAACTTATGTAGATCATCAACTTGAAAACCAGATGTGCAAAAATAGACTCTGCTATTTTCCTTCAAACGGTAGCAATGTGGTAGTACCCTGTGAAGAAGGTAGTAGCTTTATTATCGCATTGGCCATTGCCTATCAAAAACGATTCTGTTTTGATGCATCCTATCTTGCCAAGTAATGTGTTTGTGTGTATCGGTGGAATCTCTTTATTTTCTAGTTGTTGTAATGTACAAATGTTAGCAGTGACATTGCAGTTTGCGATTTAATTGAGGGCATTGAAAGGATTGAATTCTGAATCGATCTTTTAATGTCATATTTTCGGATCGTATCGGCGAACATGCTTGTCATATCTTGTGATTCGGTGACACTTTTGCAGTGATCCTTTTTTTCAGGGTGATATTGATATGGCCGATCTGGGACCAGTTGCAGAGGTTTCTTTTTTTAACTTTCATTATTTTCATTATCCTTTTGATCCTTGCAGCAAGAAAGAGCTTTGAAGATTCTATTTATAGAATGCTAAGCAAATATGCAATATTAGGTTGAGATATGCCTTCAATATTGCTGCGTTGGCACAGTAACTGCTTTGACTACGTAAATATCAATCAAAACGACTAAATTGGAGGGATGTTTCTGAAGTTCGGAGCTCCTAGAAATGCTGGAACTAGAATTCAGTCTCGAGACACTCGTAATATTCGATAAACCAAGTCGATTCGACAATTCCATTTTGTATCCGTTGGCTTTCTCGGTCTGTAAGTGATTATTGGCTGCGCTAATTGAAAGCTAAGCCTAAACACGCACAACGTTGCATGTGACAAATAAAGCTGTAAGAACAGTTCGATCGCTCATTTTTCGTACAGTTTCGGGGTTTAGGGATGAAACATTGAAATTTTTTCGGGGGGAGGGGGGGGGGGTTGATGAGGACATTAAGGTAAGATTTCAGCAATTCTTGTTTCGATGTGTTTGTTAATTTCTGCTCAAAAAAATTTGATATTTGGAGCTTAGTGCAGATGTCAGCTCTCTCCGTCGATTTTCCTTCTGCAAATGCGCTTAAGGCATTGATCACAATCTTATTGCTTATGAACTAAACAATTCATATTTCAGTATGGTGTGGCTCGTCTGATTCCATATGAAAAGCATCCACCAAAGAAATGTAAGTTATCATTCATTTTATTAAGAAGTTTTTTTGCTTGTGAGTAGTTCTCATTTACATTTTTAATTTGACACGAATGCTAAAAGTATTTTCCCGCAGCGATATAGTTTTTTGTATCCGAATATTCCTTTGCTATGAGAGATGGGGTGGGGAGGGCGGCATTGAGACTTTTTGGTATTCATAAAATCTGCGATGACGACAGTATAGGTCAATAATGTTTTCTCACTGGAAGTTTTTAGCAGAAACTTTGCGAAAAGCGATTAAAGAAGGGAATTTAGTTTAAGAGTGAATTGGTATGTTTCAGTTGCAAGAATAAAGACAAACTCACCACCAATGAAAGCCGTTCAAGCATCCACACAAGTGCGCTATTATATGCAACCCTCATCGACGCGTCTCGTTCAATCACCCGCTCTGATGACAAAACGTTCACCTTCGAACACACGGGTGAGTTATCTTATGTCTTATGTGGGATAACTGTGGGATTTCCTTTAAAAAAAGGCTAAACACCTAATTGCTTCATATGGATTTTTGATTTGCATTTAAAAGCTAGCTTCATTGTGCTCTTATTTAGTGAGGCACTAACTGGAACGATAGAGCTGGGAATTCTACATTGTTTTATCTATCATGCTTCATGCCATAACCTTTACACTTTCTCGCAGTGATTCATAATCTTTGCACCATGCAATAACCTTTATCCTATGTTTTTTACTGCTTTTATTATATTAGTTTTTTTTGCGGTAATGAGTAGAATATATGTGAAACTTTGGAGCAATGGTAGAAAGTTTAAATGATAGAATCAACCGCATTATTGCAAAGAAGTGCAGAGACTTCGGCACGGCACCACATGAAAAGTTGTTGGTTGAAAAGCCACAAAAATTCTTTCTTTTTTGCGATACCTTTTAATTTCCTCTCTCGTTCCTAAAATGCGTTTATGTTGGAGTAATATGAACACTTCAACAAATGCGGTATATGTTTAGTTGAAGGAATAATAGTTTTCATAATTTAAATACTAAATTGTTGAGGTTGTGCGAACAATGGTCTCGAGAGTGGTGCAAAGAGGACCATCGAATCAACAGGCAGCTAGCTACGTTTCGAAGCCTATCAGCAATGTGATCAAGGTGTGCTATTTGTTGGGAACACTCGAAATCTAATATTAATTGAGAACTCACTTTGTTGGGAACGAAATATTAATTAAGAAATGTGTAGGAGCCGATTCTTGTTCTGGTAGTTTAGTGTTTAATAGAATGGGTGTGGACAATACTGGAGATGGCAGTCGTATGGTTTCCACTAATCCGAGTGGTTGTTCGTTTTTCTCTGCTGTTGTCTCTTGGAAGCCACTGATAACTTTTTGAGACGTGCATGAACTTTATGTGGAAAAGTCAGCAAGTTGGTATATATACTGATTTGCAGAGAGAAGGAGCGGCAGAGAGTGGGAAACGCATTTCCGCTCCACCGAAACGGCTAAGTCCCGATCCGCAAGGCGGCCGCTAACATCTGATGACTCAGTGAATGGATGTGTTTTGTTGTTTCATTTCGTTGGCATTATAGCAGCCGTGTAATGATGATTTGCCTCATAGTGGGATGGCGTTATTTTGCATAGAAGGCGTTGTGTGAGGTTTCAGCATGCTGCAGGACATGCTCACTTCATGCTTTCCCTGTTGCATGTTTCACCATCCGTGTCGACTGGCAAGTTGCTTAGCTAGAGGTGCATCGCGTTTCGCTGCACTTTGATGACGATAAACGTTAGCTAAAATTTTGGGAAGCGAAATATCATTTTAGAGCTGACTTCTCCATTTTAGAGTCAATCAGACTTAGCTAACTCAACCTAGACTCAACAGTGCTCAGAATGTGAACTACAGTACCCAGTAATTCCTCTCTATTAAGTCCTGCAAAACTTTTACATTCACTGCAGTCACTTTTTAAAGAAATTCCTCTTTTCACAGAAGTTTTACCGTCGTGTAATTTCGGCCTTGAGAATTTTTCTTGATGATTATATTTGATTTTTATCTTCCACCTTGTCGCAAAATAT
Source organism: Baylisascaris procyonis (assembly GCA_037389465.1). Lineage (NCBI taxonomy): Eukaryota > Metazoa > Nematoda > Chromadorea > Rhabditida > Ascarididae > Baylisascaris > Baylisascaris procyonis. Next base: position 956,705 of record JAZARR010000082.1, read on the forward strand.
TCGTTGTGCGCAGATACTGCTAGAATGAACTCTGCTAGTTGTCACTGCTTGCTATATATATGTGTGTGTAAAAGCGCGGGCACTTCTATACACTTCTATGTGCATGCACAGATGCGAAATTGCATATGTGAGTGTGCAGATACAGGGGTATCACTTATTCTTCCGTTTTAGTATTTGATGAGTTAGGGCTCATCAGAAATACGTCTATTTAATGTTCTTTGGTTGAACAACCTATTCTCTAGGAAGAGGGGGGAGGGGGGGGGGGGTCGATATAACTTCTGCGATGGATCCCTCAGAATGCTTCATTGTAGCGATTGAAATTCGTGCAAGTTGTCGTTTCTCTGAAATCATTACTTTGTGGAAATTCGTTTGCATTCGTTAACAAAAAGTTTTGATCCACAATGATCGGTCGACTCGTTTCTCTTTTCGGTCCTTCGCTCTTTGAATTCCTCTTTGGTAATGAAGTTGTTTATAGCATTCAACTTTTTGATTTATTCTCGTTGAGTTCGAAATATTCATCTTGCACATACACCAACATTGAGGGCATTGTGATTCGAAGAATAGTGCTATCATCTGAATGTACACTGTTCATTATATGAAAGTCTATCATCCCTGCAGTGTTTGATGATCGGAATGTTGATGTAGTGGTTAATCACTGTTCATTCATGCTGTGGGATGTTAAGCGTTGATAGTCAACAAGCATGATTTTTTGGTAACACAACGTTTTTAGTAGATCGCATTATCATTGGATGTTGCTTATTCATTCGAAGTGGCAACGTGCTTCTTATATTAGATTTCCGTCACAATTATTCGTTTTTGTCACGCGAGCAGTCATAGCTATAAGCTGCTGCACTTCTTGAAGCAATTCCCCGAAATTATTTCGCTCTTCTCCCTCAATTTCCAAGTTTTATGTTTTTGTTTGTGTCTCTGAATGTTTCAATTTAAATATTCTGTGCAGTTTATTGTTGTCCTTTCCTATGTTTATGTTATTAGAGAGCATATGTTTTAGCACAGCCTGAATGCTTCTATATTTGCTTACCATTTTTTGGTATAGTTGGTGCATATTTAAATTGGATGCTCGAATAATGGGCCATCTTCTTTCTATCATCAAAAATTTCATTGTTTTGTTGAAATCATCGTCACTATTTTTTCAACGTGATATCATATACCGGTAAGATGGGGATAAGGTGGGAAGGCGACAATTTATAATGTCCTCACTTGAATAAACAATCGCTTAGATCGGTGTTTTAGGGGGTGAAGTAGTTGGAAGGAGGGAAGGTGGAGGGATATCGTTGCGGTGCGTTAATGCGGTGTTCTTTGTTGAAATTGTGGCTTTTCCTTTTATTTTTAAATCATTTTCGAGGGTTTGGGCAGTCTGTCTCGTTTCTTTTTTCTGTTTTCATTTATGTGATTCACGATTACTCTTTGATGCAATCAGGTGTATCGCTGTAGTTTGCAACGTGTTACTTATCGAAGAACAATCTAAAGGCATGCAAAATGTATAGCACTTCAATGGTGCTAAAAGTCTCTCGATGGGTAGGGTAGAATGAGAAAAGATTTTACAGCGCAACTTTGAATAAAATCCTTAAGATTATAATTTTCTCAAGTTTTTTTTAAAGAAATAAGTGGTTCTTCGTAAAACTTATTCAGGCACAACAGTATTCAGATATTTTCAGGCCTGTGAAATATCTCTTTCGAGATCTATCACGAAGGAGGGGAGTTTATTAAGGTAGAGGAGGGCAGTGGAGTGTTTTCCTCCTGTTCGCATTGAGAATAGGTTTATTCGATTTCATACGATGAACTGATAGTGCAAGTTATGTATTTCCGTGCTGCCATCGAGGTCGTTTTTTTCGATTTCTTTGAATAACTGATAATGCTGATTTTTCTTCCGTTGATGATATAAGCATTCATCTATTCAGTTCATCCGTTTTTAATTAATTTTTTGTGTTTATTAATATTCGAATAAACTCATCGGAATGTTTCTCTACTCTTAAAGGCATTTAATGGTTGTTGCAGTTGATATCTACATACTAATATTTCGTTGTTGTTATTTAGATATTGAACTGGACGGAGTGGTTTCAGAAGCTCATAACTTTGATGAATGTTGGTTGACTTTTTTGATTCATTTTCCTGTAACGACAGGTTAGTTTCATTGAGAGTAATCAAAGATCGTTTCCATTGTTGCTTAAAAGTAGTTTTAGCGATTGTTAAGCTGACTTCTGCAAGTTTACGAACAGGATTACAGAATTACACTTCATGGTCATTTTTGAAGCGAAGACGCAAATAGAGGATCTTGGGGCAGAAGTTTGGTTTTGGGAGGATTGAGGGCAGGACACAAGTTTGCCAATCCAGATGGGGCCAGGTTCCGACTATAATATAGAGGCCACTCTTCCTTCATAATCACTAATCACACAATTCAAAAAGGTCTACTGTTGAAAAGGAAAAAGAAACAACCGAAACGAAACAACTTTCGAGAAATCAAGTTGTTGATCGCTACTTAGATCATCGATTGCGCAGATCTGCGTTTTCTTAACCTCGTCAGTTTATGTCAGATGCGTTCACATCTCTCCCAAAACCCCAATGTTTATTTCCCGGTGGGCATGCACAATTGCACTTGATTTTCCCCTTTCCACTGGTGATCCGACCGCGACCAGATTCGTCTCGGAGATTCAGATCAGAAGCGAGTTTTGGAAGCATCGACGTGTAGTCATTTCTAAAGCTGAATTCTGCTCAGGCAATACTGATGCTGTAGTTGGCTCGGTAGCGTAATGGCCGGATTTGAAATCGCAGAATATAATGGGGTAGAAATCGCATTTATTCATTATTGTTTCGATATCTCACAAAAACAAGCAAAGGTGACCAAAAGTTGTAAAGCACATTTGAAGGAATAGATGCGGGGCGTGTACAGGCGCGTATACACACAAAGCAAAAACGCTGAAGAACAGATCCCACTAAAACGATGCAAAATGGTCATTTACATCCACGGAACGGCGCAGCATTAGTGTTGGCGTTAAGAAATAAGGTGTTATTTAGTAATAGTGCATGCTGCCAGTAATAGAGTAAGTGCTAATAGTTACAGCAACTGAGCACTGCTAGCAATCGCAACAAAGAGCTAATGCGCACAATGAGGCAGTATCCAATGCTGTGTGACAGAAGTCAGTTAAGTGGCGCCAAAGGCAACAACAAGTTGCAGTATTAGCAGTAATTTAGTGCTATTACTCGTGAAAAGTCGAGCTAGAGTCAATCAGCAAGTTGTCTTAACAGTGATAATTGATATCGTTGCAGTAACTGCATGCAAAATATGCAGAAGTAATGGCGATAATAAATGCCACTGACACTACTACTCTATGGACACTAGCAGTAGCACTGATTGTGATCATCAATAAGTGGTACTTATTTCAGTAGGGAAGTATTACTAGTAATCGTAGCGAGTACCATCATGTATAGGAGCAAGAAAAATCGGAGCATCAGCACTCTTGGCTGTGACCTGGGGCATTTATCTGCTTATTGTTTTTTGCTTGAACTAGGAACAGGCTGCGCTAGCAAACTTTTTATGACACAACTTCAGGATCGTCTAATTTCAGTGCACTTATCGAATTGCCGCACTATGTTGTCTCTTTCAAAAAACGTCACTGACGATGCACTCAGTTTGATTCTGCAGTTGCAGAGGAATCCGGATGTTCTTCCCCCTTACAACGTATGTTTATATATTTTGTTGTGTCATTTCCGGTTGCTTCATAAAGTTTGATTAGTCGAACCAATTTTAACCGCCTCTGCATTATCGCCAATTCTCGACCATCGACTAGTGGATAGGGGGATGAGGTGAAGGGTCGAAGGGCTCAGTCGACCGGCTTTTGCAAATACTCTCATTATCGCCTAAAATCTCTGTCGGTTTGATCTTTATTCACTCGCTTTGCAAACATTTGTGCAAATATTGTTTAATGATTATTTGTTTTCATTTCTTTAATAAATTATGCAGGGGATATTTCTTGCGCTTTTCTAACTGATTTCTTGAATGATTCAGATGGGTAGTCAATAGGAATAAAGTGAGACGTTCGAGTGTTGCGGGATTTATATTTGATAACTCCGATTATTGTTGTATGCGTTGGCAGCTTGCAACAGTTAATAATTTCGGATTGAGATGGATTATTTTTTTTCGATTATTTATCTTTCATTTGTAATGAAGTAATTGGAAAAACATGCAAAGGAAGGTGGCACTCAAATGTGCACTGCATCAATCAGCTATCTAAATACTACAAAACTTAGTGATGGAGTGTCTAATAATGTGTTTTCCAAATAAATTGTTTTCGCCACGTCCGATCGGTGGCACAACGAATTCTGTCACCGGATTTTATGGTGCTTTTAAGGGTCTCCAATCAAATCTGACAAAAGTAGAAATGAGAGATCGAGCCGTTGTGTGAGTTTTAATTATTATATCTTATTACTTTCACTTGTATAGTTAGCCGGCTGAAGTTACTGAGTCAACAAACAGTCGGACTTACATAAGTGCATATCGCCATAGTCCTTTTTTTGAAGACTAGCAGATGTGCTTTAATAACAAACGCCAGTGCTAATTAAGGCAGTTGGGTGAAGGAGATGCTTCTGATTAGATGCTAACTTTTCTCTATAATTGTGCTAGTAAGTATGTATATAGGTGAGGTCGAACCAAAAAGATTGTTATAAGTTTTGATGTTTGATCAGTGTACAAAGATTCCTTGTATTCGAACAATTCTTGTTTAATAGCACTTCATGCACTAAGTGCTTCTTCTAATTTTTGAATTATTTAATTTATATTTGAATCTTTATTGCAGGATGACGTCATGAAGAAGTGTATAGCACATATTAACACACTCTACACACAAAACTTCGACGATTTGTAAGTTTATTGATAAGCATTTGCCCATTTGCTGATTACTGCAACATCTATCACTTCAGTTTCTTTACCTATAGATGGGCTTTCCTGCCGCTTTGTTAGAACTTGCTTGCATCCTCAGCTGACGGCCCAACACTACAGCCGAATGAAAGATCTTTCTGTTATTTTTACAATTGCTTCAATCTCACACCATTCTTTTTGCACACGTTTTTTCTATTGAAGTGTAATCTCGATTATTATCTGGTCAAAACCAGGAAATTGGTTTGCAACTTGCAACTATAACCCTTAAACTGTTAGAGGAGGTGGAAAGGAGATCAAGTCCATCTAGATTTGCGGAGAAACGAATATATTCAGTCATCACGGTTCCCTTCCAACGTGTCTATCATTTTCCATAATGTTGCAGTCACCATAACTGGAGCAAACGGGTAAAACTTTGGCACTAGATGTTAACACCATTCAAATGAACTAGTCTTTAATCATTCAGTGGTACAAACCAAATTTTATATATTCCATGCTTGATTCCTCAACTATCATTTATTAAATATCACCTTGCTAACTGCTGCTATTGCTTCAGGACAGCGTTACGGAGTGGTTCATGTGGGGATGAAGCGCAACGAACAGAGACGGTTCGAGCACGGCAAAGTTGCATTGACTTCATAAAGCGATGCTGTTGTGCCTATGTCAATAACCGCATGGAACGCATCAAATCTCTCAGATGGAAACATGGTGGCATGCTTCCTGCGAATATCAAGGTTCATATCCATCAAGTCATGAGAATGGAAAATGGCTGATTCAAAGAAGTGGAAAATATTAGTACTCACTTATGAATATGTGACTGGTATTGAGTGACGGGGAGGGATTGGAGTTCTAAAGCAAAAACAATAAAAGTCATCTAATGGTGTGACGCTATTCTGCTGCTGCATGATGGAATCAAGCTGTCATATCACAGCAGTTTCATCCTGACTGCTAAAAAAACTTCATTTCCAATGTGTTCAATTTTTTAACAAATTGCTGCGACTCACTTGAAAGACACTGTAAAATTTTTGTTGCCCTAAGCAACTAAAATTTACCGCAAATTTTGTTCAAATAGATCCATCGAGATCTCATATTTGTATAATGAGATCTAAACCTGATTTATTCAGCTGTTTGAGTTGGCTTCTCTCTTGTGCAGCCGTAAGTCCATCATTATTATAGGGATGTTCTGTACTGTGTAACGTATGACCGATACGACTGCTGCGTTTTCAGATAATTTAGCGGATCGATAATGGGTAGCCAATTTAGAATTACCCCGTTGGAGGTGCCCAGAGTAAATCTTAATGTAAACGAAATTCGGCAGTCAAAAAACATATTGGTTTTATTTCACAGACTGCCGAGGCACTTCCTCTTCTCCTACGCTTTCCCCCTTCAGCCGCTTCCATTACTGTTTGTTAGTCACAGTAGTATACTCGTTTTATGATTAAAACAATGTGGAGTTGTTTTTTTAGTAAAACTTACAGATAGTCAATTGACATGCTTCACATTTGATTTTCAGTTCCTTCCTCTGAACATCATTTTCCGTCTATTTTTTGTTTGCAATAGAATGGAGTTTCAATTTAGCCTAACTAGAAAATTTTATTTTTAAAGGCAGATATTAAACTTTACTGGGTAGAGGTTTTGTTGCTGTCATCTAATATATCAATTGCGAGTTGAGGTGCTAATTCAGTAAGATATACCTTCTTAATTAATGTTTACCATGATATTTGTTGCTAATAACTGTTAATTGATGCTAATTTAAGCATAATTGTGCCTTTATTCGTTTGTTTTCAGACATATTAATGTATAAGGTGCAATTCCCCTCCTTAAAGTTTGTAATGATTTCTCTTTTAAAATTGTGGTTTCGAATATTGGTTACATCAACCTCTCAATGTAATAACAAATGAGTTTCAGGCAAATCTTTGTGAAGCGGAAATTGAATGGCTCAACGAATATAATAGCATGTTGGCCGAATTTCAAGGCAATTTCGGGGAAAATGGTGTTAATTTGATGAGCAATCTGAAACCACCAAAATCTCTCTTCACACAGGTAATTCAATGTTGATGCGATCTGAATTAAATGCACTCTGGTTGAGCATTGCTGACTTGCTGCTATATGGAATTTATAACGTTGTTAAAATGTTCATTTTCAATTTGCACTTTTTTTTGCAAGATTTGAATTCTTATGGCCATGAAAAATCGTTACGCTATTGATCGTTATAATTTGTGCATTTGTTGGATGCATAACTTTGTAGATAATACGACTAAAATTGCTTCTATAGATAAAAGACGAAAAAAGCATAAAACTCAGACACTCTTTGGAGGATATCCATTTCTCAATATTGAAACTCAGATGGCATAAAGCATCGTTTGTCTCGGGAGAGAGGGACAATGGTGGTGAAGGTTGGAACTAAGCCATCGTGAGGATGCATGATAGATGACCAGTCGTGCAATAATTAATCGAGTAATTTTATGAATAGTTGAATAATTTTTATATATGAATAATTTTTTTGTGATACATGAAATCTGTCCATTTTTTCTATTTATGATTGCTACTGTGAATGGGTGTCGAAGAAAAGCAAACATTTTTCAAAAACCTATTGCCATTAATTAGTCGATTTTTCACTTGTTTCGACGCTCTTTTCTCGTAATCATTTGGAGGGCGAATGTTTTGAAATCGTTTGGAATGCATTGCTAAAAAGACGATATGAGTACAGTCATCTTTATGAGACGATTTTCAAACTTACAAATATGTGAAATTGTTATTGTAATGTTACTTAGGCCATAATGTTATCGATTGTTTTAGGTGAGGGCAATCGAAGATTATGGTGAATTCGAAACATCAGACGGCACAGTCGTAATGCTCAAGAAAAACTCTTTGGTTGGCTGCTCTTATTGCTCTTATTTTATTTCGTATATCCTAGCAGTTTGCATTAATTTCTTTCGTTATTTTTGCATTATAGTCAGGAAATTGTCATCGGGAATTTCCAGTCGAATGCCTTTAGCGGACTTATAGGAACTTATTGAATTGAAATACAAGAATTATTGTTGTTTATGAATTAAACGATGACATTCTTAGGCGAATGTTTGTGAAGTTTTGTAATATTTTCACAGATATTTAGAATGATAATTTTTGACCTGAAATAAATGAATAAAATCATGTCTACTCACTTAAGTGTTCATCATAGTCTTTATCAGCAAATGTCAAATGCAAATTATACATTTTTAGAGATGGGGACAGCTTGGAGAAAATTCACTAAAGAATATCATCCATAGGTCATACCTTATGTGACAGATGATTTATTAATCGTTAGATGCGAGAGATGAGATTTTCTCTTGCAAAACTGTAAATTCTCGAAGGTCATCAAAGTGAAAAACGATCATAATCTCATGCAGAAATTCCACATTAGAGCGCATACGGGGTATTTCCTTTGCAATATATTAGTTTTTTATCGGCTCCAACAGCGGCCCTCTGCAGCTCTAAATGAGCGCTTTAGAAATTGCTAGTATGTGAAGTTCAACGAACAAAAAAGTTATCCATCGATCGGTTATTTAGGGGTTTACGGTTGCAACCTCAAAATGAAACGCATAATTCATGTCTCCACCCATTTCCCCTCCCCGTCCACCATGCCAACATTTCTTGTAGGTTTTTCTTGTTTATCGTATTGCTAAATTCGCTAGAAGAGTTTTCCTATGATATTTTTTCGAATAATTTTCAGCGAGTGAATTTTCTATTTCAGCATTCGTTGCCACGTCAGGATTGTGAAATGCTAATAAAGCAAGGCATCCTCGAAATTGCACATAGCTAATCGTTGACAGTGATTGTGGCTAATAGAAGACAACGATATCTAGCTTGCATCATCCATATTTGCGTATAGTTTGATCTCTTCTCTTGGAAATGTTTTGGTGATATTATGCAAATGCCTTTCATTATTCAAAGTTGTTTAGTTTTTAGTTATTTTGAGTGCAGTATCATAAAGAAATGAGGATATGCCAATGAATTAAGTTGACTGCTTTAATAGCTGCTAACTGGATAAACAGTTGGCATGACTATTTTCGTTCATTGAAGTTGTATTTAAAATGAATCATTGACGGAATGTATATGAAAAATTTATATTATTTGTTGATGGATTTTTATAATTTTCCTTTCTTATCGTTAATGCTTATTATAGTCTTGAAGTGGTTTTGAGAATTTCGAGAGCGAAGAACACCTCTCTTATTGATCGCAAAAATTTCGTCCTTCAGTTATATTTACTTTAGTAGAAGAGAGGCTTCTTTATGCAGACATATCTCCACTGAGATTCGCTTTATTGTTGTATGAATGTTTTAAATTTTATTCTACATGTTCAACAATTTTTTATATTATAAAGCACAGTGGATTTTCTGCGTTGTTTTTTATGAGCATTTTACAAACTGTTGCAATGCGTTTGTTTGTGCCTTTCTCTCCTTTAATTAATCGGCACCTTCATACTTTGAATCATGAAAATTACTGCTGAATATTTGGTTGGTGTGGTGATCAGTTATCGTCAACTTCATTTCATAAGATCCTGCTTTTTTGGATTATTGACACTTAAATGTGCCAGTCGAACGAGTAAAACGGATTTTTGGTTGCAGAAGTGGAACAGCCGTCATTTCGAAAAAGGATACGCCCTTGAATGCTAAATGAATCAGCTGGTTTGACTGAAGGAGTTGCAAAAAGAACAATATCGTCCATGTCCTCCTGTGCAAATTCCCAGTCATTCAAACATTATGAATCGCTTTCGCAGACATATTGGAAAACATATTGTAAGGATGTCATATTTTTGCATATTTATGTGTATACCGAATTGTCTCGCGTTTTCAACTCGGAAACCACTGCAGAAAACTGCTGAATATGAGGTATGCCATGGACCGATGACCTATATTAACATCCGGGTTGTTACACAAATTCTGATAATGCCTGCGAGGTCACAAAATCTTTTATTTTCCAGAAAATGTAACGGCGCTCGAATCATTTAAAGTTTGAGTGGATAATATTGTTTGATAGTTCCCTAGTGGTTGTTTACTTAAAAAAGAGCAGATCAGTTGAGAACGATTGGTCAGTTTAGCGGTGCAGAAAGGGCTCCTCGCTCCAGACCATCTACCCACCCATCTACATGAAGTGTATTTTAAAGCAAACTCACTGCTTGTTTGATGGGTATTGTTGGTGCGTATCAAATGACGATTTGCCTTGTTTTACTCTCTTTTGTTTTATTTGCCGCCTTTATGCAAACATTTTTTTTTGTGTGCAATGAATGCTATGAAATACTTATGTGCTTCTTAATTTGTGTTATAAATGCTCACAGAAGGAAAATGATTGCACGTCGATCCACCATCAACTGTTATTATGTGCATAATCCACACTAACTCATATATGGCCCAATGGTGCACGCGAGATCTCAAGGAGGATGTGGCTAAACGTTGTGCTTGTTCGTTCTGCTCGTTCTCCCTCCCGATACTTATCTGGTTGTTCTTCTATCTGCTCTCTCTAGCCGAGCATCTAAGAAATGGATGCACGATATACTCAGTGTCTACCAACCAACCAGTTGCACAAATTATCAACAAAAGGTTTCGAACGTTTGGAATGTACGAGTGTCGTTTGGAATGATACTACCGCATCATAACTATTGTGCACAAGTGTCCCGCAAAAGATTCGATTTTTCGCCAGCCGATAGTGACTTTTCACATTTAAACGTTTCTACTTCATATCGAGATTCATCGTTTCTTGTTGGTTAAAGTGCGATCGGTCTCAAGAGGGCTCCGACCAGACTTTGGGTCCGTTCTATCGAGCCACTTCGACCGGCACCCTCATAAGGATGAGGGTGATGTAGTAAGTCCGGTCATCATTCTAAGCGGACAACGATGAACCGATTCATCAGCATCCGATGGGCAGGAGAGGAGTCTAAACCTAACCCTCACGTGACCTTACCTTTACCCATGCCAAAGTAGAAGAAATATGGAGGCACATTTATTCGCAGTGAGTGCTTCGCCGATTAAAGTAAATAAATAAGAAAGCCTTATATCGGATTTGGTTGATCAGAGTGGGATTTGGTGCAGAAGGTCACTCCATCGTACAGCTTTATCCACGAACTTTGTCAACTCCGGCCTTAATTGTCTCGAAATGGAACTGACAAACATAGATGGAGGAGCGAATAACTACGAACAACTGGGCAAAGCAATCTTGTACAGGAGCTTAAAAATGAGAGAAAATAGATACATTAGGGAAAAGAGCAACGGAGTTATAATTTTAGAATTTGAGCTTTTAGAATCAACAAACATTATAAGAATTCGGTGAGGGGGAGGAGTGTCACCCTCATTCTACCCTCTCTCTTTTGAATATGCTAATTATATAATCTCATTTGGAAGTTATTCGAAAGAGAATTTACACTAATAGAATATCTGTTCGCATAACATATAACAAATAATAGAAGGAAGAAAGATATGAGAGGCTGTGGTCAATAACAGTGCTGCGAGGAGGTGTAATAGAGGATGGAAATAGGCACAGACACTCAGAAATATTAAACGTATGAGTACGATAACTCACTTTGCAACAAGTATATCAAATATATGTGAGGGCAAATAAAATTTCTTTTAATTAGTGCATCGATATTACCAATAGAAATCAGTAGTGCTATAATGAATTGACTAATTACTTAAGTATTTGCAAAAATTAAGGATAAATCAATGTGAATCCTTAACAAGAGCGATGAAGAGTTCAGCGAAACATAAGGAAAATGTATTTTTATTTGCACATAGATATGTAGAGAAGAGTGGTAAATTGCTGTTTATTGCGTAATATAAAACCAGTGATGATAACCGTTGTTCTACTTTAATATCATCGCTAACAGAAAATCATCGCTCAATCCGATATTGGGACATAAAGCTGATTAATTCCAGTGAATTATAAAAAAGCGTAATTTTGAAGATTTTATGATGGAAAGTGTTTGGGAGTTTGGACGATAATGAGTTCCTTGCTTTCACTGTTCTCTTTGAAAAAATACCACAATTTTTTGGAACAGCATTGGTTTATTTTAAGTCTGTAAGTGGAGCCTAGGAGGTGTAAGGGAGTCGATCTGAGACAATATTTTTGACGCGAATGCATGTTCACTGCTGCTTTGATGTCAAAAATGTGTGTCCAAGAAGTGTCGTTGCAAAGGCATTGCACTAGCAACATAACTGTCAACAATCTACGTTACAATCTGATCGTCGTTCACTGTGCCCTCTGCGCAGTGATTGTGTGTGTCAGATACTATTGTTGAGCATGTTGTGTTAGCGTATTTCAACGGATTGTCAACGTTGAATTTTGAAGTATTTAAACTTTAATATTGCACAGATTTGTAATTATTTATATGAATTGCTTGCATTATATTCTAGATATACAATCTGCCCAGCATTCGGTTCTGAATATTTGTTTATTTGATTAACTAATGGGAATGATGAGTTTTTACTATTTATCGAGGTAAATAATAACCGCAATCATGGAGGAGGATTTACATTAAAGGAGTATTTATGCTTCAACGATTTATTCAAAATATGTGATTTTTTACAACTTCTCTGAGAATATTTATGCCTGAAATGAAAGTCATTAACGTTGTACACTTCATACGATTAACTCCGTTCGCATAGTCTGAAAATTACTTATTGCTTCGTAAAAAGTTTATTTCATTAAAAGGATTCCATTGGAATAGTTGTTATCGTCAATGGCATTCGTTTTCTGTTGTTTATTAACAGATTCCACATTTTATTTCTTTCATCTTTATACCTAACATCGAATATATATTATTTCCGCTGCTGGGACAGTGATGCCCCTTAGTGAATAACCACAAACCCAAGGCTTAAACTCAGCTCTACACTTGAGCTTGGGCTCTCTTTCAACATTACAGTAACTATTTTAGCATTCAATGACATTTTGAGATTTTTTTGTTATCATATTTTTGTGTGTCTTCACTCTATAGGTACAAATGTAGGAGGCGCATTTGTCACGTAGCCGTTCTCACCGACGAATTTAAGGTGTTTCTTGACGCCATACCAATTGGCACTATCGTCAGGAAACCTTCGAAAATTGCTTAAATATTTTAAGTCGCTTCATCTATTTTATTGTCGCGCTAATAAATGCTTTTGAACTGAATATTCATTTTTGTATGATATTTTAGAGGTGTTTGATGCACATAAATCACAATTTTCCTTAATCTTTTCTCCTTAATGTCATTGAACTTGCAGAAAATTTGAAAAACTTCACTATATAAAAATTCGAGTCCAAGTCAAAAATTTCTTCTCGTCCTTCACACAGCATCAGTTCCCTTCGTTGTACAATATCCATACTCCTATTGTCTTCGTTCGTTCATCATCTCGATGCTTAGCATCGAATCTGCGACTTTTATACAGCAACATTCACTTACAATATCCCTAGATCATCCAGCACTTTCCAACCTGAAAATTACGATGTGTGACTCATAACATGTCACACGCCAAACGTCACTCCATCTATGTTATAACATTTTTCACTTAGAACATCATCAAATGTGAACTTTTCCTTTCACAGCAGCTTATCACTTCTTCTGCAATGTTTCGGTGCTCTCTTCTATAAAAGCTTTAAACGAAATTTATTAAGTTGACTTCTTTCATGTTTTCAACCTTTTCCAACTTCTTTCAATTGTTCATATTTAACTGATTAAGAATTACAATAAAGGAAATGCATATAATTTCCTCTAAAGAATATCCGAAAGGATCCATTACAAACTAGTTCTTATTTGCAGTGAGAATGACTCTGTGAATTTTCATAGAGAAGCAGATGCTTAGCTTATTTTCTTGTTCAATTTATAAACTTTCTATGAGCATCTAATTGCGAATGTTTTATTTTTACATCAAATAAATAATTCCATTATGTATAGAGGGCTAAGAAGTCATATAAACATTGTTGCAGTTGTCTTCATGACGAGACGTGATTCACAGCTTCGTAGACGACGAAAAGGTAGTGCCGGATCAACGCAATCGGAAGATGGGGCTGGACACAAGTTACCCGAGCGACCTAGAAGCTTTATGTCTCTTTGGTACGTTTGACTCTGTATTTTATGTGAATCATAAGCAAATGGTTGTCGCGAAGCATGCACACGCTTGAAGATGTGTTCATATGGCGAGATGAGGGGGCTTGAACTACTACGTCGTTATAGGCTTCATCTTCTGTCACAATTTCTCATCTGTGCGTTTCATCCCTCGCAGAGTTTCTATATAATGCCTAATAATTTCTAAAGCATCGTATCCAATTAAACTGAATCCACAGTTTTGTTTTGGTGGCTTATTTGATGGCCAATATGGCATCTACACTGTTATCATATATTCTACCAAGTCTGTGGCAATCGTTCACACGTTTGTTTCAATCTCTTATGATCATTCAGTAATTCCCATTAGTTTTGCATATTTAGAGGGACGGCAACATCCGTCATACAATCGGAAATAAACGTTATGAAGTTATTAAAGCGAATCAATTTGTAGTTGCCAATACAAGTCTTGAAGCGTTCGCTCAGTGAAAATAATCACTGCAAAAAATGTACCATATGGCCAATAAAAACTCTCATTTTTCGATAAAACAACTCCAAAATCGTGTCAAGTGGTGTTTTTCATGTATTACTTCATACGACATTTACAGATGAATTTTTGTTACTAGTGTGACGTTTTTAAGAATTCACCTTATTAGGTTTTCACTTCAAATTGACTAATAAAAATGGGTTTCCTTCAAATTGCTACCATAAGCATTAATTTATCAATTCAAGGTGCCGTAGCCCCTCTTCCTCTTAATTTCACAAAGAAAAGAATTTCTTTTGCCTATTTTCAAACAAAATTGTGTTTTTGCGCTAAGAATCTATGCGACATTTGTACTTATTAGCAATAATCTTGCATCTTCATAGAAATTCCTATCTTTTTTTGACATTTTTTATTGCTAATTCCTTGTCGTCGCTATAAATAACCATTTCATCCATCGTTGTCCCATTAATCGATCATTGTAAAGTCTTGCAAGTGCAATGATCACATGATATTTACAGGATGCAATTCATAATCACCGTATTTGTTGCGTTGAGCGTTTTCCTCACGATTATCTTCTTATATCCATCCGATTACGTTTGTGTGAAATATGAGTAAGTCGCTTTTCGTTTTCACAAATTTTTTTATTCATCAGTTGATTTTCCTTTACTTTTATATTCGCGATAACTTATAAGAATTACTGCAGTTTACTATACAATCGTTTTCATAAGCGGATAAATATTTGGCTTTTGGGCTAATTGTTTGTTACTCATCTTGAAATTTACACTTAGTTTTATTAAATTCAAATGCATTAATTAATGTTAATTATATGTTGATATTCAATTATATTAGATTTCGCTTTGTATTGATCATATGTTCATTAATGATGAGTCGTATTAATTGCTATTGTTTCGTTATTCTTTTAATATCATACTGTGGCGAATCTTTTCTTTATTTTACTGCAAATGTTTGTCTTTTAGTAATGTTTTAAGACTTTGACTATCAAATAAATGGTCAAAGGTGCATAGAATATGGCACATCGCTTCTTTATCTAACAAGAGGCAATTTCTAGCAAAATTCAGAGATAATCTATCGACGTAACGTTATAATTTCTTTTAAAGCGCATTTCATTAGCTTTTTTATTTCCACGTAATAATAAAGTGTTTCTAATTATTATAATAATTAACGATGCATAATTTTACAACGTTTACTAAACATTTGTTCAGTCACATATTCAACCAATGATTACCGTTCATTCCTACAGCAAAAAATTATTTTTTTGATTATCACCGAATGATATTCGTGATGGAAATTGTCTACGGTTGATTTACTTATAGACTTCCCCAACGAATGTCACTTGAAGGGCCACTAGCAATCAACGATATACTCACGAGGGCAGAACGCTTCCTTGAGAATCAAATTTTAGGACCCGAATCATTGCTCGTCGAGAACGGTTGGTTATCGTCGATCCTATCAAAACTGCATAAACTAGATGTTAAGCATGTTTAGTACAATTAAAAATATCTCAGAATTTTCGAGCTCTCATTTTCAATGAGCTTAAGAGCTATTCTAAAACTCAAATTTTCATTTCATTTCCCTCTTCCGCTTCCTTCTTCCATTTAACCAACTGCATACAGGCTTATATAAAGGTCACATTGTATAATTCAGATATTTTTATTTTTTAAAATTATTTTGTGGAAAATTGTTTGAAGGGAAACCTTTGTGACATCTAATCACGACTACTGTGAGTGCATTCTTAAACAGTTTTCATAATAGCAATATACAACAAAAAGCCATCGAAGAAAATCGTCCTAAATACTGTTTTTTTTTTCACTTTGCTTTGTTTCTAAGAAGGTAACTTTCACACCAGTCTACATAGCGAAGGTCAAAAAGTCGGCACACAAGTTAGAGGTCTAAATTGCATTTAAACGAGAAGGAAAATCGACTTTTTTATTTCAGAAACGATATATACGGGTACTCAAGATGGTATCGTTGTTGAAATTTACGACGGAAAAATTCGCCGAGAGATCCGATTCAAAAGTGAGCCATGTGGTGAGCTTTTATTTTCAGTATTTACAGTGTGAAACCTTTCTTCTTTCAGAACTACATGGAATCCGCAGTATCTGAAAACCTCATAAATATTATTTGTCATTTTGGCGTAATATTAGTATGTCTAGTACCGAGTCGAGGCATTGGTTAGTCCAATATCAGATCGAGGTATTCGTTTTGGGAGCGAAATGCTTAATCTACCTCGTGAATGAAGTGTCCCAGGTGGAAATGATTCCATTCATCTTCAGTATAGGTTCATCCAAATGAGACCACATCAGGTCAACAGTCTAGAGATTTTTTCATGTGCTGTGGCCATATGAGCTCTTCTGTAGTTGTCTGTGACACAGACAGGCAAACCTTCCTTTTCTGCTTTCTTCAACTGTTATCGAGGGTGTTTCTTAGCTCGAAATTTATTTTGCGGGTGGAATTAAAGATCTGTCAATGTGCAAATGTAGAGGCAATGACAATATATGCAGTAGTACTTACAAGTATTTGATATGAATTTAGGTGAGCATATTCAGATACTTTGTTTATTCACTCTTTCAGATTCCTATTTTAGGCAGCTATGAACAAGAGCCAATATGCGGACGTCCACTAGGTATACGCCGATTGAACAGTGAAGAGATCATCGTCATGGATGCATACTTTGGCATATTCAGTGTGAATTTTAATCGAGGTTCGTTTCATGGCGCAACCGGTTTTCAAGAGATTTTTGTATATGCAGTTTTTGGTTGGATAGCTGCACTCTATTCATTAGAGGCGAAAATCACTCACGTCTTTATGCGAACTAAAGCAGCATACATTAGTACTTCAAATATAATTAGCGGCTGGTGGCCAACACTGCCAATCTAGAGCAACTGGCTGAGAAGTGAAGCAACTTCCATGATTATGCCGAAATATATCTTCTTGTCTGTGCATTTCACCAAATCTCGATATTGCTGTCTTGTTCTGCTGCAGTAGTTATTTGTTTAATAAGATTGAAATTGAATACATGCAACCATACTGAATATAGGGTTTCATAGGTGTCATTCCTCTTTGTCAGCTAATATTTACAAACGTTTCTATACGTCTATGGATACATACTGAAGTATTTTTTATTTTCCAGGTACGTTCAAGCAGATCTTTGATTCCAAAGTTGAGATCGACGGTGAACCTTTGAAATTCTTGAATGATGTCGATGTCGTGAATGAGGATTTGATCATTTTCACAGATTCATCTTCAAGGTGGCCACGTCGAGATTTCTTGAAAATTGCGATGGAAGGAGTTCCAAATGGAAGGTAATTATTGTTCGATATGTAACGTGTAACGTGATTTTCTGCTACACTACTGGAAGTAAGCAAGAAGTGTGTAAATTGAATTGACGTTTTTCCGTCATTAGGGAAGACGAGAACGAAACGTTTTTGTCGGGATAGCTTTCTCTTTTGAGCGATCATCTATGAAAGGAATCCGGTGCAGATCGTTTCTATCAGGTAGGAGGACTAGAATTAAGGCAGATTCTAGATTTTTGAAAATTGTCAATTGAGGGGATTGTTCATCATGGCTAAGAATATTTTTGGTTTTCAGGGTTTTCACTCTGGTACCTTCGAGAGGTGAAGTGAATGTACTCATGAAAGGTCTCTACTTTGCAAATGGGATACAACTGTTCCCAGACAAGCAGTCATTTCTTGTTGCGGAGACAATGATGGCTCGTATTAAAAGGTGATTTAAACATATTAGCACGTTTCTTCAATTTTCTATTTCGATAACCTAAAATGTCCTCCGTGGATCAGGTCGCTGGTGATTGTCTGCCTCTTGCACAAGCAGTATAGTCAATGCTTGTTATTAAAAATCATGAAGGTAATCTGCCACTGTTTAGCACTTGTTATCCTTTGATCTTCGACACTTACTCTTTCAAATACTCGTCAAGCGGTTACTTTCTAATATATTTGTTGCATACCACAGATTGTATTGAAACCTAGTCATGCAGGATAATTTGTTTACTATTACTTGTTGTTGAACATATTTTTCAGCCGTTAGAGGTTTGGGTTTTCTCAACGATTAGTCAATTAGTATGTCTATATTTGCCTGGAAAGCTTTATCAACTGCTGAAATATTTTTTATTGAAAGTTTCATAAACTTAAGGCATTGGATATCGGGGCCAAAAAGAGGAACCACAGAGATATTTGCCGAAAATCTACCTGGCTTACCGGATAATATCCGTCTATGCACCGGTGGTACTTTCTGGGTTGCTATGGCCGGTGTGAGGCTTCGTCAACAATTTTCACTTATAGACTTCCTAGCTGATAAAAGTGTAACGCGTAAGCTGCTATTGAAGGTGAGTCTCATTTGTTTCCTTCCTCATTAGTGTGCATTGCAGTCGTATTCCGCATTGACGTTTTTAAGCAC
This sequence comes from Baylisascaris procyonis, assembly GCA_037389465.1. Taxonomy (NCBI): domain Eukaryota; kingdom Metazoa; phylum Nematoda; class Chromadorea; order Rhabditida; family Ascarididae; genus Baylisascaris; species Baylisascaris procyonis. The sequence continues at coordinate 975,560 of JAZARR010000082.1, forward strand.
AGACCTTTTTTCCTATTTCATCATTTGTTGAAGAAGAGTTCTACTTTGTTGTGTGCGTCACTTCGAACACTCTTAATTTTGAAATATTAGTGAATATTGGAATCACATCAAATAGCACAGTTTGCGTTTTCAGCTGATACCAGATCCTTATTGGAGTGTACTATACTCGAAGTTAAAGTCGCGCCATGCAATGTTCATCGAGATCGATCCAATTGGAAAGATTGTTTCGAGTGCTCATGACGTCGATGGGATGGTAATGACGGATGTATCGGAAGTGGTTGACGATGGAGAATACCTTTATTTTGGCAGCTTCCATGCCAATTTTATTGCCAAACTTCATAAACGATTGTTACTTACTATGAAGTGAGCTGCAATGATCCTACCTTTATTTTATGCACTTCACAAGAGACTGGCATAGCGTAAAGTTGGAATTTTGTGTTCTTTCTAATTTCAGGTTTATCTCAACAGAGATTTGTGTTAAAGAATAATTCGGTATCAATCGACAGATAAGTGTTGTAGCTGTAGCGAAACATATATAGTGCATTCTTCTTAATTTATTGCTCATTCCTTTTATTTTTATTTGTCGTTTCTTTGAATGTTTGCAGATTGTCAGCATTTTGTTTTTCATTATCACTGAATAGACTGCGATGTTGTAAATCTACTTTATTAGAAATATTGATTTCTCTCGAAAAATACAATGAAGCTGTAAAGTGAATGTTTTAAAGGTTTTAATTCTTGATATTTCTTTTTCTTCTTTTCTTTAATTTTTGTTGATTTTTCGAATTGGAATTGATACTCTTTTACTCGTTCCCCATTTATGTGACTTTCTCTGCAACTTATACTGATTGCAGTGATTGATGGCATATAACTTCCCTAATAGAAGTTAGCCGATAAAAGTGATTTAAAAATATGAAGCATTGTTGCTTATTATGAGAACTCTTGATATTATCTCTTATTCGTTTTGCATCCAATTGTCCGTTCATTTTTTGGCAATGCTATTACTGCAATTACTTGAGATAATTAGGTAAAGGTCGATGCCCACTTTATGGTACTACTACTAAAATCTTAGCAATACAAAATGCCAACGTTTTCACATTTTATTCCTTTGTTAAATATGCAAATCAATTAAAATGGAAGTTTTTGTAGCGCTGAGATAGCACTTCAATTTCATCTTTTATAATCGCGATATCCACATATCCTAGTATTATATGATTGGGCTTGCAACTGAGTGGAGCCTTTGCCTTCAGCAGTAATACATCTATATTTCAACATGAACGTTTAGATGGTTCCTCGGTGATATAGAGAAACGTTACAATAAATTGGAGCAGTGATAAAGATGTTTGCATATGAATTGTGGAGATGTGATGTAATCTTGCAATCACTTCAATTTGTATATTCCAGCAAGCATATTCACTGCAAAATTCTACATATTTTTCAATAAATAACAGTGTTGAGGCATCGAGGAGTCATCAGCACGTGGAAACTTTCGTTCAAATCACAACTTAACTCATGAAGTGTTAAGGAAGGTACGTGTTAAGGGAGATGTTAAGGGAGCATGGTATATAAATTGAATTCTTGGGACCTGTAATTTGGGTTTTTGAGGGAGTAGGAAAGGGGGAGGGGTGGGGAGAGGGAGAGAACAGTTTGTCGAAAGCATGTGATGTAGATGCCCTTTTTACCGAATGCTGCATGGATCAGCATAAAATATTTGTTGCCCTCTCCATCCTGCTAATGGCATTTGCTGTTTCGTTTTGATTGTTTTCTTCGGAAGTATCTCCCATGAGCACATTTCTCGTGAATGTTTGCAGTTTTTTGACACATAACTTCTACCTTGTTATGCGTTGTTTTTTTATATACAAGAAGCCTTTATTGTTTAATAAACCGCCCAAGTTATTCATGCCTTCATTTGTAAGACGCTATTCGTTGTGCTTTATGCAATGAAGTTTCATTTGCGAAAGACTTGATGATGTATACCGTTTTATCGAATATGTGTTTGCGCCTATTTGTGCTTTTTTATTATTATTTAAGATGTGTTGAAAAGAGGGAGAGGGGGGAGGGGGAGGGAGGGAGAACCAGAACACACCGTTTGACCCGGTCGAGGAAGCGAAAACATAGTTTTTAAAGGAACTCTTCTTTCATCCGGGAAAGGATAGGAATCGCTTTATTTTATTTTGATGGAAAGGTTTTGATTTCAATTTAAAGGGATGGAACTTTTGGAGCGTTATTTATTGCGGGACATATATCGTAATTCTCGAAATTTGCAAAAGCGCTTGTTTAAAAGCTTTAAAGTTGTTCACCACAAATTGCAACCCTCAGGTCCTTTAAGAGTGGCTCATATGTTCTGCATATATCTCTAGTTTTCCTTCCTTTGCTTGGTCATGCTTGCAACAGTAAAGCAACAGTTATGCACCAGATGTTCTCTGTATGCGTTTATGTCTTTTGACAGGTTCAGTCAGAGCAGTAAAAATGTATTCATGAGATGCTGCATACTCAAACCGTCTGCATAAATGAGGGAAGGGGAGGGGTGGTACACTCTGTCTAATTCTTTGTTTTGAAGAATTGCCTTCTTTTTTTTCACTCCACACTTAAATCCGGACAATACTACCATCTTCTAGTGGTCTCTATCAATGAGTCTCTAACTGAATACATCTGAAATCTGCTTACTTATTTCCATTTAATGGGATGCGTCCATGAGTAAGCAGTGAAGCGACACACTGAAAACTCTCCAAAGCCCATCGAATAGTAGAGTCGAAAAAAAAACGCTGTACTACGACGTCCACTGGCATATTCTTGCATTATTTCAAAGTGCTCTATACGATGTGGGGGAGATATTTCGTTATTGCAGGAAAGTAATTTCAAGATAAAGTAACTTGATGACCTCTATGCCGTTATTCCTTCATGGCCAGAAGCCCCCTGTGAACACTAGTATAGAAAAACAGGAGAATCAACCGTAGTGTGCATACCTGATTCATATGAACGTTGGGGAAGGAGGCGAAGGAGTGCCTATTTTCCTCAACCTCTCAGGCGATGAAACACGAGCAAAGGTTTGAATCGAGCTAATCGTTCGAAGACGTTGAGGTGCTGAGCATTTTAAGCTTTTAGATATCAGTCGGGAATTGTCCAACTCCTGATGCAAGGTGCGACTACTGGGCGGTGAATCGGGACCGATAGTTGTGAAATGGGATGGAGAATCACAAAGTGGACCGACATATGCAGTTTGCACGAGATTGTGCAATAGAGATCCCTCCGCTTCATTATTTGTGTCAAGCATGGCTTTTCCAAGCGTGCTTTGCCGATAACGATCGAACGTATTCAAATTGCCTGATTGAGGTTCGAAATTTAAAATGCTTGATGGTTGGCACGAAGTTTGGTGTCAGCGTCGCCGTTGATTTGTTGCTTATCGTCATATTTGATCGACGTTCATTTGAGTTCCACGCATGATGTGGCCGAGTTGCACTCACTGAATTCGATTGGGTAGGGGAACTCGTTTCTATCCACAAACGTTGAGCTTGAGGTTGCAAACTCTGGAAATGACGTCATCTCATTCTACGTCCACAAGGGTTTTGCTGCCTTTGTTGATAACGAAACGCGGCAATTTAAAAATGGTGACGCGTTCGAGTGTTTAGGAGTTGTTGCAGATTGTGCGTTAGCGGATCAAGCGTTTGCACTTGCTCTGTTTTTGTTGTTGTTGTGTTTGTGGGAATATATTTGGTTGTCTATTAGTTCCATTAGCAGTCATCGACACTGTTGTGACAGCAGTTGGCAGTTTTATTCTGTAATGAAGGTCGCCATCCGACATTTCTTTTTGCCCGATTTCTTCATTACCGGAGCTCTAGAAGGCGTCAGTAAGTTTTGTAGGCTTCATGAAGTCTCTCTGCTCAAATTCGGCCACATTCTACTCAAAATGCACAGAAATGAATTTTTGAAGTGAATTTATGTAGTCTCTCGGTTGTCTAGGTAAGCTTTACTGGGTTATTTAAAGCCCTACCTAAAACCCACAGATCTCTTCCTGAACTGAACCTAAAACCCATAGATCTCTTCCTGAACTGAGTGCAAAAAGCGCATATTGTGCCAATTTTCTAATGGCCTTCCCCACGTGTCATTTACGTCTATCAAATTTCTCCACAAGTCCTTTGTCGTATCAAATTCCTGTCGTGCTTTTCAACTCGCTGTTGATTATTTCAAGTGCTAGTTGCTGTTTCGAAATTAACTATTCATTTTAGGGATTTAGATGCGTCGAGCGGTTGTTTTCTTTCCTTTTTTCTGATCGTAGTGAATGGTTGTATTGCAGGAGTTTGCAGTGATGGATGAGTGGTCGCTCATGAACGAGGTATTTATTAGCTTTTCTTCTTTATTTTCATTCTTTTTTGCCAATAAGAATGTTTTTGTGCCGTAATCGCCCACGTTTTTACCTTTATTCCGCCAGTTTTAGAGTTCTTTTACCCAAAAAAATGTTTTATATCCTAACTCGATTGGTCAAGAAACAAGGTCTCATCCACAAATTTCGTCAGGCATTGAAGCACATAACTGATATGGGAGGTAATCAGCACAGCATACAGCGGCAGAAGGACTGCATAGTTGCTTACTGAGCACAAACTGAACTTATCTGCTAATATTTAATCAGCATTTCGCAGTTATCCTTAATGAAGCTAAGAGAATAATAAAACGTACTTCCTGCGTATCCTGGAAGATGCTTCCCACAGAACTTCCTTTCATAAAAAAAGTCGTGTACCTATTTTTTTCGAGTGATGCTAAGAGGTCACCAGACTCCTTTCTTGTTTTGTATTTGGAGTCAGTTTGGAAGTAATAGTGGAGCGTGTTAAGGAGGCTCAAGGTAACATTCGTCTTCATCATTCCCGGTGCTCCCTGCTCTTAAAGGGTCAAGATGTTCGCATGAAGGTTATAATACGTTTTCTAAAATACTAATGAGGCGTGCAGAAGTTCAGTTCTGCTCTCACTGGAAGCATAATGCTATCGCACAGCGTCGAGAGTGAGTGACTAACCATTATCGAGAGTTTTACACTAGAGAGACGTGACAAAGGTGAGAAAGCTTCCTTCGCTGGCACATGCTGAAGCTGCATCACCATCACATCCACATTAGTTCACACTGATGATCAATCACAATGGAAGTGGATTTGAAAGGTTGTTTTACGGTTCAAGTCGTGCTGGAAAATCTCATGACCACTACTATACCACATTATGGATTAAGGCTATCGAGGGATGCATTTAAAGAAATATAAACAGTGCAGTGCCAGCGCAGCACTGCAGATGTTTTCATATGTTCATATCCACAAGGTCTGTGGGTAATCCCGCAGACTGAAGAGGGGGAGGAGGAGGAGGTGATCATTCACAACTGTGGGCGATGATGCGATACCATCCTTCCGACGTTTTCAATTGCATCTTGTGGGCGTTCGCTACCCTCGATTAGTTCCTTCCTGGACTCAGCGTGCCACTAATCCGTCTTCGCCCATCGTAACATCGGTGTCCTTCGTCCCGGATGCAAGCACAAGGTCGTTTGACGTCAGTTTCGTTACATGCATATACTAAAAAATTTTTGAAACACCACGAGTCTGAAACATTTACCCAACAACTCTTCACGAGTCGTGACGAGTTGTTTGGGTAAATGGCAAGTATGAAATGTAGACTTTTATCAACTTCGCATTAAGCAGGACCGAATACGCGCCTGGTTATAGGCGGCATCGTGTATAGTCCACCTTGGTGGCTGAATACGGTTGTATCGCGGCCTCGTTTCCATCTACCGTTCCCGTTTACAGAGATACCCCTCTTTGGGAGTGCTGACTTTTTGTTCTTGCACTGATTTATTTGCAGCTTCTTGCTACCCCTGAATAGTAGGCGGAGGAACGGTTTTCACCGATACGAAATGAACAACGAATATGAATATGCATATTTTTGAATGAGTGTATAATTTCATGTTCAGTAAAGCTATCAGCATGTAATTTAAATATTGATATGCCACCAGAACTGTCTCCCATCATCAGTGGGCTTTGTTTGAATATTCCACTTGCCCGTTTATACACACTGTTTATTACTTGTTTATTTATGACTATTTTATGAGGTTATTAATAATATTCCATCGGAAATGATGAGTAACTAGATGAACTTGCATGGTTGACATCTTGCATGTTATGCAAATTTGTTTATTCACCCATCATTTGTGTTAGCTTTTATTTATTGAAGTGTTATACAAAATTCGATTGGCTTCGCAATTAAGAACAGCTCGATGATTAAATGCCAATTTTTGTGCAGAGTATTGGCTAGCAAACAGAGCGCAGTTATTGAATGAGCGGTAGTGATGAATGGAGGGAAGGAATGGTACACTGTTGTTGTTTTAAGGGTTTAGGATAGCCGGAAGAGGGGAATCTTTTTTGGAAAATCAAAGAGTTACACCAAATTGCAGGTGGACATTTTACCGAAGTTGCCAGAACAGTTCAACGAGTGGTTGGAGTCGAAGAAATGGACCGAAAGGAGAGACGCCCTTCAAGCCCTCCTCGACGAGCTCGCAAAGTCTCCACGTTTGGATCCAAAAGCAAACTACGGCGAGCTCACTTCCACTCTCAGAAATGTATCCTTTCATCGATACTTCGTTTAATACTTAGTCAGTTTGAATTGGCATTGACCTAGATCAGATTGAGGTTTGTGGTGAATTACTACAGTGTTAAGTAGTCTCTGATATAAGCGTTTTTTGACTTTCATCGACAAACAATTCTCTCGTTCGAACCATCCATCAAGAGTTCCGGCTAACTGCTTTCATCTTCTTACTACTGTTTTGATTCTTACAACTTGCTTGACCCAAATGTTTTTTGTTAGATGAGGGGGTACACTGACAAGCGTTTTAATGAGCTCCTTTACCAAATCATTTCCTCAAAGGTATTCCGATGACCAGTTTGCGAATGAGTGAGTTGGCTGCCTAGTTTTCTGTTATCCATACAATTTGGTCGCTCATTTAAGGGAAGGTGGGTTCTTTTGGGTGGGTAGTTTATCAAATTAAGGTTTCCCTTCCCCGAAAACTCATTTCTGCATCTCATTGCACCACCAAACAAGAAACCATGCGCTTTTGTCTGCCCTCACTCTGCTTCAACTGTTCTCATCTCTTTCCCCATCCAATCTTCTGCCCAAATCACGTTGTTCTCAACTTGCGTTGCAATTCCAATCACATTGTATCGTAATTTGTGCGGCATATTTTTGTAAAATGCCTGTTATCTTTGTAGATGTCTTATGTTGTTTTATGCAGCACGTGTATGCACTTACATTTCTGTGCAGTGGGAAATAGTTCATCCCGTTGTGGATATCGTAGCCATGTGGATTCTACTCATATATGGGCCGCGCACTGATAGACCGTGCAAAAATTCACCTGCTACTATATGTTTCGATAGATGTTTAAAAGATTTCAGTTCGAATGCGTCATAGCACAGGACAAAAATGGCCCTATTTTATGAATCTGCAAGATAAAGCCCATCAGGTTTATTCTTATTCAGGCAACTATTGTAAATGTTTTTGTGCTTTATAGCAAGATCGCGTTGTCTATCATTTGTATGAACCTCTATGATACAAAATTTTAGTGACCGTTGGGTGTGCTTAGTGAACATTTGGAAAACCATCACATGCGAACGATTTTGACAATCTTCGCATGTTTTAAGATTCCTAACATGCAGAGATTCAATGGGCATTTGGAAAAACCTTTTATGCGATATCCGTTGAGAATTTTTGCCCCGGTGAAAGAGCATAAAGGAAGAAGGAAAGAAAGGGGCGGGGGGACGATAAGCAAGTAATCCTCTCTTCCCTACATTAGGCTCTGTCTTAAGCTGCAAATTGGCGTCAATGCAATATTTAATTACCGTAGCGTTTTTGTTTTTGCCGGAAAATAAGAGTAGACCTTGGTTATCGTATCCTCATTACTTGTTGAATTGTAACATCAAGGAAGGTGAGCATTACTGAGATGCTTATCGTTTTATAGGTGCTGTCCAAAGATGCAAATATCAACGTTTGCGCATTGTGTGCGAAGTGCATCACAGGAATAGCAAACGGTCTTCGTGCAAAATTCGCTCCGTTTGCATCGATGGTATTTGAATTTTTTTGAATTCTACGTTGCAAATTCCCAGTGACTCGTATATAGATTTTTATTTTTTTGGCTAATTTAATAAAAGATTACTTCTTTTTAAAATCTAACGATGGTCGCACACCAGTGTAATTCTAGGAGGAAAAAGAATGCCGTTCAATCGGTCACTGGGTGCGGGTTCGATTAAAGCCGATTGAAATATCCTTTTTGTAACCAAAATTCAATGCTGCCATTATCAAATCAAGTTCGTTAGATGGACAACAGGATACACATTAGAATGTATGCTTATTTGTGTAATATACCTAGATGCTACTAAACGAGCACAGTGGGCGCAAGATCTGTGTCCTCATTAAATGCCATAAGGTTTCAAGGATTTTTTCTAAATTTGTCGCGGCATCAGTTCTTACTTTTAGACTGATTATAAGACACTGATCATGGATGGGGAGGCTTTTATATGAATTTCCTCCCCTCCTTTCTTTATTTGTATGTGTGTCCTTCCAGCTTCTTATCACTTATGTGGGTCTGTGTTGTTGAAAAAAATGTATCATGTTTCCACTGCATTAAATAATTAAGTTACAAATGAAGTTCAAATCGTTTTAGCCGAAGTTTGTACATTCAACGAGATTTGCGTAATCGTTGAAGGTTTTAACTGCTAGCAGTAGTTGTTTCGCTCTTAAAAGCATTTGTGAACGACAGTGAAGGTTCCGCTAAATTTTTAGAAGGTCTCTGCTAAGGTTTATTTGTCATTAACGTTGAATTAGAGCTACGCCAATTAACTATTCTACGAATATTTAGCAGTAAATTTCAGTACGTCCCGGTGATTTTCGAACGTTTCAAGGAGAAGAAACCGACGCTGAGGGATCCATTAATCGAATGTATCGATGCTGTTGCGACCACGGTAATCGTTTGCACCTACTGATTTATAGCTACTCAATTTACTTTTTATTCATTTTCACAGTATTTTGCAAATTGCTTGGCAGTGCCCCGATTTCTAAAATTATGCTACTTGCCCTCACCTTCTCCTCTCCCAGCTCAAAAATTTAAAGAAGAAAAAACGTCTAAAATGTCTTTAATGCTCGGAAATTTGACGAATTACTCAAGTGCTAGGTTTAGGCCACATGGCCAAGTTTAGCGAGTCTGCCGATCGTCAGTTACAGCTGTTATCGTTTCACGAAAAGGATGAGGCGTGACGGCTAGGCGATTTCGATGTCATTCCTGTTAGGATACTATCTCATTCTTTCCAGCGTTGCATTCATCTCATTGGGCTATGCATAGAGTATTGAATGCCTTATAACGTCGTAGAAAGGTTAGACAAATTGCGTACAGGTCTAAAATAATTTATATAGGGCTTTATTTGTTATTAACGTTGAATTAGTTGAACTAGCATTTGGAAAGGGTATCGATTCTAGGCATCTTCATATGCTAGAATCGCATACTGCCTTCTTTTTAAGCAGGAGACTGTGTTGAAAATTGGACTGCACGGCTGAATGCTTAAAGAAATAGTTTATGCAGGTGAACTTGGACACGCTTGTCGAGGACTTCTCGTCATCGATGGACAAGCCCAATCCGAACATCAAGTTGCAGGCGTGCAATTTCATCTATCGCGTCATGAAGAACTATGCGCAGAATACGGCTCCGAAAAAACTTATTAAAGGCGTTGCACCGCTCATTGTCAAGGTAATTTTAGGGAACATTTAAAGAGACTTGCTGCAAGTTTGAGCAGGAGGTTTCCTTTTCTCCTTCTCTTTTTCCTCTTCGGCCTGATGAAGGTAACGGAGAATAAAAAAGTTTGAGCGCCGCTTTGTTAAGTGGCGTGCGCTGCATCGTTTAGCACTTTATTCACTAGAGAGCGCCTCTGCTTAGTTTTTCTTTATGTTGTGTATGTGGTAATGAATTTATGAGGTTATAGTCGTTGAGGTAGTAAGAAGCTGCTAGGTTTCAGAAGCTTGAACGGTATTTTGGGAGTAATATTACGAAACCCAGCCTGTTATATTCTAACATACGAAAGTGAGAGTGTTTCGTATAGTAAATATGTAATGTCCTTCATTATTTTTTACGACGAAATTGCAGTTCACATCGGATTCGGATGCAGAGGTTCGCGATGCGGCGTGTGGTGCTATTGGCTCGATGATGCGTCTTACTGGCGAGAAAGTCATGAATACGTTCATCGGCAACCTACAGGAAGACAAAACTAAAATGAAGAAGGTAAATGGTGGTAATGCGATTTATTAGTTGCGTTAAACAAGTAGATTTGCCGTTTTAAAATTCAGTCGTCCGTAGCATTAACGAAAGAATGGTGATAGGATCGGCTTGACAGAATGTCTTTTAGTACTCTTTCCAACTTGATGCGCAAGTGAGTGAGTGCGAGAGGGATTGGTGCTTTATTGGTTATAACCAATGAGTTATTTCTTTGCTAAAACGATAAATGTTTGAAGATGTCTAGAAATGAGATGTAATTAACTTCGTTGACAGACAACGGGTACTGGAAGGTACTACGAGCTACACAGGATTGAATTTCTCATACTATTTGTAGGTAACCATGCAGCACAATTTTTTATAGATCACCGATGCTCGTGATCAGGCGACAGCAGAGGCTGCTGAAGAAGAAGCGAAACGCGCAGAATCTGTAGGAGTGGCGGGTGCATCTGCAGGGGATGCAGGAGAAAGCACAGCTTCAGCAGGCTCTCGTGTTGTCGGTTGGTATTACTACTTCGTATGTTACGAGGGACTCATCATTTTCCAGCATTACATATCTTTGTTTTGCTCTTATTAGTGGGGTTTTTCATCCAAAGTTTAAGTGGTCTCTGGTAGCGTATGTTCTTATTGCATAGTTATTTGTTTTAGGCGTTAACGGTGAGGTTTGGAAAGCGAATTGCATTGTCTTTGTTTTTTGATCGCTTGAAAAGCTGATGGCTCAAGTGGCAATTGCGTAAGTGTTGTTTAAAAGTAAAAAGTCTTTAATCCTGTTGAGGGTACCAGAAAGGGGAGCAGATTCGTAGCACAGGGATCGCTTCCCATTTGTTATTGTTACAATTGCGTTCATATGCCTAAAACCACAAATATATTTTATCCATTTATCGGTGAGAAATGAAATGAATTTCTTTGGCCATCTTCTCAGATTTTCAAATTTTGTACTCTCCGAGGACATAAGGGAATCGTTGACATTTGCATAAAACAATATCTATTATAATTACACGCGAAAGGTTTTAAGTTGTTACAAATGAGCTAGCTTCATGAAAGATAGTATAGTAAACATTGTTGAGGTGCTCATCGAAAGGGAATGAAAATATTCTTTGAATTGATTTCGCAGCAATAAAAACAAATGTGAACTCTCATTTTATTTAATTAACAAAATTAATATTGATGGTGTTGATAGCTGTGCGTGTGATCACTAAAGGTTAGTTGACGGCAGTGTGCTTGTTTGTGGCTTTAATGACTTATTATTTAAGCTGCTTTGATTGCTTGTCGGGAACGTTGGGAGATGGAAGATGCACAACGCGTGCGCTAAATTAGCCTAGTACATTTCTACATCAGGATAGGGTAGCCACTTATGCTGCCTACCATTTCGGTACATCCCTCAAGACGCGCATGTCATGTCCTTCCCCTCCTCCTCCCCTCCCTACCCTCATTCTCCACTCTGCTGGCCATATAAGTTCGTATAAATAAGCTGAAAATAGACAAGCGATGACAGCGTTGCGTGCCAAGTGGTATTAGGTAACGGATTTGTTGAGATGTTTGCCTGATGAAAGTTTCGTTGTGGTTATACTCGAAAGCCGTTTCTAAGCTCCAAATGGCAATATTATTTTACGTTCTTCAAGTTTTTCTGTAGAGATGTGGTTGATTTCTCTAATCAAGTATGAGTGAGATCTTAGAATGATATGTTTATGTTAGTTTTTATTGACTTTTCAGGTTGATATCGCGCATGATAAAGCAAGCAAATACTGAAAATCGCGTACCAATAAATTGCTGAAGGAGCAGGGGAGGGGGTCGGGGTGATCAGAGAAGAGTGTCCATTATGGGTCAATTTTTGAAGATGTTTCGCGCATCAGCTTTTGTTGCTCATTATCCAAAAAGGCAAATAAATAGAGTTATTTAATGAGCAGGACAATTGTGAGAATAATATCGCTGCTAGACTTTTTTACTGGCTTCTCAAGGAAATTGCCAATAAATGCTTGGAGCTTGGAACTTGTTTTAGCGCTTTGATCATCATCATGTCCCTCGTACTATAGTGTTCGTGCTGTGCACCTTTGTCTGCTAAGAGGGAATGTAGGGGAATGGAATTTTGTCATTTTTCTTCACACGTCTCACGAAGGATATATGTGTATACTTGTGCTATTCACGTAATAGCTTAAAAAATTATTTCATTGGTGCTGTTTAAATAGGATTACCTGCAGACCTATATGACCGCATTTAATTCTAATCTATATGCTTTTCGCTTCTCGATGGTGCAGTATGCGAATTCGCGAAAACGATTGAGTTTAGGTATAGTAGTAGCGTATATTTGAAGTTGATCTTTTTGAAGTTCATTTGATGCAACACCAGAACATTGGCTAGGTTTGAGTGCTGGGTGAGCTGAATAACTTTTCGCCTATGTACATACGTACATAGAATATATATATATATATATATATATATATATATATATATATATATATATGTGCATACATGGGTCGAAATAAGCCCATTATGCATATGTGCTACAAGGTGCTTGTGCAAAGACAATGCTTTTTCCTGTCGTTTCGACGGCTGGAAGCAGCACTTACCCACCGAGAGTAATTACCATGTAGATATCTTTGCTGCTTTCTGGATATTAATTCCGTGGTGTCTATCTTTTCTGCGGCGAAAGCGTAACAAAAATAAAAATGAGCAAACGCTCTAATTGATTCCTACCAATCGCTTGCAAAATTTGGACAACGTCGGATTTTCTATCCATCTTGAGATTTGGGAACTCGACAAGAGTGAAATTGTAAAAAAGGGCTTTCTGCGAATTGCTTTTTTGTTTTAAAGCTGTGATTTTCGCTGTGATCTGTCCGCTTGATTTTCTTGCGCATTTGCTTGCAGTTTATTTTGCCGTATCATTCAACATGTCGTTGTAACCAAAGGTAAAAGCAAAATCATTGAGTAGTTTGTCGCCGGAAACACTCACCTTTAGGTGCTCAATTCTTATCGTCGTCGAGACGTCATTTGATGATAAAATATTTAACTCTGAATCGAAGGAATTGCATGTTTTTGAAAGAATCTGTACTGCCTCGTATCCATCGCTTATTGGAGGGTTGAGAATAGAAAAATAGTTCAACCCTCTAATATCTTATTGGTTCCAAGAAAAAAAAATTGTAGAAATATACTGATATTTTTTGATTTTAGATAGCGTTTAAATGAAAGCATTTTTAAGGTGCTCCAGTAGCAGCAGAGCCAGAAATTGACCCGTGGGATATGCTCGATCCGGTCGATGTGATTTCAAAATTGCCTGATAATTTCAAAGAGGGCGTGGAATCGAAGAAATGGATAGAACGTCGTGATGCCCTGCAGGTGTTGCTTACTCTCTGCACCGACAACCCGAAACTCGACCCGAAGGCCAGTTATGGCGAGCACGTTGCTATTTTGAAAAAGGTTGCTTTCTTTTCTAATTATTAGGAGTGCTCATTTCCGTTTTGATTTATCTTGAAAGTTGCTGGTTGCGATAAGAGCTCGCCCGTTCCATGCTTCCTATACTGAGCAAAGAAACGACCATCACACTCTATGAAGCTAAGAGATATGGGCGGTTTAGAGAACCCATGAGCATGCCCTGATGCATAACTACATCTCATAAAGGTAATCTTTTTCTCCGAGTTTTCCTGCTTGATTAGAGCTCAGGTTTCATGCACTAATCATGAACAGCGATATGCTCAAGCCGCCTTTTATCTATTTGTGGGCAAATATTCCCAATATTATCGCTTCTTTGCAAGCTCATCCCTTCCCCATGGGGGAATTCCGAGTACGGGCCTGGATTGTAAAGCCGATGACTTCAACGCACTTTGTACTCGCCAGGTTGCAACCGTATCAGTCAACTGGGCATGCTATTATAAGTAGAGGTTTATGAAGGCTATTCTACTGTACTTCCTTTAAGCCGATGAAAACACCGATTGAGGTCATCAACAAAGCAACTGGTGGTTTGTTGATAAGTTTATTATTGATTTAGATGAATGTTGTTGATTTGGTAAGGGTACGACAGTTCAAAGGGGATTTTGTGATTTTGCAGATTCTGGAGAAGGATGCAAACATCAACGTGTGTGCAGTGGCAGCACGCTGTTTGACGGCGTTTGCCAGTGGACTTCGTAAGAAATTTGCACCTCATGCTCCAGTAGTGACATCAGTGATCTTCGAGAAGTTCAAGGAAAAGAAACCCGTGCTTAGAGATCCTCTCATTGATTGCATCGATGCGGTCGCCGCTTCGGTTTGTTCTAAATAAATTATCTTCAGAAAGGCGCTCTGTATATGATTTTCAAAACTTGAGAGATCACTTTTTCATTTGCTAATGAGGTGTCATATGCATGATTTTCTAACCGTCTCAGCCGCCAGTTACTGCAGACAGTGAATGATGGAAGTTTCGCTGTGCAATCAATTATATGCGTCTGAATGGGAATTGCTACAGGGATTGGATGGTTCGATGGCATATGTTTTATCATTTGATCACTCAGCTTCATCATCAAAGGTGCACCTAACGCCCGCAAAACAACTCTGATTTTATTCGTTTTGAGTATTAATTAGGATTTTGTTTTAAATTGGCAATATGTGATTTGTTTTCTGGATTTGACTCGATTTATTAATACTTTAGTGAACGCAGTGAAGAGATTGATATTTGAGATAACAGGAGTTAATTTATCGGGTGTGAAGTGCCTATGAAATGAATTGTGTGCTTGTTGAAACACTATGTAAAAATTGTCTTGTCTGAATGTTGTATGTGACCTTAAATGTGAAATAACTTCCCTATTTGTAGACAACATTGGAAGCAATGGCCGAGGATATACAGATTGCATTGGAAAAGCCGAATCCGAACATCAAAATACAAACAAATCTCTTCCTCTACCGCGTTTTCAAGAAGCATAACGCTCAGACGATGCCCAAGAAGGTGCTTAAGGCGTTTGCACCGATCATCGTCAAGGTGATTGATAAACGCTATTTATTGAGTGGGATGATAAACTCTGTATATCCTTCTTCAGTTGGGCCTAAGAAAGTTAAGTAGATACCGCGTCAGTTTGAGAGAAACTTTAAGCTTGTGGGATTTCCAAAACCTTCAAGGAGTTTAGAAATATAATTTGCTCAAGTTTTCGGCAAAGGAGCAGTATTTAATGTTATTTGTGGTAGAGAAAGAGTTTAATGGGTAAAGGAATAGGAGGGTGGGAGGTGGGGGGAGAGGGTATTTCTTTTGCAAAAGTTTAGATGGAATTAATCTGAGGAGAAGAAATTCTCGTGGTTATGCGAAATCCTATTAGAATATAAATATGTGTCATTGCTGCCATGATTTTTCTCATGTTATTATTTCAGGGTAAGTAAGACCGTTTCACACTATCTGTTGAAAATTTAAGTGCTAGCGAAAGTTAAAGCAAACTGAACAAGAAGTAAAAGTAACGAATTATTTGCAGTGGGATCACTTTTTTATGTTTTAAGAATCAGTGGGATCGCTCTTTTATGATTCAGAAAACGTAAAATGATAATTACACAATTCCAAACGAATAACAGGTGAGAGCAGGTGAAATTTTACCAAGATAGTTGATTGATGAGGTTCGCAAATCACCATTTATTGCATGCTTTTTTATGGCAGCAGTCAATACTTGCCGTTGAACTAGTTAAATCATACAAAAGCAACTAAATATGTAGGGTTGAACTCAATGTATTCAGCTGAAAGTCGTGGGGTTAGTGACAGGTAAGAAATCAGGTCAGTAGCTTACTTTGGCAAAAATTACTTGTTTTCGTTGTTACCAAGTATAGCACTATAAACGGCTATGTGTTATTTGAAGCACACGGGTGATTCCGATCCGGAAGTGCGTGACGCATCTTATGCGGCGTTGGGTGCAGCGATGAAGGCTGTTGGTGAGAAGGCGTGCATGGTGCTCATCTCGGACATAGCAGAGGATAAAATGAAGATGTCTAAGGTATGGGTTGTTTGCGAGCTGCTTTTCAGGTTGGGAAGGGTCAATCGTCCGAATGGAGTGGACAGAACTTATTCTTTCACAGGCAGTCGTAAAAATACACGTCATAACGGATTTTTTACAATAACTGAGCACATACGCGATTTGATTTTTCTTCTCATATGCACTTATAATGTATTTCAGATAGGAACGTCGCATCGAGCTCTTTTTGTCAATAATATAAGATTGCCGTTACCATTTGCCAAGAAATGTTGTTGAATTATGTCATTTGTAGCGCATTTGCTACGTATGCAGTGCTCATGAGAAGTTAATTCGTTATTAAAAGTCGGTCACACGAATTTTATTTCTTTTGAAGATCGAACTTCAGAAAATGGATACTTATCCAAAAATTGTCTTTAGGCTGTACTTCGTCGTAAATAAGTTTTCATAGCGAGCCATCGGTTGGCCTGATGAACGTCTTTTTTCAGATCAAGGATTTCTGTGAGAAAGCCATTCAGGAAGCTGGTCCGGATGTTGTTTCCGTAATGGTGCAGAGTATGCACAAAAGCAATGTATGTTTTACGTTTCATTGGATAGATGAAATTGATTTTTTTTTTTGAAGTACAGCAACCATAGAAGCACAAAGGTTGACAACAATTGTCATGCAAGAAGGTGAAAGTCTGAATTAAAGATTTCGAAAATTTTTTTCGTATTGTCTGTGGACTTGGGGGAAGGATTGATATACTGACTAAGGAAGAAGCGGGGATGGCGCAGGAGAATTGCAGGGTTTTTTTTTTGCGAAATCAAACATATCAAATTTTGCGAGTTATTGCGCTTAAGCTGCTTATTGAGCTGGCCCATGATAGAGGTTGGTATTGATCTTAGTGCTTCGTAAGGTTTTTCTTCAGTGACTCTTTTAGAGCATCATGAACTGCACTCTTTAGAATATATAAGGATGCATGCTGCCTATATAGTGGTTTTGTAATGCGCTTATTTTCTCTCTCATTTAGTTAATGTGTTTTGCACTCATTGAATATAGCGCACCACTTAATACTTTATATCCCATCATAAGCGGTCGCACATAGAGAGGGTATATAAGAAATTATAAATAGCTTCTTTAGCATCTCAATCCCAGTATAAATTGGAGAAATAATGGCCAATTTATCTCTTAGTGCACATATTTTCCTCTGCCTTTCATCCTTATTCCCCAAACATCACTGAGGATGCATGATGGGATGCACATTTCATCCGAAACGTTACATGTGGATATTGGGGTCTTTCTTTTCATGCTACAGCTTGGATGGTTGGGTGTTTCATGCTTTTTGATGGCGTTTTTCTTTTTTCTCTGCTACATGGCCTCTGTTATTTGCATTTATGAGCGTTAATTGAACGCTTGTTCTATGCGTCGCATGGTCGGTTCGTATTTGGTTTTGTGAGATGATGGAGGGAGAGGATATTGGCTCGACCAGGATGTTGCATTTGAAGCAGTGTCGTGATAAAGTTGGTGATATGTTGTGATTGTGGTGGTTGTGATTTATGTATTTAGCAGCCGAATGCGAAGGCGACCGACAATTCAGCAGATGCGTCATCCGATGCGGTGAGCACGCTTCGTTGTTTTGAGTTCATCGCATTTTTCGTTGATATCTTGCTTTTTGTAGCTTTATGCGTTGCTAGGGAAGATTTCTTGCTGAGAATCATACTGTTCGCAATCTTTCAGAGCCAACTTATATACTGGGAAAGGTGGGGGAGGGAGATCGGCTCGTGGCACAAAGAAACTTTCAAATAGTCTGTGAAGTAAAATTATATTAGGTCACATGACTGAGCTTACTGATTTTAGAAGGAAAGAATCGAAGGCATGAGAAGAATTATATGAGTATTCTGTTCATGTTTTCTGAATAGTTTGTATCATTTCTGAATTTGGTTGGTTTTGTTTGCTCTCTTTTCGATTTTTTTTTTGGAGCAGCTATGTAAATAGAGTATAGTATTCAGAACAAAATCTTGCTTTTTGTGGTTTAGACTAAATCAGTGCGAATTTTTTCATTTGTTCATTGTTTATCCTTTTTTTTTCTTAATTTGTTCTATTTCGTTCTGTGCATTTATTGCATTCAATATTATTTTGTTTTGTTTTTATTCGATAGAAGCACTGTTAAGTTCATCTCGTTATGGCTTCACATTTCATTGTAAGTTGGGCTTGTTGGGAAGGGCGGTGGAGTAATGAATATTTAAAGAGGAGAATGTAATTCACCAAGGAAGAAGGAGACTATTTACTATTGCGGTGTCAACCATGCGAATTAACTTTTGCATCCAATTTTTTTAGCCCATGGAATGGTACGGAAGGAAAAAGATTAGAAGCGGGATGATGAGAAGACGGAGTTTGGAAATAGAAAGATGAGCGGAGAATGAGGGAGAGCGGATTGAAGGAAGCACTGTGGATGAAAACTTTTCGGGAGGAGTAAAACCAGATGCATGTAAACTAGGCCGATATATTTTTCAATTTTTGGGATAGCCCTAGTTGCAGGTTGAAGCATAGTTGTGCAGTTTATACTATGAGTCTTTATATTCTGTGCATAAATTTCAAAAAGTGTTCAGAAAACTATTCAGAATATTGGTTATTGTGATTCTCTTCATCTCTTTTGTTGCCCCACTGTAGTGTAGTAAATGAGTCGGACCAAAATTCAGAGTGTGCTTATCTCCACTCTCTTAGTCGTTCTGTGCGTATAATTGATAGCTATCGCAAACCCTTAAGCGATTATCATTCCTTCATGAAAAGGGCGATGAATTTGTTCAGGTGGATATTGTCCAATCTAAATTTTTTTAAAAATAAAATCTCTTTTAAAGCAGCCATTCAAAGTACAAGCTAACGTTGATTAAATGAAAGCAATTTGTTCACATTTTCCGGGAGACGGAATACTTACACAAATTCTGCAATCCTCACTGAGCATAAACATCAAAAATTCATTCTTGGAAAGAACATTCGGATGTTTCTCTCCTTTTTGAAGATTCATCTCCCTTCCTTCCCTCTTTCTTCACAGTTTGAAAGAGTATAGGCCGCATCTTTAAGTCCTTAGATCATGCGTCCTGCTAAAGGTAGTCAGAGCTAATATTTTATGGCATAACAATCATCCTTTTCTGGTTAAAAAATACGCACATTGCAAGTATAATGTCGTAAACCAAATTTAGCAGCTCATTATTTCTTTCTGCGTCGTCATCGCAGATCCATAAGGTCTCAATGAAGATAATGGGTTCTTTTGAGGGGTATAAAGGAGGGACAGAAGAAACAATAGGCAATTTGTTTATTTTGACTGAAATGTGGAAAAGCTATTCAGGAGCATCAGATGCGTCTATCTGTGTGCTTTATCCGCGCATGCAGGAATCCTATCAAATTCGAACAATAGCAGCCAAGTGCTGCAGTTCATTTAAATCTGGGAGGGACATATCGTTTCCCTTTTTTATTGTCGGATAACCCTCCACTTTTTGTTCACTACCAAGGATTAACATCGAATCATCGTTGTTAATAGTGCTGCAAACCTTTATTAATTATTCCTCCATCGTTATATCTATACTTGGATATGTTGTGAAGAACTGTCAAAAAATTCAAAACAGCCTTGATGCCTTTGTCGCAGAGTGGAAGTCTTAGTTATTATGCCTTTTTTGTAGCCGTTGAAGCCACCAGCTCCAGGAGTCGGAAGCAAGACGACCGGCAAACCACCAGCTAAGAAACCGACACCTGAAGAGGAAGAAGAGGATCCCGAAAAGCAGTCTGCCAAAGGATCTGGGAAAGAGGCAGCCGCATCGAAGGTCAGATTAGCCAGTTGTTTGTCTTCACTGCACTCAGACTTGCGTGATTTCTTTCGCTGTTTTCTTGCATACTATTCCGTTTTAGCGCACTTATGAAAATTTGTATTTTGCAAAGTTTATGACGTCATCCTTTATGTTGTGTTTCTCAGGTAGATTCCACTCCGGGATTGCTAAAGATGAAGTTGCTGAGTTTGATGAATATATTAAACAGAATGGGATAATCTCTTATTGGTGTTTTTTTCGAGATGAACGAACAAATTCGAAAAAAAGACGTTTTAGGATCCCAATAAGTTTTCATGTGTTTTGTATTGGTCTCGGGTTTTCGTGTTTCAGCGTTTGGGTTACAGTAAGTGGGGAAGCTTGCACGACATGCTTTTGCTTTCCGCTGACCCGACGAAACAGCTTAACAAATCAGTGAATCACCCCACAAATCTTTCATGCAAAATTGCTTTTCTGCAGCCGTGCTGATGCAAAGTGAAAATCCGAGTGCTGAAAAATTTTCCCCTTAAATGTTTTTTTTTTTTCTGAAGTGGGTAGAACAGTGTCGAGTATGGTATAGGAGCAGCTTGTGGTATGCATTACGCTCACCAAATTCGGCAACTTGCTTGGGTGCCTCGTGAGTTGGAACTGCAGAGGAAATAGATGCACAAATGCAAATGCATAGTCATTCCCGTTGTTATATGACGTACTTATCAAAGCAGCTTTCCAAGAGCGCATAAAGGGACCACTCTCTCATAGGTGATTTCTACACGATCTGATCAGTAAAATTATGAAGGTATGATTTTTTTGCTGCTAACACTTAGGAAAGTGGTTGGTGTGGTGGATTGATTGCAGAGGTATATGTCGTGACAGCCCCTCCGATATGTGTCTTCAGTTGTTCGCCAAATTAAGGGGATGGCTGGAATTGTTATAATTTTGTTTGCATTAATGGCGTTCCGCCCTACTTCCATTTTTAAAGTCAAAAGCAAACTTCGTTAGTTCATATGAGGAGCGAGGTTTACGTTATCATTTTCAGTGCCCAAACCACCGTCACTTTTTCTGTACTCAGTGATTACAAAATTATCACTTTTAGCAGTCTCGTTTTTTTTATGGGAAATTAGTGCGACTTTTAAGGAATCAGAAGAACCTCCGAGGGCAAAAGATGAAATGTTCGTGACAAACAAGGAAAAGGCAGTGCGCCTTCGCGATGAAAAGAATTTGAAGGTTGGATGATTAAAGTTTGTTTCAAAAGATTGGTATTATTAATGCTTTATTTTAAAAGGTTTGTGAATGAAAGATTCTTTTTTCATGGTGACGAGGAATAGAAAATAATGACCATTGGATAAATTTATCGGAGTTGATAACGTTAGTAGAATCGGCTGTTTAGAATACTCGATCATGCAGCAGACATCGAGCATATGGGGAAATGTTGTGGAGCAAATGATAACACTCCATTAAAGGGTTATGGCTGTTGATGTTGAAGTAAGTCAGAGTCTAAGGCAGTGCGTTATAATCCAATTTGTGTCATTCAAATGACACTGTAGTGATCCTCAAGTCACCATTCACGCATACGCGATATTGACAGGGGTTTGTTTATTGCTGTTTTCTGTTTTATGTCTCTTACAAACAGATGGGCAAGAGCCTAACCCTTGCCTACATGGGCAAGGGTTAAGCGCATGCCACGATTGGGCGCTTTATTTATTTAGCTATTTTGCACTGTTTTCTTTTATCCGCATATTTAACTTTGTTATGTTACACCTATGCGGAGTGGCAACGTTATAAAACGTAGCAAGTTGCGCTTAACCATTTTGTTGTTAGATCGCTGATATGCTTTATGTGATCACTCATTATGTAATTCATAAGGGCATTAACTCACCTAAAATAGGTAGGTGGTTGGTAGTCGTCGCCGCAATTTTAAATCTGCTGATGTATGCGATTTTAGTTGTTGAAATGGAACTTCGACACCCCAACGAGTGAACACATCGAACAGTTGAGAACACTTTTAAGTGGCGTGACTCAGGCGAATGTGTTCGCAATGATGTTCAATAAAGACTTCAGGATGCATCTTAAAGCCATCGATGTTATGCAGACGGTTCGTTCATTTTATTTATTTTCCTATTATATCTGTAAAAGTTTATTTTTTTTTTATGAAAAGAAATCGATAAAAAGAAAGGAAAGGCGTTTCATGTGGATAATATTGCAAATGCAATCGCGAAGTGATATTGATAGTTGATGCAAGAGGTAACCATCAAAAATATGAGAGGATATTTCAAATGAAAATAAACGTTAAAATGTTGTGAGGATTCGTTTGATGGGAAAGCGGTGTATTCTTAACGATTATTGCGCAATATGAAAATGATAGAAATCCTTATGCATATAAGGTGGCATAAGTGTGATATGCACGTGAAACACGCGAGGAAATTATTATACCTTTAAAACAGTGAAGTTATGTGTGCTGTAATCAATTCGATTTCATGGCAGTGATATTGCACTAAAGTTAAGCTTGTCATTTTGTTGCTTCTTTGATTACTCATATGCTAAAATTTTTGAAATTTTTATAAACGAAATATGATCTATAGATCGAAAGTGGTAAAAGTTTTTTCAGGCAGCCAATTTTGCCAAATATTTTAGCATTTTCTTTTTCCAGCTTATAGGATGGGATGATCACATGATAGGAAACGATAGTGATGGCTCTGTAGATGATGTAGTGCAATTGAGCTGCCAGCGTCGTCGAGTCTTTTGAGTTGTTTTTCTTAACTCGTTGTATTATTGATGGTTGGACGCGGTATTGACGTAATAGAAACTCAGAGTGCTCTCTAGTTGTGCTGTCTCTGTTATTATTGCTTCAAGGTGAAAACTTAAGCACTAACTTGTTGTCTTATCAGTTTGCAAAAATCTTCTATAGTAATCGTATCTATGCCCTTGTTACGAGATGATGTGACTTCCAGGAATTAAAATGCATGAAGATTATCCCGTTTTGTGTAATTGAAACTCCAAGGAAAATTGCACAAAACGGAAATTCATCACACTTGCGATATAATTTGTTACAGTGGACCACACCTGTTTGTCGCCATCACAATAATCTTTTGACAGATAGTATAGTAAAAAATGTTTATATCGATATTGTATAGTTATTTAGTAAGGCGAACGGACATTTTAAAAGTGTAGGCATAAGAAGGCATCAGAGGAAATAGGGAATTTTGGAAAAGAATCAAACAGCAGTTTGGCAAATGAGTAACTAGTTATTTCTCGTGGAAGATGTTTCTATACAGTATTTGTCACCATTCATCTCCATTTTGCTTCAGGTACTATCAGATAATCCGGAGTCGATCATAGCTAATTGTGACTTGATACTGAAGTGGATTTCGCTGCGATTTTTCGAGACGAATCCCACCGTATTATTGAAAGTGCTTGATCTCGCGTTGGCTATATTCACAGCGATTCGCGATAACTCGGAGTCGTTCACAGATGCAGAAATGAATGCATTTCTTCCTTATCTTATAATGAAGGTTTGGGTTGTTAAGAATTTATTTAAAACCTTCATTTATTTGGCAGCAGGATGAATACAACACTCTGCTTCTCTGAGAATAGCGCACCGCCAACCACCCTCCTTCCATTTGAATTCAGCGCCTTCTTCAAATACAGCCCCCAAGAGATGTCTTCCTTTTGTTTCTGCTGTCGCTGATATGAAGTGAGTGAGAGTTTTGCAGATGGGTGAACCAAAAGACTCGGTTCGGACACCGGTAAGGTCGATAATGCACGTGATAACCGAAATCATGGGACCCTCAAAGGTATTCCCGTTAGTGCTGGACGGTCTGAAAACGAAAAATTCACGTCAGAGGACTGAATGCCTTCAAGTATTGGAGGAGTTGCTCGATACGACTGGAATGGCAGCTACCACTACTCCGGGCGTATGTTTTTCGCTGTTTACGATCCGTGACAAATAAACTAATAGTTGCATACTGCATCTTATCATAAGGAAATCATATGTTCGTAGTTGTAAGGGCAAATAATCGGCGGAATTGATGCCATTATTCAGATTGAATGCCAATATAGGTTGAAGTTGTTTGATGTGTAAAGGTTTCTTCCCTTATCGTAATTTCGGAATATTGGGGAGATTGATTTTTGCAGACGGGCAGGTGGACAAGAGGTTATCACCTGCGGAGAGAGGTGAGGAAAATAGAGGGATAACGTCGAATTTTGATCAAGTTTCACTTCTACAGATGCAACAGAACAATTTTTACTATTCGCTGACGTCAAGGATTTGATTATATATATTTGAAGAAGTTTCTTGGATGCTTTCTGAGATGTGACATTCCATTTCTGTCGTATGGTATGGGAAGTTGTAGTCATTGATATACTTGGAGAAATTATACCACTACGTCGGTAAAGTACGATTGGAATTGAAATTTATAGGAAAGTCCTGGAAGACCTGCGAAAGCACAGGTGAACATTTATCCGTGTCATTGCTGAGAAGAGGGTCTTATCCTTCCTTGTCCCGTCCCTTGCCAGTGGTTGCATGAAGTCTTTATTTGAGATATTCCTTGACATATGTGATATTTGCATGATGAGTTAGTGACGTTGCCGTTTTCAGCCATCACTGAAGCAAATAGCAGCTTGTATCGGCGATCGGGACAACAACGTAAGAAATGCGGCCATTAATGCAGTAGTAGTGGCGTGGAAAGAGGAAGGCGATCGTGTGTTCCAGCTAATCGGCAAAATGAGTGATAAGGATAAGGCGATGTTAGATGAGAGAATCAAAAGGAGTGGTGCTGTGCCAAAGGCGAGAGGTAATACAGTTTCGATGATTTTGTTTGGAAGTAAAATGGAGAGGCAAACTCACTCTAATAAGGAAATCTGTTATCATGTAATTTTTGATGTTGTTTCTACCGTATTGCTAACCCATTGATTTTTCTTGATGATCCTGTTATTTCCCTACTTCCTGCTACTATTAACTCAGTCCAAACTATTTCAATGTATACCAATGGTCAGCATCCATTTTGGCTGTGGTTAGTCACTGAAAAGTGAGGAGTCCTTTGTATCTGCTTTTGTCACTTTATTAATGCATCAAAACAAACAACCTTCTGCTGAGTGTGATTGAAGAAGTTGGATTTTGCGGTGATGGTTGGCTTAACGACTATAAAGTGTGCAGTTTGGAATAATCTGTGATGAAAAGCAGAGGATGATTAGTCAGCATGATTATGTGAACGTCACTTTTGCACTACTTAGGAAAGAGCCGTTATGGACGGTGGCTGATTGGTCGTAATTTAGTTGGATGTATTCGCATGCGGATTGTGGTATGCGGGGCTTTAATTATTTGCAACGCTCATCACTTTCCTCCACACCACCCCTCCTCCTCTTCCTTCTATCGTCACTCCCACTTCCTTCTTCTACCTCGCCTGTTCCTTCTATTGGAAGCTGTAGTTGGAGTGCAGGGAGCATTGGATTTATTGGTGAGTTGTTGGGGGCGGAATTTAATGAAGGATTTAATCTAGCCAATGAACTATAAATGCCTATTGTAAGGAGGGAGTCATTGAGCTGTCATTATGTTGTCGGCAATCCTGAACTAGGGGATTAATGAATGATCTAAATGAGAGTTTATCACGAAGTAGCTTGAGTACGAAACGTGATCATGTCCAGACAGTAAATAGAGATGTCCACATGAAACGATTGTGATGATTGCTCATGAATGAAATTAACGCATTTGCAAAATTATGCAGGGGATGCAGAAATGAGACTCTGTCATTTTGAACGACTTCACTTTTAATGAAGTGATCTTTTGTGTTTATTGCTGTGAGACGCTTACTATTCACCTAATGAAGTTAGTTTGATTGCGACACTTGCCGTTGTTATTGCCTTCTTTCTGGAAAGCATTTTTGCAATTTAAGGAGGACCGGAGCGTGCTCCTGGTGCTCCAGCACAACAGGGAAGAGGGAGGCCGTCAATTGGTACCGGTGTCAAAGGTTAGCTCTTTGAAACGCGTTTGTGAAGTTGATTGATTTGGGTTTGTCTTTGTAAAATTAGCAAAGGCATTCAATGAATCGTAAAGCAGTCGACTTTTTTAGGGGCCTAACGCAAAGGTTCTAATCCTTGTTTATGCATTTTGGTTATTGTTTGATGTTTTGTTTAGCTCACTTTTTTGTTTAGTGTTTATTTTGATTGCTAATGTTTGCATTTTTTGAAGTATTTTGATTTCCTGCTGATTTCTGCAGCTTTTGCAATTTCTTTTGAAGCACAGTGTTGTTCTGATAATCAGTGCGGTAAATTGAAGGTGGTCGAATGAGAACAGGTACACCAAGGTCGATGAGTCGTACCGGACGCAGTGCGGCATCAAGTCGGGCGGGATCACCCGAACAGGGAGCGAACGGTTTGAACGACACCTATAAGGTTGCACAACTGATCACCTTCATTTCCTTTATTCCTCTTTCTAGCAGTTTTATGGCCTCGTGGAATGATTCTTTGGGGTTGCTCATCTCTCTTTATGATGTTCAGCAGTGGTTGGAAATGGAAGCCATGATGTCTTGGAATCTGTAACTCAAGAGTTAATCACAAAATATCTCAGAGCTGAAACTGAATGAGCTCGAATCTCCTTCATCCCGCCAACTCTCAGTTAAGGAAGATGAGAGTGGTAGCCGCAAGTCGTAGCTCGAACTCCCTACATAATGGCAACCGGCTAAACAAAACATACGAAAGGGAAATGTAGAGAAGCGAAAAATTTTATGGCGAGATCCCCGTGCTATGTTTTTCATTTTAAGTCGTAAACAGATATTGGTGTTGGGAAGTATAAGCTCATTTGCCTGTGGTATGAGGGGAAGAGGTGAATTTTTATCTCAGAAGGATCTTTTTTCTTGGTTTCTGCAGAATAAACCGACTAAGTATAGTGTCTTCTTAATGTAAAAATTCTCTAGCACTGCGGCTGCTTTAAATCGAATATCCTGGAATCGTATCAATTTCCGGGACAAGTTTTGTAATTTAACGTTTAAATGTTATTTCTAATTAGCATGCAGTTACATAGTTTGTAAAAAGAGCCAGAATGCAAAAAAAAAAAAACATTGATAGCCTCCGCTCATTTTCGTAGTGCCTACTGAACAGGGTCGTTTCCCATCGATCAGTGGTATTGTATCTATAGCTGACGTCAGCTGCTTACATTGTGCGCAGAAATAACGTGGCAAATTGAAAGTCGTTTCAATAGCCTACGACTTCTTCCATGACTCAATCGTTTAGTATTTCTTGGTTTTGATATCTCAAGAGACGTTGTAAGTAACCATCAGAGGAATTAATTGCGAAAATCGAAATTGAGGAGAATAAGTGCGGGGACAGCAAACGCAATAGAATGGGAAGATACGCGGATAACCAGAGGAAGGATGATGAAGTGTGGAAAATGAAAAAAATGCGCCCTGTATCGGCGGTCTACAATGCACCGGTTATGGTTGTCTTTTGCAGAGTGGCGATCCGAGTGACACAGGAGCCATGCAAGAGGGTGGTAAAACGCGGCGATTTGCACTGGACATGGCGGTTGGTGGTTGTTTGGTTTTATTTTGCTTTGTTTCAATTTGTTTATTTGTTTTATTTCAATGTTTATACATCTCCGACCGGCCACTCGCATTTCACTCATTCTTTTTTTTTCAATCCAGTTATTCATTATTTGTCAGGTTTTTTGTTACAAAAAACCAATTATCCTCAACCGTTGATTACCATGCATAACGCAGCAGTATAGACTTCATGTGCCAGTGTAGATGCGAGCCACTCAAATGCTATATGAAGTTTGTATGGCGCGCATTGAATTCACTGCTACATCCATCCACGGATTATTAGACAGTGTGTATTTCCGAACTGTGGTGAGATCTAATCTGTATTGTTTGAGAAAGCATCGCGCAGATGTTAGAACTGAATTTCAGGATTCGATCCTAAGGCAGAATATTAAAGGATTGCGATGTTACAAGAGGATCATCTTTTGCACCACGCGGAAACAATTTCCAATAAATAATATAGTCCAAATGGAATTCAGCTGGCGTGGATATGTCACACTGGCAATTAGTGATGTTACAATTTTTATGCAAATGCCCACAAACTATAAATGAATCTTCTCTGAATTCTCAACATTGCTCGCACATTGTTTGATCGGTGCATTGCATTGCATTGCATTGCTCCTACTGCATTTTAACAGAAAGTGGGCAATACAAATGGATACTTTTGAGAATGTTGCAGCAGTAATGTAATTTGCACAGCTAGTTTATTTTCGGTGTTGCAGATTCTGAATTTTGACAATGATGAGTCACTACCAAAATCTGAGCTGGTGGAAGAAAATCTAGATGTGCTGCAACCGTTTGAACCACCTGTTCGTCAAAGGGCGCAACCAGTGCCGACACCTCGCAGAACGGAATCAGTCAGCTCGATTACTTCACTCGAATCGTCGGCCGGCGAAGTCGATAAGGTTTCTTCTTTCACCTCTCATTTTAGTCGTTTACTGTTCTCACTGCTCTTTTCCGATGAGACGCCGACATGTTGAAATCAGGTAAATAAAAGTAGTCCAGTAATGTTTGAATCGACGATTGATTTAGTGGGATAGATAGTAGGACGATATATTGCGAGCCGTAATCTTATAATGTTATTTTAATTATTTGTGCGCAAAGTGTAGTATTGGAAGGGTCGACCTCATTGAGTGTCAAGTCGTTCAGTTGCTCCTGTCGAAAGGTTTGGGTTATCGATATCTTTCCTTCTGACTGCCCGTTTTCGTGGGTGCGACCTACGGCGTGATATATGTGCAAGCCTCAGGCAAATCATTCATTTATACTGTCTCTGTCACATTCTTGCAACGCTCGCATGCCCATGCGATTCAGATGTTTGGTCTTAGCAATTTTGATTGCAACATCATCAGTCATTAGGTTATATGTTAGATCATGGTAAAGCATTTCTTATGGTTCTTTCTGTTGTCAAAATACACATTTATTTTGTCTGAACTTTTTAATATGTTTCGGAGTTTTCAAGCAAATTCTTTGTCATTTTGTATCTCGGCTGTATTCTTAAATGCTTTTTTGTGTCGTGCACGTACGTTATTCCCTGCAAGAGGCAATAGAACGTAGTAGCTGCATGTAAATAATGATAGGTGAGTTTCAGGTGGTGCACAGTGTTGCGTCGGTGTCTCAGGCGACAGCAAGCACGGCGATAGGGCAGCTACAATATCTACTCACCGATCAGGGCACGTTCCGTTTCGTCGCCGATCGTGCCGACGCAGTCGTGCAGGCAATCGTGACACAGACCTCGTTGATCAGAAGTAGACATCTCAACGATGTGAACGCATTAGATGAAGTCAACGAACTTGTGCGCACCATTTGTCATTTTCTTAGCTCGGTAGGTCATTCTTTTTATATTAAAAAAAAAAAAAAATAAAACTTTAAAATTTGAACTGCATATTAGATTGAGATTCCCTTGATACTGGACAAGTTGTAGCTTCTTTGAAGAGAAGTTTGGTATTGTAAATGTTGTGAAAGTAAATCCGAGGCAGTAAGCGATGTCGTTGATTTGTTATAGGTCACAACTCTTTTTTTTTGTAATAAGTGCTGATGGAATCATTCTTTTCAGCGCGTTGTTAACGGTTCTTAATCTTAAAAGTTTTAGTAATTTATTCGTCTCATAAGCTTGTATTTCATAAATGTCGGCGTTCGAATAACTATATAACTGATAGTAAAACGGTTTGTTTAAGTTCAATAACTATCATATGATTTGCACTTCTGTATTGGAGGTTGTGCTTTAGCCATATTTATGCTGTTCGGTCGACCCCAGTTCAGGCGTCGACCGAATAGTTTTATGAAGTGATATAAGCTGGTTAGTTTTTCAGTTGGTTAAAGAGCCCGGTACGTGTTCACGGATCTCATCCGAGCCACTCAAGATGCTCATCCAGGAGTTTCTCTATCTACTGAAAGATGAAAGGATGAAGCGTCTCAAAGACATCGAATCGGTTCGTTTTCACTCACTTGAAGATCGCTGCTTTCTATTTTCTTATAGACCATGGATGTTTAATTGCTGCTTTATGGGCCTATAATGGTGCTGTTAACAAGTGTTTTACGCGGATGTGGATCACGATCACTATCTTATAAGAGTGTGTGTATGAAGGGATCTGTAGAAATTTTCATGTGTTTTGTAATCAGAGCTGTATGCGGCCTCCGGGATTCTATGTTCAACTAACAAACAGTTTTCAGATATATCGCTCACTGAATTATTTGACAATTCGAATATGCGACAACGCGGATCCGACGGCATGCTTCACGGCGCTGTGTTCGATGCTGAAATCGGCACTCTATGATCCGCGCAATCAAACGGTCGATCTTATCAACAAGGTTGGCCATTTATGTGTTGTCATCAACAATGCAAATTCGAAGCATCTCTTATAGCGAACAATGCTTATAAGAGTTGCGTGATTTGGGTGCTAATGACGTTATTAAGGCATTATTGTCATCAGTGATGTGAGTGGAAAATGCCTGTTGAATCTATTGGAGTAGTGATGCATAACGAAACGGCCACTATAATAATTTACGATGAATATCAGTTGATTGCTTTATTCATTAGGGCGTATCATTCTATATGCACTCGGTGCATTAATGAAAAGGAACTGTTCCAATTTGATGACAGTGACATAAACGCTGTAATAAGCCGTGACTTGTCACACTGGTTGATGCTGCAGAAAAATAATTCCTTATTCTCATTCGTTTCAGTCGAATTGCTCTCCCCGTTAAAGGTGAGGATCGACCTCACTTGCCAAAATCTTTGGCCCTTTTGTATTGTTGGCGGATGCAATAAATCTTTCACGAGAGCGTTAGAAGTGTTTTTTTGGTTCTATGGTGGTGCCTTCTATTCGCATTGCCTTATAGATTTCGGAGGGTATTGAACTATTTCGAACATTCGCTAATAGCAATTTTCTTGTTGATCAGACCTGAAATGTTCTATATTAAACACGGAGAGGAGGGCTTCATTCCTCAGTTCTTGCTTTTGGTCACTGCTTCTCCAGTAATACTCAACTAGATTTATTTGGGTTCCTTTAACTGTTCTATAATTTGTTCGAAGATAGTGCAGTTGCTTGCAGTTTGTAGCGCAATGTATTCTTTTGCCAGAATTATGTAATTCGAATTCTTCCGCTTCAGATCCTTTAGATTTTACTTTTTTATTTGCCTATATCGTAGCATTTATTTCTTAAATTGCTGTTCATTTTTCTCCTCTTCTCGTGGTAAAATTTCTAAATTTTGAAGAGGAATGGAGTAACTTTTATTCGTATTGGTGAATAAAGCAATTTCTGTATATTTCATCTCTGAAAAGGGGAACCCTGTGAAAGTTGGTTGACCAAAAAATTGCAAAATTTTTCAAGGGAGAGGCTATGTGCGAATGGGAACGTAAAGGAACGTTTGTAATAGCAAACGAGAGTTCAATTTCGCTTGACTCGGTATTGTGTCTGTAGACATATTTGCTGCTTTTATGATGCACGTTGTTGTATTGTTGTATAACATTTTTTCTGATGTTGTCTAATGAATAGCACTTGTTGCATCTGTGTGGCGAGATTGTAGAAGCAAAATTAGAAAGAAATCGCCTTGGGGTGGGCTGTGAAGCTTGCGAAGAGTCGGACTCAACGAAATGGCTTCCTCGTGGTCAGAATCTGCAGAGGTTGGCTGTTTGTTGCAGAGTCGGTGCCATCTTCGGAAGTCGACACCACGGCGATTCCTCCGATTCCTAAATTTTCCGTTAACTTGAGTTGCCGCATTCTTTCGGAGTCATCTGTTATTGCGAATACCTGATATGGGGAGATGTTTTTCAGGGGCGACTTCATCCTGGAACTCTCCAGTTGAAGTAGTTTGCAGCCGGGATGGGGAACGACTCGTGCGTGTTGCATCAGGGAGAGAGAGGGGGATGGGGGCATTTATCGATGTATGTACATTACCGATATTACTGTCATGGCTTCATTTCATGAAACTAGCCTAGAATCGTAGTGATGCTTATGTTAGTAAAGATGCGTTTTGTATTAATGAATGATATTGCAGTGTATATACAAACAGTCGGAGCTATTCGTGCGGGAGGGACCGCTGGATCTTGATGTCATAGTAAAGGCTGTACATGATTTTATGCACGAGTTCCGTCCGCGTGTCGACGACTGCGATGCCGTGAAGAACTCAGTCCATGCGATGGAACTCTGCGTGCAGCGCCTAGTTGCTGGCGCGAGATCATCAGTTTGTTTCCATTTTTATTGACAGCCGTTTATTTGCACCGCAAAGTGGATTGTACCTTTCAGTCATATTATATCTTTGCAAGCTCTTATAGGATCCCATAAAAATGGGCTGATATTGCTAATCGCCGAGATGCATTGTCTTCCTTAACCAATCAACTTGACAGCTAAATGCCAGATAACCAAACGAGTTATAGTCCTGTTAAAGCGGATGAAGATTTGCTTTCGCCGGTAGATGCTTAGAAATATACGTGCGGCGAGACTTATTCTTAGGGAGATTGTTAGTGAATGAGAGGGGTTTGGGAGCAGGTCATTGGATTCAGGGTAGATCGTTAACACGTGGTTGCTGCCGTCGGATGTGTTACACAGTCCAATTCACTGTTACTTTCTTCAAATTGTTAATCGGAGAGACATTTCATGCGATTAATTTCCGTTCGTTGAACTTATTTTTTAGGTGTTGGATCATCTTTCGTTGGTACCAAATCCGGAGACGAGCGAAGCGGTCAGCTATATGCGGAAATGTGTGCGTGGGCTACAAAATAAAAGCAACCAGAGTAGTTTAGCCTCTTCTGCGTACGGCGATTTACCTGGCCAGGTACATGTTTTGATTATTCTCGTTCCAAATATCACTTCATCTATGGGAAATGTCGTCTACTATTACTGTTGTTTGTTTGTGCTTTTATGTTTCGAGCGGATTTGCTGCAACAATATGGATGTTGTGTTGCATGGATTCTGTATGCAGTTAAGTGAATTAAGTTCTTTCAGATAGTAGTGTTGATAGAGGTTTTCTTATGGTTCAGTGATAGATCTTATGCTTCACTTTTTTTTGCATAAGTGAATTCCTCACCTGCCGCGTCATTATTGCAGTGCAGCTGTTTATAAGCATGCTGGACATCGATTTCACTGCATATTACGACGCTATTTGAACTATGTTATTTCTCTGTTCTTGTGTTTTTGTTTAACGAAGCGACACTGCGGCGCGTTTTGTTTATCCACACATTTTAAATCGAGATCTACCCTAGTGATTCATGGTGTGGATATCCAGACCCAGAATGAGCCCCAGTTCTAGAAATCACGCGTCGCGCTTGATTCCTGAAATTTTCCTTTCATTGAATTCCGCGTTCGAATTCTTCCCAACTGCGAAAGCTGTCTGCAAGCATATTTGTTGAATAAATTAAACTGTTCTAATCTGTGTTCTAATCCAGCAGAAGCATTCCTCTTCGGAACACTGCCAAAAATTTCAAAAACCTCAACTTATGTCATCAAGAGGCAGTGATAATTAAAATTGCTTTCAGCAGGTATTGTCAAAATTATCCAAAAGTTTTTAGAATCCAGAAATCTCCTTCATACATCCAAACCAGCTGTAATATGTGGCGCTCATGCATGCATACGCGTCCTCCGAGAACGTATGGCGATAAACCATCAGTTTTATTTGAAAATAAGACGAACCATTGCGGCGCCTTTTTGCCGGCCCCTCTTAACGCTGATGTTCCCTCAAATGGGTATATCATTTCCGGTGCATTCAGCTCATACCAAGAGGAAAATTTTTTACACGACGATATGCTGGCATCACTTCCATTCATATGGTCAATTAATATGAACGTTTTTGCCTTAAGCTGAGATTTTATTTAATTTCATATTTTTGTCTTAGTGGGGTAATAACCGTAAAACTTCGTACAGCGATGCGAATAGAAAAGTTCTTTCCTTCACATATTTGGAAACAGCTGCATTTTTGGAATATTGGCCAAGAATTTCACGATATCTTGTGCTTGCTTTCCTAAAACGGCGGTCATGAAACTCGATCTGTAATGGTGACCAGCATCTCTCAGAGGTGGTCGCAAGCATAACTTCTTCATGGGTAATCAATGCCGTGCTCCCTGTGGGGTTTTTAAGTTTGCCACTTGTAATAGCGAAGTGAAATATGCAAATGAACTCCATTTAAGGTACCTTCGGCGAATTTCGATGATGCAGTGAAACGTCTTGTGGCGAAAATCGTCGACGAACCTGTGGGACCGGTAATTATCTTGTTGAACCATTTACAAGCCGTTTGTTGGACGGAAAGTTTTCATAATTTATTTCATCTTTGGTATCATCTAAAATGGATCAGCTTAGTAGGTTCGGCTATTACGTAGCAATTATTTTGTTTGTATTGCTTTTATAAAGAAATGAGGGAATTGTAAGCATAGGTCAGTGTTTTTAGTGGAATTCCTTTTGAAAAACTTTGTTGCAACGTTCAATTTTTTTTTTTGAATATTGTTTTCGACCCTTGAATATTTTGAAGGAATTTTGCGTTTTTCGCATCCAAGTTGAGGTTGTTTTCGTTGAAAAATGCGACATTTTTGCAAGTATGTAAGGAACACGTGGAAGCATAAGTTAACTAGGATAGTAAGATGGCTGAGACCTATAAGAAGGGTTCCTTCGAGTATATGCTTCGTAACTTTTCTTCCCCGAGTTTCGATGGTACTGGCGAGCTGGTGCGACCCATTTTCCTTTGAACTTTCAAGCTCTTGGGTTCAGCTCGCTAATTGTCTTTCTTATCTAAATGGATGCACTATTTTTCATAACTTTCACTGTGCCATTGATTTTATCGGTGTTTTTGATACTAAAAGATTATGTATATATTGACGAGAGACTTTCTGGCTACGGTCTGCAAAATTTTTCAGGGTGTACGACGTCTTCATACGTTCTTGAGAGATAATCCGGATGCACGAAAATATCTTGATGATGCGCTCAAGAAGCATGAACACCATTCTGTAAGCCTCATTGAAAACCCACGCTTGTTTATCAGAATGCGTTGATTTTTGACTACAATTTTTGAGTTTCTAATTCACCATAGTTTTAGATTTGTTCGTTAGTTGAATACTTGCTGCTCCGTTTTCGATCGACATAAATTCGGTGGGATTTTGCCTTTTTTGTAATGAGATATATATCGGGCTCTGCAATTTTCGATAGAATTTTATGTTTTTTTCGGAAGCAAATTATCCCGAAGAATTTCAGAGAGATCTGCGTTTGATGCCTCGAGACATCTCTCTTTCTAGCAAGCTGTTTTTGTTTCACAACTAATTTGAGATGCTATTCTATATGCGATGGTGGTTATGCAAGTTCTTGAACGTCATAATGAGGAAACCTTTACGATTTCATTTTCAAAAGTTGATCGAAAACAAGCATCAGAGCTATAAATGGGGCTAACTTTTGGTAGTTATCGGATTTGAGGTCTCATGAGGCTTTTTTTCTTGCAGTATATTATTCTAATGTCAGTTTGTGCTGCGCTGAACAAGGTTATACGCTCATTTAACCTTGAATTCCCGCACATTTTGAAATAAGGTTTTTACCTTGTAGTTTACTTCAACTTTATGCGATACTTACGTTGCTATGCTTCATGCCTTTCGCTTCACTAGCATTTAGAATTTTAAGTTGTTTTCTAAAGGGCGGTACACAAAAGAGTTCACGAAGCAAACCTTCAATATATCGGGTGAGTTGTGCATGCCGCCGCCCTTTGCACTCTGTCTTTTCTCGTCAGTTTTCATTGGATACTATTTGCTGGTTTTGAATATGGTGTTGCTTATGGCAGCGATTGGTGTTGCCCATTGTTTTCACATATGGGGATTGACATTCCTCCGTTGTACCAAAACTGCTTTTTTTTGAATAGCGCCCCCTACGTCGCGGATTTTTGCTGCCTTGTGGTACAAATTTTTGTAACAAAAATTGACGCCTCCAGCAACGCATCATTAGTGAAAATTTGTTTGCATTCTTGCATAAACACCAATGAGTTACTGATTCACACAAAAGAAAGAGGATGGGGAGGCGGGGGAAGAGCGAGTGGAAAGAATAAAGTTTCTTGAGCATTGTGACCATGCTTTTGATCTGCATCACACCCATGGTGCTGCGGTCGTTCTCATCTGTTAGGTCTTTTTACATTCTAATTTGCTCAGGCCGTGTTTCTCCTGGCCGTGGATTCTGGAAGCTTAGTCGTGCTTCTAAATATTATATGGAAAACTTACTTCTAAACAAGAGTTTGTAACTTGACCAATGATTATTTTGTCCCTGCTCGCTTTGCTCAAGGAACTTTAGACCGCCCTAGCACATTATCATATATCCTCAATTGTATGCTGACGATTATAAATTCGTAAAGGTTATTGATGGGATTATATTGATACAGCAGTTGGTTTTGTGGTGGAAAGATGTTTTCCAGTTGGAGGATTTCATTCTCCCAAAATATCCTTTTGGAATTCCCAAAACATTCTTTATTTATTAAGTTCATCTTGAGCTTAAACTTCCAATCAAACCTTTTTCTATATGTTCGTTCCCGATTTATGGTCATTTGACATCTTTTGTTCGTAATTGTGGAAGCCAGCCTTGTCTTCGCATGTGCTTTGTGCAGTCGCCTTCTCGTTTACATGTACATACTGATAAGTGCTCAGTCATTTCTGTGATGGGATCGTTGAATGATCACATTTGATTCAAAGTTCCGCCTTTCATGTTGAAATATGAGTTTTTTGTTTTTGAGGGAGCTGAAGCTAAAGGTTCCGGAGCTGTCCTGGATGTACATCGGCTAGGAGGTGTGCAGCACATTTAAGGCAGTGCAAGGATTCTGTGCCGATATCCGAGTTTTACTAGAACTTTAAAATATCATAAATCAGGAACCATACACCGCAAAACAACTGGCAAACGCGATTTTCGAATCCACAAGATCGAATGAACTTGTTCTTATTCAAACATTTCGAACCTTTCATTCATCTGTCTGAATTAAAATAAACCTTATTTACTCGCACTAGAACGTCGTTCATAGCGACCAACGTTTTACATTTTCTCATAAGCAAAGGCTCAACTAGCGCTTAGATGACCTTTGCATATGAACTCTCAACCAATATTCAACGAGTGCTTGCATCTGAAAGCTTTAGAGAATTGTCGCATGTTTTGAGGTTCTTCCATGCGCAGTTCGTTGAATGCATGCAGAAGCTTCACTAAGTTTTTCATCCTTTGGTGAAGCAAAAGTGGAGAGCTTGAGCGAGGGTTAGTGTATATCTTCCCTTTTCTTGCCTACGTGTGTTGCCGGTTTTTTGCAGCATATATGTTGTTTTATTATTTATTATTCAGCCTATCTTTTACTAGCAGACTTAATTTTAGCTTTACTTGGTTTAGGGAGAGTCGAGTTTGCGATACGTACTCGTTGATAACAACTGTCCATTATGTGCCGTGTATGTCTGTGGGTCGTCCACTAACATATTTCATTGACATTTTCCCAGCATATGACTTAATTGCAATGCAGCCAGCCATATTTGCGATTCTTATTATGCCTCATTCCTTCGGTGCCATAAAGCAAAAATCGATGTTTTGTTGCACATCTGATAATAGTGGAGGACAATCGGCGAACATTGGTTCCTTTACAAGCTGTTATGTAAATTAGCAGTGCCCTATGGGTTGCTCGCCAATGGATTCAGCTATCGTAGATATTAGTAATTCGAACTCTTTGCATGCTAATACCAACTTATTCCATTGATGTAGAATCATTTAGAAATGTTCGTTTACTAGATTGCCAACTGAGTTCTGTGGAATTTGTATGCGGTAGATGATGCTTACTGTATTTACTGTCAGCTTGAAGGAGAAGCTTACTTGACCTTATCGAGTTAAATGAGGAAAATCTGATGAGAGCATTCCTCTGCTTACAGACATAAACAGTCATAAGAAAGCATTCATAATTTGGTATGAATTTTGTAACTTAGAAATCGGTCATTCCTGCAGTACTCACTGAGCATCTTTTTTCTTCAGAATACCTGTAATATTTGCGGTGTTCGTATACATGTAAGAGATAACTCCAAACATAATTTCCTTCACAATTTAATAATTTAATAGCTTTATGAGTTCTATTGATGTTGCGTAAGATCAGATGGCCAATTGTGTTTCTCAGTGCGCTTATGCTTCTCTGAATCCTCTCCCCTCTTCTCGTACATTATTAGATAATGTAAATGAAGGTATGTCAATATTCAGTGGTGGAATAGTTTTATTCACTGCAGCCAAATAGCTTCTTAATTAAGGTAGTTCACTCAGAAGTGCTTTTTGTCTCTGGCCGAGATTGTTGATTTGCATAAGAATGATTGCCTGGCGTGTTGTTTGCAATTTGTTTGGAATGTTTTGCTTGGCTAGACCATCACCTTTTCATATTGCTATTCCCTTGCAATTCTTCTGTTTTTACATTCTTTGTTTGCTCTTACTTTCATTTATTTGTTTTCAGGAATTCATTGTCTATCAGCTCAAAAAGATGGATCGTAACGATCGTGAGACGCCCGAAATGTCCTCAGAATACACAAAGGTAATTTTTATTGCTTTAGCACATTAATGTTATGCATCTCAATTAAAAGGGAAGGGGGAGGGGTAGAAATGTGAAGGATCACATAGACGATTTGACAGAACTGAAAGATGATTTAGGTAATGATTAAATCCTCAATTAGCATCTTTGTTATTAACTTTGAGAAGTTTTTTTTTTGCTAACTTATCGCAATTTTTCAATATGCCAGTACTGACCCATGTGTATTTATAACAATTTTCTTCAAGTTAATCTGATGTATTTTGTAGCCTGATTTCTTCGAATTGCTTCATAGTTTTCATTAATGCAGTCTTCTGCCTCACTTTCATAAACCTCACCTGTGGATAGTTGTTGGACGTTATCAGCGAACATCAAAATATCACAGTATAATATTGGATCGATGTGTTGCTAATGAATTCTACAAAGTACTTCCACAAAGTTATTGTTACGTTTAGAATTATATGGAAAATTGCCTCTGATCTAAAAGTTGTAAGGAACGGCTGATCTTTATACAACGACGCTGGGGATGAAGGTGTATATTTCAGCTTGAAGGTGTATGCAAGCAGTAAGAAGTATGATTTAATAGAGCGCCTTCAAGAACACTTAAATATGAAGCAAGGAATTGTAGGGAAGGCAGCCTTCCATTCTTTTCATACTGTGAACAGCAGTTATCTTTTTTTATTTTACGCAGTAGGTTGCGATGGCAAAGTCCCAACCTAAGCTAGAGGTAACTGTAATTATTACTAATCAGAAATTTGCAAGTGGCAATTATCTGTATATGAAAACCACCGAGTTTCTTTTACAAACGGGCACCATTTTAAATTCCTTTCTGCTGTAAAATGCCCCATATTGCACAACGGTCCTCAGAATTTCGATTCCCAAATGGTTTTGGGCCAACATCATTTTCGATATCTTAGAGTCTTCGATACCTAACGCATTAGAGTCTTTTGATTGTATAATCATGTTTTATGATGAGACTGCAACTTTTATGGGCGAATTCTTTTGCAGATGCATGAGTTCACGCGTCAGGTGCTGAGTGAGTTAAAGAGTTATCAGCAGATGGGCATTTGGCCTAGCGAAGCGACAGCAGCTCCACAGCAGGCGGTAGCTGTTGATGCCATTAAGACCACGCTTCGAAGATCATTCCAGCCTGAGAGAAGGTAGGTACTTTTATGTTCCATTCGTGCATTTCCCATCGTTTCTTTTTTTGCAGTGTATTTATCGAAATTTTATAGCGCATCTTTTAATATCTTTTAATCAAAAGAAGCCTATTTTCGTCGCAGAAGTTGCAGAATGTATTGATCGCTGACGGTTTTGCCGGACACGACCGACATTTGGTGGATTTCAGTACAGGTTATCAGTGCTTTTGTTTTGCGTTGGCATGTTGCAATAGGCGAATGTGCAAGAAATATTATTTGCAAGAAATACGGCCAAATGTGCAATAACGTCGTTCATTTCAGTGTGCCAGTAGAAGGTGCTCCCGAAAATGAGCCATCAATACAATCGACCCCCCACAAGCGGAATCTGACTGCTAGCGATGTGGAGCCGTTAAAGCAGCGCCTGTTGAATATGCGTCGTCAGAGACAAATGGACTAATTATGCACCGCTTCTGCGATCTGCTCACAACAACGTTCGTTGCCATGTGATTTCGAAAAAAATTTTTAATGTATTGTTTGCTTCAGGGGGATCCTTTCTGGATACTGAGTGCGTCCTTTTTGGATGCAGTTTTTTGGACATCAGAATTCGTATACCTGCACGTGATTAAACCACAACTAGGCAACATTTGACTGTTTCGTTTTAGCCATTTTACGATCGGTCGATGGGCCAGAGACGAGAAAATTCAAATGTCAACGCACGTCATGTCATTTGCCTCATCGGCTTGTGAATTTCTTTTCTATTTGATACTTGATGCTTCCTCATGTTTAGTTGCCTACGAATGTGTACTGCATTTATATTTTTTGGCAGTATGCTGTGGCGGTTGCAACCTTGTTTATTGGGAAAATGAAGTGAGGAAGGTTTTTTGATTATAAGGGGAGGAGGTTGAGCTCATAAACTCCTACGATAAGTGAAGTTGTATTCGTGGTGTACAACTTATTGAAATTAAATAGGGGTCTGTGTAGTTCCATTACTTCTCACGGTTCACATTTTTTAGATCTCGTTTCTCTTTACTTTCAACGAAATTGCTTCCGCTTGGCAGCCTTGTGACAGAAGACATAATTATTGACGATGCAGTCTAATATTACTTTTTCGCTGACACGGCAAAAGCGCCGTTTTCCATCATTGTGTTCTGTGCATGAAGCGTGTTGTAACTTTTTAAGAGTCCGTGCTGCATATGTGTTGATTATATTTTTTATGCAATCCCCCTTCCCCCTCCCCCTCCCTTCGTGAATTCCGCAAAAGACGTTTAGCAAGTTCATTTCATCATTTTGGTGATGATGATGGTGGAAAAACTATTGTTTGATAAGGTGCTTTTTCGCTACTTAAATTTCTTGGGCACATTGGATGCCTTGTTCAGTAAGTGACCTTTGAACTTCATAACCAGCAGAAGGATTTGTTTGCACAGTAATCTTTTCTTGAGATATGTTGATGGAAATCCCCCGACTGTTATCACCAATACATTTACTTCTCTTTAATGTGAATATTCAGATTATCAAAGGAGTGAATTTTTTTTGTTATTATCACCATTGCTATTGTATGTGAAATTTTGTCGACACGATTTGCAGCGGCAAATCAAAGATGATAATAAGAGTGCATTGCGTCTCGTTTCTATCTGATCTACTTTACTTGATGTATATGTTATCAGTGGTGTTCACACCAGTGGATTGGATTTCATCTTCTCATTGTTTCGAACGTTGCTGTTATCGGTTGACTCGCCATACAATTTTATTCTCGGGCCACAAATGTTATTGCAATATCGATGTGTTTTTTCTTTAGAATTTCTGATCAAAGTGTTTGCAACGAATTGTTTTATATCTGTGGTTTATTATCTGACCTCCTGCGCTATTCATTACCCCGAGGGTCTACTCATTTGTTAAATAGTTGAATAGTTGGGGGTATGAAGTGAAAAGTTCATGTGAACGGTTGGATGTGATCTTTGTTTTATTAGCTGTGACGAGGATGTGCTTCAGGGAAATTTATAGGCAGCAGAATGTAAAGAGTTTTATGCAGTGGATCGGCGACACTCTGTCGTAGGTCGCTAAAAGGTGACGGTTGGAAATGCGAAGTGAGATCTTACTCAATGATGGGCATTGCAAGATTGGTTTACTGTTTTGAATACTATAGTCAGCATGAATTTCATTTTGAAGCTTTTCCTGATTCAATTCGTTATGTTCCGATCTATTTGGTGCAATCGACTTCATGTATGTCAATCACCGTCCTATAAAATTTCACTCCTTT
Source organism: Baylisascaris procyonis (assembly GCA_037389465.1). Taxonomy (NCBI): domain Eukaryota; kingdom Metazoa; phylum Nematoda; class Chromadorea; order Rhabditida; family Ascarididae; genus Baylisascaris; species Baylisascaris procyonis. Next base: position 1,017,430 of record JAZARR010000082.1, read on the forward strand.
GTATTGCACATAAAAGTTGATTGCACTCTCAAGGTATTCGTGTATTAAAGGTTGCGGTTTCCTTCGTGGCCTTTGGGCAGTTCATTCATCGATTATGGAGTGCGAGAGGGCGATGCGCGCTTAAGCTTGCCCACTCATTTCCGCGTTGAGTTATGCGATTGCAGTTATCATTCCCAGATAGGAATCTCGAACTGATTCGAGTTGTTCAAAGAACTGGATGAATTGGGTGATGCGACGAGGTGGGGAGAGAGGAGGAATCGGCAAGGTGGTGGCTGAAGTTTTTTGTATGCATAAAACGAGAGGGAAAGGTCTTTAGTGTGCTGTGGTGTATATGTAATTTCTGAAGCGAATACTGAATGCACACTAACTCTAGAATGAGATGGCGTGGCACGCTTCCTGCAAGTAACAATCGATGTTCAGCTATCGATATCGGAAGTGATTTATGAAAATCACTTCTCGTGAACTCTTAAGATGAATCACATTATAACATAGTGATTATTTTCTAGGAAATCCGTAGCAAAATTCGAATGAAATTTCAACAGATTTGTATATATATATATATATATATATATATATATATATATATATATATATATATATATATATATATATATATATATATATATATATATATATATATATATATATATATATATATATATATATATATAATTCTTAACGAAGAATGTATCGTTGAATCGTTGAAATGGTATGCACTTATTTGATAACACTAATGACCGTATTGTTCATATTTTTGAGGTGATAACTTTTGCTTCCGTTCTTTTAATTCCGCAGTGGTTATGTGTATGGTTTGTTTGTTGCACCGATTGGTACTTATTTACTTTCGATTCCATATTTCGTTAGCAGCAGGTTTCCCTTGAAGAGCAAGTTTTTGCAGTTGTCTATGACTGGTGTTGTTATTACAGCAGTTTTGACGTTAAGAGAGGGAGCTGATGGTGGAGGAGTTGCAACGATGTACTTATGTGTTACCGTTAAAGAAGCGCAAATGTCGTATGTTAGTGAAGAAAGGGAAACGTTTCTGTGGTGAGCACGCGATTTTCGATCCCGATCAGACGGTTAGTGCAACAGTCGCATTTCATATATCCTTTTCTAACATCTTCCATTCGATTGATATGGTAGGTATGGGTCTCAACAAATGATGATCGAAGCATCAACTGTACGCCAGCTGTCCTTGTCATCCGATCACAGTTGGCTTCCAGCCATATCTGTAGAAAAGTGGAACTGATGAATTGTTGACTTGATTATATTAGTATGTAGATTGTAGTCCTATATCTGCCCAATTGGAGATATACGACCGTTCGAATACACAGCGGCCGTCCAGTATTCCACTAAGCGAATCTTGTTCTTATCCCCGATTGCAACCGTTTCTGGCGTGTGAGGAACCTCATCAAAGTAACGAAACTCGTTTATTACGAGCGATACCAGTAACGACACGATAAAAAGCACAGCTGTTTATAAGCAAGACCACAGCCTATTTGTACCTTTGCCTACTGCCCCGAAAGCAAATTGTAATCCGTAAGGGGAGAGGAAAACATCAAGGTCAGTACAAGTATGAGCATAACAACTTGTCATACAAAGTGAGGATAATCGACACTACAAGAACCCATTTGATCACAATAAATCACTCGTTAACAAGATAAGTAAATTTCCAAAAGTATTTGCACTCTTTATTATGACTCCATAAAATGTTCCTGTTGATTGAGTTTTGAACGAGTTAGGCATATTCAATTAAAATGGGCTTGTATGTCATTTCCTAGTAATCGAATTTTTTTCAATATCAGGAACGGATTCCGTGTCCCAATGATCCAAAGCATACGGTAAATAAGAGTGAACTTGAGGAACATTTGGCAAAACGATGCAATTCTCGTTTGTCCGCCGAGCCGTGGATTGTACACAACCTGAATTTCATCGAAGTACCAGGTGACATATACAGTTTCATTCAGAGAGATACACAAGGCGGGTGTGCATAGGAATCGCGATTTCCCTTCCACTACTTTTTTACAACGATTTGTTAGGGAAATTACTTTTGCAATATGCGAACAGCAGAATCAGAACACCAGAATAAGCAAAGGTTTAAGTTTTCACTTACCGTTAGGAGTAGTTCAGCGTTGTTTGCGCCGATGTTAAAGTAAAATGATTGACAGATCCGCGCATTGTTTTTGCTGCTTTGGTCAATCAGACCAAATAACGTCTAGCATTGGATGTCGCTAAATTTGAACCACTTTCAGGATTGTCCACTGAAAGGCGTAAAGCATAGTGTAACTGTGCTAATAATTCAGATGGCGATGGAGAGCGAGAGAATGGGCGACCAAATGAGATGCAGTTGTCTCGAATGAGTGTGCTCATTCAGATGGTCTTTGAAAAGATGTCTTCTGGAATTGTGGAGCGCATTTTGCAGACATCATCCATCGAGCAATATCTTCAATCGAACACGCAATTAGGTGAAACGCATCGCAAGCACCTCATTCAACACTCATCGATTATTGGTTTGTTATTTATTAATGCATGCTCTATGTTGAATATAGAATATATTGTAATAAACATCTAATAAATTTTAATAAAACATCGGACACATTTTATCTTCTATTTTGAATGGAAAAGGCGGTAGGTAAAGGAGAAAGAGGTAGCAATTAGTTTTGAAAAGGCGCTGCATAATGGCTATCCAGAGTAGCAGAACTAGTGATATTTAGTTAAAGTAGAGCATTAGTGATTGTTTCCAAAACGTTGCAGGGATTAAACATCAAGCTAAAAACCATTTTGAAAATTAAATCGACTGTTTTTTTATATTAGGCAGACCCTCTAATTGCTTGAAAAGAGGGTTTATGAGAACGTCTTTATGATCTTCATCGCACTTAGAAGTCATTGTTAGCAAATATTGAGCGATAAAGAGTTGTTCATTTAAGATGATACTTTAAACCGTTTCGAATTTCCGCAGAGAACTTCCTACCATTTCTGTTTAATTTGTTTCAATGACCAACATAAAATATACAAGAAGCAATCACCGCGCATTCATTTCAACTGCTCACATGATTTGCATATAAGCAAATCACCGGCTTCTGCAAGCATTCATTTGATTTGTTAAGAAGAAGGGACGACTAATTTGCACGGTTCGTGGTCAAGAAGGCACCTCTAGCCACTAAATAGTTTATTGATGGGGCCATCCTTTGGAGCATCTAATGTGGCAAAACGGGCCATAGGGAGTGATTTACCAAGCTTGTTATCGTGTGATAGTTAAGCGAGATTGTGAGATTGTTAGGAAGGAAACTTGTGATAACTTGCATGATTTAAGAAAGATTCTTGCTGTGCTGTGGCATTATGACTGTTGCCTTTAGGTCATCTGGAGGAAGCGAATCTGCTGAAGAACGACCCGGCTTGTTGCATTATCGATCTAGGTGCAGGTAGAGCTCAACTCAGCTATTGGATGGCACGAACATCCCCAAGGAGTCACTTTCTGCTTATCGACCGTACGGGATGTAGGAACAAACATGATAATAAAGCACTTCAGGTTGTTTCTGTCTCTGTTCGTTGTCAGATCATTCGTCATTTTTTCAGCACTGTAGACAGTTGGAGAAGGAGGGAGAGCAGGGCTAACTGGGTCAGGTAGGGAAGATGTGGGCTTTGCGTTAAGCAGTATTTAATTGTTCTGCGTAGCTCCCGAATTTAGTCGCATTCAACTGCAAAGTATTACAGGAGGATCCCTCACTGCGAATCGATCGACTACGTTGTTCCATAGAGCATATGGATTTGTCGAAAGTCGATTGTATTAAGGTGGGCTTGCACCCAGAATATTCTCATTCTTTTCTCAGTGGAAGTGTCGTGTTGAATCGTATAGCATGGGCATTATAGGGAGGTGAGATAGGGGATGGGGTGAAATGGAGCGGGAAAAGGGCGTCGATTTTAATATGGATGTTACCGTTCATGTTTAGAGTGAAAGAGTGTATTCTTTAAACTGGCTAGATGAGTACAGAAATCCGATGAGCGGAAGTTCAAGAAAATGCATTGTTTTCGAAGTTAGTCGAGAAGCTAAGATAGTGCTCAAGTTTGAGGAACGTTTGAATGTAATTCTTTGTTTACACTTTGTGGAGACTTGATTGATCAATTGTTTAGGGTGTTGAAGGGGTAGTGGCTGTATGCAAACACTTTTGTGGCAGTGCAACCGACTGTGGTATTCGGTGTCTTTCAAATGCGATGCAACGAGGAGTACATATTCGTGGATTTGCGTTAGCGCCATGCTGTCACCACAAATCGACGTTTGCACAGGTGCCCTAACGTTATTTGATTGTCCCGCTCTTTATACACGCGTGCAAGCCTTTTTCTGCTCTCTTATTCATTTCATTCTTTTTCTTCTCTTCTTTCCTCCTCATCATAATTGCTCTTTTTGTCTTTTATATCTTTCACACGTTTGGTTAATCGAAAGAATCAAGATCTGCGTCAGCATTAGTGGCGAGAAGGATTAAGAAGATTTGATTTAAAAAGGATCATCAAGTAGGTATTCTGAAGAGATAAACGATGGCAGAATCTCGAAAGAGCGTTATCAGATAAGAACGTTGAAATCGGATGAAGAGAGAGCCTTAAGCGTTGATCTCCATGGTATCCCTTGCTTCTCGCTGGTATTACACATATTGGCAACGGCATGCATTCAGACCTTCTATAAGTTCAGTTTTTAAGACTGCAGTAAATGATTTGACTATTCCGCATTGGTGGCTGGTTGACTAGCTTTACGTTTGAGCCACACTAATTCTGCACTGATGCTTTCATAGCCGATTACTTGCTCATTACGCATAGACAAAACTGAATTGAGAAGGTGAATTTCACATTCGTCGAGGTTTTTCCTCACAATGTGAAATCCGAACAGGCGCTGAAATAAATAGAAAGTTCTGATAATTGTAGCACGCACAAAGCCTCGGGATTCCTGAAGTTATTTCTCTGAGAATCATTTGGGACACGAAATCTCCGACTCTGCTTATGCCAAGTGTCCTGAGAAAAATGTCTACGAAAGAGGTGTCCGCCACCTTCGAGAAATTTTAAATAACATGTTTGAGAAGGGAGTTCAAGTGATTCGAGGAAGGAAAAGATGACAAAATTAATGAGGGACCATCACCCTGATGCTTTCATCTGCCCTTAAAAAATCACCGGCTATGCCGCTGAGTGCGCCATCCTTCTTGAGGAGCAGAATCTTTCAACGAGCGATTGCGAAACAATGAATGCCACAGTTTTATTGCCTTTTTATATGTCTACATTCCTTATCGTGCTTTCAGTATACGGGTAAGAATTTTCTCGCGAACCATGGTATTTGTGGAGAAGAGGATTTCAATGTGTTACGTTACTTCGCCACATGGGCGGTATGCGGTATGCGAGTCGGCGAGCTAATGCAGGTACACTTGAACTATTTTCTTACAACTATGCTCATTAACTTTTGCAATTGCATGCGAATTTGCGCAATTTATCCATGACATATAATGCCAGAAAGATGCATGCTCTGTTAAGGTGACAGGTTTAGCCGTGATTTCGGGAAGTATTTCTGCTTGTGTACTTCAGTTTTATGTCATATTTTCATAGAAGAAACAAATATTCGCTCGGGACAAATGGATAATATGAAAAGTGAAGGTCGTGTAAGGAAACTTAGTTTTAAAGAAATACTTTTATAGAAAAACCCCGGGGATATTGTTGTTAAGGTAGCTAGTGAATTTGAAGTGCAATCTTACTCAAGAGCTATAATTACTGGGTCATCGGATTCGGGTTCGGAATTCTTCAAAGCGTTTAGAATTAGTTGATTCGTGTAGCAAAAGGAGAACAAATATCAGCATGGAGGCAGGCGCTCATACTGGCTGGGACTCTTTTCAGTTCTTCATCCTTTTTCAGTTCTTTCGTAAGTAGTTGTATGCGTTGAATGTTGTTTGTGCTCTAGCAATCAACAGCTTATTCACATTTTCAGTTCATTTCAGAAAGAGAATGCATCCCTAATGTGCACTTTCATCTTTCAACAAATGACCACTTCAAGTGAAATTTGATAATAATTTCTAACAAATTTTTTGAGCATTAAATGCTGATATGGTTTGCCTATAAAAGAAAAGCATCAGACTTTTCTTGCAGTGGATTGAACGACCTATGGGGTTTCCTGCTATATTTTAAAAGATTTTTTAAATTTTAGATGTATTGTTGGCTGAAGATCAGATGAGACCCAATACCTCACCACCAATCTCGACATACGAAATATAGAGATTACAATTTTCTTTTGCTGATGTGCACCATGGCAAACAACTGTTGTAGTTGCTTGAACAGGGCATCACCATCCCCTGCCCCCTCCCCTCCTTTGTCTACCGGAATTGGCATGCCTTTTGCTTTGGAGATCCCTTGCATGAAAGCTCAGTAGGCGTTTAATAGAGACCCAAGGTTCTTGACGCTTTACTTAAATAATTTTACTGTATGATATGTGGAGAGTTCATCTTTTCTTTCGGACCATGCAGGCGAGAATGGGACCGAATTTGCTTCCTCTTATCGACGCATGCTGTAACACGCTTGATTTTGCGATTTCAGGAGAATTTCGAGAACGAAAGCAACGTGTCTGCCATGATTTTGAATGAACGCGACTCAATCAGCTCGACAACAGAGAAGATGGATGATTCTATTTCAGTTGCACCGATACCGTCTCTATGGACTCGAGAGCACAAGGAAATTCTAGGACGGCAAGCGAAAGCAATTCTTGAAATGGGACGTGCTGAATATTTACAGTCATTTGGCTATAGGGTTGGCGTTTATAAATATGTGGATTTTCGCTTATCTCCTGAAAACTTACTAATCGTAGGCACGGAAAGCTAGTCCGCCGGTCACGTTGTGAACAAGAATATGTTTAAAATTGAGTATTGGTTAGGGATTCTGTTAGCAGTGTTTGAGGTTGAGCACTTTGACGTCTTAGGGGGGGGGGGAGGAGAGGTCGGGATGACTGGCAAACCGTTTTATGCACACCTGTCTTTGCCAGGTGTATAGAGATTTATTTCAATTTTATTGAGGTTCGCTATACTGTTGATATTCGGGTATGCTGTTGGAAGTGATGCCTAAGTTTGCGTCAAAGCAGAGAATTAACGCAAAGAACCTTTTTTGTTTTTCTCTCTTTTTCTTTGATTCGATCGTTGGCTGTCTAGGAAGGGTGGATAGCAGTGGAGGGAGAATATGAAAAAGATAGCAGGTCTCGGAGGGGTGCTTGTGTAAACGCCAAATTTTACCAGCTTGTATCATAACAGGAGTTTTTCGGACTTTTTAGTAATCATCAAAAAATCGTTTGTATAATTCATTATAGAGAAATATTTTGTAACTTCCGTTTCCCCCTCTTGTTTTATGGTTTGATGCTTGCAGATGATAGCAGCTTGCTTTGTTTCATCCTTTTTACTGCCTTATAAATTCTTTGTTGCTATTGCAGCTCTTTTTTTATTTGCCCTTCCGTAAATTCAGATGATAGTAACTTTTGCGAACACATTGTTGCTATTGCAGAAATAAATAAAGTTGGCGAGCCAACTTTATTTATTTCACTCATTAAAGTTTTTGTTAACAAGTACTGAGGTCTGGAACTGTTCACATAGAGTCTTTTAAAAGTGCACTATATTCTGTTAGCATAATGCTTATGATTCTATGAAAAAAGCCAAAATTCATTTGACTATAAATATCTGAGTTTCACTACTTATTTCTATTAAAGCTTCCATTGATAAAGGACTGTAAGATTTTATGTGAGTGGTTTGAGTGAATTATGCCCAAATATGCTGAGGTGAAAATCTTATAGACAATCAAATGTTGCGTTGAGTGAGCAGCTCTTTATATCATAGCGAGATGTGAACAAAACCGCTAGTTTCTAGTATCTAAAGTTCAAAAATTTGAACTCTTTCCAAGTGGTTGCAGTAGATGCAATTATATAAAAATACTCCATGAATCTCCTCTCAATCTATTCTGACGGCATTGGATTTTCTGCAGTGGACATATATGTATAGCATGTTTTTAATATGTAATTTATAAAGGCATGTAGTTCACATGAAAATGCAAGTTTAAAATATGCATTTTGGCATTTTAGCTATGAAATAGTAATGTGGAAGTGTAGGTGGTAATATAAGTATGCAACGCGTAGTGCAGGTTCTGCAGCAGAAGTGCATATGGTTCATTCAACGGACAATTCATTCCATTTGATGGGAGTACTGATCACTCTCCAAGGGCGATGGCTTTTGTCTATTTGTTGATGGTTGTTGGCCTGCATTATAGACATCAAAGTGTGCATCTCATTGCATGGCTTTGATCTTCGAATGCTGCATTCATTTGTTGTTTTTCTAATAGCTCTTTTTTGTGCTACTTCATAATTGTTGGGGATCTTTTTGTAAATGTTTACTTTCTGATTTATATTGGTTGATGATAAAGTGGGAAAGAAGCATGTAAACGCTGTTGTACTCTATGATTCTGAAGGCTGCAATATATCGACGTATAAATCTTGCAACTAACCTTATAGTAGTAAAAAAATCGTAACATTTTATGTTCTGTTTTGATGACAACAAAATTCGGTCGAGAATGCGTACAATGCCCAAGGCCATCGATTCGCTGTGCTCAGTTCCTTTAATTGGATTACTATTTCCAACTTTCAGAATTGAATTTTGGAAGAGTTTAAGGAATCAATATAATTTGCTTAGTACTGCTGAAGTTCACCGAAAATAATCATCAGTTTAGTTCTATTCTTCGGCGACTGTCATTTGTTGTCTCGTTATGAACAATCTCACTTAATGTGCTTTTTTCTTCAAAAGTATAGAATTTTTGCGCTCTTTATATGATTTGTTGAATAAAACGGAAGTGGAATTTTAAAAAAAGAGCTTCAAAAACAATGAAAGGAACATAATTTATGTTGATGCGCACAGAATACGGCTGGCAGTTATGCCGATGAATGAAGAGAAGATGTTCACTGAAATGAACCAACGCATTCTTTGTCTTACGGTCATCACAGATGAATTTATCATTGGAGTGCTGAATTCGACTCGAAATCTGTTATATAATGCGGTTTAGTTTATGGGAGTAAAAAGAGCGATTGGATTGCATTGAATCACACTAAAAAAATGCTGAAAAATTGGTGTTCATTTATTGTAGGGACATAGAGAAGAACTCTTTGAGCTGATGCAAAACTCGATGTTTCCCTGCTGAGCACACAGACTCTTCTTTCACACTCACAACTCTGTTTTCTCATTTCATTCGCTATAAAGCGTATATCGTTTATTGGCATCTGTTGATGTTTCGGTTGCATATCGGTCGATCTTTCGTCCTTTTCAACTTACGATGTTTGAGGCTCATTATACTTTTGACAAATCTGCTTTTCAATCAATTGTTGGGTGAGACATTCCTTGGCAAAACATTTCTGGAGTTAGGTGGTGAGACAGACAGTCAGATCTAAATGCATTAAACGGAGCTGAAATCTGAATGACCAATAAAAGATGCAAAGTACATTTTCAAGAGTTTTTCAATGATTTACTTTCCGGAATGAAAGTTGTTCGAAGTGCTGTTTAATTTGACGTTTTTAGCTCTGTGCTATTCTTTGTTTAGCTCTAATGGAATGTCCCTCACAACGAGACTACTGACCCAGAATATTTGCTAAAATTATGCTACTACGGACGTCAGTGAGTTTAGTTCGGACATAATTAATTGGTTCGTACTTAATTAACTAGTTCGATCACAATTATTTAGTCTGGACATAATTATTCGGCTCGGCAATAGTTATGTCGAGCAGAGTTAATCAATTCGAATGGGAAATGTGCTTGATTGATCATCCCAATTGATTAGCTCTCAATAAATATATCTGATTAGTTAGTCAGTTTATTAGAATTAGTTTACGCATGATTCAGTGAGCTTCATGCGAATATATCATCAGCAATGAATCTTATACCATCTGTTCTTTTAAAATGTTTTTTATTCTTATTCTCTCATTCTTTTCTTTATTAAAATGTAATCTGATAATGCTACTCGAACAATTATATATCAACATTCATATGAAGGGTATGGCATAACTTTAACGGACGCCCATATTAGCGTTGACATGTTACGCTATTCCCGCCTTTTTCTAAACATTTTCTTGCATGCACTCGACTAAAGTGAACTTTATACGCGTGATGTGATGCGATTCAAGATGTTGGGTCTGTAGAATTCGAAATGTTACGTCGCTTTCGGCATACGTGTTGATTATTTAGTATGCGCACCTCCCTCACCTTCTTTTCATCAACAACTTTTTTGTCCTCAACTAAACGTTGAACACTAAAAAATGTTTCAAAGTGAGCGGTAAGTTTACCATTCTATACTTTCGCAGCCAGATGGATCGAGAAAGGAAGTTTGAAACAGTACAGAAATATGGTCTAGCTCATCCTCTTTGTATTTCTTCCTCTTCTCGCTCAGAATTCCAGGATTTTCACAGCGTGTCTCTGCTATCGACCCTTCTCCATTGACGCCTCTATAACCTCCTCTTTTTTGTGCTATGATGCCAATAGCCCTCCCCTCTCCATTCAGAGGAACGTCACTCTTAATCGTTTATGAACCTTTTTGACAAATGTCAACTTCCACATTCGCCGACCTACTAAACTTGGCGTGCGTTATGTCAATTCTGACTCATTGCTGTACCCTCATTCGGTGCCAGAAATCAATGAAAACGCTGATGCTGTAAACTGTAAAAACTTTACAAGAAAGCTTCATCTGTTGTAACCGAACCAGTATAAGATGAAAATTCTACCAGCCGAAAATTAATGCAAATTTTGGGGCATTTGAGTATCTTTGACTTTTCCGAACTTAATGGATCTAGAATGGATCTAGTTGAATGTTCTCTAAGGAGCTTTTATACCTTGAAGGTTGGTAATAATGGTGTAGAATATATACGAGAAATTTTAGAATGTCATGTCGCCTACGATACTTCATGGAATTTTTAAAGCGATTTTCGAGTTGAAACCAATGGACAGACAGATACGCACACATACAAAAGCAAGGAAACAATGTGAGTATGCGGTTTGCAAATGCAATTTTGCACGAACAAGCAACAATCCAATCGCGTGACACTATTATAATAAATGAAAGTGGAATAGGAATGTTTTATTCTCCTCTTTATGCGATTATAGTCAATGCATATTGGAGGATACGCCGGTTAAGGGTCGATCGCTCGTTGTGTGAAACGCGAACTTCCGATATTAGTACTGCTCGTTTCAAATAGACATGATTTCAGCGGTGTTCTGCACTGATCTAATTTATTCATCAGTTTATTTAGTTGATTGCCCGGCAGCAACTTTGTTTAGAGTATTTCCGAACTCGTACCTTACCGTTTCATTGATTTTAGCCCATTTGATCCTTCCGTGATGCATGGAGAAAGCGGATGAAGTGCCTGATTCATAAATTACTGGAATGCTGTTATTGGCGGTTTTTTGAAGTGGGCAGATATCTTTTGCATAAGCCACTCCTGTTATCCGTAGGGAAAGTACTATTTCTTGGCACGGTCACGCTACTGATGAGCAATATTGCGTTTTCATCAGGGAATACTGATCGTATTGCTTTGAAATGATAGAGTATGACAAACAGTTTTGGGGTGATCTTTGGTACGGTGGTGGGATGTCGGTGAAATGTAAGGGATACATCTAGTATAAGTCCTTATGTTCATAGATTCGTTTCAGTTATCTGAGTGGTATTCCGGAAATTATATAAATGAGTGTCTTTACTTACCTTTGGGCTCCCATATATACTAGTAATAATCTTAGCTTACTTTAACCTTCCATGTTTATCTCTTAGTTAGCCATCAGTTTTTACGATGTCTTCCACTATTTGCTTTTTTCTTAATCGCGCCCTTCAGTGGTGTACTGTTCATAAATTAGTTGCACGTCATTAGCAAACATGCCGATATATCCTTCAAACTGTACGCGGCATATTTTAGGAAATAATATACAAATAGAATGGAAAGTAATGCCCATTCTCTGTAATCCTAATTTTGCCATTCTTTATATCCGAATGCTGTCCGTCCACAAAAGTTTTTTTCCCGTCAAATATTACTTAAGAAAATTTAAGGTCCCTTTTTTGAGGATTCAAGGCAAGTTTTATCGTAGAGCTTTATTGGACGACCTGATGCAGAACTGAAATTCTTGTATATTAATTTCTTACACCTCCGTATATAGTGAAATGCAATTTTGTCAACATTTTCAATCGGTTTCCATTCTTTACAAAAATTGGAGTTTGGTCAGTAAGACGTCGTTCATAAGTTACTGATGCTTTCAGGTATGACAGCTTCCGAAAAGAACTGATTGTTGGCCTCTTCTTGATGTATTCTACTGCTTGGTCGATAGCTTAGGGAGAAAGCAGTAAGAGTCTTGCGTTCTAAATCATTATTTCTGTCTTCTATGAATATAGGCATTCTTATGATTGAACATTCGTCTGCGAGAAATGACGTCCCAATTTTGTGTTAAATTGATTACGTTTGAGTGGCGGGGTCTGTAGAGTGCGACCGCAATTATCGACCTGAGTTTTAACGCGATCTGCTATTATTCAAATTTAACTTCTTTAACGAGGTGATCGAGTAATTTGCCATTCGGTGCCTTTTTTTGCACACACTTTAGTCCCTCCTCCAACGCGTTCCTTCTCTAGAATTCAAATTTCGTATTTGTCAATTTGAAATGATGAATTCTTATTTAACCACATCTCACAAATGACCATCATATCTACTTCCTTATTCAACAGGAAATGCGGCAACTTGACAGATTTGTCGTTTCTGATGGATTTACTATTTATGAAATTCATAAACAACGAGCAATAAAAACCCGCATAATTCTACTGATTTGCGAGGAGTAATTTTGTCGGCGAGTCATTCGGCTTCCTCTTCCATTCTATTGAATATTTTTCTTTACTACTTAAAGATCATCTTTTTCATAGCAGACGCTTTTTTCCTTTTCATTCATTGGGTAAAGTTTTTTCCGAAAATGGCATTCTTGTCACAATTTATGCATGTGAGGATTGAGAATCCATTGAAAATCATGTGATTGTTGCGGAAACACATTTTGATGGGAGATCCCATTCTCTTCGGTGGATAGATATCAAAAAGATCACTATTGACGTGCAAATGAGCGAATTGATTTGTGAATAGAGTGCACTTGCAATGATTTCTCATAGCTGCTCAGCACAGCTTATTGTCGCGGTAATGCACTGCACAATGCAATTATCAACGACATCATCTTTTCTGTAATCTCTCAAATATTTTATGCTTCTATTGTGCGTCTGTTCGTTGCTGCTCGGAAACCACTGAAGCTTCAATCACGAAATTGCTCGGTATAACTTATACCAAAAGTTAACTTCATATGCATCAGTTCATGCTAATCCACCAATAGCTAAGAAGTTACATAAATAAAAGTTGACAGAAATTTTGCGTGCATTTTACCTTGGTCACACCCACCAATAAACGAATTGTACGAGTGGTCGGATCAGCTAAAATATAAATATTATTCTGCATCTCATATCTTTTCCCGTTAAGATGTCTGGCCAGTTGGTCACGTGAGGTAGCTGCAAAAGTGCATTTCGTGCTAGCTCTTCTGGCTCGTTTTTCCACTTGTTAACGGCAGATTAATAATTCCAAGCTGAGAAAGAAATGAGTGTGAAGGTAGACGGCAGTAAGGGTCATCCGAAAGGAGGAAGCGTTATAGCTCAAACTGGGTTGAAGAAGGATTTTTGGTTTGACTATGAGAACGTCATTTTGAGTGATAGCAGATTTTTCTGAGGAATTTTATTTTTTTTCAACTGAGACAATACTAAAAATTTGAACTGTTTTAATTTCTCGTTTTCCTTCGGAGTTGGAACTCGATTGGCTAAGAAGAACTAGGAATGTCCCCTTTAACCCCCCTCAAGCCTTTCCTAACCGAAGAGTCCAAGGCGTCACTTTCCGGCACTTTTCAGGTTTGCATCAAGCTTAGATTCAACATTTCGCATTAGACATCCCAGTAAGGCTTAAGCTGTTCATCTATGAATAGTCTCGTTCGTTTGCTGCTTTTTGCTTTATAGATCCTTTTGCTGTTTTTTTGTCGTATAATTGTGTTGCATCATCTCGTATTTGTATTTCTGCTTTATTTCTTCCAGTGGTCATCCATCTTATTGATCATTTTATCAACTTCATCAGCGAAAAGTTGCTATTTGATCGATGATATTTGCATGCATTTATATGATTGAAGATGTGCTATAGCAGATCGCAAGAAACTCCCTCGAAAGTCTATCGGTTCTTTTCCCTCGTTACTATTTTTAATGACCAATTTTCATTTGGTGGTGTAGGTTTGTCCACAATTTTCGAGGAATTTTTAATGTTATGTTTTTTCCATTTTTCCCTTTTTTCACCAACGTGGTCTTTGTTCCATAGCCACTCTAGTGTTCTCTCATCGGTTGTGTTTCCTCACTAGCCCTGTTTGCTAGCTGCACACCATGAGAAGCTTGTGTTTGCGCATCATACTACCGTCACCCCAGTTTGTACGACGACACGTTCCACGTCTCACTTGTGCTCATCCTGCATTTTTATTGATTTTTCTAGAGTAATGAATATTTAAGAAGAACAGTGGAGGGGGAAGAGGGAAAGGTTTCAAGCATGAGGAGGTGCTCATTCGCAAAGTGCTTGCATAAGTGGAAGCTTCAAATTTAATTGCATTCATGAAATTACCTCAAATTTCAACACAATGAAAAGGTTTGTGAATTTCTAAATGCAAAATTCCAGTAGTTCTTAGCCTTTTAAAGACAGCCAAAAAGACGGTTTTATCAGTCATTCGAGTGGGCGCCACCTACGAAGGGTGAATAATTATAGTTTTTTGTACTTTTTAAAATTTACACTTGCACAATGTCTGGCTGGTAGTCTCAACTGATATGCTTGAGCTGTTATTAGTATGTTTGGTCTTGCCGTTCATTAGATGAAAGGAATTTAATCGTAACGACGAAGGCATTCATATGAAGTTTCGTTATAACACGATATCATCAAGTATGTGCTTTTGAGGAAAACGTATATGGAGTGGGTACGAGATGGGAATAAGAGAGCAAGATGGAGTGGAAAGGAAGGGGGAGGGAGGTGAGCAAATTAGATTGGCTAGAATCCCATGAAGAAACCGCAATGGAGGGAGCGAGTAAAATTTAATTTATAAGTTAGCGGAATTCGTAAAACGAGCTAATAAATGAATAAACCTGCAGTGAACAGCGAATGAGTAATGAGTGAGTAACACAGGGAAAAGGTAAAACAGCGAATCGAATAAGACAAGGACACACTGAGCAACGCGTCCTTGCCCTATTCGATTCGCTGTATTACCCTTTAATGTCTTATTCACTGGTTACTCATTCATCCTCTTCCACTCTCAACCCCCTCCCCCTCTCCCCTCCCTTCTCTAATTCCTCGCCCATCTCATATCCAATGTGTCCTTGGCCCATTTGTCGTCAGCTGATGATGCCGTGTGGCGGCGAAGTCTTTCCTTTTGCGCTTGTTTCTTGCGCATTAAAAAGTCCTCGTTTTGCTAATTGTATGCTGCAAATTTCTATTGTATTTTTCCTGCAGGGAAACTAAATTTTAAAACAATTCATTTTATAATAATTAAGTCAGTACACATTCGAAATTATTTTCAGCATGTGTTATGTTTATGTTTTATTACTGTTTGTTACAGTAACAAAGAGAATGACAGGTAATCATCGGCGTAAACTAGAACGAGTAAATTCATGAATGTGAAACATAACAGGATCCATGTAATGCTGCTGATGCTTACTTAGCACCGGCCGTTTGGCAAGTAGCGCCAATTGAAACGAATTGAATTCTTCTTAAAGCATTGTTGCTGTGTCTGAGGAATTTCACCTGCTGGCCATGGCATCGTCAGTGTCACTCGTTTGATTAGTTAAAGGGAGTGAAGAATAATAATAAGTTTTGAGGCATTATTGCCACTTCTCAAAAATTTTCACTGTGCCTTCTGCTGGCTTCTGTGACATACTTCTCAGCATATTTTATATTGAAGAAGACACTTAGATAGTATGTGATTCACGATGAAAGGAAATGATCAAGTTCATGCTGAACAGGCTGAGCTTCAAGGACAACCATCCATCTCGTATCTTTTTTTGCTGACTGAAGGGAAATTTTTAGTTTTTCATAAATTTGCTGAAAAATTTCTAAATATTTTTATAATGTTCACTGCGGAAGCAAAAAAGCAGAAAAATTATTTGTTTTTCCTAAACTACTGAAATTTTCAGTGTTTTTTCTCAAAAAGTCGTTTCTTTTGACGGATAATTCTTAGTGATTGATCCCTATCAACGTCATTGACATAACAATACAATTTCTATTCGTTTTTCATTAGCAGACTGTCATCTTGTGCTTATCACTTTACTTTTTCTTCAGGGTGGATAAGGAATGCAACTTTTCCTCCCTTACCTGATGAACATCTGATGGATATAAAAATGTTTTTGGCTATTTAGCTCGAGTCTTTGATAGCATCTTTAACGGTCTTCAACTAGTATTCCATAATAGGCGTGCCATTTATCAGTGTTGCAGTATGTATGCGAGTTGATCGGTATAATCTTAAAAGTATTTATGATGTTTGTGCTCTTAAAATCTTTCATCTTTGTTATCGCTTTCTCCCAAATTTAGTTTTTGTGGTCATTACAGGCGATGAGTATGTACTGCTTATGAGGCGATGAGTGCATAGCAAGTAAAACTATGAGGCCACCTTTGGAAGGAACGAGCTCGAGCTCTAGTTCGCATGATATTCGAGTTCTTGTTCCACTACGAAATCAGGCAACTCCACATACCCCTTTACGACGCACTCTTACAACGACGCTTGTTAGCCTCAACGAAACGAGATTCGTGGCGAATGTGAGTACAAACCTCAGTGAGGATGTCAACAGCGAGCAGTACAGGTACATTTGCTTTTCACTAGTTGGTTGTAACTATTCCTTAATGTTACAAATGGCTACATTATTGCTTGTGATGTTCGTATGTTGATCATATACGGAAAAAATTAAAAAATATTTGCAGTTTCCTTCAGCCCTTTTTTAGATATTTCGGGTCGATCGCTCAAGCCTTTCGTTTCTTTCTTCGAAGCACCGATTTCCCTCTAATAAAAAGCCCTCCTGAATGCAAAACGTGGTTCCTAATGGAAACCTTGGAGGCTTAGAAAAATAAAATATGCTTTCCCTAAGCAGATGACTTTTCCAGAGAAACAAACTAAAGTACTGTTCTCGGATCATATATGAAGTATAGTAGAAGTTCACTTGCATTTTGACTATATTTTCCAATATGCTTAGCTCTATTTCATAGTTATCTGTAGCTGATTTTAATGATGATTATCGAACGTTTCAAAAGTTTTCTGAAGTGAATATTTTGCATTCGGGAATGCCTTTTGTTTGAGGAAGTGAAAATGAAAATTTACTCATGAGGATTTCATTCATCAAACATTTTGAAATTTCACTCATGACAAACTACATCGTTCTCTTATTCGCTTTCATTTTTTTTTTCCGATACAATTCTGAAAAATAGATGCATCCTCGCAATGACTTTTCTTCTCGCATTTTCATGATAGAGCCCAGTTCAATGTGGCTCAGACTTCATTAAAACCGTATGTGATGGGCAAAGCACAGCCGTTATCCACATATTTTAAACCATTCTTCACTCCCTAAACGACTATAATCATGTTGGATGAATCCATTTTACGTTATCTGAAATGCAATGATCGAAGTAGATCATTGGAAGTCGTATTCTCAAATTCAGAGGGCATTTCTTTGCCGTTTTTTGCAAATCTTTGCAAAAACGCATTGCAGCGGAAATTCTTGAGTGGTTAACTGCAAGAAAGTGCTAATATTTCAACTTTTTGAAAGTTAAAATTCATGAGGGGCCAAAAAACCTAAAATTTAACGTGAAACCTCACTTCACGTCTGTTTCATTTCCATTGCAACCGAGGACAAAGTGATGCGCTAATACAGTGAAAATCCGGTGTTATTGCAAGACTACACCCGCTCACATTTTAATTCTGTCTCAATCCTTACTCCCTCCTCTCCCACCTTTCCCCAGCAGTTTTCGGCTGTGCCCTTTTATTTTGTGCGCAGCAAAATGATGTATTCACACGATCAACTTTTATCTAAACACGATCAATAGTAAACAATTCTGATATGCAGGATGAAGTTTATAAACATAAAACAAAATAAAAAGTACAGCGTTATAATAAATATTAATAATTCCGAGGTTGCCCTCATACCCAGTTCCTCATCCTTTTCGAAGATCCGTTCTTAGTAAAGTTCGCTCATTTAAAAGAAAAACTTTGGAATAATAAAAAGCCGAAAATATGTATTTAATCATATACGCGCGTGATTATCCAATAATAATGGAACGTAATTTATGCATTTGTATTGATTTTCGAGCATGGAACTTTTCCTTTCTCATTTGCGTCTTCTAGACCTCCCCGTATCGTCCCACAGACTCGTGGCCACTTTTCCAAGTCATCCCTTTTTCTCCCTCGTCGCTCCTAGTCGCCACATTTTCGAACGGCAACGAGAAATTAATGGCTTCACAGGGGACTAGTATTAGTTCAAAATTATCTGAACCGTGAGAGTGCTGAGACCACATAGTATTTAAGGATGTACGATTGAAAATGCAAAGTCGCAAGCATTTGTTATAACTGCTTATACGAGGGCATATCTCAGTGTCCACTTCTACATCCATAACCGCCCTTGAAAACTTTTGTGCTTCATTTTAGATCAGAGATCTTTTTCACCCCCTCCCCCTCCCCCTCCCCCCTAGCGCATTCTTCCTAATGACTTTCGGCGCTAATAATAAACAAACATTAATATTTCTCCTATAGAAAGGAAAGAGTCAATGAAGATACAACTGCCCGGAATATTCGGAAGTGTATGCAACCAAAATAATTTATAACCAATTTTGGAGATATTTTTGTCCTCACAAGTGCTTCCGCTTAAATCCCCTTTGCAAGCATGATGCAGGATTCCGATGCCTATTGTTAACTCTATTCGTTTGCATCTCAAATTATTACACTTACAATGAAAATATCAGTCGAAAATACAGTTCATTTTAACAGAAATAGTATTTTGAAGGGTTGTTTTCAAATTTTTTAGTGATACATTACCAAGATATATTGTCATAATTTGTAAAATAACGGCTGTACTTCAATATTTCCTTCGCCATCAACACTATCGAAATGAAAGGAAAAACACCAACATGGTAATCTTGTGTTTCTTTCGTGTTTAGGTAAACTGAACTTTAAACTATACTCGAACTTGAGGATACAATCGAATTGCGGTAACTTTAAACAGTGAAAAAAACTCATTTTTTTAATTATGCTGATGCAATTCTAGTGCAAGAGAGGAATTGAGTGAAAGAAGCATGAAATTAGCTGCGATTGAAGGTTTTTGGTGCTTTTGGTGCATTACATCGTTAGAGTGTTCCTCTACTGGTCTATTCATTACTGACAGAACTCTTGTTCTACTTTCGTCTTTATTTTGCTCCTGTAATGAGCAACAAGCATTAATAAAAGTATTGATGACAATTTGGCAAACATGCTAGAAGAGATGATCTGATGCGCGCTTTTGCATTCCACTCACCTTGCCAACCACTTCCATATTTCATTAATAAATATAAGCGGGGTAATGCTTTCATGTTTTAATAACTCGATCGCTCAGACAAATTTTCTACGAAAAATTCTATGCATGAAAATTTCTTCGCACCGTTAAGTGCTTATAACTTTTTTAGAATTTAATGAATCAAAATAAGGGATGATACAGAGGGTCAGCCTATGAAGTGCTCTATGCATCTCAAATTTTGCTAGACTAGGTTTTATAATTTCCAGATTAATAGTAGCGAGTAGACGAAGAGGAATACACATATAAATACAGACTTGATTTTGTCTTTATGTGAACCTGAAAAGCAGATTTCCCAAAGTGCCACAAATAGTGTCTTATTTTGATTATTTCCATTTGCACCTACTCAGTGATTCGTACATTTATCATACAACATTATTGATGCCGAAGTAATCTCTCAGCCATTATACTGATGATAATGCAGGCCATCGTGGATGCTGTTTGCATTTTCCGTTGCATTTTCTTTCGATTGGCTATAGAAAATAAAGGGGCTCCGGTATTCTAGTGGAATCGATATTAGTTAGATAAGGTATGACGAATGGAATGATCGATAAGAGAGTGAAATATTTGCGACAAACGGTTGTTTCATCGAATCGGAACTAAACTCTTCACTATAGCGTTCAATGCTTCTCGCTGCATGAATAATAAATGATCAAGTGCCGACAATACGTGGAATACACATAAAACCACTACTGTTCTTCACTCTTTTGTTCGTGTTTTTGAATTAAGGTAACTTTTTGCATTATTTCTTGTTCTTGATTACGAACATATAAAACATTCGTTGCTGAGCTTCATATTTTGTGGATTGCTCAACGTTTCGATATTATTGCTAATTAGCATCTATAATACTTGTAACTCTTGTATTTGGGTATAGCAGTTCTTATTGCACACAATTATCTACCTAGGATGTATAAAGGGGCAATCGACAGGAAAAAGGAGAATTGGGAAAAATGAGAGAAATAGTAATGCCTACAATATTCATTAATGCGCCACATAAAGAATGAGTTATTTGAGCACTGTTTCATGTGTTGTTATGCTATTTGTTGGGTTAGGTGCATATGGCTTAAATTAGAGTTGTGCTGTCTTGCATTACTTTATTACTCAACTCTTCTTCTCCTTGCTCGCTTCTTTCCGTCACTTTTCACTGTTGAGCAAACTGCCAAGACTCTGATATTGTCGACAAACATTGTGGAATAACTTTTTTCCGTTTTTTAGAATAATTTTCGGGTGTTTTTGAGAGGCGATTATGCTTTACCTTGACTACCAGATAGTTTATGCTAAGTAATGCCGAATAGTGCACATTAGGTTGCATTACTTTTTTGATCGTATAGTCTAGCGACACTTCGTAAATAATGTAATCTCTATATATAAAACTCTCTATATATAAACTTCCTAATTACTGTAGAAAGAGAAGGAATTGACTAGTTTTTAGGCGACTTCGTTTAACTTTAGTAATACTTCCATCAGTGTTATATATGTTCAAAAGTATCGCATTATTAATCTTCATTATCGAATTGTAGAGCGAGTTAATTGAAGAAACTCATGTAAGGAATGAACTCGAGTGAAGCGATCACTGTTGATCTCATTCGCATCTCTCTATTTGGTTTTAATGAATTCCTAATCACATTCATGACTTGCTCCAATTGCTTTTGATCCAATTCGTGTTTTTATTAAATTTCTTGCAAGTTTATTATAATGGGTTCCTTGCTTCACACAGAAGCATTTCGTTTATTGTTTGCTGAAACCTTTCTCTAGATCTCAGAGATTTTCGATTAGTGGGTTTAAAGCTGCTTTACCCAAAAAATTTTCAAAACCTATTTTTATAGAGTTACCGATGAAAATGTTGAAATATTTTCGAGGAATTAACTTCATTTCGTATACATAAAATTTCTATAACATTTCTCCCGACAATGCTCTTTATGGTTCGTTGAATCAGCATCTTCTATCGTCGTCCACATTTACAACATCATCAACTATCGACATATTCATTGCATATATCAACAAACGTTTATTTCGTTAAAAATTTTTTGTTTCGATTTCCATTTAGATATATTTTGCTTTAAATTCTGTCCGACGCATTTGAAAGCAATTTTCGTAGCAGTTTCTTTTTTTTGTGGATCAGAAAAAAAGAGCATCAAAGCAAAAAATTTTTGGGATATTTCCAAGGGATGAAAATTTTTTCGTTGAAGAAAACACTGGTTGATACTGATATGACAACGTTGATGTGCTTTCCTTTTCATGCACATAGTTTTGACAACTACTCCCCACTCTTTAAACGTCATTTAAGTAATTCAACTTTCAACTCCTTATTAATTCTCATCAACTTGTCTCTTATATGGCAGCATCGGGCGGAATTATTTGTCCCCTCTTCATATACCGTTAGCAAGATTTACTTTTACTTGGCGCTGTTGACTTGGAGCAAATATTCTTTTGAAAATGTCCTACATTAGATTGCTAGACACTGCAAACAATAAAAAATATTTTAGAATCAATGCTCATTCATGAGACCATCGAATTCCATTATGATCCTGCATCCATATTTCCGTACAGTAGACTGTTATGGAAGCGAGTTCGAGCGTTGACCAATTTGATATGCGGGAAAAAAGAGTGACCAATCGTACGGAAGATTGTGCGGCTCTTTAACTTGGACTAAGCTATTCATTTCGAGTTGCTCTGAAATGCTGAAAACATTGCTGTTTTTATTGCGATATGCAAGATGTTGACATTTCGAAACGAAGGTGTTTTTTAATGCATCGAAAATTCCGTTTATGGTCTTAGCGGCAACGCATACATCAACTCACCATCAACGCGACATGAGATCGCCTTCCCTCTTCAGACAAAATCAGAAGGTTATGAGCATTGGTGTTCAACGTTTTGCATAATTGTGATGTAATCTTCAATGGTATAAACCATTTTTGCACTTCGAATCCCACACATCGAGCATGATTTGCACTTTATTCGTTGTAAAAGCTGTTTATTTAATGCTTAGTTGATTGTACATAAAGGCTTCCTTCGTTTATTTCTGAGTTGATAATATCATTAATCGATTCATTTCTGTTCTAATCATTAAGTCATTTCCACCTCGCATATATCTTCTTGCACATGGGCTTGCCTATCGTTTTAGTGAATGGATTCGCATCATTACATTCTTATCGACAGGGCTTAAGTTTATGGTTGTATAACAGGATGTGGTGATGAGTGAAAATGAGTATGGAGGGCGTAAAGAAATAATGGAGAGTATGCGTATGTGCTTTTGCATTGGGAGTGTTGCTGAACACCCAACCAATTATAATTTGTGTTTTATTTTGCCAAACATGTATGCACAATAGATATTCTGATTCTACTGATGCTTCGTGTATAAATGAGCCACTTGGGGGCATCTTCTCCCTCTCTCTTAATTAGTTGATAGTCATCCACAAATTTTGGGCTTTTGAAAACGGTGTCTCTAGATAAATTGAGGATTTTTTGAGTGATTTTTGGAAATTCTTATGAATATTTACTGTAAAGAATTCAGAGAATATGAAGTAAGAAACAAGTGAAAATGGAAATTTTTAGTGAGCTACAAATTTTAGCCAGAAATAATGACGTGCAAATTTTGCGATAGTGGAGAAGAGGGAAGGGATAGGAAAGAAAAGAAATCCCTCGCTTACGTTCATCCTCTGCAACGCTAACGTGGACGTGCAAAGTGCATGGCATGAACGTGCAGCGCATTGTGGAAATCATTTCCTAAAACCAAATTGTGAATGACTCTTTTCGCAAATCAGAACCCTTTCAGTTTCTTTGTTCGACTTTCACTGAAACTCTCTATTGTGCATTCAGTCTCTTTTTGCGATGTGTGGGCGTTAGAGGAAACCAGTCTGTGAAGATGAGCGATGGTACATTCATAAGTATTAATGCTCGTAGGTGCAGGAAGTGAAGCAAAGAGGTTGAGCGCTTCTGAGAATTGATAACAAAGTCGGCGGGCACCTTAGCGGAGATAGGCGCTCGTTAGTGATTCCTTCACAACTCATTTGTCTATTTTATTTGTACAAGTACACAGGTCTAGGGCTCTACTCTGAGCTTGTGTTTAATCTTGAATTCTTTCAAAATCCTTTTAATCTGCACGCGGGGGTCTTCCGACAGGGAGCCCTTAGAGAATTGGAGCCAAATTAATCCTTTCTATGTGAGATATGACAGGGGATTCGTTGATTCGTTATTTCCTAAAGAAGGGCGAGAAGTGGAAACGTTTGCTCCTCTAAGTATGCAAAAGAAGACATGTTGTTCTCTAAGTTGCACATGCATTTGCAGTATTGACCCAGATATGTTACTATCAAATTGTTAAGTCCCTTCATGTTGAATCCCTTATGTCGTTCGCACTTTAGAAATTTGCGAATCATGTGATTTTACAGGTTTGTGCTCGACGAAATGAAGTATGCTGGGAAGGGTTTAGTATAATTGTTGCTGCTGTCACTTTTTTAAAAATATACAGGAGAGCAGGATGCTAAAATGTTTACACAAGCAGTGCGGTGGAAAGTCGATCGGCCGATCCGTTCAAAGAACGAGTTTTTGACCCCGTCGTCATGGTTTTGGAGAGTGGGATAAAGCTACTCTACGGTTTTGAAGGCAGATGGTATAACAGCAGTGTTTTTATGAATGTAGTAAAATAATTGCTTTTACCAAAGAAACAAACGATAAATAAGGCACTTCATCTCCGATATTTATTCGGGTCGATCGCCAAAGTTTGTCAGTTCCAAGACATTTGAAGCGCTTTACGATGGCGCAGTGGAAGATATCTATAAAAGTGCTTTGTAACAAGAACCTACGTCTTCCCAAAATCTCGCTGTGCTCCACCTCGGCTTCTGACTTTGCCTTTGCAAGGCTATAGTTTTTACCGTATAACGGTCGAGAGAATAGCATATTCGTTTAGTCCTTTGAAGGAATAGGATGGAAGTGATGGACGACACATTTACATCGGAAAGATTATTTAAAGTAGCCAAATCTGCTACAGATTTAAAGTCATGATTGGTTTTCTGATGGAGTAGGATTCTTGATAATTTGATCCAAAATTGTCGCTGCCAATAGGCGGAGGAATTTAATGGAAAAAGCATTTCGAGAAGTTTCGGAGATCCGGAGCTGCGAGGTCGGCTCTTTTTTTTTGAAATTCAATTGTTCTTGAAGTGTTTCTATTCACGTTATCTCGAAAAAACTATCATTAGCCATGCAACGAGATTTCGTTAATCACCATTAGAAACTCAGGTCATCCTCTGCTATCAAAGGAATGTTGTTGATTTGATTAGCATTGTTTGCATTTCGAGCCAAATCGTAATAGGTTCGTGAGCCTGCATTATCGCTATTGATAGTTGATGGCTGGCTCCATTGGCGGCATTTCAAGGCAGTCGCCATTATTATTGACTTGTTTATGCGTTTTCGCTGTTGCTTACATGCATAAATTTATGGTCGGTGTCTAACAGCGCAACATATTACTTCTTTTTTACAGGGCGATATCTAGCTGATTTTTTACGCAAGTAGCTGGAGACATTCATGCAATCCTGACTTGTACATAGCAAAAGCTTTAATCGGCGAAGAGAGCTTTAGAGTCATTCTTTCATTTTAATGTAAAAACAGTATAGTTTCTGCGTTTTTTGATGACTAAATCGATTTTTTTTCCCAAATTCTTGAGGCTATAAAAGTAACATTTAAAAGCTTTTTTTAGTAATTTGTCATTGAGTTAGCCAAGGGAGCTGTCATGTATTTGTTCAGCTACAATCCTTCTCAAGTCGACTGTCCATTTATCCTGTGATGACTTACAAAAAACAAAATTTTTTTCCGACAATTTGCTATATTTTCGATAATTGGTTCAGAATAATTTATTTCCTGGGCATCCTTGTGGTTACAGGTATCGACCTCAACAACAGCGGTCTCTGATTCGAGAGCGTGAAGGTATTCGAGAAGCAGGTAGCTGCTCATACCTGGAATTGTGTACCGAGTCACGGCAACGCCTACACAGTGACCTCTCGTCGACGACAACTATCGCACTCAGTGCGAGTTCTTTGGCGGACGATATGCGACCCAGCGAAGAAGATATTGACCAAGTCAGTAATCGAATGTTGTCCTCTCAAAACGTCCCCGTTTTTTAGATGCTAATGAAGCAAATTAGCCGATTCTGAAAGTTTTCACGGCAACTGAAAATTAAGGCACATCTTTAATATCATTACAGAAAAATGCGAACAGCAGCCAATAACGCTGAATACAACTCTTTTGCTAACGAAACTTGTAGTGTTACCTGCATGTTTAATCAGAAATATGAATTACGTGTTGTCGATTCTAGTGAGGCTGAAGGAGGATTTGGTCATGTTTGCAGATTTCTTCAAAACAGGAGTGATCTTGTGTCTTCTCTTTTTATCTTTATTCTTACTTGTGCAGTGGGAAACTGAGGCTAGAATATTTGCGGAATATTTTTCATGTGTTTTCATTGAGGATAACGCATCAATTGTGAGATCTGGAACGTTGACTGCCCCGCAGTATTAACTCATTAGAGCGACATAGGTTTTCCATTAATTAGCGGAAATGCAGTTCAACTACCTCAACAAATCTAACGTGGCTCTCCAAATTTGCTTGAAGCGTTGTAGAGCTTTTTCAACGCTGCGCTTTCTCACTACGTTCTACCACTATCACAACTGGGCAGTCAGCATATGCATAGCAGTTGAGCATTTATTGAATCGATAGTCAAAAAAAGCATCACTATATATCATCGTTTCATACTAGTCTTGTCGTGATGTGCGTTCAAAACAAAGAGCTTCTCGTGGCAATTTCTGCTAAAAATTTAAAACAGGCAAGGTGTACAACAGTCAAGATCGTGATCTTCAGTCAACGATTGGTGCTATGGAAATGGATAAATGCATGCTGTGGGGTTATAATCAACCCAGCACCCATCTCATGTATGACTTTTTTAATAAAAAGGCGTCAATGAGCAATGTCTTCAGCCTTTTTGCAGGCTTCGTGCATTTAATGCAGCACTGTGGCTTCCACTGCTCAATGCTGCAGCCCATCTGCAGTGTTCTATTCGCTGCTATGTAGTGCTGTAGTTGCAGTTTAACTCTTCCACATCTTGGGTATCGGCGTTGTTTGATATATATTCCCTCAAATGAGCCAGTTTGCTGCCCTATTTATCCAGATGTTTCATCGTGCAGCTTTACTATGGGTTTCAGATACCACAAGGGGTGGTGAGTCAAAAACTGAAGCTATTCGGAGGGAGTAGCTCGGAGAGGTCAACACCACTCGGTAGCTCTTCGTCGGTTCCGTATACCGTGCCTCGTTCGGCATTCGAGCTTCTCTTAGAGACCAGGAGGAGAGCTGGCGTTGAGAAAGGCAGTGAATGCAGGGTTGGCATATTTTTGCTTCTCTGTTCTTGCTCTTCTACTTCCACTCGCTTTTTTGCAAATATATATACTTAAATACATAATTTTTTAACAAGAAGTTATTTTATGCAAGACGACACCGGCATCAGAAAAAATATTCTAAATAATATTCCGACCAGTTGCTATCATCAAGGGGAAACGCGACATAGTAAATGCAAACTTATACAGTAAATTGTTGCCCAATAACAGTGCGAACTCAACAACTTCGCACCAATATTGCGAAGTCAACCGAAGTAAAGCTATTGCGGCTGTATACATCTTCCTGAAGCACTTCGGTTCGATACCTCCTGCTCCTTCCCGTCTTTTTATTTTGTGGGCAATAGCGCTTCCATTCACATTCTATACCAATGATAGGAAACGTGAAGCGTTTACCCGTAGTATCAGCGGCAACCGCGAATCTGAGCAAAACATGTGAGCCTTTGTCGCATATATACAGTTCACAACGCAGCCTTCCGCTCCGCTGTTAATACGCCATACGCAAACACAAAGGCTTCTGGTTGTCTCCACAACGTCTGGCACCTGTCGGGTATGACGCATGTGGGAACCCGTGGACGCATCCTAGGCTGCATTAAATGTCTGACAAGTATGAAAATTGTCAGAGAAAAAACGGTCACACCATTGTGAAAGGCACGTCCTTTGTCTGTCTCTGAGGCAAAAGAATTATGCTAATAAAGCTTGAATTGAGGCATTTTCGCAAATTAGTTGTAATGACGATAAAACACCTTTGAGGATGCACCACAACGTCAACGGGACCAGGAAGTTCTGCCTCCCTTCCAGGTCATACTGTGAGCATCTTTTGTTTTAATATTATTCTCTGTGAATTTGAAAGTGTAGGCGAGAATCTGAAGATTTTAAAACCCCTTACGGCGAAAGATCAGAGGACACTATCCGCTCTTCAAAGCTTAAAAGACTGAAGTTCTGAAAAGGAGTGACGATGTGAGCACAATATGCTCAACATGTCAACTATCCTTCACATATTCTTCAACATTCTTTCGTTTTTTGCTCGGAAACTAATTCACTCACCATTCAAGATTGCTTCATTTTTCAACGTTTTTGCAGAAATCCGATACTCGAGCTTGGCATTTTCAATTACAGGGAAAAGTCAGAAGGTCATAAATTGCGGAATTCGTTGGTACGAATCTCATTTTGAAAAATGAAAATGAGTTGAAGTCTAGCTGAAAATGGGTCAGCATAAATGTCCTGTACATTTAAACTGAGAGTCCATCGATCCAGTAGACTTTAAATTGAAATATGTGGATAAATCGTGAACGGGATGGCGATACGATTTGGGCGAGGCTATTTTTTTATTTCTCTGTTATGGTGACTGTGTCATCTTGCTGTTTCCGCACAGAAATCATTAAATAGTGAAATGATGCATGGCAACCATAATTGTGCGTCGATGTTTGCATTCCTTTATATAATTAGCTTTCTTTTAGAGTGGAACACAGAGAGCGTCAAGTATCCCACATGAAACGTATTCGGGCTCATCATTAAGGTTTGTGCTTTGTAGCGCTTTGATTTTTCATGAAAAAAGATGCTGTACGAAAAAAGAATTGCTGAAAGAGGAATGCCAGCAAAAGCGGTACATTTACGAATCGGTAATGGGGTCATATTCAGATTATTGAGGTTGCAGTAATATTACATTATTCATGCAGTATCCCAAAGCCACGCGTCATCCCGTCTTGAAGGCATGTAATGGAAAGTGTCAGGCAAGTGTTCATTTCCTTGGAATCGTTCCTGAGATATTGCAGCGTTCATGGCACTGACTAGTTGCTTCTCTTCAGCAATTTGTATTAAGAAAACTCATGAAAAACTGAGCGCGCAAGCAGCCTCACTGACAAAACAGCAAAAGGCTGATAAGTTTAGAAATATTTTGGATTTAGGAGGAGCATAGAAATATTTTTCTTTTAATATAAGCCTTCTTTGAAAGAGAATGCATTTATTGAAAGAAAATTTCGGAAAATCAAAGGCGTGATTCCATTATGAGTTCACCTAAAAACTAGACAAAATAATAGATCCCGCCTTGTTGATAAATACAATCCAGTTTTACGATCCTCATGAAAACTTAGAAAATCTAGGTTTTGGAGTTAACATAACTGTGGTCCTTGCGATAAGTGCTTTGCATGAAGTGCTGATGTCTGACAAATTCTATAAACTGGATTTGTAGGTTACCCGACACGATACCAAGCTCCTACATCCTTCTTCGACAGTCACAGGAAATCTTATCAAAGCGGAGACGTGAGGAACAAAACAGGTGAAGAATTGACTAATGGTTAATGAGTCTGTTGATGGAATTTTATTGTTTTCTAGGCTGCGTCTAAATTACAGCCTGTAACCGTGACAAAACTTTTGGCTGCGTAAAGTTCGTGCGAGTTTTGTTGAAAAATTTTTAGTTTGTAACTACAGTCAACAGCGTTGACGTTCATGGAAACGATGCGAGGAAATTATAAGGGTATGATTGTTTGACGTTAGTTGGGTTCTATTTCAATGAGTCAAAATTTCATTATTTATTTAATTCCCCCTTATTGAGCAATGCTTTTAATCTGCTATGACATCTAAGGGTTCATAAATTTTTTGATGCGGCAACTTTGACTCTTGTGCAGTGGCAAGTCTTCATTTTGGAAAATAGGAACGTTAAAGTGTCGCGTATTTTGCTTGGCGCTGTTTGCTAATACTTAAGTTATTCCGCATATTTGAGTTAAAATATTTTCCACAATTAGAAATGCCAATTCATGATTGATCTCAACTGAAGAATCTCTATTTGTGCATATGCGTAAAGGATATTTTATATGCATACAAAAAAGTCAACGTTGTGCAAAGCCTGTTTGCACATATAGAGAAGAGCAAAAAATAGTTGATGCATATATGAAACATTTTCAATAAAATGGCTTTTTAAGAAAAAACACAAGAAAAGATGTTCACTTTAGAAGAGGCTAAAATTAATAATTTTCCAAAATTTTTTTTGAAGTGTTATTTTGTAATATTTCAAATATTTTTGCTTTCCAATTCTCCATGACGTTAGGCATTGCTTCCGAGTTCATTACGCAGCGTTTGCCGGTATTTCTGTAACCACTCGAATGCTAAAATAGTCCTTAAAATAGCCTCTCTCTCCCAAATAGTCATTGAAGCCCGCCAAAACTTCACTCTTCCGACATCCACTTACCAATGTGCAGACCATATTAATTCTCATCGGTCATAAGGGATCACTTATGAAATTTTTGTTGATAAATTTTCTTGCAGAGGAATTTGTGAAACGTTACGAGGAAGTCATAAACACATGGGACTTAAAAGGACTTATAAGGATTATAGGGAAATGAATTTTTGTCCTCGATCCTTTAAGTTGTCGTATTCTAAATAGATTCATTGTCACGCTTTAAGGAATAATGAAACTGCAGTGGTTCGAGCTTCTTCGTTTACTATCGGCCGATCGAAAGCTTCTGATGGAGAATTGACTGAAATTGAAAGAAGAAGTGCTGATGAAAAGGTGCAGACGAAACTGGATGGGAGAACTATTGTGCAGATGGGAGGTCAAGAACACAAAAATCAAAATATGTACTCGATTTATTAATTTCTTCAGTCATTTTCACCAAATAATTTAGTTAGATATGGTTAATTTTGTTGCTTAATCAGAATTTAACAATTACACAGCTCGCTGATTCCGCTACTTTAAAATAAAGTTCTATGGTTTTGTTTGATATGGAAAGAATTTATGATCAATTAATTTTTGGCAGCGATTTCATTACAAAGGTATTCCTTTACCACCGAAACTGTCTGATGCGATTGGAATATCTCTGAAATGTTTATTGGTGATATTTTATATCAAATGATGGTGAGATGTTCTTGAAGGATTGAATATTGCGTTATATTACTAGAGAGAAGAACAAGAAGAATATAATAATAAACCTTCGTTATAAATAATAGCAGAAATTAATTTTCCATATATAGATCCGTTAGCTAGAGTTCCTCAGAGCTTTTAAATAAAAGTGTCTGTTAAGTTCATCGGGAGCGACGTTCAAATCACTACAACTGTTGGATCCATCGATATCGAAAACTGAACTAACGGCGCACGATTTAAGAGTGAAGCGTACGGCTGATTATAAAGAGACCGCTGCTGAGAACGATGCTGCTGAAATCATTGAGGTGAGTTAGCAATTTCGGAAGAAATTTTCCAATGTAAATTTCGGATTTTTCGTAAACAAAAGTCAGTCGATTGAAAATGTAGATTAATGACTATCGCATTTGTTCTCTCTCTCTCCCTGTTAAAAGAAAATTTATTCAGCTTGTTTGATAAACTTGTAAAAGACTCAATTTTCATTTGAAATTTTCAAGATGTTATTACTCATTTGTTGGAGGGGGGGGGGGAAATTTGGTAAACTTGTGGGGGCATATAAATGGGTGATTCAGTTTTTTTGCTTTCATTGAAATAAAGCGTATTGGAATTCTTATTGATGATATCTTCAAAGAACAGACTATGATTTTCTCAGATTTTAGCCATTCACCGCTAAAGTTTCTATTTAAATGAAGAAAAATCGAATTCATTGAATATAAATAAAATCCATCTCAAGTGAACATTTATTGCTTGCGCTGATGTACGCTTTCCATTTATTTAATTATATAGAAGGTTGAATCATTTCCTAATTCATTATGCACAATAGAGTGATTTGTTTATTTTGAATTGATTAAAGAATTTTTTGTGTCGTTATCATATTCGAAAATTTGTATCGAGATGTCGCATTATATCAAAGTCGAGAAAAAAAAATTATAAGTGACATTCGAATGTTATCATATTCGATTGTTGCTTATAGGGGTTATATTTCTGACTACTCTGCTTGGTTCTTATTTAGTTTCACATTGTTGTATTTTTTGACTGACTCGAAATATTCAAATGTTTTTGTGAAGGCAATTTTGCGAATTCACGCATGCGAAAATGCACTCGCGTCATTTTCGTTGAAAGAAATTATAGTTTTTAATGAATTGATGTTGCGCACGGCAAATTATACACCTCAGTGTCGTCTCTTTGTACTGATTCCGTTTCCAGTTCACCTTACTGCCTTATATCAGTCCCATTGAACTTCTCTATTTTCCTTCTCTCTCTTCCTCTTTGATCGTTAAAATACAATGAATGTATTTCTTGATGTTTGTTAATTTATCGAAAGAATAATTGCTGCTCATCTTACTTCATCTTCCTCACTCATATCTTCATTTCATTTTTGTTTTCAAAAAATAACGAGAAGTTAACCAAAATGCATTCCTATTTGCATTTAACAATGTTGAATGAAAATTTAGCTCAATTTTTCTGCAGTGATAAAGCAAGTGCGAAGTGTGTTGTGGTGACTTCATATCTGTGCTAATGTGTGTCTGTATCGTCTAGCTGCTTGCTTCATTGCCAATATAAACTCGTGAACCACTGAAACTGCCGTTCTAAACTTCAGTGATTAAAATCCAGACGAAAAGATTGTGAACTTAGTCTGGCATGTTGCTGCATCAATTTCGAGGTGGAGAGTTATAGTCACTTGAGGGCGCCTAAAGAAAAGTCTAAACACACCGAAAGATTGCCCGAATACTAAGTTAATTTCAATAGCCATATATTTCGGGTGAAAGTTAATATGATTTGTACATTGGTAAGTGGATGTCCAAAGCGTGACGTTGTCGACGACTATTTGGGAGAGAGAAGCTATCTTAGCATTCGAACGGTTATAGAAATACCGCCATTCTGATGGTCTACCTGCACCTTTTAACATGTGAGTACACTTCTCCGCCGTCTCCACCAATCTCCATTTAGCCGACATCAGTTTTCCACTTCACATCTAATAAATATAATTGTGCCATAAACACTATGGTATTTTGCATCTTTTTATGATATCTTCTTTAGAGGAAATTGTGTTGAACATTTAAACTGTATATAAATATAAATAAACATAAATATAAATATAAATAATATAAATATAAATATGAATATAAATATAAAAAATATAATTATAAATATAAATATAAGTATAAATAAAAATAAAAATAAATATAAATATAAATATAAATATAAATATAAATATAAATATAAATATAAATATAAATATAAATATAAATATAAATATAAATATATATATATATATATATATATATATATATATATATATATATATAATATGTATTATCATGAATGAACTCTGCGTTGATTTAAGTGCCTTAGTTAAGAGAAGTGATAAAAAGTTTGCTGCTTTTCGCTTCATAACGGCATCGATGAGACGGATAGCGCATGCGTGTGGTGTGAAGCAACGCCCCTTCTCCTAGCCAGCTTTTATTGAACGCATTTCGAAAATCTGTACAAGCGCAACTAATAAAGCATTCGTAAATTTAACGCATAGAATCATCATCTAATTAAACTAATCGATATATCTATTATCGGTTGTTTCCGGTTTACTAATTAATCGATGACGTCATTTGAAAATAACAATTTCACTCATATTGATTCATTTTAAATTGGCAATTGTGTGCATTTGATGTCAGCGATCGATATGAATTGAGTAGAGGCATTTTCGCTTTATTGGACACTTAAATGATCCCTAAGAGTTCTTCAGATTTCATTATTCTCATATTAGGAAAGTGATTTACATCTATTCAATAAGGATATGCAATTTGATTGTTTATAGAATAGTTGACTTTTATTTCCAATACGTCTATTTATTTACTAGCTATCTGTTTTTATTTTATTGATTTTTTTGGATCTATCAATATATGGATTTCATTGAAACATGAGTGGTCTCTATTGAATGAAAATCAAATTATCTATAGTTTCATTATTTGTTTTATTTAATAGTAGGCGGATATCGCGTAAGCCTTTTTCCTTCTTTTACGCTTTTTTGCGAGTTCTTGTAATTGTGTTATATTGCGACGTTTGTCTTTGTCTATGCCCATCTGTTCACCTCCTTAACTTTAGCCGCAAGCATAAAAAACTGTAGCTGTGAAAGTTGATGGATGTGGTGCCCACTCCAAGGCCGCATCCACGCAACTTTTAACGAAGAAACGAATATTACTTTTACTCACTTTATTTAGAGTACTGTTAATGCAGATTTTCCCAGAAATGGATATTACTCCGCTATAAGCAAAATCTTTCATTAAGTAATGTGAAGCCTTGGTCGAATATTTGCAGCACTGCCCAGAGGGACGCTATTGTGGCATTATTATGTTTGTCGATCATCTGTCACAAGGCTCTAAATCAATCCACACCATTTCCAGCTGCACTTTGACATCTCAACTTGTTTGCTTTTTTATGCGTCCAGTGGCTGCATCTGTGTGAATGTGCGTGAGCTGGTTTGCCTCAAAATTCAATGGACTTTTTTGTGGCATACGTCGCTCAATTGAAGCTGATCGTCTGCCTCTCCTTGTGTTCTCTCTCTCTCTCTCTCTCTCTGTCCCTCTGTCTCCTTCCCTTCTCCTACAACTGTGGACGTCTTAAGCCGATGTCATACTACAAACTACTAATGCTTGAATTATTGCTCGGTTATTTATGAGCTGAAATTCTTATTGTGTCGAAGTTATGGCCCATTACTTTTCATAGTGCTCAATTTATTCCTTCTAAGAAAATAGGGAGCAACTCGAAATGAGTCCGAAGCATCCAAACACCGCAACGATGCAATATTGGCCTTTTGATCGCTCCACACCGACCATTTGGTTTATGCAAATTTCTAAAAACAAATTTGTTATCGTGACATCACATCATATGTTTATATGTACATCTTTATTTTTCGGTGGTCTTAACCCTAAAATTCTAATTTTGGGTTCATCGAATTCATTGAATATAATTTGCGCATCATTATCTCTCTTCTTCCTACTTCACTTGGCTCACTTCCAATGGATTTAGTGATATTCAAAGCAATTTTAAATTTCAATGTCAAGTTTTCATAGTAGGGGTATTGCGCACTGAAGCGGCAGATGGAGTTGGCACAATTTGTGCTTTTATATTAAACTCAACCGACCAACCAGTTTCACAGAGGGCAAACAAAAAGTGAACCGTGCATGACAATGTCTCCATATTTCACCTAAATAGCCCGCTTTATTGGTGTTCTGGGTAATTCGTTATTCGATTACACAAACGACGTAAAATGAATATCAGATTGATGTAAAATGCGTGCAAGTTTTTTTGATACCTTCAAATAAACTGTTTAAAAATAGTTCTAAATAATTTCGTTATTTGCTAATTAGCCAAGTTTGAGAGTTGCCTTATGGGTCAGAATGTTGCTTAGAGGATTGAAGTGTTATGAAACCACACTAATACAATGCCAAATTGATTAGTACACCTCAATCAACATTTCATTATTTCTAAACAAATTGGGTACTGTTAAGATTGTTGTTGTGATGCAATTTTGTAGACGCTTTTATCCAAATAAACAATATCTGAAAAGTCTCTTCTTAATCAACGTTACCTATTATATTAATTCGTTTCCGAACTTGTTAATTTTCGAAAGTTTTAAGCCTTTTTTGAAAGAATCGAAGTTTTTCAGGATTTTTGATACATTTCATAAATATCATTTTATTTCATTGTATTTGTAGTCTACACATAGTCTACACACATAGTCTATAAAGAATAGTCTACACAGTGAAGGACTGTGTAGACTATTCTTCAAGAATGTAGAGCTATAGATGGCTGACGCCTATTTCCGTTTAGGTCAGCTGTTGACTCAGGGAATCGTTCAGTGTCTTTTGTATATTTCAGCGCATTCATAATTATTGAATGATGACTACAAATTCGCCTTTTTCATGAGTATAGCGTTCAAGTGTACAATAGCATCTTCTATAGGATCATAACTATGTGAAGGATTCGTTTCCGGTTATTGCAATAATAGGACTCATACTTCAATTCTTTTATTAATCTTTCTATGACAGCTATCGTTTTGCAACTTGGACAGGCTGAAAGCTAAAGGAAATTGCATTAATTGACATTAATTTTGAATGTGAAGGGTGCACTAAAGGTGTAACGTTATGTGCATGCGGCAACCGACGAGTAATGTTGCTTGCTCAACTGTCACTTTTTGCATGCTCTCTGTCTAATACACCCACCCTCCATATTCGCACTTACATTCTCTTTCTTTCGTTTGCTATTTGCGTTTGAAACTGAATTCGCCCATAATGCTTCAGTGACTTCTATTGGAATAGTTGTAATTGAATTTCCGGTTCGGATGCCAAATACCACGAAGACGAAAAATCATTTTATTCAAGAGGCAGCAATAATAATCGCGCATTTTTAAAGAGTATGGCAGACTCGATATTACATAGGGAAGGTTGCATTTTTTGAAGCGTAAACGTTCTTAAATGAAGCATTCTAGCGAAGAACAACATCTTAAAGCAAGGCATTCTTGCGCCAGTGATATAATGCTCTATGAAATTTTCTGTGCACCATTTACTGTCACTACGCGCTTGCAAGTTTTGTGCTGACGAATTATAGCGATGTAATATCTCTATGAACTCGTGTGCCTTGTTTCTTTCTGTCCTTTAACTTCAATTTTCGATTACTAAAGCAACAGTGACGAAATTTGCTGCAAATAATCAACATTGGGCTTTATTTCTCCAATTCCGTTACGGTTATTTATTTCGGCTATAAGTTACTGACCCTTGAAGGCTCCATAAAATCTACAAAGTGAATTTGCTGCTCAACCGGTCGGGTACGGTGCTGAAAGAAATTCTCTTAATTGAGGATATGTGCAGTGGACATTTCTGTGCGAGGTGCATAGTTTCGATCGCTACTGTTTAAGGAAATTAGGATCATTGGTTCACTAGGTGGACAGAGGCAAATATCGCACTGATAGCGTCTGTGATGATTTTGTAGTCTTAGCTCGTTTACAAGAGTAGACTCGCAGTTAACTTCACTTACTTTCACAATTTTTTTGTCTGCCTATAATGGGACTCTGAATGTCGAACATAGTATGCTTTCTTCACGATGAAGTCCGCGAATCAGGGTAGGATAGAGTTCTGGATCAATCCTGTCCCGATTTGGTCAAAACCGATCGCTCTAAGCGTGAGCGCATTTAATCCGCCTTCTTATAGACATGGTTTATATGGGACCCAGGTTCTTGTCTCAGTCATGACAAAGCTCGTGAAGTGTGAGATAATGCTACAATAAAGGTCGAACATACCGAAGCAATATGCGCGTAAACACAGATAAGGCCATGCCGTTTATTTGACATGTTGTATGGTCTTATCAACGACGCGTTGAGCGAATGCATATAAAAGAGGTGTTTTCGAACTCAAACAGGTTCAGTGCATCCTGAATCATGAAATTTTGCAAGGAGGGACTAAATGAATTTAACGAGAGATCTCGTTATTAGAGCGAGAATATTCTTTCAAAGGCATTCATTTTTCCTGTGAAAGCAATATGAAAAGGCAGAGAATTTAAGATTGAAAACATCGCAAAAATAGCGCAAATTGCGCTGCATAGTTCCACATATCAATGCATAATTTTCCGCTCTATTGACAAACCGTAGTTGAATGTTTTTATACATTTAATCTTCCCAAAGTTTTTGCTCACAACCTGATTTGCCTCATTTCTCTATTCTTTTCACTGCCAAGCTGTCCATTTGCATATTTCTCTTTCAAGAAAGTGCTGCAAGAATATTTGACCTTATGCTTTTCCTTTTTGCACACATAAAGAGTAGTGTTTTATGTTGTGCTCTTTCCCTAGCATTCTTGATTAATCAATCTCGCATATTTCTTGTGGGTGACTAATCGCCTTCGTTAAATGACAGCTCTAGTTTCATATTATTTTAGTAAGTTTTCCTTGTATACATCTACGATTCGCCGTTGTTTCATCTCATAAAGACTTTCGGGAATGTTTTAAGCAAAATTTTTTAAAACATTTTGATGAAATGAATGCGCGACATCACAAATTGGATATTTTCAAATAATGGATATTTTCAAATAATTTTATATGTTTGCAGTCAAATAGATTGTATTTTTGTGCCAACATGGCAACATCTTATCTTCATTTGTCATTTGCAGATTCCAGTGAATGAAGCGAATCCGAAAATGCTAATCGCTGAGCTCAGTGCTTTGAAGGATTTGAACAGAGAGGTGTGCTCATTTATTGTTTGTTAATCTTTCCAAATGTTTTATTTAAACGAGTTTCTCATCGAAAAATGCGAAGATCTATTTCACAGTGGAAATTAAATATAGTGAACGTCACTGGGGTAATGTCTGTAGTTTGGCTTCTCCATTCTGGAACTTTCAGTATTTCCATATTACCATATTTGTAAATTTCCGATATTTTGATGAGGTTTTGAAGAAATCGAACGAAAATCGAAATTTCTGGTCATTTTATCTAACTGCAGAATGGAGTTCTATTGATTGAATAATGTAAAGTACATCTTTGTGGATGTATAATCCTTGTACTTTCACTCAGATTTGCTTAAAAACTGATGGTTCTGTGACACTAAGTGAATTCTGAACTTTGTTTTATAATCTGACTAGTAGAGATATGGAGCAGTGAGCAATAAGATATTGAATGATCGGAAAATCGGTTGTTTTGCAGTTGATACTGAAATTGGCAAGATCGGAGCGAGACTTGCAGTCGCTACGAATCCAACTTGAACTACACGATAAATCGAGTGAAGCCAAATTCGCCAGTAAGCTCGCAGGTATAAATATTCATTGTTTCCTTATTCAGATTAATGTGTTTTTTGAGAAGTCTTTACAAAGGGCCATATGATGAGATTTGATGCGCACAGTAAATGTAACCTCCTAAGGGCGATTTATTCCGCAGTAGTCATCTTCTACACAAGTTTTGGGCACTTAAAACCATAAAATCTGCATATGCAAATTGGTTCCAGGTAGGCGGAGCGCTGCCCATCAAAGCATTAGATGCGTTATTAATTTCTTATTTTACAAATCTGCACCCGAATTTTGTTTTTTGCCCGAACTGTCAGATTGCATAGTGAAATTTGCTTACGCAAGTCTTTCCAGAGAATTTCCATAGCTTTTAGGAATTGAACAGGTTGGATTGGAAATGAAATTTGAGGTTGTATTCAGGTGAAGATTGTAGTTATCAAATTCTATGAATCTGGCTTCAGCAGATTGGGAGTGCTTAATGGTGATCTTTTAATGTGATGCCACTGCGACCATACACCCGTCTTGTAGTTCAGCCGCTGATTTAGGATGGTAGATGGTCCAAAAAATAAGTTGACAGACCGACATGCTACTGATGCTTGCCTGAATGGTAGTTTAGCGGTGATGATAGAGCCGGGTATCATTTCTATTTTAAATTATTGCTGCGAATACTAGCAATACACATGCATATGTCATCCACATAACGATTTATAAAGTTCACATGTATATGTGCAGGCATTGATTTCCAATAATATTTTAGAAAATTGTATGAAATAGGCCCAGATATATGCAAAATATGATTGTTCTATTGTATGCTTCGCAAAAATTTGCATAATGCCTGCATAAACCCACAAATATAGCTACCCTATAGTATATTCTGCAGAAAAGCTCACAGATTAGCTTCGCATTGCAGAAATTTGTAAAATACGTACAGTGTGTATTTTTCTCTTTATTGTGTTTTTTTACTAGCAGTTGTTCATCGTCGTATTCGTAATGGAGCATTCTTCTCGTCTTTCGCCCTGCTAATATGCAACGTTCACTTTGAAGTGTGCAATAAACTCAAAGCTGCGAAGAACATTCGGTGATGCTAATAGTTTTCTGAACGCTTCCGTTCAAATGACAAATGAAATTTTTCTTCCTGACCTGAAATTATGCGTACGTGTGGGAAGGTATTCGGAAGTGCACAGTTTCTTGGAATAGAGATTTTAGACATTAGACTTGGAATAAACTTTTTTTGGAAGCTGCAAAGAGGCATTGTGATTCGAAAACCTCTCGACTATTTTTGAAATTCCTGTTTTTCGTCTATATTTCTTCGTTTCATTTATTTTCCTTATGTTGCGCTGACAGAAGAGATCGAAAGGGAGGGGGCGCGATGCGAAGTGTTATAACAAGAGGCATTATTGAGAGCTAAGATCTTTTAATTGTAACTTTTTACTGGATTTTTTTAAACTTTCTCTTTGGCAACTCACGAAGGACTTCCTCCTCGCTTTGTCTATCCATTATATTTGTTGAGTTGAAACTGCGTTAGTTATTCAATAATCAGTTTTATTCGTAGATGAATTACTTCCTGTTCTCTCTGAGATGTTGATGAGCTTCGAATATGCCCGTCGCCATCACGATTCTATTGTCTTCTTCACCACAGATTTTCAAATCAATCATTTTCAGATGCAGTCGAGCAAATCAAGCTCAACAAACCAAACGCAAACTTGAAGGACGAGGCACTTACCGTATGTTTCGAGGAATAACCCCTTACGTTCATCTTTAATGGGTGCATTCAGCCCAGAAGTACTTTTTAAGAAAACATGACGAATACGCTTTCGATTGATTATCGATAAGAATAGGCACCAAACAAAGAAAACAATTAAAGAAGTTTTTCTGTTGCAAAAGATCGACTGAAACATTTTGATATCATGTGATTCAGATAGTTTCACCTTGACGTCGATTCCGATATGGGTGAAAATTGTTGCTATCATCTGCATGAATCCGCCAAACTATATAAATCTTGCGTTAAAAGGGAGGGGGTGGGGTGCTTAAGAATCTTTTTCTCGTTACTTATAGGACTTTCCGATTTGTCAGTCACACAATACTTTACACTGTATTTCATTCCTATCTCATCCAGAAATTTTGATGAAGAAGTTTCAACTTCCAGCTTGAGTTCCCACGGAAAACGGGAATCAGTTCTGAGACCTGCAAGTTTCTAACGTTGTCGGAAGTAGATGTGACTGGCTTTGATCGAATTACACTCAGTATCTATACCAGCACAACTTGACTCAATGCAGTCTGAAGGTACCATAAAATCTGTACTTGCCACCACCGGTAAGCACCCAATGACGAATAACAATATCACCGATGACTGTTCACCTAGGAACTAAAAGTGCGCAACTCGAGCAACCAATATCTATCATCACATGATGTTCGAGTTTTTTTAACGCACTCCCTCAGAAAAAGCAGTAAGATTTTTCCCTTACTGTCATTCCAGTATACTTTTTAATAAGTGGTAATATGAGGTGGATTTACTTAGCTCTTCAACACGATATAGACACATCCATCGGAAGACTCCATTTTATAGACATGCAGAATGTTGCAGTCACTTGAGAAGAGGGAGCATAAGAATGGACAAACGAAATCGTTGGAATCACTACTGAAAGAGCTCGAAGGAAAAGGACCGAAGCCACTGAGCCCAGATTCGATTCGCAAAAATTGTGATCGCATAATGGAATACGTTAAAGAGTATGGATGCTCGATTGATGGTGAGGAGACGAGAAACGAGAAACTCGAACTTGAGGTGAGTTTTTCTTTTCTTAATCTGCTTTGCTATCGTTGCCTTTAATACCTGCCTAGAAAAGGCTCTCTCTGAACTCCTGGGGCAAAAATTATTTTCTATCCGCTCACTGTATTCCATTCGTCGTGAAATTTGGAAAAACTTTGGAACCTCGGGGAATTGATTCGAAGTAACGCTTTTCCCAATTTTTTTAACAATTTCAAACTCAGGAATTTAATTTTTGCATAATTTTTGAATATTTCGATCACTTTCATTACTTGCAAAAACTTTGACTGGAGCATTTCAAGTAGCTAAATAATTTTATTCATTCCATTATGCTAACTTTTTCCTTTCCGTTATCTCTTATTGATTCAATAGAAATTGGCGAGTGATGATCATTTGTATAAGAAATTGCGAGGGCGAAATTCGTCGAGTTTTAAAAAAACCTCCGAATGACAATTGAAAGAGACAACTATTCCAAGAGGGTCTCATGTGGAACACGTTTTGGACGCTAATTTGCCCACAGTGCTACAAACATTGCGGAGCCGAGTCGGCGTCGTCATA
Organism: Baylisascaris procyonis; assembly: GCA_037389465.1. Classification (NCBI taxonomy): domain Eukaryota; kingdom Metazoa; phylum Nematoda; class Chromadorea; order Rhabditida; family Ascarididae; genus Baylisascaris; species Baylisascaris procyonis. Next base: position 1,059,382 of record JAZARR010000082.1, read on the forward strand.
TGCAACGTTTATACTGATCATTCTTTTGTCGACTTTACCCAATCCATCTCCAGTTTTTCGATCCTTATGGCATGGCATCTATCATTTCAGGTAGTTGATAACTTCCGTTTATGAGCATTACCAAATATTCTTGTTTTCTTAATGGTTATTTTAAATTCAAATTTTTGGAGTTAAATCGAGGTTTAGAAAAATTGCTGTATCACATAAAGGTAAATGAATCCAATAATGGAGTGAAAGAGGAACTGCAATATCTACTCAGTTGTACAATAGGCTAGAAACCTACGAGGAAATTCCTGTGAAAGAAGCAGTTTCCATTTCTGCATGAAATTGGCGAAGTGTAATCTGTTGGACAGGTTGAGTAATGTAGCTTCAGCTAGAATGTGTCCGAGATGCTACTTCTGAGATTTTCGCGGGGATCGAGGGCTATCTTTCTTTCATTCATGCACATTTGCATGACTTTAAGCTGTTCCATCCGGCTATTGGGTCACCCCTTCCTTTCTACGAGACGAAATAACTTTATGCAGTGCAGAGGTAACGTTCAAAATGAAAGTGGTCGGAGACGTGAGCATGCATAAAGAACGTCTTACGTGCAAGCCTTTCTTGCTAAATTCTCTAAGGTCCGGTTGATGATGCATTCCCTTCATGGAATGGGCACTTTCGTTGTCCTTTTGAGGCTCGGCGAACGAGCCGACACTGTCTTCCGAGTGCAGGCGATTTCGTCCTCGCCAGTGTCTCATAGAGAGAGATATGGAAGTAAAACATCCTCATTCATGTTCCCAAAACGTTCTTTGCATGATTGATTCAAAATTTTTCGTGCTGCTTTCGCGTATGTCGGCGTTATTATTTTTCGTTATTTTTAAGTCTCAGTCTCTTTGAGAAATGCCATTCTCTACATGACGTCCATATACTGTGGTTATGTCATGTTATTATATTTAAGACTCTCAAGTAATCGAGATCGTATTATTCGCCTTTGCAAATTCGCATTTGATAAGCGTTTTGTGGCAACATTGTTTCAATGCGTGTATGTGTATATACGTGTGCGTATGTGTGCCGTTGTGATGCAGGCCTCCGTGTGCGATACTTTTAAAGCGGCTGAAGCTGTAGAGAGAGAGTTTTGTAACTACGACTTTTATAGCTGCGTCTGATGCTTTAGGCTCCTTTGCCAGCTTATGTTACTCTATTAATTTCTGAGGGAATTATGGGCACTCAACGTTGCCCAAGAGCTAGAGTATAAAGGGCTATTACGACCGATTGAGCTTCGCAGTACGCAGAGGAAAAAAGATTTTTTAGAACGTTTGAACGCGCGCTGCATTTGGTTAAAAGTGGATGGATGCACTATGACGCACGTCTCATTATTTGTTGGCAATTTATAAAACTGGTTGACCTGATGAGCGCATTTAAAAAAGCGCATGTCGCGCCAACCCATACCGCATATACCACTCATCTTCGACCTGATTAGGAAATCATAGCAAATTGTGTTATATTAACAACTCGAAGTAACAATATTTATCTAAATATAACATACACGTTGTAACACATATAATAGGAAGTGGAAACTTTGTCAGAGCTAGCTTATATACTTTTGCAACAGACCAACCTCAGATGTTGTCATTAACTATTAAAATGTGTGTAATAGTGCAATTTAAAGTGCTCACACGATAGCACACATAAACAGAATATCGAATATTTTAAGCGATACAATTGCGTATGTAAATTTTTTATGAATAATTTTTTTGCTAGCTGATCGATGTAAAGTGTTACGTCGTTTGAGTGTCAATTGCATGCAAATTTTTGGGCGGGATTAAACGGTTATAATTCCTTTCGGAGTTGAAGGATCAACTTGAATATTGGCAAAGCAGTCCATCTGACGGTTTGCTTTACACCTTAAGTTTCGTTAGTTGCTGACTTGAAGTTATGGATAGACAAGCATACATAGATGCAAATTCATGTGCATATATGACATTAAGATAATGCACTCTATAAATGTGGAGTAGTCGAATCGTAAAAGCGATAGATAACGATGTTGTAATATGTGAACACAAACACGACAGGTGATTTCATTTGTAGCGATATCACAGCGCATATATGTGCATATGTTTGAATATGGTGTAACTTAAGTGTCCAATGAAATGTTTAAGTTGCATCTGAATTAGTTGCATATTGTGTTTATTCGTTATCGTCCTGGAAAACGCATTTCAAAACATATATGTTCAGTTGATATGAATCGCTTCTTGGAGTGCATTTTCATTCATAGCGTTATGTGGATTTATAACGCACAACAATTTCTATGCTTGGTGAAGGTGATCGATGAAGCGATTGTCAGTTAAGAATATATAGTGTGTTTACTCAACTCTAAACATTGTCTTTGAAAGTGATAGATATAGAAAAGGGACTTAACGATTTAAAGGTTTCTGACTATGAGTTTACATATGCTGAATTAAAGTAACACGCTTTTGCGTCAAAATATTAGCAGTATTATGCAAACACTTGTTTTTTGCATAATGTAAATTTATGCAAAAAAAGCTGTGTTAGAAGGATGCATTTATTGCACCAATGAGCTGCCGTTACTTTTATTGCAATGAAAAAATATATTTATTGCACTGAAGGAGTTGATTTTTATATTAAAGAGTGCCTTTAGTGCACGAGGAGATCTGTTCTCTTATATGAGACGATGATTTTTCACTAAAGAAGTAAATTTATTGTACCAATAGAGCAAATTTATTCCCTCCAAAAGAGTGCATTTATTTAATCAAAGGAATAAATATTATATCAAAAGAATTGTTTTTATTGTTGTATGAAAAAAAAATTTTTAATGCGGAAGTTGAATTGATTTGTTCGTTTAATTTTGATGGTTGCATTCAAAGAAAATAGTCGTCAAAAGAAGTTGCGCAATTGAGTGCATTCATTAGTGAAATATGATGATCGAGAGCCCGCAATTTCTAAGAGTAAATGAAAGAAAACGGGGTCTTCGACCGATCGTCATTTTCAAGTGCTTTAAGTCGAAGTGTATTTATTATCTCTCAGTTGTGTCTTCATTTTCGAGTGTCGTTCATTGTTGAGACCACAAATGCATTGAAAGAATTTTTATTGAAAAACTCATCGTCGAATGTGAATAGGTGCGATTCGTTGTATTCATTTAAAAATGCTTTATTACTGCTTTTAATTATTGCCATTTGAGCACAAAAAATGTCTTTCCTTTTGCTCTAAAAGCTTAGAGGTCGTTGATATTAAATATTATTTTCAGAACCACTAATGGTTAATTTCATCCATTCCAAGTAGAAGCTTATATTTCTCCCTATTTTTGACCATAATAGCCAAGCGAAAACTTTATTTATTGTTTTTTCCCATATAAAAAATAATTGTCGATGTGATTACTGCAAAAATCTGAAGCTATAAAAAGTTATGAAGCGATATAGAAATTGAGTCCATTGATGGCCAACTGCCGAGTTAGATTTTTCCGTAAATTCATTTGCATAGTTAATTAAATTTAGGACGATCGGTTAGTTGCTTCATTTGAAGCATTAAAATAAATCTTATGCAAATGAACTTACAGAGGAATCTGGCTCGGAGCTATATATCAGTGCTTATTAACAGCATGGTGGATGCTTCACTAACAAACTTCATTTCATTTCTCTCAAATAAGGTTTTCCTATTTGCCACCGATCGAGACCATTGTTGAGTGTTACGAAGGTCGCTTCTAAAAACAATGCATAAAGTATCTATATCTATGGTTGAATTGCTACGCTGTTTAGGCGCGTTTATTACTCGTTAAATAAAAAATAGCAGTATATTAATTAATGGACATCTTTTTAAAATTGCCTCTATGCTTTCTATCATTTGTTTCTGTTTAAAAACGTTGAACACGTTTCATTAAAGAACTAGATCAATTTAATGGCACATATCATTTTTAGATTATGAGGCAGATGCTGATGCCGATGTTTCTGAAGACTTCTATTTCAGTAGCCCTAGTAGCACTTGAATAACCTTTATTAACAGAGCAATGAAGAAGACTGCGACGAGATAGTACTGCAAACGGGAGAAGAGATTTCATTCTGCAAATGCAAGGCACAGATGAAACAGCACTAAAATTAAGCATATGTACATGCATAAATGGGTAGAAGAAAGAAAGAGATAAGTGTAAGAACGAAAGCATTTGAAGTAAAAAGAAAATTCACAGATCCGTATATTTTTGATACTCCAGTTGTCGCATGGTACAGGTCAGATTTTACAGTAATGATCAACTCTAGATCTCATGTGGAGGGACTGTTGTGTTGGTAGCGCTAATAAGCGTTCATCACAGGTGCGACAAGTATGGTCACCTGTAAACATAGATGAGTTTACCTGGCTGTCTAGTATGCGGGCTGATTGCGGCTGTAGTCAGTAATTTAATGTGGAGAGCCCTTAAGACGGAAAACCTCCTGTTTGCCGATTTTCCTTTTTTACGACTGGTAACATAAAAGGGTTCAATAGTGAGAGCGCTGTCATAGGTTGCTAGCCATAATGGGTAGGTGTCGTCCCGCTGACAGCGAAAGACGAGTTGGAATGCCTGTAACTGCCTATACTTCTTGTTTATATCTCTCTCTTGTTTATATCTCTAATGCTTAATTATATTCGTTTCTTTCTTTCGATACTTTTGTTCCTGATTCATTGCGATTTCGGTACGAAACTGTATAGATACATGTGATTGCTAGGCTCAATTTTGAGGAATTGGTGACAAGGGGTAAAGCTCGCCTACGTTTTTTACAAGTTATCATCGTTTCAGCTGTTTGTGAATTTCGTAATCGCTGGCTCCCCTCTACTCTTTTCTGATCTTTTTGATATGCCGTCAGTCGTTAATTTATTATGGAGATGCCGAGCATTAGAGAATAGGTTGTATTTGAAGAATTTTGTGGCATTTTAAGAAGCTATTTAGGGGTGAGCATTGTTGTATTGCGAAAATCCTTTTTTTGCGCCATTTTACTGCTGTTATTGATCAAATTATTATACTGCATTTGTTTGAATGGAGACCCATATGGGATAGGAAATCCCTCGAATAGAATTACTTCTTAAAATTTAGAAAACAAATAGACCCTCTTTTAGCAGAAAACTCGCTTGGATTAGAAGATCATTTTCTTGAGTCTAAAGAAAGTAGAAGACTCCTTTGAAATGGAAAATCCTCTCTGAAAATATGGTAGAAATAGAAACCCTTTGTTAATTCAGTGGAATACGATAATTGAGATTTGTAAATGCCGGTGTATGTTGATGCTAAATCACTGCCGTCTTTATGTACCTTCTGCTAATGAAACTTCATAAGCTTATGGAAACGGGTACAATTCAGACGAAAAATTCACAAACTTCTAAATTTATAAGGTAAAATATGTTCTAATGCTGAATATGATCATGCGGTAATTGAAGAGAAATAAACAAAATTATAAGGCAGAAATTAAGTAAAAACAAGTAACACAGTTTTTCAAAACGCTTTCAGCAGCATAGAGGCTTGGATGCTAATGACTGATCAGCTCGATAAATATGTGGATAGCAATCAAAATTCTATTAATTGCTTTTAATCACCAATTTTTAAGTGTGTCCTTATCGATTGTATTCATTAGCTATTAGAGAAAATCAAAGCACAGTGGAAGGAAGTTTTTTCGTGTATTTATATTTGGAAAGTTTCCATATGAGTTCTTTTCATACGAATATTTTTCCACTTGAGGATTTGTAAAACTGATTGATTTCTGAGGAACATCACACTCTTTATGTTGTTGTTCTTCCGTTTGATATAGAAAGATGCTGGTGCTCGAAACTTCCTCTCTATTGGGATTTCCGTTAATTCATATGCATATTTGCGCAATCGATCACTGTAACTGGTTAATCTTAAAAAGTGCAATCCCGACCATCCTCGCTGTCCTACTTTCCTGCTATTCTCTCAATTTTTCTATCATTCATTTTGTTTTCATATTAAAAGATACCATAATGAAATGAAAACTTTTGAGCAGATCCCTCAATAATATAATAAATTTTCAGTGCGAAATTAATAGTTCTATGAATGATAAAAAAGTATGGGGAATAATCGATATAAGCGTTGCCACTGAAAGAAGATCACCTCGACGAAATTGATATTTGTGTTTATATTAGTGATGAGGTGTCATCAGCAGTTAATCGGCGAAGTTGGAGAGTGCGACCAGTTGGGTGGTGTTAGTTAACGGCCTTAAAGAATTGTTTTGCTGGTGTTTCTCTTCACTATTTCACTTCCATTTTGTAGTGTCCTCCATCGACATAGATCATGTGGGAGTGCAGTGGCATCACGCCTGTTGATGCATTAGCCGAACACCTTCTCAAATTTCAAAAGGTATTCATATAGAAAGCTCTTTTCCAGCATTTTTGATTTCATTATGCACTCACGTTTTTCTTTATTTTTAGCTTTTTCATTGATGATTTGGAAAAAAACTGAAAAGAAATTCGAAAGAAAATTTGTACCATTAGCAGCTTCGTTTTAAAGTTTTTAAATTTTGTATTATTAAATAGAGGAAAGGAATGCTTTTTGCAAAAGCAATTTTTAAATCAATCTTTGATTGATTTTCCCACACGGTTGATGATGTTTTTACAAATGTAGAATTGATAGCAACCTTGCTGTAACGTAACGAAAAAGAATGGTGAAAAAAACTGCTTTGATTTTGCTAAACATTGTTTTATGACACGGAACCAGTTGGGAGAGAGAGGGAGAGAGGGAGAGTAAGAGAGAGAAAAGGGGAAGAGGAAGAGAGGGAGAGAGTTCTTATTCGTTTTTTGTGGTTTATGTTTCCTGCTGATAACAATCATTTTACATGTAAAATATCTTTCTTGATTTAATCTCCACAATCCTAGATTCTTAGAGGTTTATCGTCATATGCAAGTATTAAGTTTTCCTTTGCCGTGACAAAATAGACATTGGATTGATATAGAAAAAAATGGCTGAAAAAATTGGCTCTGCTATTATAACAACATTATAACAAATAATAAACAAAATAATCAAACAACGACGGTTATCAATGGAAAGACATTTTAATGGATTGGTAACTCGTTCCTCTTCTCATGTTATTTCCATCGAATTCGGGCAAATGTAACTTCCTGATTGAGAAGGAATATCTAGCAAGGTTGTACTCAGTTGGGAGTTGAACGTTGTGGAGTCCAATCGTAATGACGAAATCTTCCTCTCAAATGCTGTTCCTAATAATTCCTATTTCATAGTTAGTGAACTGTATAGTCATCTTTCAGCTACTCATAGTAATAATTTTATTCGAGCTCGAAAACTCGTTATATTGCACTGCCTCTTTCTAATAAATAATGCTGCTGTTATCGTTTTTTAAAATAATATTTTGTTATTTGATTCAATGACACTTAGAAAAAATTCTCAACAAAAAAATTTCGCTCGCAACAATGATACAGGATCAACTCGAAGTCTACATAGAAAGAGACTTGTTTGTTTCACATTCGGGAATGAGTGTTTCTTACCACGTGATTGAATGGTTAGGACGAACGATCGGCGGATCGATATCGTCATAAAGTGTGTTGTAACAATGTTAGAGGTGATAACTTGAAATTGAAGACCTTGGAATTTGTGATCGATGCAGAAGCGTCAAGAAAGTTCAGCATCTCTGGGCGGATAGGTAGAGATTTGCGCTTAACGATAATCAAGATCATTGTACTTCTTTATCGAAGCTGAAATATTCGGGAGCAGTGGGTGTTTCTGAAATGTTAGCTTCTGAGATCGGATCTGATCTCACGCTAGAAAGGCGTTAATGTGTCTATTGGATTACATATGTATCCACGAGGAAGAAGTTCTGCTATGGAACTGGTTATAGCCAGGCCGAACTTGCCTTTGCAACCGCGAGGCATGCGGGATGGGCTCACCCCTCCTCACGCGACGACCCACAATTGCTGGATGTCGCTGTGAATGTGCTGACTGGGAATAAAGAGGTCAACTTCCAACCCGTAACCCCCTGTAGCAGTGATGGGCGTTTCAAAACGATGATCTTCACCAATAATAATCCAACAACTATAGCAGCCGGGTAGCCTCGTTGTAGTTTTCTAGCAAGACAAAATAATAGAAGAGAAGGGGGTTCTAAAGATGCTTAGCTAGTTGCCCTCTATTGCCATTGATCGCATCGTCAGACGGGTTAATTTTAGAATCGGCGATTGCATGCAGAAGCTGACGAGATGAAACGGGAAATAATCTCTGCACAACAGGCGCTTGCTGAATCACAGCATCTACTCAACGAACTTCAAAAACCGGTTGGCCTTCAATGCATCATTTATCGTCGCCGGTTTACGTTCACTTCGCGTTCCATATTAGTAACGTTTTCAAAAAAAAAGTGGAAGTGGCCATATTATCCACTCAGGATTCATGCATTTCGAGCATATTTGCATACCTTCTCTCCGCTTAGATAAGGCATTTCCAAAACAGACTAAACTGACCATAAAAAAAAAATTTCGACATGTTGCATGGTGACAGACGAACTCTTTTTACAAGCACAAGTTGTCATTTTGAAAGCTGTTTCAAGTTATGCAACGCCATTTGTTTGAAGCTCATTTTTACGCGATAGTATATCTGCGAGCATGGAATTAATAACTCGTTAATAGTACATAAATATATGCTTTACTTAGTAACAGTATGTAAGCGTACAGGAGATGTCCTCAAATATAAGCAGCGCGAGTACTGATTGTGTATAAAGAATCTGTGAGCGGAAAGGTGCCAGGAAAAAGTACTTTAGGAGTGTGTAGACACATGGAGATGCTTGTGATGTGAGTGATATCATTAGTTAGGAAGGCATGCAAAAGGATGAAAAATTATCTTTCACGAGGAAGGCGGGATGAGGATTATTCTGTGTAGGACTATTATCGGAGACTGATGGAAAAGCTAACCAGTGACATATGCACGACTTTGAATGAAAGGAGGATTCTTGCGATAGGCCAATGGATGATCTGCTGGTTATAAGATAACCAACTTTCTGAGATAATAAAAACAAGGTGTCATTTTAGAAGAGATAAAATGACATTGAAATTCTTTTTTAACTTCCTCGTAGGAAAAATGTTAGACACACCTGAAAAATATAATGGTGCTTAAACAGATGCGATGCCGTCTTTTGTTGTACTATTGGCCATTATCCGTCATAGATCTTTGTGCTAGAGACAGTTGATCCCCTGGCTTTTGACTCTAGAGATTTTTCATCTGGGTTTGGCCTGCATTTATATAAGATTGATATTTGGTTTCCTTACATGCAGTACACGGAGTGGAATGTGGCTAAATGATCATCTCTGATGCGCAGCCATCCGCTTTTTTCTACGCTATCGGCAATGAGTAATTCGGCTTTGTAAGCTCGAGGCTAACTGCCTCTTAAGTGCTGCATTGTTCTACGTTCTTCACTGATTTTATTGACGGGGCACATATAGTTAAGATTTCATGTCTATACTTCCTGGGCACATTCCATACGGCACATAATTAAATATATTCTTGAATATTAAATTTCTAGAAGCAGCTATATATCTGGATTAAGCAGTTTTCGTTTGTTGCGTTGCCTGATTGTGGTTGAACTGTTTATGGCTTTTTTAAATCTCAGATCCATTCCTTTCCTTACGTCAATATAGCGCTAGATTAGTAGATGTATTTTTCTTCGAATTTCTTTTGAAAGATATCAGATAATGCATTCTAGAAAGACTGAATCCACGATCATAATAATGGTATCAGTTGAAAGATTTAAGGCCAATATGATCGTATAAATTTTAACTGCTTACATTTCTTCATTCTTTTTGATTGACCCAACAGCTGAGATAAATCATTGTCGACAAAAAAAACTTCGAAACATGAGAATACTTTTATGCCATAACATCCATAAATGAATTTCCCGGTTTTATTATAATGTCTATAATCTTAAAGTAATCAAGTGTATTTATGCTCTGATAATGTAATACTCGCCTCCTTTTCTAGTATTCATGATGTTGCAATCCAAGGTATCAATGAAGGTTCATTACCCATCCTATCTAAAATCCGTACTCGAACTGCTCTCCCACCCCCTTTCTGCACCTCACAGCATACTGGCATTTTTTACTAGTCGGTTTATCCGACCAGATTTCGCTTTTTCATACTCTTTATAACATGCGGTTCCGCAATGGATCGTTCACTTCGGTGTCATTCAATATTCGAAACACCCTTATATTCATTGTGCACCTTTACATCCCCCTCATCCTTTCCTTCCCCACTCTTCTTTTACTTCCCCTCCTGCTTCCTTTCACACAAGACACAAGAATCTTTTAGGGAACATTGAGTCATGCAATTGGGACACATGTTTTACAAAAATGGCAGAAATGGAGGGATTTTGTGATTTTTACATACGTCAAGAGCATATTAAAAAGTCGGATCCATGAAGGGATTTCATTTTTTCAATTTAGGTTATGCAAAGAAATGCCATAGTCCAATTTTCTTAAGGAATTGCATTCAACGTTTCCTGAAAAAAGTTTTATTTGTCAGGTAAAACAACGACTTTATATTATTTTTATTTCATTCAATTGGAAAAGCAGTGTGAATTTTATATACACTGAAATGGATGTATTAAGAATGATCAATTCATGGAGGCTGATGCTCATCATAGGACGGTGGCTGGTGCATCCACTATCACTCATTCGACCGAATTCACTGATTATGAGAAACAGGTTTGCTCATTGCACTCATATTCCTTGCTTTCCTTTGCAAGGGAGGGAAGTGGGAGTACGAAAGAGGATAATTCCTCCTTTGTACAAAAGTATGAAAGGTGATGATGGAAATTTCTTAAGCAAAGTCGCAGCTTTTTATTCTAAGCTGTCAATTATTGATCTCAAATTCTCGCATTTTTTCAATAGCCTTTTTGATAGGGCCTGTTCTAGTGGGATCAAAAATATCTATGATTCTGGCATCCGTAACATCTTTTTCGGGGTATGATTTCGGTCTGTTCCATCGTTTGCATAGCGAAAGTCCTGTACATTGCTATGATTCTTTATGCCTTCAGTGTTTTGCACCGTTCGTCATCACCTTAAATCTAATTACCCTGTAGTGGTGTGCTGACTGTGATTCGTATATACAAGAACCGGCACTTTATAACCATCCGAAATGGTCTGAAATACGTTGCTGCCAATTTTAAAAAGTCGATTTCGAACGCTCACTTAGACCGTACAGCACATTCGAAATAAAGAGCAAGCTGCTGTGCAGACTGTGTATGACCTATAGGTTTGTTTGGCACTAGAAGGAGCGCATTATTCAGGCTTATGTGTTAGTGGAGGAAGCAGGCGCAACATCATACTCATTCAAGTTCAGTAGTCATTGAGAGTATTTGAGTAGTCTTGAGTCTTTAATCTGAAATTTTTATGTCCATTGTCGTGAATATATACGATCCGAAGAGTGATAAACACCTCAAAAGAACGAACGAGATAAACGCCCATTTTACAGTGAAATTATATGATGGCATGAAGCACATCGTCGAAAAGGATTCCTGAGAACTTAATCGATCATTAAAATCGACATTCATTTATTTGGCCATATATTTTCAGAGATGGATGATGATGTCTTGTCTAAGAAAAAATTGTTGTATCGCCTAGCTGTCCGACGTTCCCTTCACTCATGACGTGTGGTTGCATGCCTATGACGTCATTTCTCATGATTATAGTTTATCACGGCCCCTTCGAGCCAATTTGATGCTTTTTTAGCTGTCAGCACTACGCGATAAATTGGCACTATTCCAAGCAGAGGTGAAAATGAAGGACGACGAGATCAGACGACTCGAGCTGGAAATCGGAAACGCCCATCGATGTGTTCGTGCTATAGTTTATATCTATTAAAAATTAACCCAGCCCATAGAATTTTTGCATATGTAATGATGATAACGTTGTGATTTATATTTTGCGATTTTTTTCAGAAGTTCACGTTACAACATTAGATCAAAAATTCATAGAGCTGTCTTCTCCCATATTTATTAATAAAGTTTCTGGTCGAGTGTCGTGATAAAGGCAACGTTGATCTGGCTCGGAATTCAACGATAACGATTACTTGATGGTGGGTGAAGACATTATCCGCAGACACGATTCAAATTTGCCATTTGCACGGAAAGTAGAAGGTCAGATGCTGGAGTGCGGAAATCTGCGGGTAAACTTTCACTAATTTTCGAAAAAATGAGTGGGATTTTTCTCAGTTTTTTCAAAAACCGGAGACAGAACTCCAGGAAACGTCGATATTTTCCTGAAGCGGAATGCTGGTGCAATTTTGTAACGCAATGTTTCCTCCCATTGTATGCAACATTTGTTACCATTAAAAAATGTCAACGAAATTCCAGAATCAACAGTTGAACGCCAAAATCGGCTCGCTGTCATCATCGAGCACTGTCGAATTAAAGGTTAGTGTTGACAGTTCTGTGAAATTCATTTTTTTGCAAAGTGCTTTTTTATTATGAGGCTGTAATTGGTGAAAGTTTTCGCTGATGTTGTTTTCATATTGAATGATCATCACGAAAGGTATTGCGCCTTTACGCAGCGAAATTTTGTGTAAACGACTTGCACCGCGGACATATGCGCCACAGGCAGTTTTAACATATCTTATGTGACCGCTTGCTTCTAGGCAAAGAATACGGAGGCAGCTAAGTGAACTTTCTGAACGTTGAAAGAATGCTCATGCTGCTAAGCAACTTGCTTTAGAGCATCTTCTGTGGCACAGGTGACGAAATGGCCAACACGCTCTATTACACCTAAATTCGGTTGTTCATGGGGCTGCAATACTTACATATGCAAATTTATTTGAATAAGGATTCAGCGCACGAATTTAAAATATTCCATTTCAAACCATTACCTTCATGATAACTCTGCAGTTAAACTGCTTATGGACTAGCCGAATGGCTATTGGAATAAAAGACATCTAGTAGAACATCTGAACAGTTTCTGCTAAGATGGAATTGCAAATAAGACGGCAATGTCTCATAACTAAAGTAAAACGTGAAATTTCGAATGAGAATCGTACTGGGAAGAGGGTGAAATGGCTGAATCATCTACTGCAGGCGCACAGGTGTGACCTTTGATCTCCCAGACATTTCAGTGCACGTCATGTCAACAATCATAAAATGTTGATGCTGTGAAATTGATTTCTTTGCAATATATATATATATATATATATATATATATATATATAATTTTTCTTATATGCGAACCACTTTATGCGTAAATATGTTCCCTTTTCGAGATGCGAACCGGTTGCGATCTTGTGCGACATTTGCATTAAATTCCATGTGTTTTTCATTATTTATCGCACAGCTTTACGTCCAACCTTTGATCTTTGTAGAAACGTCATAAGCAAGTGATATATATATATATATATATATATATATATATATATATATATATATATATATATATATATATATATATATATATATACCTTACATTGTCAGCTGTACGTCGCATAGAGTTGGCTGTCGAGGAATGCAAGAATGACTAAAAAGGACCAGAAAAATGAAGCATTCACAGCTTAGGTGACGAGATCGAAAAAAGCATCTTACATGAGTTACAATTTTTCAAATGGTAACCGTTTAAAGCGCTCTTTAAAAAAAGCGTTCAGTATCTCTTCAAACCACAAATTCTTCAAAGGAAATAAACAAACCATCAGTTGGGATCTAGCGATATGGTATCCATAGTAAAATATCAAAGTTCAGCCATTCAATCAAGGGCATCTTATTAAAACCTGATTCACAGCTCAATGTAATCTAATGTGTAATACAAGTAATAGTCGTTGTATGAAGCAAAACTCAACCACAACTTTACATTTTAACGTTACGTTTAACGTTTAAGCGTTATTTTTATTATTTTATCGTTATTCTATTCTTATCGTTTAATCAAATATAGATGGTTGGGAAGGTATTTGGACTACTTTTCTGCTGGTAAGAATGCGGGGTGCAACACCAACGAAAACCAAAAATCAAACGCTCGCAAAGCAGTACAACACCGCGCATCGAAAGGACTCATCGAAGAAAACACACACACACATACGCACAACACAAGGTGACTGAGTGAGCACATCACGTAAACATACATGCGTGCACCCGATCACAACGTTCATTGCCAGCCGTCCTCGAAGCCAACAGCGCGGTGCCTATCTCTTATAAACCTGTGCGAGTCCATCGTTTTGCGAGCAGGTTTATGCTCGATGCACATTCCAACTGCGATACTGATTTGTTCACTAAGCTAATATTCGAACCGTTGAGGTGGCAGCTTGCTGTATTATATGATTATATGATTTTATTTGCATCGAAGCAAATGCGTTTCTCATATTTACTGAATGAATTTATAAATTTTGAATTTTTTTTAAATCGATGCATTTTATTGATATGATATCGATTTCTATGTGAAGTAGTGCAATGATGCACTTTTCAAACATTCAATTTTATTGCGATATTTTTTACTTTTCTAGTAAGTAAAGTAATACTTTTTAAGCATTTTTGTTTTTCTTTTTAAAGTCTTCTTTTGGTTAATTCTTTTTATTTGCGAATGCTGAAAAGAAAGGAGTAAAGTAATTGAAATTGCTGCGTAATATTGATGTATTGTTATGTCATATAACCTCCTCGTAAAATGCAGCAGTTGTGGATTTTTCATGAATTAAAAATAAGACTTTAGGTTTATCGGTAGGAGGGAAAGGGGGGAAGACGAGTTTGAGTTAGCAAAATATTTGTTTTCCTGTGATTGCTGGTAGTACAAATAGTACAAATTGGCGTTGTTGATTGCTGCAAACAATTTCGATGTTTTGATGTTCTCAACGAGATTCGCTTTATTCGTATTATCGTAACATGAGGCTAATGTTGGCATTGCTTAAGTGCTAAAATCGAGTAGCGTCGATTATATAAAGAGTACAAATGTGGTTCTCACGTTCCTTGCCTCTTGATATGAAATACTGCGATCACCGTTCTCCGTTGGTTTAGTAGTTAACGATATTCGATATAACCGCCTGAAATAATTCATAATATCACACGCTTTCCTCGCCAGCAAGCAACTATGCTTTAAAAGATCCCTAAGGTTAATCGATGGTTAATCGATACGTACATTCTTCCATCTTCCCAATTCCTTTTTGCAACTTTTTCATGCAAAATCGCGTCAAATACTTATTTGTTCATCAGGTTGCCAATCAGGAAAACCCAACAACAATTTTGTTCCAAGTGACCATTTTCAAGAAAACATGTCGGTACCTGGAAGTGTTATGAAATTTGCATAGGCGGCTCTATTCAGTATTCGGCTGGATGCGAGCAGAGCGGATGTTAGGCTGACGATTTTGATAATCGGTCAGCTGCACAGAAAACGCGTTAAGGGGCATTGATTCATTGTTTGTGGATGGTACTGCTGCAAAAGATTGATCCGGCGAGTTCTATTTCAATAAGCGGAAACGGTTTCTAGACTTTTTTTTTTAAATCAGGAGGGACCTCCTTGATTGTTTCATTCTATTAGGAGGGATTAGTATGAGGGGCAGTTTTCGGGATAAGGAATAAATTATGCTAAATTTGCTGTGCTTAGTTTTTGTTAAATATTGCATTATGTTCTGCTTCCTTATTTCGAAGAGATTTCACGTAGGCGGGAGGAGGGGGGCAGGGGAGAGGCAAAGAGTGTGCATTTTCGAGGTGCTCTCTGCAATTTGAACGTTGCAAAAAATACTAATAAGAAAAGGTAGTTTAGAAAATATTCTATAAGTTCATCAAGAATTCAAAAATTCCCATCCCTGCGGATGAACGTCATTGGTTGAGTGGTATTGAATTTTTCACTTGCAATGAATTTAGGCCGATAAAATATATCTGCGCGTGATTGGATTTAAAGCAGTCTCTTTGATGTTGTTTGTAACAGATTTCTGCTCTGCACTAGCAATAGCTATTATTGTCTGTCTAAAGCTGAGTTTGAAGTAACCAGCAAATTATCTATCCATTAAATAAGAGTTGATGGGATTGACGCTTTTCAACGAGATATTGTCCCTTCAAACATTAAACACTGTTAATACTGCTAATGAATTATTCTAGAAAATGCAATATTTAATTGCTTTCTGCACTATATTTTCATTGTCTATTATTTCATTTTATTATAACCTATAATTGAGATTTCTATTGCACATTTGATTTTCATAACTTTTGTCGCTTTCTACTGGATTGAATTTCATTGCATTTTAATTGAATTTTTTATCAGACTTTGTTATTCTAAAATTTCAATTTTTTAATATTCATATGCAAATGCTTCTCTCATAGTGCACTGGTGTACTTGAGAGCTTTTTATCCTTGCAAGTATTATACTATCGAATTTGATGGGACGGATTCCAAACCCTCATTTTAGAAAATGTGTCTTTGAACCATATCCAAGCGAATACATAGCTAAGTTGACTTGCCACTTTTGACGATATTGCCAACACATACAGAAGATGTTCAGTAGTAAAGAAGTTGCATGCAGGAAAGTGATGAACAGTGCAGATTATGCGGTCATACTTCTGTCAGATGAAGTGTTATAGGTTTAGTGATTCACGATTTAGAATTGTCACATAAGCAGAGAGAGACGTGCACCCACAGTTATGAAGCCACCGCGACTTGCTCCCAAAAAGGCTTGCAAAAACATTGAAAACGCTGAAAATACCCAATAGGATAGGCATTTTTCAGCTTAGAAACCTATATCGAGCCAAAACAATTTGGGGAACTTGTGCACTCAGGTGAATGGACGACCAGACATAAACACATATCTTGTTGGTGGTGCCATAATCACTTTACCTTCTAGTGACAAGGTTAAGGCTTTACCGAGGAGAAGTAGTGAGGGAAGGAGGAGGTGGAGGCCAGGTCTGCTTTAAATCCATGCCTAGGAATATTTACACATCCCTTTCCATCTCATTCTTTCGGAGAACTCTGTTTTGCCAATAGGTCATATCCATACCACCAAACTTACTGCTCTCTATCAACAGTTTTGCCGTTTTCATGGATTGGGTGAATAGGTTCGATAGGAAAAGTACTACCTGTTCGAATACTCGGGCAATTTTTTTCCATGCTTGCACTGCACCTTCGTTCATTGTCGTGCTTCCTAACACTCTTGTAAGTGCTTTTGTTATCGCTGCAAATTATTTATCATATTCGCTTGAAATTGAATTGAATTTCCTTTGATATGATATTGGTGCTTCCTGTAATATCGAAAATATATGCTATCACTAGATTTCTCTAACAGTGCATCCACGGGTGTTGTGCAGTGGTTTTTGTTGTAAACAGCTGAGCAGTCAATTTCAGAATCTATCGCGCAATTTTCCTGATTTTTCAACAACAAACTTATGTTCCCAATTAATTGAGCTTTTCTCTCGACCGATGAATTTGTTTGTTACATGTTGCTGTACATAGATCTGTTATGCCTTTTTATTAGGACGTGCAATTAATTGGTTACCGTGGCAAACAAATTTTTAGTATTCATTTACAGCTGAGCAAATTGGTGGCTGATTTAATTGCCAACCTGTCAATTATGGCTAATTCAATTCAACACCAACCAATTAAATTTGCATATAACACATTAGCATATGCCATTCTATGTCTCTTCATCTCGACAAATTATCTACGAATTGAACATGTCGATTGACTTTTGTTACAAACAAGGAAATCTATTTCTAGCCTCGGATCGTAATAGATTTGATTATGATATAGTGACCATTATAGTCCATCGTTCGGATGAATGCCCTGAAGCTATACTACAGTATTTGTAAAATGCAAAAGCCGAGTATTTTCAACTGTTCGGAAAATAGAGTTTGTATTGGCCCGAATGCTTTTTCCATTCTAGGTTTATGCTGTCTTCGAGGTTGAAGGTGTTGGAGGTTATGGCCGAACTAATAGCAAGCAAGAATTTTTATGCGTCCCATAAATTTTCTACAATGTCCTAGGATGTTTTTCTTCAGTGTTCAGTACACCCGTAGCATTTGTTCGTTCTGGATTACCGCATAGTGATCTACCACAAGGAACCATTACTTTTGTCCACCAGTCCCTCTTTCTACATTCTGAAATATTTATTTAGTGTTCTTTTGGGCAGTCGTTCACTCAGCGAAAGTTGCGTCTTCATCAGTCGTAATTGTCATAACGAATTTTGTTTCTAGGCCTTTTTAAATCTTTATTTTTGGCCCTTTCTCATCGCTAAAGAATAATCAATTAGGGTATCTGCTCATAAAGATAAGGTGTCTTCCATCCTTATGTTTATCACTTTGCCAATTGGAAATGACACTAGTGTTCGATCTTCTCTACTAAAAGAAATAGCAGTAAGACGCATTGGAGCATGTCGTCATAACTTCTGGCTTTGAACTCATTCTTAGCAGGTGCTCAGTTCTAGAAAGAAAGTGCCTAGATTCGGGTTATGAGGCTATCATCTGACACCATCAAATTAGGGAAATGGAACGTTTATAATATGTTCACACAGCAGTATTATGCTTACTGATGCTTACCTTCAGTGAAAACTTTGCCCATGATGGCGGGACACACTTCTAACACCAAAGAACGGTGCACGAAAAGTTGGAGTCTTTCTGGAAGATCAGCGAAGCCACTTTTATCGTTGTAACTATCAACAGTCGTTTCAAGTGCCTAAATAAGCATGCCTGAATTATTGCACAACCTGCTGTCATTAACCACTGTTATTACTGTTATTGTGTACTTTCGCAAACGCACTTAACGACCTCATGTCTATGTCTATCTGTATGTGCTCGTACGCATTTGTCTGTCAGACAGTTTCGCCTTGAGAACTCAAAGATAGGATTGCGGAGTTAGATGCGTATAAAGTATATCATAGGTTGTTTTCATACACCATTTTCGTGGGTTCATCAATTTCGATGGAAATTATAGACGTTTAAAAATGTGACAAATTAGTATGCATCATATACCTGTGGAGTTGCGAAAAACACTTCGTTTAATGGACATATTCTCGGACCATTTGTTAATGAAATATAAGGACATTGTCTCACATATGTATTTTTCGTTGGCAGCCCTAGGAAGTGGTCGATCAGATATAGGAGTAAAGTCGGAGATGTGCACGAGTACATATCGTGCTAGCTTATATCACATGTTTTTCCGCTTATTATGCGTCTTCGCAAGTTTGTTTATAAGAGTGCACAATAGCGATGCCGAAAGTATGTATCTGTCAGATCGATAATTTCGATTGGGGAGCCGTTTAAATTAGGAGTCGGATGTTATGGGGCATTACAGTGAAACCTCTTATAACAACTTCCACTTTTATTCTTTATCTTCCAGAAAAAATACAGGTGTTCAAAGAAACGAATTTTACAGAGGAATCAGTCCTTGTAGAGAACTTCTACCATTGGCTTATTAATTGATATATCATGAGATTGTACATATGTTTATTATTCGTTGGTGACTTATGAAGCTGGTTGGTTAGATAGGCGGTACAGATGCTTACATCATACGAGCATATGTGGCAGGTTTCCTAATTTGTTGTTATTACTTGTTGAGTTCATCGAAGATGAATGCCAAGAGAGCCTCAGGCTGAATATTAAAGCTGATTGTTTGACGGTGATCAGTAGAATTTGTAACAAATAGAAAAACAAGCAACGTGAATTCGAGTTCTATGCGCAAATGCATCTGCATTGAGGTTGGCGCTCATCGACTGGCTTCCGTTGATAACGTGACACTGTTATTATAGTTTCTTGATCGAATGAAATGTTCACATCTCGATATGCAAATTTGTTTCACAAAACGAATCAGTAGTGTTGTTTTATAATTGGCTAGCGGAGGAGATAGATGCAACACTATCACTGTTTAGTTGAGATTTGCTGTTGAGCATTGGTCAAAACTGACCGATATTAAGAGGAAGTTTAGGTGAATATTCATGTGGCAGGCAGCAGACTGAATGAGTGGCTAGGCAACTTATTTTATTTGTTATTAGAGCGTACATCCGCCTTTTGGTTTCTGCGGACGGATGTGCAGCGCAGTGACTCTTGGTTGGCCTAACAGCCAAGTGAGACACCTACTAGGCGAATACCCATTAAATAATTGACTCAAGGAATCTACTTATACGTGTAGGTAGGTATGTGTATGTTGATTATGCTTGCGAAGCGGCAGTGAATGAAAGTGCTATATCATTGGCGTGCTTGAGGCAACTATTCTTTGGACCTTGCTTCCCACTTTACGTTTTTTAACGCTTCCTGTCTTTCTCGCATTCTGTTATAACGTTGTGCTCGAATATTCTCTCTGCAAATGCAAGAAATGGTTCGATGAGCAGCACTATGTTATAGTTGTTTATTTTATTACACACATGTGTGTTATAATGTGAAATAAATAAAGAAAACTAACGGCAATAATGAGCTGTGATAGTTGCTGAAACGTCTCACTTTTCTCGTCGATCTTAATTACCAGCTTCAAATTCATCTCTTCAATTCTTCTGTTGTATGTCTAAATAACTGTATTGATTGTAGTTTCAGTTATCTACTTCAAAGATGTATTGCATAGAGGTAATTTATTCGAATAATAAGTTGCTGAAAACTGTTATCGAATTCGGGAACTGCGAAGCGAATTACATCAATCATTATTTAATCGAACTTCATTTATCAGTCTTTAAGTCAGTTAACATAAAAGTGGCAGCATGATTCATGTGGATAGAAATAACCATTCTCACAGCATGTAAATTTTGTGATATAATATACAAAGTATGCACTGGATCGCTTGGAGGGAGGGGAGGGGAGTGGAGGGTGGGGGTGGGAAGAAAGTTCAATTCATTCCATTTCAACAGTGACACTAAAATGTATAGAACATATTAAGGTTAGTAATATGTCAGTTATAATTTGTTATATCTCGAAAGGGAAAGAAACATTGAAATCGAACAAAATTTTCAGAATATGACAATGAAGCCATTTCTCATTGATCCTGTTTTTTCATTTAATATTAGCAAAGTATGGTTAAGAGTGATTAAGCGAATTGTTATTTCAATGGGTACCTGTAGTGCAAGTTGGCAAATGATTGAGCCAACTTCATCGATATGTTTTATCTTAATTTCATTCCACATCGCATTCACTTGGGCCATTTCCTTTGCTGTTATACATTGCGACATATACCGATGGCGTTGTGCAGTCATTCCGTTTTGCATATTGCATTTGATTATTTCGAATATCTGTCAACATTGCATTGCAATTGCAATTACCTATTTCGAGGAGATGCTCAATTTCCGCCCAATGAATTCTTCATCTGAGGGGCATTTGATGTTTTTGAACGACTGAGACGATGCGATTAGTCGTGTAGAGTTCGAATTCCTATATTTCTCGTAAATAATAAAATTGTTTATTTGGCTTCTTCAGCTATATTTAGGTAGCTTAACATTGAGAACTTTTGGTGCCTTCTGAATTTTATTTCGGCTTTTCTTTGGGCGATGAATTATTTCCTTAAAAAGTTCTATTATGGTCATATTTCCTCAGCACAACAACTGGAATGACACACTCCGTTTATGTTGAAGTGAAATTAATCTAAAATTTAAAAAAAATTCCATATTTCTCAAACCGTATTCCATGCACGTTCAAGACGTTCGTCGAGGGCTTCTCTGCCATATAGTGATCGACGCATAGATTCCATAAACGAGTAATGTAACACCTGGCAACGAGTCTGTTATGCATGAGATGGAATCTGTGATCGATGAACGAGCGTGAATAAAGCATATCTTATCTTTGGCAAAAAAGAACACCTGAACACCTGTTGTCTTTGTGCAGAACTTTATATACTTTCATAAATGCTTTTTAATTTGCTTTAAGTATATCCTCTGCAGGCTATTATTACCCCAACAGCAGTTACATATTGTCAGCAATTTCCTTTTCAAAACTACAATATTTGAAGCATAAATTTTGTACTGTAGATATACTCATACAAGGTCATTAGATTGACTTGTAAAACTGGGATTTCGACTTCAATGCTGGGAATTTGGCATAGTGAAGTAATGAGAGTGAAAATCGGTCATTATGACAGTTTCTTCACAAATAAGCTGAAATTTGTGGATCACATCCTATTATACCGAGTTGAAGTCAGCTGCATTACTCAATACCCGCTCTCAAGCAGCCAAAATTTACTGCAACTTCTTGCTTCTGTGTGACACTAACGGTTTCAAAGTTGGAGAACGAATTTTTCACCTTGTGCTGTGAAATGCTTGCCATTATAAAACTTGATGGAAGGCGTATTTCAATTGCATGATTGTACTGTGATTTTCATTTTACTAAAGCATCCATATATATGTCTGTTTGCGCTTTCATTTATTGGTTTACATGCCGGCCATTCCCTGTTCTTTTTCAGTGAAACAATGCTTTGGTCATTTGCAAGCCTTTCCACCACTTTCGCAAGCGATAACCACTTAATCCACCAGCGTCTCTTCAGCCGGTCTACTGGCTCACTTTCAATAACGCCTTGAATAGTCTACCGCATTAGGCAGCCCGCAATTCACATTGTTCGCTTCCCCTCTCCATCCTTCACCCACTTCTCATCACTTGCTTAACACTGCAAAATCACTTCACCCATATCACTAAAGGTATCAAGAAAATCAAACTACTCTCCATAATGCAATAGCCCTGGTGGAAGTGGTCCATGAAGCAGCACAGTATGCAGCATCTCATTACTGCCGCCTTTATATTGAGAGAACAATTTATTTTGCGATGCAGCAGACATAAAGTGGGCTGAGCATAGGACTGAGCTATTGTGAAATAATGCCAAAATATTCGTCTAATAAAACAGAATATATTCTTATCTGTACTTCGAAGTGTGGTTCATATGCTTCGTAGAAGAAATGGTGTGCACCAAGCTGTTGAAGTAGACCATTCATCGTTTCTACATCATCAACGTTCTCCATTATCATATTCAGGGCTGCTCGCATATTATTGCAATGCTGCCTGAAGTGGAATATTATATTTGCAATTTATTTGGAACCGAAATCATTAATTGCAATTAGGGAACGTTTATCTATTTGCAATTCAAGAATAAATGATTTTGTGAGAAATGTTTTATCACGTTAAAACCATTGCATTTGAGTACGTTTCCCCAAAGAATTGCAAAGCCGATGTTTCTTTGACTTGTGCGATCGAAATGTTTTCGCATGAAAGTAATCCCCATTCTATAATATCGTTTTTTTTGGCCAGTAATTAACATCAGTTCTCTTCAGCACTACAAATAAAGAGAACGTTGCATTCTTTCGTATTTGTAAAACTGTTATTCGCATTGTTTGCATCTCACGGAAGTCCATCCTCTTTTTTTCAACCCCACTAATCATTCATTGTCATCCCCTCTCCTCCCCCTATTCCGTCCCCTCCTACTCTAAGATTTCGAAACTCAAAAGTTGTTTCAATTAAAAGATAGAAAGTTGCCTGTTCCCAGCAATATATCCTTCAAATGCATAGTTGCAAGTCCATAAGCCCTCTTAAATCACACATCTTTCGTGAAACGTTCATTCAACCGCGTTGTTTCATCTTCAGGCCGAAAGGAAGTGAAGTAAAAGTGATACATACACGAAGCGAGCGTCTTTCCTTAATATTTCCTTCCACGATTTATTGCCGTTAATATTTCTCGAGAAGTGCCACAATGGTCGAATATGTTCGAACCTTTTGAGAAGGTAAAAGAATGTGTTGTGTAGGATCGGCATCTTAAATTATCATCACAATGCTGCAGCAATCAACTTTCTTCGATAAAATCTCCTCTCTTCATTCCATTCCACTTTATCGTATTTTCCAGTCGTTAACAATAAAATATTCTATAACCAAGCTAGTTTTATTTCAAATCCGCTTGAATTAGTCTGCTACGAAATTTTGCTTGACGGTTATAGAGTCAGTCGCTTTCGTAACGAAACTGCTGATTAGACATTCTTTCATTGTTTGCTGATGCCTGGACAGGCAGGTGGACCGGAGGGATAGAATACAAATAAACACGCATATCGTGCCGGTAATGCGTTTTGTCATTTGTTGTCGTTGTTCATGTCAAATGATGAAATCTTATCGACCTGCATATTGATTTTGAAAAGTTGTATCCAGTGGGCACGTGCTGTTTGCAAGTCATCCAGTTCAAGCATCTCATCGCACTCTTGCATTCCAATGATCGTCTTATCAAACGAGCAACCGATTACCTCGTTAAGTTTTGTTGGTGCGCCCTTTTTATCGTTCATATAATGCTGTAAAAGTTTATCTTTTAGTAATATCAAATATTTTATTTATCGGCATGCTCACAATGTGAGGGTAGCGAGGGGGAGGGGAAGCGAATGTCTAAATTTAAAAAAGATCCGTGGCTTGTCTCTACTCTCTCCTCCTCCCCTCTCCACCCATATACTGTTTTTTAGGCCGCTTTGCTTCTTTTTCAGTTTGTGAACAGAATCATGGCGCAATCCATCAAGAGTACACGTAAGATATTTCTGAACTGTTCATTGAACATGGATTGATGAAACCGAAGCATCACAAAGCTATCGAACAGTCATGGCTTCTGTACTTAACATTTGCATTGTGAGTGACGACATATAGATTCTTGTGCGGAATCCAACGAAAGGGGGACAGGAGGGGAACGGCAGGGACTGCTGCGGTCATGGTCACTGTTGTTTAGTTAAGTTACTTTTTTTGCTCAATACCTGCGGTTCATCAGCCACTAAGTTGTGGAGTCTGTTTCGTTGTATAGATGTCTCATCATTTCCTCTTGAGCTGGACTTCATTCAACGTGTCTGGAGCGGGAAGGTATTCTACAGTAAAAGAATCTCGAGAAGGTAGCTTTTGGGCGTAACCAAGAGCACTATCGTCGCAGTTGTTGTTCAATCTCTATGAATGAATAAGTGACGAAGCATGTCTTAACTGAATTCGGTTGCGAATCGGCCTTGTGACAGTGAAAGGTGACTATTAATTATGAGACGATACAATACTTCAATAAGGTGCAATCTAATAAATGCTAATGAATAGTACTTGATTTAGTTCGATACCTTTCCGGAGTCTTTCATGATTGATTCGGCATTGCTCATCACAACCTCCATCGTTCTCTGTGCCAGCTGCAATATCGCTTTTCGTTCGTAAAGTTATCCTATTCTTTACTTATTCCTCTTTGAATTTATTACCTTCGAGTATGGTACAATCGTAGGTGAATTCGTAGGAACCACAGATTGGCAATAATTTATAGGGGAATATCGGGTGAAGATCATAGAATTCGAGGCTATAGGCTCTAACTGATGTTTATTTTGCTATTGTTCTGTTTTATTTCACTTAATTAAAGTGAAGTATTAGAAGGGAATTTGAGTGAATCGTCTGAAGTGAAGTTTTGTTAGCAGTTAAAATTGACCATCTATTTGCCTCTGGATTATGAAAATATTCACGCATTTTTTGAATTGTCATCTCTCTAATTGCATCTTACAATCACCTATGCAATATTCTTAAACTCCGTGCAAATTTCTCTTGATTCGTTGCATTTATATATCTGAATACACAAATGTGATTAGGCAAAAGTGGCGTAAGTTTACTCGATTCCTCTCAGCTTATTATCTGCTTATCGTTTTACCGCTATAAAATTTTCATCTCGTTTATGAAATTAGCGATTCGTTTTACGGATCATCACCGTTTATCATAAATAGCGAAGGTAAATCAGATCAAACCTCTTGAATGCTTCGGTCCATGACGATCACTAAAGCGTATGAGGTGTTAAATGCAAGCAAGGTCGAAGCGAAAACTGATGAAGAATGCAAGTGGAATTAAGATGAAGCACACCTGCATAACTCGATAGGTGTTATACATTGGATAGGGCGGCACTCGGATACAAGTGAGGGCAGCCGGACGTGCGCAAATGAGTGTAGCTGTGCAATGCTTGCGTCTCATCACTAATTGCATCGTTGATGTGTTTGTGTTACCGCTAATGCATTCACATAAGAGCAACATCAAATTGATTCTGCATATCCCCTAGTTAAATCTATGCAATGCGTGATCGAAGGGCGATTGGAAACATCTTTTGAACATACTTCACTGTTTTATCTGACGTGGGCAAGAAAGACTTATTAAACGAGCCCAAAATTGGTAAGTTTTGTTGGAGGGGAGGGGGAGGAATATCTACCCACATTGGAGGATATAATCGTTCGCTCAGGCGTTTTCTTTGACGGTTCTTCCAATTCTATTGTTTTTCGCAGCTGTGAATATGAATTAATTTTAGCATGAACTGAGCGAAGTTTAGGTTGATAGACAAAACCTCTTTGTTACGCAGTTTGTTGATTGTGAGACAATTGCGCTCATCCCATGCTACTCCCACCTTTTTTTTACTTTGCTTATGTGCTAAAATTATTCAGCTGCAAAAAGAGACCATCTGGGCCTCAAGGATAGTCAATGAGCTGCTTAAACTTTCGATAACTAAAGTTGGAGCCTAAGAATCGCACTTTCAGTGTCGGTGCTTCAGCGAAGCAACTACTTAGAAATGGTTGTAATAACTGAAGAGGTGCATTTTCTTGAAGGCTTTCTTCATCGCTATTCATTCATACTGCCTCAGTCATTTCAAATAAAATGCATTCTTCAGCTTCATAGCCATATATTCCACCCTCATATCTTCTGTCCTCACATTCTTAATGCATTTCATTTTGTTGCCGATTTGCATTATCAGAAGACCTTACTTCAGTCCGCCGCCAAGGTTCATCTGTTGTTTCCGACCATAGAGGTATCGAAAGTGACGTTTTCACAAATCCATTTGATTTTTAACCGTTGATAGCAAAGTCGAAATATTGTACCCTCCACCCCCCCCCCAGCCTTCCTGCTCAGTGCTCGGATTACTAACAGATTTCATCATTAGGGGTTTTATGACGTGAAAACATAAGAGTTGAGTTCACTGTTGGTGTGGGCACAACTTCGTAATGTTCGACAAGAATTGAAGAAAACTTGTATTATCTCACCAAAAGTCTGCCTCCCTATGAATAGCCATTGCGCATTCTTTATCGGTTTTGCCGAGGCCATGATATATTTTAATTGTTCGCTTGAAGCGAGCATCCACGGATTTTGAATTTATCCTCGTATGAGAGTCTTTTTATGGCTCAACGAATTGATGGCTGTGGTCAACGCTGAAATGTCGCTACCGTTATGGTAGATTTCTGTTCATGCTACAGGCACACTAAGGATTGAAGCGGATTTCATAGCGGAATCTGATGAATTGTTGAATAAAGGGTGGTTGGATATCGGACCTGTTGGTGAAATTTAACAGTAGATTGAGCAGAGTACACAAAGTTCTTTCGTCTTGGTAAACTATCCTCCATAATTTTCTTGCCATTCACTTTCGATTTGCTGTGTTATCCATTGGAGTTGTTCAAATAAGCAATAAGTCTAGCCAGGCAATCCTCTGATTGGACAAGAATTGCATCGTATGGCATATTGAGATAAACAGTTGAAGGGACTCTATTAAATCCATCTAGCACATATCCCCATTCATCTAGGATGTTCACTCTAAACGACGTTAGGCGGGTTTGAAAAACGAAGAATAGGAGGGCATGCAACGATTTAGAGTGCTGAAGACGGAACGCATGAAACACACACATCAAGAGGCTCGAAGACAAACACAAGCATTTAACGACAAACACAACGAACACAAAATGAGTGTCACAAGCAAACACAGCGGCATGTGCATATCCGCCCTTCAGCGTTCCTATCCCATTCCTTTCTTTCGTTTGCTTACAGCGCTCCTATCTGAAAAGTCAAGCGAGATGTAACCGTGATCGCGGTCTTTCCTCTTTATTATCTAAGAAGTTTTTTCGACTTTCCTCATTTCAAGGTCCTTTCTCCTTTCCTTCTCTTCCTCCTCCGTCCTTTAATAGCACTTATTTGAAACATCCGATATGAAGATAATAACGGCAATTGCGCTTCATTATTACAGTTTATATTCGTTTTAATATTGCTATGGTACGTGTGAGGGTGATTTGATTTAATGGATTGCAGGTGCAATGCTTCTAGGAAGTTAAGCTAAGTGGCGCATTCGCTGATTTCCATTTCTGATTGATTGACTCTGTCTATAATTGACTATCGAAAGATGGTTCTAATATATTAGTGCCCCGTTTGTTGAGATGAATCGAGAATTCCACTTGTGCTGAGGTTGCTGCTATTCTTCATCGTTATGTGTTTTGGATCTCGACGGTGTTGAAATAACAATTCTTTCAAATTTATAAATTCTTGACGTTGCTGGCAGAATAGGTTCGTTTACTCTTTCTGGAGTTTTCACTTTGTTGCGGAACTGCAACAATAGGTAGCACCGGGCAAGTATATATGGAGCCTCATTGTTTCGTCATATACAAACGTGTATCTATCAGTTCTATGTGCGGAATCGGAGACTGCAATGAACACATCCCTACCGTGTTCACTTTGCAAAATATCCAGCGTTGACATTCGATGCTCCCTCGAGCTTTCTTAAGGGATGAATTGACCAACTAATGGGTGCAGTCAAAAATTTGAGAATTAACAGTATATATCAAACTCGGCATCTCAGCAATTGAAAACACTCACTAGTAAAGTTTGCTAATGATCTAAGCGTCTTTAAAACTTTCGATTTCATCTCGACGATCGAAATATAATCACCATAGAACCTGGGATGTTTGAGTATTTGTTTCAATGCAGCAGAATCTTAGCTGTATATATACGTATATATATATATATATTAATTGAGTTCTCATGGATATATTCGATTCCCATATCGTAAGTGTTTTTGCAATTTGCAAGGAAATGTTTTGATATTCAGCTGACTTTTGTCACAGTGTGAATAATCTTTCTTGAACGCAGTCGCAAAAAAATTTCCGATCGGTAGAGAGATGGTTGGTTGTTGCGATTCAGCATTCCATTCCATTTTGCACTTTTTACTGCCTTCATAGCTGTGCTTTTATAATTCACATTCTTTCTTCTAATTAAGTTCCCTTCGACACTAACAATGTTTTCATTCAACCAATCATTTTTATTCTAATGCTAAACAATAAAGACGTAAATAATAAGCTTTAATCTATCTAATTACGCATTTTTCTTACTTTCTTCTTCTTTAGAATTTACTGAGAATTTTTATCTATTTCTATCGTATTTTCCCTTTATAAGAATGCATCTTCTTTTCAAATACTAAATGGTATTTCACTATAGCAATCCAAAAGCGAACTAGACATGAACTTAGTTGACAGATAATGCAGCTATAAAAATCGTTCGTTTGTGAATTTATTTTACTTCTATTTCAAGATTACCCCTCAAGTTTTTTTTTGTATACCATTTTATATATGTTTTTATTCAAAGATAGATGAAAGAAACAGAAAATAATTTGAGGAATATCTTTTTGGCTCCATACAAACTAACTGAAACGTTTTCAAAATTTTACCGTAATTGTAATCCCTAAAACGAAATAATTTTGACGTCTTCTATTATATCGAATTATCTCTTCCTTCATAGGCAGCTCGTTTCTGTTTCCTTCGCGGGAATTGAAATTGGCTAATCAGAAGCTACTTTATTTTCTAAGGATTTACCTAAAACATTGATGTCATTCATTGAAAATTTTGTGGTTGATGGCGTAGAGAAAATCGTTGAGAAATGTAAAACTTTCAACGCTTTTAATACGAGAATCTTCGTAAAGTATCACGGAAAAGTATGATTCAACGAAAAAAAAAAACTTCCTTCTCATATATTTCAATCAAAAGTGAACTTCACAAATTTTGCCGGAAATTGGAGTTCGTTTGCATATTTGCATTTAGAAACTCATTTTGGATAAAATTAGCAAGCTAATGCTCTTCTTTTTTATTGCTGCCGCCGAACAGTTTCATATTTCTATTATTATTATTTGGAACATTATTCGATGGATGTAAAGAATTTTCCGTTGGAATGGAGAGCTTAAAGCTAAGAAACTCATTTTCCTGAGCTCCTAATATCTATCTCTATTTGCAGCCTCCGGTGATCAAAGCTCACATAGCCTTATGTTCTGACACCACATAAACGTAGTAATGTTAATTTAGATTTCACTGTTACCTGCATTAAGTGTATATATGTTGAAAATTATTGGTATAATAAAAATGTGCATAGGAAAGGAAGCAATAAGAATGGCATCTTCCATCGTTATCTAAGAGATGCTCAAGCAATCGGCGTGCAAACAACACAGAGAATGATGCGACGATGCTCGAATGTTTTTGCCCATTTCACATTGAGCGTCATCTTGTTGGATAATTCTTTTCATTTCTTATTCTCTCAATTTCTTTCATACCTCTTCAACGATACGATCTTTTGAAGAGTCTGTGCCGTCTGCCAGCTTTGAGGTATTTTTTTTTAGCAAACAGGAAAACAGCTGATCTGTGTACGCCAATTGCGCAGACTTCACTAGGTATGTAGATAGATGAAAGCACAACGGTATTCGGAGGAATCGTTCGATTGTTATAAAATCAAATCTTATTACTCATCAACTTTAATTTGTCATTAAAAGATCCTCCTTAGGAGGGAATCTTCTTGTGGGAATTTTATTTCTAGCGATTCCCGCAATATTTCAGTTTTTAGGAACTCCCCTACGAGTTACAATTCTGTAGTGCAATGCAAACAATTGCCTTTGCAAGAATTTTTTTCACATCTGCACTTATCCGCTCTCACTCGTCTAGTAGTTGATTTCCTTTGAAGCAATCGAAATTTGTTGACAAAGAACAATCGTGAACTTTCGTGCAATTTTCTATATAACGCTAGAGTGTGGTTTCTTGGTTGCTATTTACATGAGGCACAGGTTGCAACCAATAAATGCAATTTTTTCCCATTTTTTGCAGCTGTTTCTGGCTCGCATGGTTGGGAGTAGCAATTGTACTTATAGGAACATTGGAAGGAACAGTTTTTCTCGAAATTTTTTGCTAAAACTTCATAGAAAAATTCTGGTTGTACTCGTTTTATTGGCCAGCATTCGATGTATTTTAAAATTTCCTTCTTGGGATTTCTATAAGATTAAAATAATCCATTCAATTTTTTGTTTTCTCATTCGAAAAACCAGAAATTCATTTGTGGAGCTGTTTTAATAGAACTGTCGCATTGTAGTTTTTTTTTTTTTTTGGTGATGACATATGATAACCAGTTATTATATGGAACCTTTGTGGAACTAAAAGAAAGTTGTTTTTTTTGGTGATATGATAACCAGTTTTGTAGTATCAGTGGCCAAGTCAACTGTTAATAACGCTCGATAGTCGAATGTTAGAGGATGCACCGCTAATTTGCGTGCTGCTTTCCAAGCAGTCGCTTGACTGATGATTGTTGAATTCAGCATAGAGGACAGAATATTTTAACAATAGTTAGACATGATCATTCCTTAGCCTCCAATTTCAAACGAAGAGAGGGAAGGGGGCGAGAGAGTGGAACGGAGTGGGGGGGGTGGGGGGGGGGGGGGTAAGGTGAGGAACAATGGCACAATGTATCTTCCACCCTTTGTGCTCACTTCCCATTCACTTCTCAATGCTTTTCTTTGTTGTGCGATGAATTTTCCACAAGTTATGTGTAAAAAAATATGTAAACTTTTATTACCGATCTCTCGTCCACTTTCTTATATGCTACACGAAAATTTACGCTTGAATCTATACTCTGATGGAGGTTTAGATATTTTGCATATTTCTATATTTGAACTTGGCGATGTGATAATATTTACGCATCCATTTAGTTATCAATAAAAAATTTCAAAGTTTATAAATTTTGATCAAAAATGACTCAGTTTCCGGCCAGTTTTTTTATTATAAATTTCTAAAATAAAACTCGAACATTGATTTCGTATGCTTTTTTTTATATTCATATGGTATCAAATTATCTCAGTCAATGAATTATCAATCATTTATCTAATTTGAATTATTGAAAGATAAAAAGAACATAAAGATTATGATAATGTTATAATGAGTGATATTGATAAGAACAGCTCTCATTTCATGATCGGAATGTGCATTACAAAAATACATTCGATGGGAGGAAACATCACGACTGATAAATTTCCCCTTTCTCTTATTTTCTTTTCTCTCATGTTCTCCCTCTCCACTTTCCACACTGTGTCTCGTTTCCTTCTTTCCTTTGTGATTTTTTAATCTCATATATTCGAAAGGGCGAAGAGCCAGTAAGTTGTCGTTTTAGTAACATAAATCAAAGCGGTTGGTCTCTACCTCTTTGCTATTATCAGTGGCGAAGTGAACCTTACTTCCTATGATGTCATAGCGAGAAGACGCCATCCGTGCTAACATAATAGAGATATTGTCTAAGTTTTGCTTCGAATTGATATCACTTTGATCACTCGATTTGCCTGACATCGAGCCTTATAGTCGTTTACTGGATTTAGGTTATCATTCATGATAGCTGCCTGAAAAGTACGTTCTAATGGGAATGTCTAGAGGATGTCCATATCACAGCAGTTCTATTAATGAGGAAGAACATTGTTTTCAGCATGATATATTCAAATTTCTTTGTCCTTTTATGACACTCGTCTTAACATCGATGCGCAAAATCACTAAGTTCACTTACGTGAGCTGCCCGGCTCTTCTTTCGACAAAACAATGCTTTCGGTCTCTTCTCACTTTGAGTCACTTTGAAAATCCGACGGCAATTTTTCCGAATTTTTTCAAGTTATATTCCTTGTTTTTTCTGATGCTTTTTAGATTGATATACGATAAGAACTCGAATTCAATTCTTCAAACATTTGTGCTCATATTTCAGTTCGCCAGAAAGGGAGAGCAATCTTGAAAGGGGAAACGAGTTTGAGCGGAGGCTTATAGGACTCAGCATGCGAGAAGTGAGGAACTGAATTCGAGGGGGACTGAATTTGAGGATTTACGCGAAGGCTTACCTGCTGAAAGGGGACTATTTCCGGTATTTCAGTAGCATCATTTATTATTGTGACTGCTATCCTCATTTCGTATTTCATTATTCTTTTCCCATTTTTTAATTCGCTCTAATTTTTCTCACATTTTTCGCTGTTTAGCATCGCATCGGTCGATGCAAAGATATTGAGCGAATGAAGTCTTTTCGAAGGTCAGTTGTATGGCGTTCAAAAGCGAGTATATGTCACTACCTTACCCAACTCTTGTGATTATATTCACTGTGAAAACAACAGAGATTACAAACGGCGATAATTTCCGATAGAGTGGAAACTGGTTTCGTCATTCAAACAGATTTACCTTCTTGTCGCTGCGCTTTGCGTCTATAGAAAGAGATTTGCAAATTTGAGCGCTTCTGAATTCAATTTTGCAGATGTCAGAATTCGATGCTGCAGGTTTTCAGCGCGAATAAAATATCTATCTTAGTGGTACATTGCTCATGCCAATATTCTTTCCTTTGCACATATGACTGTTTTCATGCAACTTCTAATAACGTTTTTTTTTTCGGATTGCAGCAATTTTATCAACTACTTTTTCATTTTTTAAATAAATTTTTTTAGACTTTATATGGAACCTTCTATAGTTTTTTATGAAGTTCATTGTCATTAAAAGAAAAACAGCAGGAAGCATAGTTAATTTCATGCTCATATTTGCTTGAAATTAATCAATCAATAGTTTTTTTGTGCATTAGAATGTGCTAATCTGAGGGTGCGCTTACTGCGATTATTCGACATGAATGCCGCATAATTTATGTTATGGCTCAAAATGACAGCTCATCGTTCGCTTGTTGCCCCTTTCGATCGCCTTCTATCTATTTTATGTTCAGCTCTTTCGCTTGCCCTCCGTTTATTTAAACTCAACAAATAACTGTAGAAAAAAAAGCTGGACGATAGTTGATACCGACATACACCTGCGCCCTCCCACCCCATCCTCTCGTCCTCCTCCACTCCCCCTCTCTTCGCTTTTATTTCTTATCAAGCACTCTTTTGGCGCAAATGGCTGACTGTGAAAAAGTGCATATCGAGCAATTTTTCTTGCCGCGCTTAGCCATTTGCTCCTTATTCGATGTTTCAAATACGACTCTAATTAGTGTTGACAGTGATTGCGGATAGTGTTGCAATTGGTGAAAGTCATCACACAGAATGCAGTCAATAAGTGAGAGCATGTTTGCGTAGACTGACAACCTTCTCACTTGGCGCTAATCCTTCTAAACTTGAAGCCTTTTCACCTGGCGTTAATCCTTCCAAATTCGCAGTGTTATTCTCTTTCGATTGCCAACTTTCTGTAAAGATCTTGTCGCAGCCAAATATTTGTTGGCATGAAGTATGAATAGCGCTCTAGTTTGAGTAGAGATCTCTATTCTGATGTGATTCTGTTGCAGCAGCGTTTTTTTTTTCTATTCCATTAATGTGCTTCGATGATATTTCAGTCAGTGGTTTTGATAGAGTGCGTGTATAGCAGCAGTATTGTTTTGATTTCAGATGCTTTAT
Source organism: Baylisascaris procyonis (assembly GCA_037389465.1). Lineage (NCBI taxonomy): Eukaryota > Metazoa > Nematoda > Chromadorea > Rhabditida > Ascarididae > Baylisascaris > Baylisascaris procyonis. Next base: position 1,093,665 of record JAZARR010000082.1, read on the forward strand.
AGTTTGTTATGTAAATAAACTGGCGTTATGTTTAGAATTTGTATAAATGTATAAGTAAATTTGCATTGAATTTTTTAGTTCATTGATTATTGTGATATACATGAGATTTTTTAAATAATTTTTTCCTCTTGAATGATTTTTCTATTATTTCACTCATTTAGAAATATTGACTGATAATGGAACTATGATTTTTCAATGGGAACTCATTAGAAATAGTGAATGAGCAAATAGACGGACGCCTGCTTGGCGTCTCAATGATTATGCAAATTTTACTGGCCAGTCACTTAGCCGAACGGTCCATTAGATGAAGTCTGATTAAACGTGCAAGTTTGCTTCCAAAAATAAACGAAAGCAACCCGGCTGAGTGAATATCGGCTCAGCGTGCAAATAATTGGCCAACATGTACGCACACGCTGGCACAACTAACATTGCCAAATCGTAGGTATCGATAGGTGTTCCTTAAAGTTTCAGCAGAGTGGAGAGTGCTGTCTGAAAACGGATCGGTCAAAAATAGCTGAAAAAAGAGTAAAATGGCGAACACTTTCATTGTAATAAATCTATTTTTTTTCTAACAAAATTTGTGAATAGTTGAAATGTGCATTAATATGAAAGTTCCTTCATTCCCGCATTCGTTCATCCATTTTTCATTTGCGATGCTCTATTAATATTCGCATTTAAAAGTTTCACTATTTTTTTGCGAAACTATGTACTTTATGAAATGATCAACTGCACTCTCGATTTCACTCAAGGTTATTTGCTCTCTTTCAATTCTTTTATTTTTTCTCATATTTTCACTGCTTCTTGCATTTTATTTCTCTCTCCTCTTCTTCGTCTTCTCCTCTCCTCCGACACCTCTCAACATTCATATATCCTTATATTTTTAAAGCATTCCCGACCTATTTGCAACGCAAAATTGAAAAGAAATTTGAGCGCAATTCAAGGAATGAATCATTTTTTCGTTGTTGGATGATGACCGTAACATAATGTGCAGATGATCTTTAAACATCGTAAAAAAATCGTTTCATTATGGGATAATTGTTTGGCGATGTATTTCATTGGCAGCATCTTCGTTTATGGTTCATCGTTGAATGCTTATCGCTTCAATTTCAAGTGGGACAACCTCGTTTGTGATTTATAATATTAAAAAAGATCAAATATACGTTACGAATATAAACGTTGCGAAAGCACTTGGGCATTTGCTAATTTATCCTGAAACGTGCAAAAGAAATATGCAAGGTCATTTCCGTTAGCGGTTTTGCACCACGATAGCTTCTTCCGAAGCGCCTATCATACATCCCTTGTCAAGATGATCATACCTTCGCATCCAGCATCCATCGTTTGGACGCTAGCTATGTGTATAGTGTACTATGAAAAAGACAATTTGTACCTTTATCGTAACATTTTTAAGAGCTCGCAGTTTGAACATAAACGGAATAGAATATTATATGCGTGATATGGATCCCAGTAGTTTATAGTTTGGACTCAGTGTGTAAAATTTTTGTGGATACGGTTGTATATGCAACAAAATACAACCAATGTCTAATGTATGCGTCATTGACGTTGTTGTGTTTGCAATGTTTGTAAGATCGGACAACGAAGGGAAAGGACCGTAAATAGTTGCTTGAAAAATCCTCGAGGAAACTCGGTCAATAGTGATCAGGAAGGGCAGAGGGGAGGGGAGGGTTGGAAGAGGTTCTATAATTCGAAGAACGCTGCATTCCATCGCTTGGGGATTGAAAATTGGCGCTTATAGAGGGATCGAAGAGAGATGAAATTTAAATGCTACATGGCCGAAGGCCCGCTGATAGATTTTGAAATATCATCATGACCTTGCAATAACTTGGACTGCGATTATTTAAGTTCAATTTATTGTAGTGCACACGAGCATATATCGAGTCAAGTCCTTAATTTTTGATCGTGAAAAAAGCTGCGAAATTCCGTAATCAATAAGAAATTCCGTAATCAGTAAGTGGGACTAGGCTGTATTAGCAACAAGTGTTATCGGCAAGAAGTTCCTCGATTGGGGATGTGAAGTATGGAATTATGGAATCTAGGTAATGGTCATCCACCTGTGGAGGCTTGGAAGGCATCGAAACACTGCCATCAAAGAAAAGCGGGTCAGTCGAGTGCATCCTTAGAGAGTTCATCATCTCTTCTGTGGTGAAGAGTTCGTCATTAGTAGTAACGACCCTTGTATTTCATTTTCGAAAAGAACTTCCATTATCTACAAATTGCAGATAATTTAATCTCATTTGATATGGTTGGCAAGGAACACATCACATTGTATTCGGCTTAATCGAAAGTCGAAATTCTTACTATTATTACGCAAAGCACGACGAAGCAATCTTCGGTCAGTGTGTTACCGATATTCAGCAAGATTTTATTTGTACGCTTTTGCTGGGCGCCATGTCCGCGTTTAGTTTCGAGAGGACCAGGCCGTCCACTTTCGTTTAGTCTTAGTTTAAATAAGTCGATGACGCTATGGGTGCAACTTGCCCGGATAGGATCGCGGCGCAACTATGTACCGTCCCGCATTGTTATGCGGAAATTATTTGCAGTGAGACATGGTGATTTTAAAATCAGATATCTTTTTCAAGGTCTATCTCAAAGTTTGAAATCACCTTAGTTGTCTTTTTTAGTGATTTCTGAAAGAACAGCTAATTGCAACGGTTGCTTCACCGAAATGAGTTGATTCAGAGTTGATATGCTTGATATCGTCTAGCACTGCGCTCCCTTTAGTTTATGTGAAAGTCTATAGTGCTCGTAAGTGCCATCATTAACTTACAACAAACGAGTGTTTGCTTTTATGCATAAATAGATGTTGATTCGGTATTCGGCCACTTCCATCGCGGGTTTTGCACTTCTACAATCTCGGCCAATGGGATTTGATGAAGGATGCTACATGCTGCTCTGTATTGTATTTCTTGGCATCGTATAAGATGGTGTTGTACCCCTCGGACGACTTTTTCGGATGCAAAAATTGTGGCGGAAATAGCGTGGCGTGGTTTATCGGTGTGTCCTTTATTTATTTATGTACTTGTTATGTAGGACTGACTTGTTTGTGTTGTGGATTTTGAGTTAGTTCCGCATTTTGCTAATGAGTGCAGAGATTGTGTAACCTTTGTGTTCATAGCTAACATCTGCAGTGAACGATGTCGGAAGCTTCTGCATAAACAAGTAACGGTAGATAATTACCTCTAAAGCGAGAATTGCGTTCTGCCACTGTCTTACCTCATAGTTTTCAATCATCCTGCAGATTCATTGCATACCGATGCTATCAGGGAGCTGTGAATTAAATCCAAAAGTGTTCCAGTATTCAGGTTTGACTATCATCAAGGCGTTCACTTATGTGGTTATTTAGCGATGAGTTTGTACTGTTATAGGCAGACAAGTATATTTAATATTTTAGTGGGTGGAAGGCCTATTTTTGATAATGCTTTAAGTGAATAAGCATGCCATTTAACAATGCTGTAAGCAAACGAATGTACCATCCGATACTGTTGTAGATAAAGCGTTGTAATATTTCCCCACTGATCAGTATAGACATTTATTCAGTATACCGTTTGCTTATTAGTTCGTTATTTATTACTTCACTTATTTCTTTTCTGCATATTGTATAGTTTTCGATGTTAACAATGAGTCCCTTATGACATTGGCATATACAGAAGCAGCAGGTTCTTCATATCACGGGATTGACTTCTTGTCTTTGTATTCCTTTCGGTGAGAAATATGCGGGCTGTTGTGTTTGTTTACCAGTAGTCTTTCTTAACTGCATTAGTAAAACATCACAAGTTCCTTGGCACTTTGCATCTTCGAAATAGTTCTTCTGTTGCTCGTTATTTTCCTCTACTATATGAGGTAATGTTGTAGGGTTGCCCTTATTGGGGTCAGGCACATCGACCTTCTGTGGTAGGAGTCTTTCGTTCTAGCCTTTCCGAGAATGTCCTTATAATTTGACGCCAATTCTGCTCCCTGAGTGCACTCGACTTGACGAGTATCACTACTCCTTGAAACCCCACGCACCTTCTAATGTGCCGAATCTCTACGATGTTAAAATTGAATCAGAACCTGCTGAAGTACGGAGTTCTAGGCTTCTCGATGCCAGCACCATGCCATTCAAGGCAGTTGAGGATGTTCAGCCTGTTGGTGGTCCCTGAAGTCCCCTAATAAACTATGCTTGTGGGCGCCTTCAAGTCGCGTCGTCCTAGGTCTGATCTTACTTCATTGGACAAGATTCCCTTCATTTGCATGCACAAGTCCGGAGTATAACTGTGCTCTTTTATATCACTAGTAAGGTCGTATTGCTTAATTAATATGCAGACTTCAAAATGCTTAAATTATCCCTACTCTTTCAAATTTGCTTTTCAAGAAGAGGCATAGCGATTTTCGGGAAATATGAAAAATCGGACCAGTTTTCATTAGAACACTCTTCGTGATCTGAGGAGCAAGGTGAATCACCTCAACTACTCATCACCTCGATCACTTTAAACTACTTCATTCGTCACAGTATGATTCACTCCCACTAAACAGCTCAAGTTGATCTAATATGCCGCCAACGTGCATTTTACGGCATGTTGGTTGCAAAATAGGAATGTCTTCTTAAAAATAAACGTTCGTATGTTGACTGTTGTGCTTGGAGGGCGAAAAGAATAACTGTTGAAACAAGGTTGGGCAATTCTATTGAATGATTTTTTTCGCTTTTCCGAGTTGAAAAACACGTGCGCTAACAAAATTTGTCAGAAAAGCAGTCATAAAATTCAGATTCTTTGAGCGAAGCCCTCGCTTCGCTTGCAGGATCAAAATTTCCCTTTCCAGGGATTTTGTGGAGGATTCGAATTCTTCCTCTTGAATCGCTTGAAGGATCTAATTGAGTTCCAGATTTGGGATTTCCCACTGGCTTTTCCCTGCCTGCAAGTAAAAAAGACGCTGATTTGTTGCGTATTCTATTTAAAAAATGCCTTGTCAGAAGTGACTATAACGTTGGAAAAGGCTCTTCGAGCTGAAATTTTGAATTTTTCAAATATTGCCTTTTTTGGAATAAGCGGTCTTTACAGTATATCTCCGAATTTAAGGCAATTAACGGTTTTGATAGGCGGCACGCTGTCCTTTGGCACTAAAAATCATACCTTTTGAAGTTCGTGACAGTATGTGATATAAGCTAAACGGCACCCAGCTTCCGAAGGTAGCAGTCACTTTGCCTAGAGGATGTGTATGTGGACGTCGCTTACAGACGTCGGTCAACAGAACATGGATGGGGGCGCGCAGAATAATTATTTGCGGTATTTAGTTGTGAATCAGTTGATATAGGTGAAGAGTTTTGCACAGACACACTTTATTTGCTTGAGAATACGAGTCTATTGAGTCTATTCAAGGAGTCTTAAAACTATCGCACATTCTGAAGTGGTTTATGGATGTCGTCATATATCTCTTGTGGCAACTATGAAGGGAGTTTCAGCCGTCGCGATTCGTGTTACTAACCCGCAGTTTTATGCGTTTGTGATTCCACTCAACAATTTTAGCGTTCAAGCAGCGGACAGCTCCCCACGCTTTGTGCCCGGAGCATTGTGTAAATAGCCTTTGGTATGGTCTTATTCCTCTTAACTGTGCATCAACTATGGACGATATAAAGAGTCTTCAGGTAATTGTTTATCGCTAACATTGAAATTTGTTGATTGCATGTTTACAAACTCAAATACATCTTTCCTTTAACATTTTCTTCATTCATTCTCATCTCGATTCATACCAAAACTAAAACATATGGCGACTGTCATACAATACAACTCGAAAGGATAAAGGACTATAATGTTAGTATCGGATGTGGAATGCACACGGCATGATATCGTATGTATACGACCGTTCGTTTTCTTTCATTTCTTAAGGGAAAAGGTATATCAGCCTGAGAATATCGACTGATATAGGCAAGCTAGAGGCTAATCGGGGCTACTACTTTTGCAATTCGACAAACTTATTAGGGAAATACCGTCTTCACCATACATACATCATTATTGTGCCTGATTTATGTGCAATATATGCCGTACTTCCTTGAATCATATACATATAGCATTCGCCTTGTGCTTGTTGGTTTTGTTGGCAAGTCTTTCATCCAGAAAATTATCCCAAACAACAACACTTTGATGCGGCTTCAGTGACAGTGATATCTGCAGGAGTAAAATTTAAGTGATCGCTATATTAGGCGATATCCTTTTGCTTGCAACTATCCCCCCTTATTGACTTGCATCAGCATCTTCTTAATACAAAATTCGCTACAAGCTTCTAAGCATGCAATGAATTCAGGAACGTTATCTTCCAAATAATTACTCAAGGCATTTCTGGGAAAGCTGCATAGAGCGTTTGGTGAATTAATTTTCGTGTAACTGGAAACAAGGCCGATTCATAAATCCTCGGATATTTATGACAATTACACAATCCGAGAACTGCTCAAAGATCTTCAAACTGTAAGCATCACGAACGGCCACTTTTCGCCATTCACACCAACTTGTCTTCAAGAGCACGCAGCTAAAGAAGTGCCATGTCGCTTGAGCGGACGGCCAACAGGCATGAAAGAAGGTGACATTTTGCTGCCAATTTCTGTAAGGTTCACGAGAAGACCGCTTCTGACGCCAAGCCGTGACCGGGAGCGAGGAGCCACTTCTTCGAAATCCTCCAGCAAACCAACGGCAGCAGCCAGCAGCCTCATCTGCTGTTATAACCGTTGTTTTGAAGAGACAGGTTTAAACATAAGGTTATACTGTTCACCTAGCGGAATTTTGAGGGAAGTGGAGTGAAAGCTGTTCCCGATAACGACCCGTGGATAGCTAGCTACCTCTACACTCAGCATCTTTGTCAGTATTTGAAGTTTTGAATATTTTTCTCAGCATTAATCAGTTGAAAGGGGCCATGGGTGACATACCAGCGTACGCTTCCAGAGTGCATCAGGCCAGGTAAGCGAAGAAGGAAAGTGTCGAATTTATGCTCCCTGTCAGCCTATGAGCCTGGCTTTTCATCAGATTTTCAACTTTTTCTGCCACTATCTCACTGCTTGCAATGATGGTGCTCCAACTCAGAAAAGGAACTCGAGAGCGGTCCCGTTGAAAGCGAGCGAATGGCATCGCTATCGAATCTCGCAGTTGACAGAAAGCTGCATCAAAATGATAGCTAGCGATGACCTTTGCTTCTTGGATGAAGATTTGCTTGTTTTGTATAAATTGGGTTAATAGGCGTTTGGTAACCGGGGACTTTTGAATCGTCCTTTTATTGAATAAGGGATTTATATTCGCAATAAAATTCCATAATCAGGCGAGTATTGCTAGCAAAAATACTTCAAATTTTTGTGCTTCGATAGGACGGTCCCAAGTTTTTGCGTTTGCGATGTCGTATTTCCGTGTTGAATGTTTGCACGTGATGGTCGTCGTATATTCGATAGGCGCATAGGTTAAGCAAACAAAGCGTACCTCTCGGTTTGGTTTCACATGTCAACTCGTTTCACATCATAACCCACCGACCATCCACCACTTGTCCCCACATAGAGCTTCACCTGCATTCGGTACCACACTTCAACAAATCTATTACCATTTATGTACTTACGCAAAGCGTTACAACTGTTTATCAAGAGAGCTTAATAGGCAATGCTGGTATGCTCAAATGAAGCAAAATAAGAAGTAAATGAAGGTAGCAGGCTGACCTTAACTTACTAAAACATTGCTCGCGCTGCGATAGATCGACTAAGTTTTTTACGGTCATAATCGAGATAGAATTTCTGCACTCAAAATAGCAGTGTACGTGTCTTGCAATGAGCTATTTTGAATGCGAAAATGGGAACACTGCCAAAAATGTCAGAAATCGATTGCCATGCAGGTGATACTTTCTAAGCTTTTTCCACGTAATTTTTTATTGAATGATAAAACAGGCGTATATCAGACACAACATTTATGTTTGCTTCAAAATGTTTATCTATGGATGAGAAGGGTACCTATAGACAAAAGTATGCGCAACAAAGGCTGCGCGTTCGTGTGGACGCAGCTGATTTTGTTGATTATCAGCATGACACCATGCCGAAATGGTTCCAACTGCCACAGCACAAGTGTTTTCGTTGATTTCACCGCATGTCTAGCAAATGGCCAGCCTCCAATAGGTTTGAATAAATTTTATGGGAGCATTTTTAACTAAAATTTGGGAACTGAATAATGTATTTCTAAATTTTCCAACTTGAATATTCGTCATTGCTATTGTACCTTTTTTCGGATCACATGAATCACTCTGAAAATTTCAACGTTTGTTGAACTCCATTCTACAAAGGTGGTAGGCGACTCCTCGTTTTTTCATTTTCAGTACTCTCCGGTTGAGTAAACGCTACGTTCCTCTGGAATCTATCCTAATCGTTATCAAAGTCCGACTATTTTGACCTCACCGAAGAGTTTGAACTCTTCATCAAGCAGAACAAAACTGTGGATAGTGCTGTGGTGTAGCTCGATAATTATAATCCACTTAGCGTATTTTCAGAAAGCGCTGAAGGAGAAAACGTCAGAATGCGACTCATTGAAGAAGAAAGTGGAGAAATTCGAACGCGACAAGTAAGCAATCTTTTTTATATTTTTCAATAATTACTGGTAAACTACTCTTTCTTATTTTTATTATCTACTAGTTAATTTAGTCTTTTATATTCACATTGCTTAACTTCCACATATTCACTATTATTGCATAGTTTAAGGGATAATAATTGTTGTTGCCATTATGTCATCTGACCATAATATTTGAAGTAAAACTATTGGGTTTAAAAATTGAGGGAGTTGATTTTATTGGGGAAGAGGTTTTTCTCAAAAATTTAGCAAGATATTTTCGCCTCATTTTCTTTTTTAGCTCTTCTCAAAAATTCCTCACAAACTTTGTTAAGATAAAACATCGTTATATAACTTATATATGTAGTTGTATTTGAAATCGCCTAGCATTCATTTTTCAGTGGGTATTCATTTATATGATTATGACGATTTTAACTAAACTATGTGGAGTGTTAAATATGTCAAAAATGCAATAAGTGATGCAATGATCCTATAAATTATGCTAAACAAGAATTGATTAGGAAGGAAAAATGGGGACGTATATTAAGGGTGCTGGATTTCATTCGAAGTGGCGCAGTGCTTCCGTTTCCTATTGTTGACTAACAATTATAGAATCCGTCGAACTTATGGCTCCAAATGTTGGTTAGAAATGAAATTTGATTGGGCCTTTTAAAATATATAAGTTAGACTAGGGGGATTGTACAATCCAACAGAAACCAATGGCTTCTCTTTACTTCCGCCACCTCTGCACGTCTGTCTCCTTCGTTTTCTCTCAGAAGTCTTTTTGAATGTCATCTTTGCTTGCACGATATAAGTCGTTGCTCATATGATCGTCTTGTACCGATTCAGATGCTTTTAATGGAAACTAAATGATAAACTTTCGCTGTAGGCTCGAACTTTTTCAGCTGTCTCTGAATTATTGCACGGGATCAGCGAAGATTCATTTGGAAAGGCTCAGAATTCAGTATTCTAATATAAATTTTCTGTTTTTACCGATTGTATTGGTAATATAGTAGTGAACTATTGAGGGTTGGCATTAATAGAAGATTTCTATTCACAGGTTGGCATAATAGGCAGGTATAGAAGTTATTGCCGTATTTGCTTCGTCTTAAAATTAGAAGTTCTACAGATGAAGTGAGCTTAATTGAATACGCAAGTGATGAGCTTTAAATTAACCATATGCAAGCGAACGAGAAATTATTTCAACACAGATTGTTTGCAAGTTCGACTTTTTTAGTTTTAACATATGTCGGAGATATTACTGAAATTGACTGAAATTATCGTCAAATTCTCTCAACATTCTTGTGAAAACTACTGGTCCCTTTTCCATTGACATAATATCTTAGTTGCAGAAATTTTCATTTCAAAAAATTGCTACAAACTTTTCAGTAATGTTTTTCTTTGGAAAATTATTGAAAAATGTTTACTATAGTCACTAAGTATATGTGAGGTGGAAAACGATGGAATTAGATGTAGGAGATGCATTTGAGCACCCAATAATTGATTAAATAATTTGCCGTAATTGCTCTTCCAACAACACTTTTCTGTGGGCAAACTTTGCAAATTTTTCATCTTCAAGTTACATTGTTACCCTCTATTCGTGTCTTTATTTCTTTTAGTTTCATATGGAGAACCAGTAAAATAAGTGCTGCAAAATTCAGTCGTCGCTATACTCTTGATCATAGGCTGGCATTCTATGTTAATATTTAAGCGGATCCAGAGAAGAATTGCGGATATTTAGAGCGTTCAAAATTTGCATCCAGAGGAGAATTTATCAACCATCCTGACAGTTAAAGGGGTTCGGTTATATATAACACATGAATACATTATTGCGCATGTTTTATCATTTTTGGCATTTCAAACGACTCGTATGGCTAGAATTTTGTAGCGCTGATCGTGCTCACTATTCTATCACGTTTTTCATTTATTTACACCGCCTAAGATTGTCTCAGTTGACGCAAATATTCTCTCATAAATGTCCTGTAGTAAAATGCTCTGGTAGGGTAAACATTCGGTGACTTACGTTTTATACAGATGGTCCTATGTTGAATTCGTTTCCTTGATTTTATTATTATTAATTTACCTCATCGTTTTATGCACTCCAGGAAAAACAGTGATGGTGCTAGCAATGTTTGCAATGTTCGCAGTTGTCATTATATTGTGCATCCCTTCTCTAAAAGCGATCATTAATTAATCACCTTTCCGTACCTTGTGCTAACCTGACTCCACCTTATCGTTATGGTGCAAGTCAATTGTTCTTCCAACCCTTGTATGTTGTTTTCGTCGTTTGCATTGGCGTCAAAAGACTTGCGAAGTGCTGTTATTGGGATTATCTCTTTGCGCGAGTGCCACTCATACTGATAATCCAAGCCATCATTGCGATCTTTCCATTAGGCATCTTTAAAAGCTTTGCGAATACATATGACACGGATGGTCTGTGTGCACAGACTGCGGCAAAATTATTTGCTGAGTATAGCAGCAATATCTTTTATAAGTTGCTAATAGCAGCAGTACTCTGCATAAATCGCTATGGTTATGACGTCATGCTTTATCAGTCTCTGTGCAACGGTGCCTGCGTTTTTCGAGTTGTCTAATTCAATTAGGGCTTCAAATATGCTCAGAATTTCTCGTCTTTGGTTTTATCTGAACCTACCACCTTCTCGGTTAACAAAGCGCGCCATTGCATGAAGAAATGAAACAAATTACTAGGTGGCGTATCGTTGATTAGGCAGTACGTTATAAAGATACTGTGATAGATAAGAGATTCGGATGAATATGGGCTGCCTGCGACGGTAAATATCTCTCTGCAGAAATTATGGGATTTGGTAAATTGAGACATAATATTTTGTTGCATGCGTAGCAGCCCCAATGCTGGCTCATGCTTTCGTTGCTTTATGTTATGCTTAATGGTGAAGCGAGTGGACAGTCCCTTGTTTTGGGTGCTTCGTTGTATTCGACGATCGGTGCAAGAATCGGTTGCGGTGAGCGGAGATGCGCTAATGTCCCATAAAGGTCTTCAATCGATGAGCCGTGACTGTGCGATGGGGCCTTCGATGGCATTTGCGTGTTTGCTTATGCTTAACCCCCATCGGACAAATCTTTACATCTTGTCCCCATTGTGTCTCTTCCTCTCAAAAATACACAGAATCTCTGTGTCTATCGTTGCTAGCAATTAGTTTACGCAATCTTTTGTCGGCATATTTCCTTTTTTGAATGCGACGGCGGCCACTTGTCCCAGTTATTGAAGACTTTCCCGGAAGTATCCTCTGCCTTTTAATGAACCATTGATCTCATCTCTAGGTTACCACTTAGCTAATCCATCGGAAGTTGATCTTATGAGTCCGCCCAATTACAGCATCTACATTAATACTACTCCTTCAGCTACCAATCAAGTCAAGATACACTTCTGTGCATCAGAGAAGTGGATAGACGCACTTAACCGGCTGGCACGGCGTGCATTTTTTTTTTTTGCGAACATGAACCAACCTTGAAAAATAATAAACACCTGAAAACGAAATGATTATATGGAGCTCTTATTGAAGTATATTAGCCTACAATGTAACTCGGTGTGTCACTTCAGTTTTTTTTTACAATTTTGATGCATTGATCAGTTAGTTGTCTTTTGTGCAATCAGAAATTTTTGAATGAGAAAGGTATGTTGCATTTGCTGAGGTAGTAGTGGCCGATTGTTGGTTTGTGGAGGAGATGAGCGAATGGGATGCAGCTTGCTTGCTTCGTCAATATTAAACAGTTTGCATTCGCATCTCAAACAAATATATACACATAACACAAACAATTGTGCGCCACCACAAATATTAACGATCCGGGTGGGATGTATTTTGGGCATGGACCCAATCGTGACTCGTCGTATCGCAGCTGCCCGCTCTTTCTCACTCTCGTTGTGCTCCACATATCATTACATAATCGGCTACTTCTTATTTCATTCTGTTCTCAGTGTAATTACTCATAGAATCTTTCATGAATTGCAATTGTTGCCCATGCAAATGGGATCTACCTTCGATAGAACAATTCTTTTTTCAATTAATTAAACTAGGCAGATTCATCGAAAGCAATTTTCTTTTGCTTAGGAATCTTCCAATTTCATATTGCATACAAATTTTTCAGGCAGCAATGGGAGAATCAGAAGCGTGCTTTAGAATCGAAGCAACCAATGGATGTGCAAATGTTGCAGAGGGAGAAACGCGAACTAACGATGCAGCTAGATCGTGAACAAAATGAGAAGCATGAACTCTTCTTGCAGGTAGTTCCATTTTTATTTATTTTTACACCATAATCATCGATGAAAACTTATGACTACAAGTAGATTTTTTCTGTGGGCAAGCTAGTAGTGCGTTTGCAATATTCTTCCAAGGTTTTCATTTCTTAACGCGTCTTAATGAAACTATGTTCTCAATGTAATAATAATCTTTTATATCTCATTGATTAGTTTTGTTTTGCCGTCATCTTCTTTGATATATTTAACGCCATTGAATGTTCGAAACGTTATGCGTTCATTTCAAAATATTACATCAATTTAGATGAACCAAAATATAATTTTTTGTAATGATTATGTATATTAGAGAGAGTTCTTGCTATCACCAGCAGATAGTGAAAGAAGTTCACATTGGAATTGATGTTGATAGTCCATAGAAAAGGTGATATTTTTCGCAGTGTATATCCTTGCTATTTGCTTGTGCCTGGAGCGATATATTTAAAAATTTCTTTAAAGATAAACACTCTTATTGCCCAAGTGGCTGAAGCTAATCGAGATGCGGCCGAACAACAGAATAGTGCTCTTCTGAAGGCAGAAAATGATTCACTGAAATCGCAGTTGGGAAATATCCAGGTTTGTTTTTAAATCCTTATTTTTGTTGATGCTTTTCTTTGTCATCTTTTTTATATGATTGACCACATTCTGCTGTCGAATTAAAATTTGAGATGATGATTTTCTGGGTGAAGCGTGACAAAATGCTAATATTACAGCATCTTGGATGGAGGGGGATGATAAATGCTTGTTTAATATCTGAGCAATACCTGGTGTAGGATAGTATGATCTCTAACTAAGCTAGCACTGTTGATATACTTCGAGTCGTACGGAACGAGAGTAGCGAACTGACAGGTTTAAAGGACAACATCTGCAATCGCCAGAATCTGCCTATGAGCTCTTGATGCGGAATTTCTTTGCAGAAAATCCAGACTCAGCTTAGTAATGATGTGCATAGCCTACAAGAGGAATTGCGGCGGAAGACGGCTGAGGTAGAGAGCTGCAAAGAGGACGCTAAGCGCCGATTGGACCTCATGGAGAACGAGAAGAACAAACTTCAGGAAAGCATCGAGGGTCTCGAACGTGAACTGCAAATGAAGTCGGCCGCTTTGCAAAGTTTAATGCTCGCCAAGCAGGTGCGCATCTTATCCAGCTAGTCTTCCTCATTCCTCGAATATACTCGTAACCATCACTATTACTGTTGTATGCTGTCGACATCCTAAAGCAGAAAGCATACAAGTAGTATTTGCTTTAGAAAACCCTCACCCAAATGATAAGTAAAAAAATCTCTGACGTTTGTCAGCTCGGCACTTATTCCATTTGCGTTCTCAATGTGCGCTAAAATGCCTAAAACTCATTGATTAAAGAATTTCCTCCCTCTACGAGATTACTGTGGGTAGTTTCAGAACTGAACTCCGTTCCCGGCCATCACATCTTCACAGGTAGTGTAGATATCGTTCACGTGACTCTTATTAGTAGGAAAGGGGCGCAAAAGATCCTGTTCAACCAGATCTTCGATGAGCAAATCACTTTTTGAGAACAATGAGGAAAAATGAGGCTATTGATTCATTAAGCAATAGACCTTTGACATTCTTTAAGTGAGTTATGGGTTGAGTGAAATGGTCGTTGTCAGTCATTTGATAATCGAGGATTGTATAGAGTTGGGAGTGATTTAAGGATAAGAGAAGCGAGGTGGATGCGGTAACAATCGAGCGTTTAACATCAGATAATGAGGAACTCACGAAGCAGCTCACCGACACAGCCAAGCAAGTGGTTGCCGAAAGTGAACAGAAGAGCTTGCTCAACAAGGTCAATTCCATATTTCTTATTGCCCATTATAGGCCACTTTTGAGCATACAGAATTGTTTTCTGTTGTCTGTATTTAAATTTGCTCCGTTTAACGCATTCCATGAAACGGTTTTTGGCTAAATTTGCATATCACTTACTGTAACCTCGTGGTTGTTTATGAATTTCCTGGCATTACATTCCTAATAATATCATGAGAGGGCTGGAATGATTTAATGTTGATTCTAACCAAGTCATTTGTTCGACTTACCTTCATAAATCTTTTGCTGTTCAAAATAGTGTTCATCCTTTTCAGTATCAATAACAAAAGCTGTTCTTTCAGTAATGCTGTTGTTTAATTTTTTGTGAAATATTTCAATGATTGTTAACGAAAGTAAAAATTTTAAGCAAATCGAAGAGCTTCGTGGTGAATTGAGTGCTATGAAAGAGAAAGTGGCGCAGCATGAAACCGAAAAACTCAAGAATCAGAAGGAAGTTAGTGAACTTTCGATCGAGTTTTTGAATTTCAGTGGAAACTTCGATGGCATATACTATATCTAATTTTGAGTATAAAATTGTTATGAATTCTATGAGATGCTTAGATCTTTTAAAACTCTCTGTTATTTTCGTTGAAATTTTCCATCCTATGCTGATCCATACAGTTTTTTGGCCACTATTTTTCCCGAACGAATCACATATATATGCGTATATATCCAGTTATTCTTCAACCTTTATATATATATATATATATATATATATATATATATATATATATATATATATGCATATGCATATAACATGCACATATAGTTCCCTGTGTTCCAGCTTGAAAAGAAGACCGCCGAGGCTGTGGAATATCGGCAACGTGTTGAGCTGTTGCAATCGTCTAGTGGAGATCGTGAAAAACAAATCACTACATTGGAAAGGAAACTCAGTGAGCGACAAAGTGCCCATGTAGGCAATTTTAATGCCCACCTGATGCATTCATCTGCTTTCCACATAACTGCATTAATAGTCCTTATCTCTTTCGTGTGAAAGTTTTTGGGAGGTCACACTAGCCACTTCGTTCTTCCGCACAGTGTGTATAGTAACAGTTGCTTTCGCATGAAACTGTCAGAGAAAATTATTGAGCATCTGAAATTTTGAATTTTTTAAAAATTTCGAAGAACCCATCCATGAACTCAATCTTTCTCCCATTACATCTAAAAATTTCCTCATTCCAAATTAGGCTTGTCGTCTCATCTCTTATCGATTGCAAATTCTTCTGTCCCCTTGTCTTCAAATACAAATGGGACTAGCAGATGGTCAGAGCCGTCAAATATGTGAAGAATTTAAGAATTTCCTATTTGTTCAGGATGGTGCTTCATCATCCCCGAATGCAAAGTGCATTCCATTTGCCTTGACTCTCAATGCCAAAAGATTTCTTTGATTCGTTTTACCACTACTTTTGTCTGAACCTACAAATGTGTAATTCTGCAGTCGGTAGTAAAAACGTGTTCTTTCATTGTTTCTATAAGAAAACACAATTGATTAAACCTGAAATTGCCCTAGTATATCATAGACGAAACTCTTCTTCATTCGGCGTAATGTATCAGCTACTTTTACCAGGAACCAGAAGTGATGAAATATATGGATTATTCCACTTACATCTCTTACCTGATCCGATTGCTGGGAAGAATGCCTTCCAGAAAAAAAAAAATTCGTTTTTAGTCGGACATTTGTGAATTACATTCAGTTTTGTTCTGTGGCCTGAAAGTTGGAACAGGATGTGATTATATTCTATGCATTACACTACTAAAGTTCCGCCCACAAATGCCTAGGCAAAGCACAATATTGCGATAATGCGCTTTACAGCTGTAAATCCACAAAGTCATATAAAATGATGTTTTTACAATTGCAGCTTTTAGCTTTTTTCTAGTAACTTTATAATATAGTCATATTTCCCACATATTGTAAAAATATATTATTTGTTTAGATGCAAATATTTATTCATTTGCGTCATAATATTCCACTTCATATTAGGAATTTGCAGGAAGCGATGATGCTTGAATTAGCCAATTTGAAAGCGATTGTCGACGCAAGTAAGAGTGACAATGAAATAATGAAGTTGCGATTGGAAGAGAGTCAAAGGACTGCGAAAGAGAATGAGGAGAGGTGAACCAACTTTCTCTAAAACCACAATTACTGCAATTCTTTTAAAAAATTCACTCTTATATTAAGTATTCGCTTTTCTTATATGATCATAATGCTTTAATGCTGTTTTAATATATTTTCTTTTGGCGATTTTTTTGCCGCGATGATTGGACCAGAGTAGCCGATTGATAAATGTGACGCTAGCTGAATGCAATGCAACAATTCTTATAAGATTTATTCGCAGATATCCGTAAAAAACATTTACAATCAATAAGCTTATTGATTTTATGTTTATAAGGATTGATATTACTATATGTGGTATTCACATAGGCTCGTTGTGTGATGTAAAGTATGATACGTTTTAAAATTTTAATGGTTATTTCCCTTGAAAAGTGGCCATTTCTGGGAGATGCTGAAATCGATTGCCCTCCTCCCCCTTATGCTATTCTTTCACTCTCGAAACATGGCCATTTACGGTAATATGAATACAGCTAGCAGAAGATCAGCAAAAAATACCAATATTATCTTGTTTGTGAGCGGTTATGAAATGCATAAGCACATTCAAGTGATGAGTCCCTTCGATAAACATTTTTTTCACAATGCCCAATCTTGTTTCCACGTTTTTCTGAAGAAGAAATGTTTGTTGTATCAGAAGGTTTGCAAAATTGAAATGTACTTTAAAAAAGGTATACAATAAGCACATTTCAGGTGCGCAGAAATGCAGACAAATTTGCAAGTGGGGGCGAGTGCTGCACATGGACTAGAGGCGAAGATTGCTGCTAGCGAAGCGAAGTTGCGGGCTGCTGAAGAACGAACTCAAAAGCTTGAACTTGAATTGGAGCAGCATCGAGATGAGGCTAAGGTTTACTGCATTAATTCACTTTTAAACTTTAGCCCATTCTTCTCGATCAAAATCTAGAAGTTTAGAATTTTTGTGATGCTGAAGGAACTTCGGTGTTGCTCAAACACCATTTTTATGAGTGATTTTAACCCCATTTTTCTTGTATAAAATTATGTTAGAGTACTTCTGTTTCGATCGACGATGTAAGCTGTCTATACTTCTGTTTCGATCGACGATGTAAGCTGTCTATGAGGTGTTTCTTAGAGGAGAGTTGTGTTCCCTGCAAATGACATAGGTGGGTGGTTGTGCATTGCAAAAGCAGTGAAAGGGCATGGAGTTTTTAGTGATTCATAATAAAAAGAAATACCGGTGAATTTCTTAAAATTTATTTAAAAAAAGAAATTGTTCTCTGGTAAATTTGCATATTTACATCCCACCAATATCTTTGCCATCAGCTAAAGACTATTCCTCTCTGCTAGGTTTATCTTTGGGAACAAATATTTCAATTTTTTTGCTCACCATTCCTGGGAAGGGGACTCAGTGTTGTTTTTATATTTAGCCAATACAACATTTTAGTTTCTCGTCAACAAAACTTTGAATGTGCTCTCATAAAAACTTTTTTGGCGCTTATTGCACATAATGCGGTTAAATATTCGGTGATTTTTCCTATGTTATTTGGAGTTGTGTCAGAGGGAGTGAAAGATTTAGAGGGAGGAGGAGGATGGTGGGAGAAGGATTTTCCTCTTCCAAAATCTGTTTTTGCAGAAGTTGTCTGGACAGCTCAATGAGCAAGAGCAACGAAATGCAGAAACTCAACTTGAGATCAAGACAAGCAATGCAAAAATTGAGACTCTTGAGGTGGAAATAAAGAATCTACGAAATCAGCTAGATGCACAGCATGGTATCGATGATCAGGTGGATGCCATTCATTAAAATTCATTGTTTAAAATATTTAATGTGCTGCTTGAATTTCATTGCATTTTTTTCTGCTAATTTAAGAGCATTTGTAATGTGCTAAAGAGAATTGTTGCGATTCTTGTTTGTTTGTTTGTTTTTTCCGTTTTTCGCACACATTACTGATATCCGTTAAATATAGATGCTTGAAATGTTCCATCTATTAGTGTATGGCTTCATATTAATAGGTCGGTAAAATAGATTTCAAGAATAGGCCTAATTAGGCCCTAATGAAGAATTTCTGTAAGAGGTGGAAGATGCAAGTGGTACGCTGTAAAAGACTTTAGAATATTTATGTAGAGCAATAATTTCGAAGAAATAATTTAAAATACGCAAAAACGGCAGAATGCACAATTTTTTCGTAATTGCAGCGTAAAACCCCTATGGGAAATGTACTGTGTAAGGATTATTCACAATCGTAATTGCACATAGAAAATATTATAGTCGGTAGATAACAAAATGCACAATGCATTAACGTTAATACTGCTGAATGTTCATCAACAATTGGTGCTCATATACAGCGATTGCAGATGAAACATCTCCGTGAGGAGTTGAGGTTAGCAGGTGAACGTAATGCGGCACTCATTGAGGCAATTCAGAAAACTGAAAATGACGCTGATGTTAGCATTTCGTTGCATTTCTATCATAAAATATAAATTTGAACGCGTTTAGTTAGAGATTGTGAAGATAAAATTTCAACTGTTTATTAATAATAAGGTCTATTCATGAGGATTACATCGGTAGTATTGTTGATTATGTACTAGCTTGTTCGCATCTTTATAGAATCACTATACGAAGAGAAGGAAAGGCAGAGAGGAATAAAATATCGAAGAGGTCTTTGAGGTGTTCCATCGAGAACATATGCGTCTTTTGACGATTCTCATAAAACGCTAGTAGCCACAATCACCGCTTTATAAATCAGAAAGATATTCTCATGAATGAAAATGGCTTTTGCATTCCGACAGGAATAATTTTTAGTGGGGAGAGGGAGTTAAATATTGAGCAAACGTATGCAGCAGACATCATATAGTTTTGTAGTGAATCACTTCTCAGCGCTAGATAAAAAACGCGTTGGTTATGTGCATTGATTAACAGGATGCAAAAATCTCTTCCAGAAGTTGTTTAAAAGTACAAATGAATTATTTTCAGGAAGCTGATAGGTCAAATCGGGAAACGATCGAAGAGCTCGAGGAAGAAGTGCGATCGTTACAAGAGAAAATGCAAGTAATGGAGGGTGACGAAGAAGAAAGGCTAAACAAGATAGCCGATTTGCAATCAGAAAAAGCGAAATTCGAGCAAAAAAGGTTTCAAATTTTTATTTTCTGATTTTTTATGAATTGTGCAACGCTTAGCGAAGAATTGCGTAATGTTTAAATTGCGACTTCGACTATAGTAAAGTTTGCATGGTTTTTGACTCTACTTGTAGTTAAAAGTAGCTCCTGTCGCCGGAAAAAGATTCGTTTGCGAGCTTCTGAGATCTGAAAAAGATGTCTCCACTTTTATCACGCTCTCCTTAAAGCACTGTGTTGTCTAGCACTAATTGCTAATGCTAATTAACTTTTACTTTGGCAACTTTTTTGATTTCTTTTGTTATTTTTCTTCTTTGGCGTTCAACCTATTTGGCGTTACATGGGCGCCGACTTGGTTTTTTTTCGAGGCAGTCATTGATCTTTCGGGAAATGCATTACTTTTGGCTCACTCAATAAAAATTTACCCCTGAGAATCTTTGTTTTCGAGGGAACTGATGCACTTCCCAATGCTGCTAGTTGTGAAAAGTTGAATTCGCAGCCGATTGACTGTTATAGTTGCAAAATTATTATAAGTTAAGCGTTTTCACAAGGAAGCAGAGTCACAGTCGAATATTAACCGTTTCAAACATTTTACTGTCTCTTTCTAAATGGTACAATATCTGTTTTGGTCTTACGACTTTTGCAGATACCCAACATATCTGTATGTGTCTGAACATAGGATATGAATATAATATCAGGTCTACAGAATTTAATCTTCAGCAAGGATGCAGAGAACAAAATGCTGACGGTTACGAAGGACCTCGAGGTGGCCCGTGCAGAGTTGTCGAAGTTCGAGCTTACTATTGAACAGATGCGTGCTGAAAACAACAAACTAATGGCGAAGGCAAGCCTTGAGGATGAAGTGCTTACGCTTGCGACATCCTTGCGAACAGCGCATGATGATATCAGGCAAGTTTACCTTTCATAATTGCGACATCGATTCGCTTGATTGAAATTCAAAATTCGAATTCAAAGAATTTTATTTAATAACGAGAGATGTCATTATCTTTCGATTCCCACAATGCATTTATATGGGAATTTCTGCTGTAAATTGTTGACCACGCATCTCGCTATATATTATAGTGCGTTTTTGATGAATCTTTCAAATATTTTGTAACTTTATTGTGATGTTTCTCGTGTGTACATTCCATTATGCCACATTTGTGTGAAATGTATAGTCGTTATCTAATAATCTTAATTGCTGCTTCTTTTTATGAGGAAAATCTTTGACAAATTTTTAATTGTTCTAAGGATTGCCTGATCAGTTTCAAAGCATGACCATAAACTTCTTGAAATGATGGAAAACAATTTACTTAAATTAGTGTTCAATTTTCCTTGAACGCTGATGCTTCATCTTTGGAATGATTCGCAAATAAAGGCTTGCATTCCATATTTTTCTGCCGCTTTAACACTACTTATTTGAGGAGTTATCCATCAGTTTTTTTAATCCCATCTGTACATGCAAAAATACATTTTTTGGTATCGGATTTTTACACATGAAGATTGTGTTGCCCAGTAAGGTGCAGAACCGTGTTTTCATGAATGGCATAAATCTGGTAATGGGCGTTCGAATGGTAGCCACCGGCACACATTTCTGCTTGATTATATAAGTCGTTGCTGGCTATGTGAGTCATAATTTGCTTTATCGGAATATTTTCAGCGCAAAACAAGAAGAAATCGGCAAACTTAATAAAGAGATTCGTAGTCTACACGAAGAAAATGACCGACTGACTGCAAGCGAGAAGGAGGCAGAATCGCTGCGTACCGAATTACTTGACCTTAAGCAACAGTTCGAGAACATCAAGGTCTCTGTCTTTAATTTGAGTGGTTAAGTGTTCATTACGGTTTAAAACAAAGGAAGTTCTTCTTCGTATACTTTTCTTACAAACAACGGAAACGCTCAATAATACATACGGGGAGTTGTCTTTTTTTATCGTTTTTGATATCATTCGAATAAAATATGCAGTTAGTATGAGCTTGAAACTACTGAAGTTAAAGGGTTCCTATAACTTTACAGAATTTCAACTTGACCTCTGATCTTCTAAAGAGGCTGTAGAGCTTAATTGGGATTAAAAATTTTGCTGTATTCTGTAACCTATCGGTCGCGAGAAAAACGAGTCTTTTTTAGGCGATTTCCAGGATTGGTCAGATGAGCAAAGATATGAATTTATTATTGCTTATGTTTTTTTTTACTCATTGCTGATAACTTTTTATCAAATCGATTTCATAAGCGGATTGCATAAGTGAATATTGTAATAGCTTTCATTGATATACTTCTCTATTTCTTTTCATTTCAGAAGGAGTGCAATTCAACAGAAGAAGAGAAGACGAAAATGAAGAATGTAATGGAAGAGGAACTGCTAAAGTTGAGGAAGGATCTCGAAGCGAAGGTAGATTATTCATGCAATGTGACATGTCCTTCTTTATTCATCGTCTCAGTGAACATCTTTTTGCAACCTTTTATTGCTTATAATTTTTTTCCATCATTTATAAAATCTTTGTGCTTTTATCGTCTATTTTTGTAATAGATGACTTCTCTTGAACAGAAGACTTCTCTTTCTCTCTTCCCTCTCCCCGTCCCCTTCCTCCTCGCCACTTCTTTCTCACTCTATCTCTATCGCAGAAAGTTGAGAGAGTAGAAGACTTACATTTCAGTAAAAAAAAGTCATGAAACGAGGGTCCTCAATGAATGGAACTCCCCTCCCCCTTAAAATTGAGGCTTATCAGTGGCACCTCTAATAGAAGATCTTTGTCCCAAAATTTCAAAAGAAATGAGGATTTTTTTCTCTTCGGAGAAATGTGATATCTTCTGTTCTCCTGCAATTCCACTGTTTCCCTTATTATAATATATTCGGTTATTAATTAGTTTTGCTTTCGTAGTCATGAATAAGTAGCCCTTTGCTTATTTACATTCATCGTTTTGCCCTGTCTATTGCGCGGTCGGCTGTGAAGCTCCGACCAGAGCTATTGGCTCCGCTCAGCCCAGCCACCCCGCCCAGCACAAGGGCGGCAGAACAAGTCCCGACAGTCATAGGAGGAACGACGGCATCCGACGGGCAGGAGACGAGCCTAAGCCCTAAGCTTCACGCGGCTGACCTGCTAGAGGTAGAGGCCGACCTAAAGACCACAGGAGCAAAGTGTACCAGAGAGGCATTAAGTCAGAGCAGGCGGAAGCGATATGAAGAGACATGTGTTCGTAATAAATGCTGTGTTCATTGAAATAAGTAAATAAGAAATAAATAAGTAAATTGCTTATTTACATTGAGTATTAGTTAACTTATTAATCTTCTACACATATTTTCAATACAGTAAACCTGAGCTGTTTGTTTCAACAATGTTCTCAATATAGCATTGCAGGAAGCTGAAATTGCACAAATGAGAAGTGAGCTCGAGCTCAGGCATCAGCAAACATTACTCGACATGAAAAAGCAGCATGAGCTACGCATCACTGAAATGGAACAACAGATCGAACACTTAAAGGAGCAACATCTCCAGGAAAACAGCCAGGTCGGCAAAACAAGCTTACGCTTTGTGCTACAGCTTTCCTTTGCTCCTCGTGCGATTGATCGTGAATTTGAATTTTTATTGGCGAGGCACAGCACAATATAGCTTGTATTTGCAGGTCGTTTGGTCTTTTGTTGTTTTGCTTTTTTTAACAAGCCCCATGCCAGGGATCTTAAGGATGCCACACTTTTCTAATTTACTATTCAGGAGCAGGTTTAGAGGACGTTTAGAGTCAGGGACTTGGGAACAGAGCAAAGGATGAGGAGTCCTCTCCTGACATGTATACCTTAATTTCCCTCAAGTTTTGAGGAAATGCGAAATTATGAAGAAACGGTTATCCTTTCAAGAGTTGTATTCACTCGAAGAAATAGATTCTGTCATTTCAGATTTTTCTTAATACTATGCCTGACAGTTTCTTAAGAAATTTTCTATGCATTTTATAGCAGGTATAATTGCCTTTAATGAATTATCCTTCCAAAAATGTTCTTCAGAAGGTACTCTTCACTGTGTATTGAGCATTTCGAAAGGTTTATATTGTGCTGCATTTCACCATCGAAAATTCCGATTCGCTTTACTTTATTACGCCATTCAGAAAGCACGTATCCACTTTATTTTATGTGATGCATACAGGGCTACGCATGTTTTCAATGAAGTTTTGAGTATGCAAATTCTTGCACAGTTTGCTGTATATCGTATCATTATTGAGAGAAGAGACATCGACTGCCAGAAGCATGATGAATGCCCATCGACAAAATGTGAATGAGGTCCGTTCGCGTATCGATTGTTTATCGATAGGTTTTTCGAGGACGTCCATCCTTATGGGCGAATTCCACCTTGCATGAATGATCGTAATGCACATTCTCAATTATGATTTATAGGCTGTTTTGCCTCTTGCATGTGCTCATTTTTCACTAAGGTCTAAATGCAATGCATTTATGCTATATGGCACATACGAGCTTACCCAACACTTTCCAGTTAAAGAGAAGGATGATGGGTCATTCGCAGCCTAATTTCTGGTTAAAATTGTTTTGAAAAATTTCATCAGCAACTTTCCCACTTTCAGTTGATTAGTTGAGGCCGCAGTGAGGTCTGAATTCTTGGAGGGGTAAGCTCAGCCAAGGGATATTCGGTGAAAATACTCTGACAGTCGTGGGCAAGATTGTTCACATTTGTTAATAAGCACTTATTATTACTCTAAAGAAGAACGCCGTGTGTGCATCCAACCAGTTGGCGGGATGGCGTTTCGCAGGACTTGTCGATTGACGTGATGTGACATTCGCTGACATATTTTAAGTTGTAATGAATTTGTCGTTCATATCCTATGAATTAGCAGAAATGATGGGAAGATGCATTGCAGCTGCAGACGAACATCAAGAATCTGGAGGAAGCCGCTGTGAATGCCGCTGAAGATCATGATGGTCAGGTATCACGTTTGACAGATGAAAGCGTTCAACTTAATGTCGAACTTCGAGCTCTCAAGCAAACGATGTCCGAAGGTGAACAGAAGAAGCATCTCATGGAGGTAGAAGTCACGAAACTGATCGAGGAGAACAGGCTGAATGCCAAGAAGCTTGCTGATTTAGAAAGGCGTACAATTCAGCTGCAACAGGAGTCAGATTCCTTAAAGAAAGAATTGGAGGAAACGAAGAAGCAGGCATCAGTTGTCGAGGAAAAATTAAAGAATGAGAATGTCACACTCACCACTGAGCTTGGCAAATCAGCTGCTATTTTAAGAGATAAGCAACACGAGTTACGACAACGAGACGATGAGATAACCGAGTTGAAGGAAGAAGTGCAACTGGAGAAAGGGAAATACAAAACGTTGGAAAATGAGAGAAATATGTTGGCAACTAAATCAATGCAACTTGACGAACAACTAAAAACGCTTAGGGAAACTAATGAAAGGGTGCGGAAGCATAAAAGTGGTGTGGAATCAAGTGCAGAAGCCCTCAAATTGGAGCTCGAATCCGTGAAGAAAATGTTGACATCTACGGGTGACGAAAAGAACGTGGCTTACAGCCAAAGCAGTTTGCTTGAACGTCAAGGCAAGAATCGCAATAGCGGCCTCCACGTTCAGTCCATATATTCGTTTCGTGGGCATATCACTGAAGACGATGAGCTCGTTATGCTCACAAAGTCACCGGAAATGGGAGAAGAGCACACAGCTCATGTTGCTCGAACAATTCTTGTTGAAAAAGAAGCCGCACAATCAAAAACCGAGCCTCAGATTGCAATCGATCAGAGACCTCTAATAAACACTGAGGTTAAATCACTACCTGACCAAGTTGAGAATTATAAAAATGAAATTGTGAAATTACGCAACGAGAATACTATGCTTCACGGCAAGCTGCAACATTTCAGTATTGAGCGTGAAGCCATAGAGTCAAGGGCATTACATGCCGAAAAACAAAGTCAGCAAGCTCAAGAAATTTCAGAGAATCTCAAGACAGAGTTGGAAGAAGCTAAGAATATAATTGCTGATGTTGTTAAAGCAAAGAAGCAAGAGGTAACTGAATTAAATGAAAAACTCGTCAGTATTTCTCGTGAAAGATCAGATGCCCTCGTTGAAATGTCATCGGTTCGGACACAACTTGAACAAACTCAGAAGCATCTTGACGAGTTGCAGCATGAAAAATCTGTATTGCAGCAACAGTCGATGAATCTCATCGGTGAATTGGAATCACTTAAAGAGAATATTCGTCGTACTCAAAAACATAGTGAAGATTCAGAGTTGCAATCGACGAAGAAAGAGCTCGCGGCAGTTATTAAGGAGAAGAATGTTATCGAGTGCAAATCTACTGAACTGCAGTCTGAAGTAGTTTCACTGAGGAGTCGAGTAGAGCAGCTTGATTTTCAACTTTCTGACATTCGACGTGGTGATCCATCCATCAATAAGGAGCTGATCGTCTTGGAAAAATCACCCGAACTGGCATCGCAAACGCTCATTACAGGCGAGCAGTTAACATCAGTGAGGAAAGAAATAACACAGCTTAACCTCAAGCTTAATGAGGTCGAAAATGAAAGGGTCCAAACAGAAAACGTACTCACTTCTCTTGGTGACCAGCTGAAATCAACAAAACAGCAATTATCCGATTCTGAAGGTAGCAAAAAATCATTAGAAATCGAACTGGCTGCTGTAGCTATGGAGCTGAAGACACTGAAGGACAGCATGAATGGCGTCGATAAGCAGAGAAGAGAGGCCGAGTCGAATTCTGCTGCCATAAAAGCAGAGTTTGAAGCCTCTAATAAAAGGCTCAACGGGATATTGGAAGAGAAGACAGCTGAAATTGAAGGACTCAGAAAGAAACTTGATAATTTTGTTATAGAAAGGAGTGCAGCTCAAGCTAAAATCTCTTCTCTTCAGGGTCAGCTAGATGCTGCTCAGCAGCAACTTTGTGAATCACAGAATGAGAAGAACTCGTTGAAAAATGAATCTATATTACTGAAGACGCAACTTCAGAAAGCGACGGAAGATGTCCGTGATGTCGAGAAGCTTAGAACAGAGGCAGACTCAAACTTAGCGCGTTTGATGCAAGAGCTTGAATCGACACAGCAACAGCTTACATCAACATTAGAAGAAAGGAATCGTGTTCAAAGCAATACTGCATCATTAGAAAATCAGATTGTTATATTGAGGAATCAAATAAGCGAGCTTAACGCTCAGCTTTTCGATTTGGCTAGAGGAGATGCCACCAAGAACGAAGAACTCGTACTTCTAAAAAGGTCAGGTGAAATGGAGGCAGCAAAGGTTGACTACAGTGAAGAAGTTAATACGGCGCGGGAACAAATGACGCAGTTCAGGACCAAACTTCAGGACCTGGAGAACGAAAAGGCTCGAGCACAAACTGAGGTTTCTTCACTCCGTGGTCAGTTGCAGTTGTGTAACGACCACTTTTCGCAACTTCAGCTGGAAAACAACGAAGCTAAATTGAATAAAGAGAAACTGCAAAACGAGCTTAATTCGGTTAAAGCTGCTCTTCAAAAGAGTAGGGATGCTGAAGCTTTGTCGACTAAACAGTTGAGTGATCAATTACAACAAATGAAAGCAACATTAGTTGGTTCCGAAGAGAAAAAAAATCTTTTGGAAAAGCAATTGGCGGAGTGGAAAGAACAGATGGAACGATTATATGGAGAATTGAAAAGTAGTGAAAAAGCACGAGAATTAGCTGAAAAGGAAACTTCGATGTTGAAAGAACAAACTGAATTGCTGAGAGCAAAGACATCGCAATTCGAGGCACAAGATCGTGCATCCGAGGGTCAAATTTCGAGTATAAAGTTGGAAATGGAGTTGCTGAAACGGAACTTGTTGAAGGAAGAAGAGGATAAAGGTCGTCTTCATAACGAAAATATTGACTTAAAAGTGAAAGCAAAAGTAGCGGATGAAAAAGTTAAAATGATTGAGGCAGAAAAACAGTTGGTTAGTGCTGAGTTGAGTACGCTAAAAAATAAGTTTGAAATACAAAGCAATGAGTTGGCGAAACGAGAAGCAACACTAACAAAACTTGAGTCAGATCTGATGGTGCTGCGTAATGAGTTGAGTAAAGTTCAGTCAGAAGCAATCGAAAGTAATACGAGTAGAGAATTAGTACTGAAGCAATCAGCACAACTGAACGAAACCACTCTAAAATATCAGCAACGAATCGATGAATATACTGCTGAAAATAAACGATTAGATGCTGAGAAAACACGTTATGAGATGGAGGTGAATGTAGCACGAAAACGAACTGAGGAACTAGAGACGAAATTGAAGGATTATGAAAAAGTCGAGGAATCACTACGGAAGGTATTGAAGGCTGCGAAGGAAGAAGCCAACGAACAGAAGCTTATAGCTATAAAACATTTCGAAACACTCAATCAACGGGAAGCGCAAATTCAACGGCTAAACGAGGAACTTGCGACAGTGAGCTTACAGTTGAATGAGCAGAAGAAATCCGTTAGCGAGAAGGAATTAATCGTTATAAATCTTAGGAAGGACTATGATCGTATTTCTGAAGAGCTGAACATTCTCAAAGGAGAAGGAAGCGAAAAAGAGGCGATTGACGCAGAACGCCGCCGTCTTCACGATGAATTGCAGTCTTTGAAAGATAGAGCCGATAGTGACAGAAAACAGCTTCAAAATGATTTGACGCTAGCTCGAAATGGATTGAAGCTGTCAGAGAATGAGCGAAATGGTCTAGTTGAGGAGCTCAAGTCGAGCAAAGCTAACCTGGAGAAGACTGAACATGAACGGCAAAAGCTGCAAGAGGAGCTAAAAGCAACGAAGGCTGATTTCAACAGAACTGAGACCAACAGGCAGCGGCTTGAAGAGGAAATTAAGAAGGCGGAAATTGAGCTGGTGCAGCTAAGAACCGAGATGACGGCGTTAAGAGCTCAAACAAATGCCCATGGTGCACAGATGAACTCGCTAAACAACGAGTTGAACAGATCGAGGCAGAAATGTGCTAGCTTAAATTCCGAACTGAATCATCTGAAAAGTGAGAATGAGCAGTTGAAAAATGAGGTTGAGGTGAGGAGAAAACGCCTAGAGCAGGCTAACTCGGAGAAAGCGATGATGCGAGCAACTATTGACGCAAGTTCTGCAGAGACACATGCGATTCAGAGGTGGGCTTTGACTTATCGCTTCGGGCCCAACACCGCTTATACCCAACACTTACTTCTGCTCATCAACATATAGCAGTCGGCTATCTATTAACGTGATTGAAAATTCAGTGATCATACGAAGCCAATTTCCGCTTAACGGCAACGTTTTTGCCCGAAGCTTCGAAAATGGTGTTAATGATTTAGGTGGAAAATGGAGCGCTACTATTTTGTCTCTCAGAACGCATTTTTGAGACATCACCTTCAGTCTCTGAAATCTGGATATTATTCTCACTTCCTCAAACAAAACTTGAAATAAAGGGAGAAGGGGAGTTTGCTATGAGATTTCCTGATTCGACTTCTTATTTTCTCGGGAAAAGTATTCTCTGCAGAAATAGTAGCGCGATATCTTCCATCTAACAAAAATTTGCTTCCTTGAACTGGTGCATTGTTGCGGAATTTTAGGTGCCCATAGGCGCGAATAAGATTTTGCATTGAATCTTCTGCCACATTTCGGTATCCCAGATCTGCCCCATGTCACTGCCAGAAGTTACCTCATTGAGAACTTTCATCGAAACAGGGTGAATAGAAACATTTCTCGGCAGATGAGCTGAAATGCATCGAATGTTGTCACATCACCACAACTTTTGCAGAAAGCTCACACTTTATGGTGCTCCCCCTCTACGCATCTCGCGTATGGTCGACTATATTAGGTTCTCTGTTAAACTGCATTACATTTCCCTCAGCTAGAAGTCCGTTCGCTATTTGCAGATCTACCTTTAGCTTCTGCGGCATGACGCGATCTTTGCTTCAGCTTTTCTCGTTTTATTGCTGTGATATCCCCTTTGGGCTATCAGTGTCGTTGTTATATGTCCGTCAATGCTATTATCCTCAAAGCCAAGCTTGCTATCAAACCCCGAATGCAACATATTTATCGTCGACGTTGAGGCATGGCGTTTCGTTCAGAGAACGTGCCGAACATGAATGTGCTCTACGACGAGTACATGAATTGGAAGCAAAAGAGCAACGTTACAATAAAGAAGTGCAGGAATTACGCGATAGGATCAAAGTGTTGAATGAATGCGGCAAAACGACAACGATCGTCACACTATCCTCGCAGATGAATGCCCATAAAGACACTCTCAGGAACATGGAGGTGCATAAAGCGCTATTTTCTCTTGCTATTCATTTCCTATTTAAATGTTTTCACTTATCTAAAGGGGTTTGCATTTCCTTTGCAATTCTTTGAATTTTATTTTTATTTAATGTACTCATTGAGGATATCAATATGGAGATTGGCAGTCGCAATTTTGAGGTTGCTTTTTTCATTTTGCTGAGATATGATTCATTTTCTCACCTAAAGCACTTTATTTTAATCGTCAGATCATTTGTTAAATCAGCACGCACAATATGCATGGTTTGAATTTTTTGAAATTCTTTTGGCAGCAAAATGGGTTTCATTCATGTGAACTATTTGCATCGCATGTTAGATTGTTGCACTTTTATCACCAAACCATCGAACTGATCTCTCAATGAAGGTTGTGGATATGCGTTTGGTGTTATTTTGTATATACCATTTAACATTAATTTATCGCATTAAGACCTAAGTGTTATCACTCGTTGCTTAAACTCTCCCTCTCCCGTGAATCCAGTAGCGTTCATATTACTTGGAAACTTGAAACCGTTTGGCTAGACGTTCACGGATGTTAGGGAAGCCGATTCGGAATATTGAGTTCTGTGAGACAGTACTGCTATGAGGGGAACGAATTTGGAGATTTTTAAAGCGATTCAATCCACATCTAAAGGCTTGGAGACTTTCTGTTGAGATAATGATGTCACTATTTAGTTTGTTTTTTTTTAAAGAATAATTCTTAAGGCTATGCAGACCAGGATTTCCAAAAAGGATTTCTTAAAATTATATTATCACCGTCTTGTGATGCAGTAGCTAAAAATGAGTGAATAGTAGGAACAAAGGAAGTACATTTTTGCATTTCTTTAGAGGAAGCCAAATGATGATCATTTAATAGTAATGTCATCGAAGATTTTCGAACGGAAAAATCATGGATATGAACTTTTAATATGTTTTTACTATCCTATTAGGATGCGCACCTTTAAGAGGCTCAGATATCCTCATCATTTCTTCACTATGTTTCGAAAGCTTTTTCATGCATTCATCGAGTCATTTCCGGTTAAGATTTAACCCTTGTGGTCTAAATTCACTTTTTCTTGACGTAATTAAGCTACTATGAAATTGGTTCCGAAGATGGCATCCTCGGCCGGATTTATTGTCTAATTGAGCGATTTGAAATTCCAGGTAGAGCTTGCGAGAGTGAACGCCGAAAAAGAGCGCGTTATCAATGAACGAGTTGCCGATCGAAAGAAGATCGATGAACTGTCATCGATAAATGAGGAGCTTACTGCGAATGTCAAAGGACTCAGCGATTTACTTGAGGCTGAAACCAAACGAGTCGACTCACTTGGTAACGATGCTTTTTTCATTTCTCAGTTTACCTCGTTACTTTCTCAACGTTTCTGTTGGTAACTCAGCGCGACAGTGTCAAAAACAAAGAAGTTTTCAAACCTAAACCTTTCTTTGCTTTCTTTCGCCCACATTTTATTCAAGCGGAACCAAATGACTGAAGAACAAGAAAGGATGGAGGTTGCGAGCTCATGAGTTTGTATCATAAAAAGCTTCTTAACGAATTTGCGAAATGAAGATGTTGACCACTCGGAGTGTTTCTTATCAACTAACTGAATCATGAAGGTAGCCCCTGCTCAACGGTTTTTTACATACCTGCTTAAATGTAACCGGATATTGCTAGAATTGTTCTAATAGACATTTACATAAATATAATTATTAAGCATCCGAAAAACGTCATGCGGAATCAGAAGCATCGAACTTCAAGGAAGAAAGAGATCGATTGCAGACGGAACTTCGAGAATTGCGTCGTCGCGATTCGAATGTCACCGAAAGTGATGGTGAAATTAAGAGAAAAGTGAGCTTTCGTATTGAATTCAATTTCTTAGCCATAATGTGCCAAGCGGTTTGTTTATGGGACTCAGTTAGGAACTATCTAATTCAAAAAACTTTTTCTTGAAGAGGGCGAAAGATCGATTTAACGTTGAAATTGTGCAGCACTCTCCTGATTCCCCGCTTTTTTGCTGCTATTACTGCGCGCGTATACTTTATTATAGGATACAAAGAAACCGGAATTTTCAGTTTTTGAGAGCGTATCCTTCATTTAAAATATGAATTCATTATTATGAACATTTTATTATTGTTGATAGTTCATGCGACCGATTGATCTGATGAACGCAGTTACAGTGAATGATGCATTCATGCTAGCCTTTCTAGCAGAGTTCGTTTGTTTTTGCATATTTGGACATCCAGTTTTCTGGAGAGATGAAATGAAAAAGTGCTCATGATGCGAATCTCTATGGGCACTTGTCTGTCTGTTTGCTGGTACTCAGTTCATGCACATCGAATAGCGTGAAGGTAGCCATCATATCTGTGAGAATTGCACAGCGACAGCAATGTTTTGATTGTTGCCATTACAGGTGAGTGAGTTAATGGCTGAAAACGCTCGCTTGGCTGGCCAATTACTCAAAGAGCATAACCGAACGGAGCGAGAAACTGAGCAGGAGCGTGAAGATCTACGGCAGGAGTTCACGAAGCGTTTGCAGATGCGTGACGACGAATGGCGTAAGAAAGTCGAAGAGGAGCAGCAGAAACAAAGCAAAGAAATGCAAACGTTGAAAGATGAGCTCGCTAAACGAGTACAGCGCCGGGATGAAGAATGGCGAACAAAGGTGGAGAAAGAGCTCGCGATCAAGAATGCTGAGATCGAGAAATTGCAACATGAGGTACTCAAACACAGCACTTCATTATCGATAGAAGATGGCAAGTTCGGCAAATTGCAAGCAGAACTCAATCAGAAAGAAGTCGAGCTCGAGTCATTGAAGCTCAAAAACGACGAACTGGTTCAGGAACGTGATCGGCTGAAGATGAATGCATCACGAGATGCTGAAAACAACAAGCATCAAGCTGAAAGGTTATGAAACAATGAATTAAATAATTAAGGGGAGCAGTTTTTTATCAAAAATTCATCTGATAATGGAGTTCTGTAGTTCTGTAGAATGTTTCTTTAAGTGCGGATGACTGAATTGTCTTTTTTTTAATTTTTAAATTCACAATCGTCTCGGTGGTCACACTCAACTTTGCATCACACTTAATTGTTCTCTTTTTCTTTTGCTTACAAATTGAAACGTTGTACATTCTCATCTTTTTGCACTTATTGAAAACGAAATAGGACAAGATGAATTTTGCGTAACAATTCCTGATCAACGGAATACTGTAATCATGTTGCATTTTGACGGAAACCGTGAAGTTGACAATGACGTAATCGACACACACCTGGCGCAATCATTAT
Source organism: Baylisascaris procyonis (assembly GCA_037389465.1). NCBI lineage: Eukaryota > Metazoa > Nematoda > Chromadorea > Rhabditida > Ascarididae > Baylisascaris > Baylisascaris procyonis. Next base: position 1,126,997 of record JAZARR010000082.1, read on the forward strand.
TTGACTTGGGGCAGTCTCTATTTACCTTAGTGCTCAACGCTTTGGAAAGTGTCACAAGTGACCCATCGTTTACCTAGCAATAGAGGGCTACATCATTTACTCATCACAGCAGTTTGTTAGTGAGTCAGTAAGTGAACATCACAACGAATGTCATCCTAAGTTACATACCATGCTGCATATGAATAAGAAGGAATACCATATGCAAGATGTGAATGCATTACGCCTTCGGCATGAAGCCCGCAGATTATATGCTGCACGTAAAAATTTTTATGTATATGTGCACGTTATATATTATATATATTCAAGAGTGTTCATAGAAGTTCCTTGTAGTCAAACACAGTGCCTCGTTTGGCCTGTTTTTCGACGCCAAGAATGATTTGATATAAGGTAGCACATTTCTTACGATACCCACTGTATAAACTCTGCGAAAGAAGTTCATTTTTGGACCATACCGTACGGTAAGGTTGCATATTTAATTTAGGCTGTTCATTTCTCCGCCATTCATTGATGTGATGACTTAATTAAGAGCTGCATGCTATTCAACATGACAAGTGGATGATGCATCGATCACTCATGCAAATCTTTTAGGAACAGCTTTTTTTTGCATTTTTGAAAGCTTTGGTCAGAGCAGTATTGTGTCTTTGCTTCTATTATCCTTCTATCTGGCCAGTATTTTCTGCTAGGGAAGCATTGAGGCTGAAGTTAGGACATTTGGTAGGCACTGTGTGCACCTTAGATTGGCTCCTACACCGTCTTTATCAGCTATAGCCATTCGAAGAAGAATAAAATGACATCCATTTCACACCGGTTGCTTTTTTCATTTTACTTCGAAAAAAGTGGATTCTTTAATGGAAAATTTTTTTGAGCTCTCGATTTCATTCAAATATGAACGCCTAGCTTTATTTCACATATTTCATTTTTTTGTTGGTGTGTGAAACCTCTAGATCAGATGGGGGATATGAAAGCGCACATACCATGCCTGCTTGTTAGAGACTTCTCCACTTGTTTAGTGGACTGATGAGTGATAAACCAAAATCCAGCGACTGCGAAATGCATATTGCTTTCAGGTATTTTAAATATGAACGAATACAGATATATAAATCTGAATGAATCCTTTCGTACCAGTTAAACTTCAATGATCTTTTAGTTGAATTGCTGCTCACACAAACACAATAAAAACATGTGTGCAATCACAGCTTCGCCAATATTGGCATTCAGGTGTTTGCATTGTTTCCTTTGCACACATATTCGCAAGCAGAATGCCTCCAGAATGCAGGTTTAAAATGAGTTTACTATTAGCTGTTAGTTGCTTGTGTGCTATTGCTGCTCAGTGGTATCTTTTGTTTCGAATTTATGACACATGTTGGTATTACTTTACGATTGGTAATTTACAGGTTAAGCACAGAACTTCACGATGTGGAAGAGCGGTTGAAAAAGTCTGATGAGGAAAAAGTGAAATTGAAAGAAAAGCTCGCAGAAGCGGAAATGAATCTCAAGGAGTGTAAGGATAACATCACCAAGCAAGTTTTTCATTGCATCATTTCCATACTTTTTTTGATGGAATATGAAAGTGCATTAAGAGTTTTAGACCCGATTATAGAGAACTTGACCTTTGTGCTCTTCATTTTTCGATCAAGAAAACTTGAGTTCTTGTGATTTAGTACATGTCTACGGAGTTAATTTTGCACAACTTAATTTCCTATCTTTTGAAGGTTTTTTATGCAACGTCATTCCTTCCCGTTTGTCATTGTTGCTGTGACACCTTTTATTGTAATATTTTCTGCTGTGCTTAATTGTATCTTGGTAGTTGCTTTACTTCTTGACATACCTGAGCGATTGGTACTAAAGGTATCGCGTTGATCTTCAGCATGCAGTTTTCCCGTAATTTTTCCGCTTTTATGCACATTTGCGAATTTGCGCTCACAAGGAACATTATGAGGACTTCGTATTTGTGATGTGTATGTATGCTCGTTTGTTTTTCGAACCTGTTTTGTGGCAAGACAACCACTGGAGAGGTGAATCTGGCGGTTATAATTCTTACTATAGCTTTGACCTCTTTTATCAGCTTCCGATTGATAAGTCAATTACAAAAGGCGATAAGTCAATTTCGCAAAGCGATGTAGACACTTCAATGTCTAAAAAATTTGCTAACGAAAGGGCATTTTACAGCCGCCTATGCTGTAAGACATGCCAAGCAATGAGTCTTATGTAGAGGATTTCGTGATAAGTCAATTCCTTTCAATTTAGAAGTATTTGTTGTCATTTTTTATTATTTGTTTTTTGACTTATGAGGCAGGTCGGTCTAATGAGCCAGATTGCGGAGGCGGATATCGTGGTGGCCGCACAATAAGCATTTTCATTCTTTTTACAGTAACGCTCTTGATAGTGTGATTTCACCAAAGTTGCTTCAAGATGTTGGTTATTTGTTTGAAAAGTGGGGAATCGTAATACTGCAGTGTGCCCCCCTCCCCCCTCCCTAATACTTAGATATCTTTGTTGTTTTTAAGGCGAGTAAATTATTAGAATAGGATAGGAAATAAAAGGTAAATGCGTTACCGGCTATAGATGGAAATCAGTGTTTCTCTTCCTTGGTACCGTTTTTATTGAAATACTGATATATGTATGTGATTGGCGAGTATTGCATTTAGACTGAAGCAAAATGGAGTGTCGCCATTGCCACCTCCACGACGTTCACATGCAGGGAGTGACGTCAGCGATATATCAATACATTCGTTGACACCGGCTGGCAGTAACGATGATGAAATGAAGAAGCTGAAGGCCGAACTTGATAAGTAAGTCCACTCGTTTACGGCTAATACCTAGTATTAGACCTATTGTTTATTCGTTAATCAATTTATGTAAGCGTTATCATAACGTTATGATATGATGAGTATAATATTCCTTGCCATGTGGCCTTCCGAGCTTAGTGATGATATTTACTTGCAAATCGAATGCATAAGGCCTTGGTTTACCGACGACGTGCTGAGATGCTGACGTTGACCCGCACCAAGGGGAATGACTGGCCTGGGCATCCCTGTCAGAACTGTAACTTTGCAGTATTTTGTAGCCGACTTTCTCTCCTATGTAGACCCATTTCCAAGTTTTCCAAATTTTTTGTCAAATACATGAGACCTAAGAAAACGCACCAAGCTTGAATAGTCTGCCAAGATGAAACGATTCTGTGATCGTGCTTGCCCGCTTGCCTTTTTTGATGGAAGCGTTGTGCCGTCTATGGATATTTGATTTTTTTGAATACCAGTGATGAGATGTTCAGTAATCGGTTATGCTGCCAAAATTTCGGTCACAGCTACTTAACTAGTTTTGATAAGTGCAGTTCAACTTAAGCTTCCAACCTAAAGCTTGAAGCTTTACCTGAAATGTAACATTTTGCTCTGTAATTGAATAGCAAATATTTTAATTTCTATGATCGCTTCATTTTCAGTTTCATTTCATTCCTCTCGTCTGAATGTCTTTTAAGAAAATTCAGCCTCTTATATATTGCAAGCACTTTTTTGAAATATTTATACATTTTTTCTAATCGTTTAAAGAATACCAAGGGGCCTATCCTTGAAATGCTTTGACATCGCTTCCAAAATTCACTTATTATTCAAATTCCGCGTATTTAATGCAGTTTAGATAATTTATCATTCTTTCTTTAATGACATTTGTTTTTTCCATATTTTTAGTGCTTTTTTTCTAGAAAGCTGCATTAATGTGCAACAACAGGTGTGTGATGACTTTCTCACATTGATGCATTTGAGTATTTGCATAACATATTAGTGTTCACCTAGTCCCCCATGGTCATTTCCCCCTCCGCGTGTAGTATTGTTGTGTGTCCCACTTGCACACTCCATCAGCATTTCCCCTCGAAAATTCTCTCATCCTCTCCTTTATCGCACTCCCTATTCCATCTCAGCGTTTCCCTTTTGTAAATGCCAACAATGAAGTATTGTTTGGTGTGGTGCGAGAACATTTCACTTACGTGCACATTCATTTATGCTCCTTTATTACGGTCGCTGCAGAGTTCGACCATTGTGTGGTTGCATCCGCCCAGGATCCGCCTACGGTAACACATCCAACCTTTCTGATGGTAATAGAGCATATCAGGTTTAGCGTCACGTCGTCGACCCTTAAGATTTGCATATTGGTAATGAAGGCTTCAAAAATGCAGACGTCAATATTGTTTTCGCATGAGGCGCTCGCTGAAAAAGGAGACTGACAAAATATATGCCTTTCGTAATCCTGTCTCGAAGCTCGGATATATTTTCACGAAAAAAACAGTGGAACAAGCCTTTTTAGTGCACTTTCCTTCGTAAGCGAGCACTTTTGCAAATCATCGACCAAAAATTGTGAGTGCTAAGTTTCACAGTAGTGGATTTTGGTTGTTAGAATCACTGTGGAGACGGACAAATATATATATATATATATATATATATATATATATATATATATATATATATATATATATATATATATAAGTACCTCTGTGAACTGGATATGCTGCATTTATCCTAGTTAACAGCCGTCAGATTGGCAGTACTAGTGGAAAATATGCCAAAAACAGTTGAAACTATGTCCTTATCTGCATTTCATCCCATTGGGCAAGTGTGTTATCCAGACATACAAAAACAGGCCCCTAATAATGCGTTTTCCTATCTAGCTCGATGGTTGCATGAATCTTCAACGAAAAAATGTTGTTTGTAGAATGCATTCAGTCGGTTGGCAAGCAGAATGAATGTGCATGTTTTGTCGAGCCTTTAGGCATAAGGAATATAGTTGGCTACAGCAGATTTAAACATATCCCACATGATAATGTATGTTATACTCACCCGATTTTATCATTATACCATTGCGAACTCGATCGTTGAAACCACCGAGCGAAAAAATAGTTATGCATATATAATTATATCTGCACGGTCGGGGCAGCGCTATATGAACAATTTGCAAAATTTTGCACTTTTGAGATAGTTTACGAAGCGCAGAGATGCAAGAAAATATGAAGGCACCAAGTTTACGAAGCGCAAAGATGCAAGAAAATATGAAGGCACCACAAACATACAAAAAGCAGCCTTAGTAATTGCAATAAAATTTAGGTAGTTTGCACGCATTATAAGCTGATGAAGTGATTGAATGAATGCTGCTAAGGCCATGTTGATGACACATATGTGCGCTAATTTCATGAATGCCGTAGACGACACTAGTCGGTTCCGTTAGTCGGCCCCCGACAGATATACGACACAACCGATGCTGCTTGGATGCTTGGGATTGGACTCAAATACGCACATATCGCATTTCATGAGAAAAATATCGCGTTATCGATCCTGCTATGTCAGAGCTTCATTGACGCCCATGTGGGATGCATACTAACTGGATTCAAACATCTCCTTCACAGCACTTTTCAAATAGCGTTCACCACGAAACCAACACAAACAAATAGCAGATAGTATAGAGAGGAAGAGCGCAAGTGTCTGCGCTTTTTTTTTTTCGATTTCAAACTCGAACCTTATGAACTCTGCTCAAGTCTCCGTCATATAGGCCTCAAACGAATTTTTTTGTGGCTGTTGCAATCATATATCAATCCCATTTTCCTTTTCTTTGCTATTATCTAACGCTACAGAGATGTATCTTGTGACAGTACTTAGTAGCTTTACGTACAATGCTGACCATTCCAAACAGTGAATAAAAACCCACGAACAACACAAATGAGGTATATTATTTTGAGCTCATTTTACATGCTCACCAACAATCTTCATTCGATCGAAAACCCCGTATAGTACTAACTGATGTTTGCATCAAGCTTTAGCTGAATTTTATCTAGTGTGGTACATATTAAGCAGGTTGGCTGGCAGGGGAATTCTCAGGATATCGTCATGTAAGTCACCAAATAATTTTTAGATGTTGTGCAAGACAGAATTTGCAGCAGTATAGTTGGCTGGTACAATGAAGGATCTTGGTATTGCTTGCCTTACTTTGTCTTGCGGGTACAGCCAAAGATGCTTTTGAAGTCTTTTATGCTTCTGAATGCTAAGCTATTAGGGCTGGAGGGCTTTTTTAATAGTGAATTTATTACGGTAACGCTCTTTTGAGAGCGGCAACCGTTAGAACATGGATCTGAACGAACGATCGAGAAGCTGCATAACCTTATTGCAAATTTATTGCACCGCTGACCTTAGCGGAACCATGCGCAAACATGGCTCATTTTGCTGTCACATTGTTTAGAGGCTTTCAATTCTTTAGTATATCACAGTATACCTCAAAAGATTTCAGTCTCGTTATGAAACTCATTCGAAGGGTAACTTCAAGATTTTATGATATGAATTGTTGGCATTAGCTCAGTCTATGACGACCGTATGGGAAGGGGTGGGTGGGTAATAGGAACAGGTGATATGAGATTTAGGGGATTTGAAGCATAGCGAGATGGCATCAATTTCTTGATTTTAAACAACGTAATGACATGTTTTCAACAAAGTTCGAACATTAAGATGATGCTCATAGTTTCCGCTCAGGTGTGGAACGATTACCTGTATTTTTCCCTGTAGCAAATCATGGATAGTGCATTTACTTAGAGCTGGACCAACCATGCGTTGTGTTCTATCTGCGTTTTAATGCATATTCAATTTGAAAGTTGTTAAATTTTTTTTTTGGTTTGCGGGAAAAACAGAGAAAATCGTTTAAAAAGTTTTTTCATTGTTATTTTTTTCGAATATTAAATGTTGCATATCAAATTTCATAAAATTACAACGATCGAATAATTAATAAATGATATAAATAATGCTGAATTATATGATGGGTGATTGTATCCCTGAATCGGCTGTTTAGTTCTATGTCATTTGCATGTAACCTTTTTGAAAGAATATATGCAAATAGTGTTTATCAATCGTCTAGAGCTGCGCATTTCGGAATCCCTTTAATGCGCAATCTAAGCTGATAGAAAGTTTTCGCTAAGCGCACCCCAAATATTTACCGCTACCGGCAAACACCTTTCTTCGTGCATGGTTCCCATTCCCATTATCAACTTACACTCTTCCAACCGCTAATCAATCTTTAGTATTTAGTGTTAGCACTAATGTGCCCGCTAAGTTTGCATCTATGTCAATTGGTATCTCCTCGCTCAATTCAGTAGGCCTTCACAATAAATCCATCTTGTTCCGTTGAAAACTAGGAAACGAAGATTATTTTTTCACGTGTTTGAAACGAAACTTTGTTTCATAGTACCTTTGCCAAGTTTCAGGAATAAAAAAGCTCCTAATAATATGGCCGTGCTTCTGCTCCCAAATTCAGGAATTTGTGGCTCCGAGAGCATAACTTCATGTAGCGCATTGCTTCACGCGAACTTTAGTTATATTAATCATTAATCAAGGTGCATTCTTTTCTCTGACTATTTCCTTTCATCTTCTGTATCCTCGGCTAATTCCCATCTCTTTCCATTGTCTTCCATAGCATTCCTGTCGGGTAACTCTCCTCGTTTAGTGTCGTGGAGCTCATCATTAATGAGGATCAGAGATCCATTGGCGCATTCCTCATATGTGTGCATCCAATGCGCATTGAGGATACCAAAACGCACTGAAACGCGCAATAACTTACGATCGTCATAACGCATTTATTGTCTCCCAGCAGAAATGCTCAATTGACCTCATTCCTGCTACATTTTTATGCGCTTCGAAGATTTGTCACACATGTTTCTCTTTGTCGGTCTGTCTGTCTGCCAATTTCAGTTCGGAATCCCCTGAAGTTAGGCTTGCAAAATTTTCTGGCAAAAGCCAGTACCATTACCCAACTCAAGAAACCAACTTTTAAGGCCAAAGAGAAGCATCGGAAGGAGTTGAAGGCACAAAAAGCTTTCCTATATGTCGTTTCGCGTTCTATTGGTTGAAGAACCGAATCCTACATAGAAGGATCCTGCGAGCAGTTGGATCAGCTAAAATATGAACACATTATCGTGCATTTGTTGTCCATTAATGCAAATGACTGATGTGCTGAGCGGAATTGCAAAGATACGTTCATAACAACTCATCTGATGCGCTTTCCCAATTGTTCTTCAATCTATTCACATTTGCTGTACGAATTCTATCGAAAACAATCTTTCGCAACTTTGAAGTGTTAATAATTTCATTTCTAAGGCTTATAGAAGTTGATTTCTGCCCAGTTTCAGCGTCTTTCTATTTTTAAAGTTTGTCTACTCTCCCTTTCTTTGATATGATGATTCCAGGTGATCGTTAAATATCGTTAAGCAGAAGTTTTCCATTCAGATCGTGACAATGAGTATTTTCCTAAAAATCATCTTTTTGAAAAGTGTCCTCTAATACGGAAGTCGTGTTTGATATGTTCTTCTTGTGTAATGTTGATATCGTTCCGTTTCGGCAATACTTTCAATCTAACTAAAAGAAGTTCTGATATGTTCTGATGGCCTTTCTCAGCCACCGGTCATCGTTGAAGTAGTACTCCTGCGGGTTTTTAGTTTTTTACTAGGGTTTGAGATCGTGTGCACGCCACAGGATAGCTACTTTCGGCAAATGCGCAAAGATCCTAACATGCAGCGGTATGCTTTGATGCTCACATGCGCTCTCATTGCAGTTTTCAATACTTTTCGCTGACTCTGTCAACATCTTTCACAATGTTCGTATATATCTGCCTTGTCTTCTGATCTTCTGTTACTGATTAGCCGTAGATGCTGGTGAAATCTTTCAAACTTAGCCACAAAGAGGTGCAGTTTAGTTAAGCAACTTTGTCTCAAATGGAATATACCATTCTCATGCAACGAACTTCTTCTCAAGCAGTTTCACTTTTTATTCCAAAAGCTGCTATATGTTGTAAGACGATTCTTTCAATACGTTGTGGTGCTTTATCAGCTTTCTCCTTTAAGCATGCACATATGCACAAGCGTTCGCTACTGTATGTTTGTGTATTTTCCTGTTTATCTTATTGTCTGCTTTTTTCTGGATATGTCACTACCGCGCAGATAGTCGTTCCACCCTCTTGCCTCTTTATACCTCTACTTGAAGTTTCACCCATTTGTAGTTTGCTGCCTTGCATATCGATTGCTCGAAAACAAAAGCCGTGTTCTGTACCTTCTCGAAATCGCTTGTATATCTGATTAAACCTCCGGTTACTGGATCCAAATCGAGTACTTGCTAAGCTCATCGGTCGTTATCGGTGATTCGTGGCCCCTGCTTTATGATCGGGTCACTTTTGAGATGCATTTTCCGGCGCCTGCTCGTCGATGTTAAACGCTTTTTGCATGCGCTTTCGCGCGCGCATTTTATGACGTCTCTTTGTTGAGCGGCGCGATTCAAAGCACATTAATGGACGTTGGCGCAAATTATCATCGTATTGAAAGACGATCAGATTAGTGCTCTTATTGGTGCTTCATTGCTTCAGCATACTGTGTCATTACCGTTTCACTGGGTACTGTATCCCTGTTACACACCTTACATGCTATTATGCTGCGAGCAGAATAATGCGTCAAAAGCTGTCTATGACAGCAGCAATCATCTGCAATAGTTTATGCGAATAAAGAAAATTTGTTGATTCATCGACATGCGATACCATATTTAATGATGCGTTCAATTTGATGCATGTAATTGAATTGCTCACAACTTTAGTACGATAACCGGATCACCCCTTACAGTATCCTTGACTTTGAAATACACTCCCACTCGTATTTTATTTCCCATGCAAGTCATTGAAGCACTAATAGTGCAGATGTACAGTATGGTACATATATAGAGACTGAAGATCGCATTTATAGTATCCGCCTTTCACGTGTTCTGTTTACTGCCAGTGTGTAATATGTGATAGCAATTGTGGGCGAAAGCCTTATGATTCATCAACTACGATGCGCTTTCTAGGTTTGGTCACGTTTCGCAATACTGCATCATTGCGCTATTTAGTTTTTTGCTAACATCTAATTGTTCGTGGTAAGGTGGAGTTCCATTGAGAGCGAGCACTTTGTTAATTCTAATGGAAACGTTGAACAAACTCGATGCTACTAGTTGAAATGCTAGGCATATATTTGCCTGCTGAACTGTTAATCGTAACTGATGGGTATTCCCTACTAAACCCCTTTCAGCAATACCTCAACGGCTCTTTCTATAGGATATCTCAGCCCATTAAAGAGAGATAATCTTCCACTGAGGAATAGCCTAGAAGTAACCGTACAAGTTTGCAAGAGTGAATTCTTGAATTCTTTAATGAATTCTTTTAGAAGATTGTGTCCTTTTTCCAGTAAGAAAATGCCGATATAAACTACTATCTTGATAGAGTTATATTTTATTACTGAAGTTTGGCGTTTTTGGTAGAATTCCTGTCGTTTCCATTTAGAATTCAAAATTTTCGCTCAGTCCTTTTTCCTCTTACTGGAATTCCTAGGCCAGTGCTTAGTGCTGATACCATCCCCAGAATATCTGTGAATGAATTATCAACCGAAATTTCCTTTTCAGGCAACATCGGCTCATTGTTGTATTGAGGCGAAAACTGCAAGCGGCACAGTCAAGTTAATTTCTTCTCCTTACCTGGTATCCTCTCCGATGGTCTTCATATCTTTTCTACACTTTCTTCTCGTGAAATCGACCGGGTAAAGTCCGGAACATGACACGCATCTCACGCTTGGATTTGAGGTGATCTTCTTAAAAATCCTTCACAATGGTTCATTTTTTAGAGGGAGTCTCTCACAGTTAGGCTTATGAATGATGCTGTCTATCTGTTGTGTGTTTTTTAAATTATTTCTTCATGAACGATAGTTGCTTCAGCAATTTTATTTGATGTGAACACTTCAGATATCTCTAAGTCTGCACCACCCCCTCAGTGAGTAGTGGTGGTCTCTAGTGAAGGCATGAAGGAAGGATGTCGGACCCTCCACCTCCCTCCTCCTCCTCTTCCTCCTTTTCAAACGGTGCTAATGTTCACGTGGTGAAAAGTGCAAATGAAATTCCTCAGCGATATTTTCACATAAACGCAACACTATTGGAAAACAATCGATGTGGGATGTGTGCCTCGGATGTGTTAAGAGATGTTGCCATTTTCGATTCTACTTACGTCTTAGCATAGTTATTATATTCGCTTTCAGTTTTGTTGTATGACTAGAATCGAATTCTGTACTTTGTTATTAAAGTACTGGTAGCATCGGATGGAACGTACTTGTCCTATTTTCCTTGAATTTTCAACACCATCAATTCAGGCGTTGGGGAAATTAACACGCTCTTAAATAGGGAATCTTTGCTTTGAGTCTGTAAAATTCTATGGCCGCTTTTGAATGGAGAATTTTCATCAGTGGAAGGCCGTAATAGAAAGGCCCGGCTGCTTCACTCCCTCCAACCTTCTCGGAAATTGGTGGGAGGTCATGGTTGTCCATCTGGCCATTTGGAACAACATGATGTTTCCTACAGTACAAACTTATTAAGATTTCAAAGAGCGCGCTTTTACTTTTTTGAGGTAATTGCTGCTTATGTCCATTTGCCTCTTTCATAGGTAAAATGCAAAGTAGTGCCACATATATGGTTTAAATTCATATAGCTTTATTCGCATCTAGTATTTCGATATTCACAAGTTTTTTCCAATGAGAAGGAGTTAGTGATATTCTTTTTCACTGGAGATGTTATGTTTAATCATTCGACGAGACGCATCTCCGTTCTATTTTCCATGAATTTGCCTTTGAATTATGCCGATCAGATAGAGCATCAATTACGAAGCCATTTGTGATCATTTTTTCATTATTTTATAAGGATGATGCCGCATGTATTCAGTTCAAAATAAGGAGGATTTGTTAGTACTCTTTAGGATCACTCCATGCTCTCTCCAAGTTTTTGCGTCTTTTATTGGTAGTTAAGGAAGATGCGACTTACGTACTATTAGTTTCTTCTGTTAAGTGCATTTACTTACTGCGATAGACGTAGGTGGCAAGATGCTAGCGTGGGAAGCGATGAAGGAGGATGTGTGAGTGGGTGGATGTCGAGAGAGTTCAGCGGTCAAACGATCGCAAATATTTGCATTTTGCACTTTTTGACCTCAAGCACCCCTCACTAAATGGTTGCTCGATGCCCGCCGTCATGTGACGCTTTTTCGGTGAAGATGTGGAATATTTGAGTTTCCTAAAATAGTTGCACCATTAACAAAGCATAGCAATATTTGATATGTGCTAGTTCTACGTTCGTCGTGCAATTTTTAATCAGTCAACATCTGATAGTAATACAAACCTCAAATATCTTCTTTATGTCTTTACTGCATATTTTCACACTCTCTAGAGGGGTTTTATGAAGGTTTATTCAAAAACTGCATAATTATCTCTGAAGTTTTCTTTATCTTGTATAAGGCATATAAGGTTTAATTGGGATCCCATTTGTCGGTCTGTCCCTTTGATATACCTGTTCTATGCACATATTAGTTGTTCACTGCTTTGTTTCCACGAAACAAATCTTCAGAATCGCTGTCTTTGCTACTGGCTGAATGCACCAAGACGCGTTATTAGATAGGGAGTAAAAGCGCAAATTTAATAGTGAAAACCTTCTCAACAAATTATTTCATTCGAATACCTCTCTTTAAACTTTCTTATGAGAAATAATTGTCCCTCAATAATCGTTCCTCCCTCTATCATGAAAGTCGAGAAATAATTTCTTTTTGCACATCTGAAACAGTGTGTACTTCTATTTTACCAAAATTGGGGAAGATATAACTCCCCTCAATAACCTCAATTGCCTTCTGAATTAAGCATTTCATGAAATCCTAAAAAGATTTTGCTCAGAGGTTTCTGTCGATTTAACACTTCGAACCGAGTTTCAAAAGTACAATTTTCAAACAGTTGTGATCTTGCTGCCTTTCCACTTCAAAATTCGATGCAAAGCTTTTGCTGCGCCAATAAGTAATCATCATCCCTCTCTTCCATAAAATATATTCATTGGATGGAGTGAAACGTTTTAGTTGAGGGTTGTCATCGAGAAATGTGCTCGTTGTGAATGGGTCTTGCTTGTTGCGCGTTTATTTACTTTTCTCGAGCTGTGCCACAAGTGCTGACTGTCGTCATTCGAGTCATTCGGTGAACGACGACAGCAAAAAAGACGGCAGCTTGCAAGCGAGCGGCAGTACCATCCGATCGCTTCGCTTAGACTCAGCCAACTAGATTTTCTACGTTGCTAACGATGGAGAGAATCTGCTTAGCTGTGTACGTGTTCGAGAGAGGGCTAGAGAGTGAGAGCAAGAGAAAGTAAAACGAAGTGACTAAGCACGATTTGTGCGGCTCTTTTTACACTGCGTCTATTGTATGCATTGTGCTTCACAGCACGACACAGGAATACGGTATCCGTCGAGGGTATTGTGAAAGCTGGAAGTGCACAATGTACTTGTATCGACATTCTCGACAGCTTCTTGCCTTCTTGCATATAAAATCGTCACCCACCAACCGGATCGCTGCTCTTAGCCTCAATGAGCCATCGAAGGGTAAACACTTCTAGCGACTGAATACTGCTCACTGCTTTCGAGGAAATAATAGCAGTGGCAATCGATTCATTTTCCCATTACCATCTGTTGGCTAGACAACCAAAACTGATGGAAAAATTTGTTGAGGAGATCAGGAATCAAATTTGTTGTCGATAATGACCATTCCTCTGGGGAAATATAGTAATCGCAACATTAGGAGTACTCACCTGTTGCACCTGTGTAAAAATAGGAGCAAGTGGTTAGAGATGATAGGTGTAAAGAAGTGTATAAGCACATATTGACAACTGAGCAGGGATCAACAGTATGAACGCTAATTAAATATGCAAATAAATAACCGAGCGGTAGAGCAACAGCGCATGAGAGTGATCCTTTAGTACAGAAGGTCACTCTCATGCGAGACAAGATGAAATTGTCAGTGATTTTCAGCAGATTTTTTTATTGTCGACACGTTATCGATGGCTCATTGAGTATAATGCGTTTCGTTTTTTGTTAAGAAAAAATTTGATGTGCAAAACCTAATGCTGCAATTTTTTAATATTTGAGTATTTCTTTTTCAAATTCATTCCATAAATGGGAGAGGAATGACTCTTTTCATATGAAGGGAAACTATGATTTTGCGTTCGTAATGTGATTGTTGCAGCTAAGTATGCGCAGCAGTTCAAACATTTGCGCAGAATACCACAAATATTGATATATTTCGCTACTATGAGTGCTTCTTCTAATATTTGTCATACAAACATAGAAAACAATAAAAGATAAACAGTTGTGCGCGTATATATGCTAAGAGAATGACGCACTCTTATCGTTGCACAGCCCTACACGGTCATTTGCGACCGTAGTTGTGCCTTCTCCCTCGATGGGTTTCGCATCTACCTTCCTCACAGTTGTGTTCTTAAACCAGCCCCTTTCCTCTTACTCCTCATTTTGCATGTCTCAAATACCTGAAGCAATCGTAAACAGTTTATTCAAAGTGTCACATTCTACTGTGTTTATTTTTTGAGCCCTTTTACCCTATGATTGGGTATGGCTGTTCCTTACTTGTTGTCAATCTGTCGCATTGATTCCACTAGAAGTGCTTCATTCCCATCAGTACTATAGTCTTTTTATATCTAGATTTAATCACATATTAAATCTCATTTTTTATTATTTTCAAATGATTATTTCTTAGTAAACTGTGAGGATTGGGCCGTATTTAGAAAGTCCGATCCTCTTTTTCAGTAATTCATATATATAACGATTTCGGTTATTTCCTTGAATCATTTCGGAAATGTATCTGCTTATATTTCGTTCCTTTAATGCTTCTATTTCACCCATCAAGTGGCAAAATGCATTACTTTGACGCTGCAAAATCGTAAACTTATGTGGAAATATTTCAGAATTTTGCAGTCAGATTATCTTCGTTATTTTGTCGTTCTTCTTTCTATGTGCGATCCATTCGATGCTGCTACTGTCAATACGTAATTCTTTTTAAAACGTGTATTCTCAAAGAAATCATCTCACCTGGTCGTTGTTGCTGGAAAGAGTATTGTTTTGATCGGGGAAAGGGGGGGGGTGGAGAAGGCGACGAAGATTATCATTTTTTGTTTCTTAGGTGGGGAAGAGTGGGGAAGAATACATAATTAATCTCGTTGAAAATAATTTCGCTATATCTGTGAAAGTTCCAAGCTAAAGCATCGAGAAAAGGTTTTGAGTATTAATGCTATTGCATTCGAGTTTATTGAGGTGAGCAACAATGCTGCGGCAATTTGTGAATATTTTGCAAAACTTCTGTTGAGTAGTAACAAAAATTTGCATATATTTATTGTTTCTGCTGGTGTTATATAATTGGCTCAAAAATTTGTCTTTTTCCACACAGCTCAGCTATTTTCACGTCAATTCCGTTATTTGTGTTACACTTTCTCGTTGCCTATTTAATTCACTATGATATTATAAATGAAAATATGCTTGAGAAGTTGTTTAAAATTTTATTCGTTTGAAAAAACTTTTCACATATTTTAAATGAGAAATTAATGTTTATATATAGGAATGTCGTTTAGATTGTTGCATCTTTAATCAAGCTACTGTCAAATATACTTTTTTAAAGTTATAATTAATTGAATAATTTGACAGATTCTCATATTCATCCGTTTTCAACAAATTTTTTTCTGCTTTATTGGAATATATTTTATTTTTCCTAGCAGTTACAGCTCCCACTCAATTTTTTTTTTTGCGGATTTATTTTTGCATAAATCGAGCCGCAGCTGAACGTTGCACGAATCACACAAAAACAGTCATCCAAAAAATTATATAAATTTTTATCCTCTTTTATATATTTTATTTTTATCAATTTCTTGACGTTCGAAGTGTCTTGTTGTCACCAATTGCTGAAATACGTTGTAAAATATCGTCGCGCTTCTTGTTAATTTCACTTAAATTTTCATCGAGTTGATATGCGCTTCATTTGTGTTCATAGCATTCTGCGAAATTTTTATGTCACATTTTCGTTATTGCTTTCAATGAAATCGCTATTTGTGAATAAAATTTAATTAACTGTGCGCAGAATGCATATCAATAAAATGTTACATCAACGCTACGCGGTTGTACTGCGTTCACTTCGTCAACCAGTTGTGTAATCGATCCAATCGCTCATATAGGCTTGCAGAATCGAAAGTGCATGCAATTTTTTTAACGACGGAAATATGTCCGATTCTTCGAGTTGATGGCTTAGCAAAGAAGGTGGTATAAATGATGGTCAATCATTGTATAATGTACATTACGCCCGCCAAATCCTGCAAATCTATCTTCAGCGGCTGTCGAGTTGAAGTATTCTTGGTGGTTCTCGATTTGGAACTATCCGGCAAACTGAAACACTGACTCCTCAAATAAGCACAAACCAACGTCGTCATAAAAAGATGAAGCTAGATTCAGAGCGTTACATAGTAGGTCGGTGGTTTCGTTACGAAGTTAATTATGTTGCGATGCCTCTTATAAGGTTGTGCTTAATGCAGTTTTATGGAATCGTTTATTGCATTGAAAAATGAATCAACCTATGGAATATAATAGTTGCAGCATGCTATCAGCATGTATTACTATCCTGTGCATAAGCAATCCTGTGCGTCTTCTACTGATTCATTTCTTCATTTATCGACATAAATGACGGATCGGAACGTTCCGATATTTTTGACCGCCGTGACTGTGCCACTTAGTCGCGATAGATGAAGAACGTCTGAACGAGAAGCAGATCGAAGATTTTGTTTACCGATACATGCAATGTCGAATCGTTGTCTCCATCACCTTATGCGGAAACATTCAAGGGGGTATGTAGTATGTTTTTTAACTAATGAAATCAGTTAGACCGTTCTATTTATTTTCTGGTTATCTCAATTGCAACCCCGTTTACTATTGCTGTATTAATTTTGCGTAATGTTATCCATCCTTATAGCAGGGAACCCTTAGTTCCATTTTTGTAATCACCCTTCCAAAAAAAGTTTCATAATGAAGAGGTGATTAGCATACATTATGAGCTCTTCGGGCCACAACATTCAACAAGTAACATAGATTTGGCGTGATAGGCTATGTCGAACACTAGGTCGGCATGTTGAACTCGACCACCCGTTGACGATGTTTTCGCACTTAATGTTGCATGCCGTAACAAGTGCTCTTCGATTGTGCACACATCGTTGTCCTCTCACCACTGCGCCATATATATTCACTCTTTCCTCACACGCATATACAAATTAACTTTCCGGTCCAAACTTCGTTCACTTCCTGCTTCGACCAGCATTAATCTAGAAAACTACATGGGTCCAAACGAGCACAGAAATTTGCCCTGTATATCCTTAGCCAAAAGAACATGTATCCGACATGCGTTTTTAATGATGGATCATATCCACCCTGATAGAGCAATATTGAAATAAAAATAGTGGTCACTTCGGAAGGCTATTTGAAAAAGCAGGTCGATGTCAGCGATGAAGAAAAACATTAAAGTCACTAATTAATAACTAGCTTGATGCTTCACCATAACATGGAAATTGCTTACGATGATGGATTACTCCTTGTGCACCGAAGAGCCTGTATCCTTAACCCAAGAACATGTGGTTCTCTTTGTCATGTATGAAGAAGATTTAATTTATTTTATTTTGTATGGTTTGCAATGGGGGATCATTATGACGGATTTACATATGCACTCTAGAGGGTCGAGATGACGAAAGCGTCTATGAAATTGCTTTCAAATCAATGATGGTCGGTGATGCAAAACGGTGCTTGAAAACAGCCAGCATAGGATTCTTATTGGGTTCTCTCTGCCTTAAGGCTATTCATATAAGAACGAGAGAGGACGAAAGGGATATCATCCATGCACACATACAACCACTCATTCCCTCGTTTTCCTTTATGTTTATATGTGCTTCTCAGCAACAACAAATACGAGAGTAAAACTTAGAGAATATCAATGCTTGGTTGCATCACGCCTCAATAGCTTGTTCATTACGAATATGCTCATCTCCTAGAGGATTAAAGCCCTCTAGCGGGCATAATAAGATAATATTCGTAATAACGAAGAAGATTGCTCCTTCATAACAACGGAGAAGTTCCATCCTTTTCGAGCATTTTGTTGCTTTCTTTATTCCATTATCAAGTTATATAAAATATTGGCGCATAAGAATGGGAGCTCCACTCGAACTACGTACTTTGACCCCGAACACTCGAAAGGTATATAAAACCTTGAACTTCATAAAAATTTTCAGCCACAACCTCATCACGGACCCGAGGTTTTGTGTAAATTTGTAAATTCACTATTCAAGTTTGGAAGTTCAAACTGCATTAGGGTGCACGTTTGAAAATATGCAATCCCACTACTTTTTTGAATTATCGTTTCTCGAAATTAGAACGGTAGCATTGAATCATCCTATTTAGCAGCTCCTGACCGCGTTTTCAAATTGCAGTTCTGCAAGTCGTCCTCCGCCGGTTTTTTCAACACACTAAATACGCGGATTTTTCTCGGCCTTTTGCCCATTTTTCGCCCATTTGTGACGTGTTCGGGTAATGAAATATGCATGGCTCATTGGCGACGTGTTCGGGTACTTCAGGGGAATGGAAAAAGTGTTTTATATGATTCTCAGTGTTTTTGCCGTCCATCATTGCTGTATTCTGAGAATGGTTTTATAAAAATTTTGAATGTTTCACAAGAAATGATTGGTACTGAGCCAATGAGAATGAACCATTCCCACCGATTCAATGCTAGTGCTAGTGTTTCATCCGCAGCACTTCTAAATTTGAAAAGGACATCGTAGTACTTGGAATGGGCCAAAATCAGCGAGCAAAATTCAGCAAAAAACTAGCGACAAAAACCTTTTAAAACAACCTCAAGGATGAAAGGTATGGATGGTTAAGGAAGAAGAGGCAAAGTGCATTTTAAAATTGCTTTAGATTCTATTTCTAAAAACATTAGAAGTATTCAACCTAAGATCACTCGTTTTCCATCTGCTTTACAAGTTACTCCGTGTTGCACTGCATCTCGAGCTCAGAGACCATTGCAATATAGAGTTCACGCTGAAAGGATGGTTGGTGTGTGTGTGTGTGTGTGTGTTCGAAATGAGGTGACATCTTCGTATTGCAGTTCCGGCTGGCTTGTTGTATTGCTTTAATGAAATGTGCGTAGCTCACTGCGACGTGTTCGGGTATTCTTTCATAGCCAAGCGGCATCCATCAAGCAAGCAGAATGGAAGGAGGTGGGCCGGCCAGTCGAGAGGGTCGCCTAATGAACACAACATCCTTCAGCATTCACATAGCACCGAACCAGCATCGCAACGAGCACTTCACCGAGAATAAACGACGCAACACAACGTTGCCGCCCCATTGAAACGCAATCCCACACAGCAACTTCATTAATGCTTCCTTCCGAATATCGGCTACGAGACAACTTGTCATCCTGCACCAACCGGAGACAAAACTTGATTCCCTCCATTCAATTATAATCATCTCATCCCGACTTATTGTCTCTATTGCATGCTAATCATGTAGGACAGAGCATGTTATGCAGCAAGTTTGCACTGAGAAACATGCATCCTTAATCGAAATTTTACTCTTTGAAAGTTCGCTTACTTTTCTAGCCGAATGAAACATCTGCCTTGCAGAACTCCTGGTTACTAAACATGCATAGCGCACCTACATATCGTTCGAACTCCTTGTTTCGTTAGTGATAAACCTATCATTCAGGTAATCCGATCGATATTTTGTGGAATATCAACGGCTGCTATCAGTCAAAAAAGGATATTAAAAAACCAAATTATCATAAACGTTTTGTAATCACTATTTGAAAGGAATCTTAAGTTGCTAATAAAAATATAAATTTTTTTCTGTATCATAGAACCCTTCGAATGAAATTGTTGCTTTCTTGTGTACAATATATTCGCTTAAAGCGCTCATTTTATTCATTTCAAAATCGATAAAAAATTATATAAAGAGAAGACGGACGAATGTATCGGAAAATACTTTAAACGATCGAATATACCAATAATGTATGAAAGCTTTATTGCACTAACCGAAGCAATTTCCACAAAAATTAAGGAGAAAAAAAAACGAAAATTCCCTCTCAGATTTTCAACATTTACTTCGAACGTTCAACGTGGCAATAGAACGTTGAAATGTGCTTATCAATGAGTGCAAATAAACCTTCTATAATATGCACTTATCAACATATATTCACAACATTATAAAAGACTAACATTGTATCACTTTCAGAAATGCACCTCGACATTCGAAATCGTCGTCTGCTAGATTCCTCTCGCTAAATCCCCGCTCTCAACTATATAAAACTGATGCATTTGAATAGTTTCACTTCAAGTGGTTTAGTCCACCTAATCGCCATTCCTTAAAATCTAATACTGCATAGAACAAAAATAACTTCAACTATGCAACTGGTTTTCCTACGTCATACTACGGAAATAATCCATTGCCATACCACTTGGGAAGTAAAATACCCTCAGGGAGAGCGAAAGGAGGAGAACATTGACGCAATATGGGATGACTGCGAGGCAAAACAGTTGTCTCAAATTGTCTGATATGAGCTCGCCTTATCAGCTGATAAGGGGTTCTGATGCGTTTCATGAACTAATAGGTTCACGAATTCATGTGATATGTACGTGATGCTAATAAATCGTTGTGTCTCTGTCCCCGTTACTTTACGCAACGAACGCCTGTAAGTATCCGTTGAGTGGGATGGAAAAACTATGGAGTACAAATCGAGAGAGCATTCAAAGAAATGAGGGTACAGAGAAGAAAGCAGAAACGACAACAAACATGCAGGCGTACGAGTTCAATGAGCAGCTTTGATTGGGAGAAAAATAGAACATGAAAAATTCGCGAAGGTTGAGATAGATGAACACACGAAGAGAGCATTGCACAATATGATTAAGGCAGCATGTGACTGAAATATTAGCCAATAACGTGCTTTTTTGATGCGCAAATATTTAATATCGATGAAAAATTATCTGCCTTTGAATGGGCTAATTACCCCTGCTAGACGGGTTTATATAGCTTAATCTGGACCTGTTACGATGAATATATGCTGATTAAAACAAGCTTTATGGAAACTTTACGAAGTTTTTTTGCAGAGGCTGAGCTTTTTTCAACGTCGAAAACTTTTTTTCAACTTTATTCAAAGAAACTTATAAAAATATGGCAGCCTCTCATTATCAATGACGCATTTTCTTTTTGCAATCGTCGCAACTAAACGGAACACCATAAAAAAATAAAAGTGAAGAAAATTTTCATAGGAAACAATTTAATGATTATAACTAGAGGATGGAGGAATCAATCAGAGAGAATTTCTTAACAAATTGCGTTTCAAATTGAAAATATCTTAAAAATATAATCTTTAAAGTACAAATTAAAAGTGATGATTTACAAATGAGTCGCAGCCATAATATTCCTTGCAACCTGGATGCTATCAATATCTTTTAAACTTCTCCTTTCAACAATTATTCCCATACTGAGATAAGTTTACAGATGAAAATTTCAAGGGAAAAGATGGATGTTTATGCAGATATTACTACAATTATGATACGACACCTCAGAACTCATCTGTGGTGTTCCTCTTGAATTTGATAGCTGCAATGCTGAGACATACAAAACATTGGCACTTGAATATGCATGTAATGATGCACAAAAACTCAGTGGATTTACAAGATTAAAACTCACCAACGAGATTAATGAATATTTTGGATAGAGAAACTATATTCGCTTATGAAATAACATATGGGAATATGGAAAAAAAGACGGGAAAACAAGGTGTTTTATGAGCAGACAGGCAGCCTTAGCACAACTCCCCTTGGTGGATGTTCATTAGGCGCGCCTACTTTGATCGATTATTGGAGGGATATTTATGGCTGCGAGTGACCGAAACATCTCTGAGTTAGGAGGGGAAGGGTATGAGAAGTATACTTGCACATATAGAATGAAGATAAACCAAAAGTCCAGCAAAAAAAACGAACACTGATATACTTCACAGTTGTTTTTTGTTTACGGAGACGAGTGAAAAATCCGTCGTCTGTGGGCCCAGCTCGAAGCACCTGTGTGACGATACTCAGAATCGCTCGAACGAGACCCAGTTCGAATGCATGAAGGGAAAAGAGTAGCGACGTCGCTTAATACCTCGTAACGATCACAAATTTGGCAGCGAGTTCGGATTACTTGAACTGAAAAAACAGAAATTTCGAAGTTTGCAGCTCATCGAAGAAAACTCCCACCGGGTTTTTCAATAGAAGAAACTCTCAATAGTCAATAGAAAACTTTCAATGGAAGACAAAAATCAGAAAATTTTGGTATAAAGCTCAAATGGAAACTCCGATCTATAAATTAGAGTGCACCCACAACACGAATGGAAACAATCGTATTTACGTTGAAGCGTAAAGGTGGGAATCACACAACTTGGTGAATCAGAAACGAGAAAGTAATATGGTTTTATTGATTGCACATGGTCCACAATTTTGACTTTCAAAGTGAAAGAGAGAATGTTAAGCAGAGGAATAGAAACCTGTACAAAGTTTGTTGGTATGGGTAATCGCTGAGAGTTGCGGATGGTTGTGCGGCGTACATATTATTGTAGACACTGTAGTTGTCGATGAGGTTTCCGATGCGGAAAGCACTTGGTGTTAGTGCAGGTAACGTCGTCTGCGAGAGATCTGTCACACCGGGCATTGCGCTATTCGAATAGAGACCAAATGAGGAATATTGACTTGCATATGGGTTCATCTAAAGTTGGAATATAGCACTAAACAAGCTTGATTTGAAACAACATACAAATGACAGTGAAACCATGCACTCATGCAATATTCTGTATGCAAGGAAGAAAACTGCACAGTGGTATACAATTCAAACGCCAAAGAAACTTAATTCTTGAAACATTTAACTGCTGATGCTTTTAGTTGCGATATTACGACTGGAAAAGAAAAAAAAAATTTCAAACAGCAACTTATTAACTGCACCGAAAGTAATGCAGCCTTGAAATAACCACCTGATATGCCTCATAAGCATCAACCTAATCAAAACTTGTAAAAGAAGTTGGAAATCAGCTGCACCTACCGGCACGGAACCAACCGCTGAGATAACGCTTGTTGGTTGGCTGCTAGATGCGACAGTTGACAGCGAGGACGTCGTTGAAAGATGTTGCATCGACTGTATACTTTGACTCTGTTCAGTGCTGCTACCACCTTGTAGTGCGGATTGTTGCTGCTGTTGTTGCCGTTGTATAGCAGATTGATCGGTTGTCGTTCCTCCATTTTCCGACTGTAATTCCATATAATTTGAGCCGTTCGCATGTGCACAAATAGTAGCGGATTTTAATGATCGCTCAAATGAATTTTGCGTCTCGACACTGATAGTACATAAATGAACTTTTTATTATTGACAGTAATTCCACAGACGTAGCACGAGTTGAATCCATTTCTATGTTTTGCACACGGCGATAGTGAAAGCTGATTTCACAGAGGTGAATGATATGAAAAGATATGATGTTAAGCAGTGTAGCAGTTGATTTGAATGTTTTGCGCACTTCATATCATTCTATGTTACTTATGCTTCAGTGAAGTCATTTGTGTTTGAGATTACACTTGAGAGCACTGTGAAGGAAACAATAAACAACACCCTAGGAATGTTTCTATAAAATCGCTCAATGATATGTTTTAACAGATTGTAACTAAACAACGCCAGTTGAAGGTAACAATGTGAAATCGAATTTCTGTGCAATAAACTCTCTCGTTTGTTCGCTAATAATATGACGCATAATAGCGTTGGATTAAACATAAAGTATTCGATGAAACACTAACAAAAAGAAATAAACCAATTCATAAAATGTCAAATATTGTTTAAAGCGCTTCAATAATTGCCTGACACATTAAAAAGAGATAAACTACTTAATAAAAGCAAAACATTCAATAAAAGAAATGCATCATTGCTCAGAAAGTAGCAAATAGAATGGTTTATACCTCGCTGGTTGGTGAGCAAGTGCTGGTGGGTTGTTGCTGGGTGGGTAGCGATACTTTCACTTCACTATTGCTCGCCGTTTTCGGCTCGATGAACTCGGCATCATGCTCCTCTTTGACAACGCTTGTGCGAACATTGTGACCATTCTGAAAGAGATTTCCCTCACCAGATTGTTGGTCAAATTTAAAATCGCTTTAATAGATAACTTTCAGTAGAACTCAATTGATGTCGGATCGGCCCTCAAGCAACGCTCATCGCGCTTTTCATCGATTTTCTGCATGTTCTGAGACAGTAATAGTAAGTATAAATGGGTGGAAAGATGCATTTTCAAATTTTACAGCAAAATGATACAATGCGCAGTGCGGCATTAACACTGAAAAGAGCAAGATCACGATTGCTTATTAAGCTGATAGACTCAAAAAACTGCGTATTGAAATATAAATATAGGGGAAGAGAGGGAGCGGGACAGGAGAGGGAGGGAAAGGGCAAGAAAACAATAATCATTACATAAAATGTCATCAAAAAATGGCATTCAAATTTTCAAAGATATTTCGTTTATAAATTCTCAACGAAAACTGATTTTCAAAGAGCTCATTTATTATAATCCGTTAAAATTTTTTGAAGTGTGAACAAATATTTCATAGGTGTTTAATCCTTCTAAGACATAAAAGAATTTCAGTGAAATTTTTAGAGAATTTATCAATTATATCGTAAATGAGAAAAAGAATAAACGAATAAGGAACAACCTTGCGACTTCTTGGCTTTCCATCGCCAATTTTGAAACGTTTTTGCCGTCGAAGGTAGCATCCATTTTCGAACATATTACCGCAATCCTCATGCAAGGTCCAAAAGCTTCCTTTACCCGGTTTGTCAGGAGTTCTATAATATTGACACTTCAATAACAATTATTTGGCATTTCAACTTCAAATATGAACACTTCAATCGGAAAATATTCTAACCTAATATTTACATCGTTAAACGACATGTATTTTCTTAAGTTGGAATTCCCTCTATGAATTCTGCAGATTTCCCACAACCATCTACAGTACGATGAAAAAACTTTGACAGATCAATTCATGATTTTAGCAGCAATATAGTATTTCATAAATTATTCAATGAATAAAACAACCTTGGCACTTTTACGAAGCAATCGTTGAAGCTCAACGAGTGTCGAATTGAATTCTGCCACCTAAAATTGCATAAATTCTAATCATGAAGGAATTCAGAAGAAAAGAAAAACACATTAATTCTCCAGTAATATTTCACTTGTGAAAGTGATAAAACAGTGTAACGAATCAATTAAGAACTGAGTGGAGAAAAAGTATTGCAGAAACGCATTTTGGTAAAACAATCACCGAGACCCATTCTTTTTTGAATGTATTTGTAATGTGTGCCATAATCGAACAAAAAACCGTTTGAGAAGACAGGTAATCGTGATGCACAAAAAATGTTTTCACTCAAGAATTTGAAAGAAAACGATACAAGACAGAAGTTAACAAAAATATTATATACAAAGCGGAAGGAGTTGATAAGCTTTTTAGTAGGTGATTATCAAAAGAGTATTATAGAGGTGGATGACGCTTATAGAAAGAAAATGCATCGTAAACATCGCTCACCTGAGCTTGGTCGATAAGGTGAGCTAATATCTGACCTATTCGTATGCTTAGCGAAGTAAATTTAGGAAGCTGAAGATTATATGATGATGAAAAGAAATTAGTGTATGAGATATATGAGAAGCATTATATGACAGAATATAGGTCTTTCTTGTAAGTATATGGAAAAGGATACGTTTATGCTTGAGTTAATAACAGATCGTTAGTTCAATAACAAAGATTGCTCTATGAAGATGAAATGAAATGCTAAAAAAGAAGTGCTAAATGCGAGCCAATAGACGAGGATGCTAATATTATGGAAAGGATGCCCTAGAGGCATATGCTATAAGCGTTAGACATCAGTATGAGTGAACATGCAAGCTGAAATTATCGGAGCAACGGCACTGACCCTGCTGACCTTTGCTGGTTCTGTCGATAGTATGCGTAGTTATCCATTATGAATTGATAAATCTCCGACAATGTAAGCATTCGTGACTCGGAGCGTTGTATAGCCATCGTAATTAAAGAAATGTATGAAAATGGCGGCTTCGCATTGCCTATCTTCCCATTATAATTACGCATTTGCGCCTAAAAAATCTTTATTTAAATATTAGAAGAAGTGGGACTTTAAATGCTGTAAAACCTGGACAATTAAAGCAATTTCGTTCAATTTCAAGCGATTTTCATTCCTTTTCCAGCCGTTATTTATTTATTTCACTTCTAAAATTCTACTGGCTATCATAAAATCGCAAGTTTTCAAATGCTTTATTTGCATATTTTAACAATAACTTTTCATATCCGTCTGAAAACAGCTTTACCGCAAATAAACGTGTACTTTTTGATCATTGAGCTTGATCAATTCACTCATCAACAGCTAACTAAGTGGTGCAAGCTTTTTATGTACAAGAAGATATATTTGCGGTGTTCGATGAAATCCGATCAGTAAGACGGCTTTATTGCCATCATCAGCTGTTATTTAGGCAAGGGACCTGTGAAATGGAGCAATTCTGGAGGCTGCCTATATTCGACCCACAACTGTGTCGGAGATGCGACAATCGCAGTGGGCGTCGATTGCAGGATACCCGAGTTTACTTGGAACCTTGTAGATCTTGGCTTTTATAATATGCGCAGTGCGCTTAGGTTTAACAAGAGATTAGAGCGAAACCAGAGAAAATAGTAAATACGGCTTGGATGCTTCATAAGCGTACCAGCTCATTTTGGGTTTGTTCGTTGAAGGAAACCCTGCCAGGTCGGCAGTTTGGCGATATCTGCGAAACAGAAGACGAGTTCGAACTGCCGATAGTAGATGAATTGGTCACTGAAGAATTCCGGGAATTACCTAACGGTGATATACCACCGGTCACACCAAATCCGTTGTATGCTGAAATTCGAATTTTTTAAATCAGGCCCAACATTAAATAATGAGCTATCTACCTAACGCTCTCTCCACATCAACTTCGCTCTAAAAGGTTATTTCGACTACACTGAATAAAACTGTGTGGTCTAGAAAGCTCTCTCACAACAAGGCTCTTCGAGCCAAAATTCACTGCTTGCAGCCGTTAAGGTGGGTAGACACCAACGACACTTCAAAGCTTGAGAGCTTTTGTGGGGAGCAGTCAGTTTCGTAGCGTCTACAGTAATGACGTGTATTGAAATCGAATGTGTTGCCGTTGCATTCATTTAAAGAAAAGAAGCCACTATGCGCGGTCTGCCTGAAATGTGCCAACTCTTCGTTGAGGATGTCATCTTATCATCTTTCACTACTGATCTTCTCAGTTGAAGCGACAAGTGCCTTATCCCATCAAATCATTCACTTAATTTGCATATAGGAATTGCTGCTTATGTAGATTCACAAATCACTTACATTGTTGAATTTGGTTAGCTTGATTCATGTAATTTGACGTGTAATATGATGGTAGAGTGGCATTGGTGAGCGTATTGCTTGTCGGATATGGATATTGGTTGTATGCGTTCAACGCTGTCGAATAGGTCGGCATTACTGATGCGTAATCGGGTGCAGTCATTCCCTAAAAACAAATGTACATTTCAGAATTGCAATAAATATACCACAAGATGCATAAATCATCGGTGAAATAACAGTTCATTTAGCATCCTAGGACCAGCGAAAATTGGATTATTCTATAGGCATGGATGTCCGTATCGCTTTAAATAACCGTAGCAGAAATGCAGCTCATAAGTCACGCACAAACTTATTGGTAAAAAGAGCGCATAGTCGATTCAATTTCCTTTATTATAGCAGTGAGACATCTGAAATTATTGAGAATAACTTGTGAGATGAACGATGCGTCTACAAAAAATTCAAAATGCAAAAAGCCACTAAATCAGAACATCAAAAAGTGAACAAGAGCTTTATCTCGTAATTCAACAAAGAAGAGAAACTCAAAGGATTATAGCATTGACTGAAATCAATCTACAAATTTCTATAGTTAATTCAACGCGACAACAGATCTCAACTTGATTTCAGTTCATTTCCATATTGTAATGAATTCCTAGACGTATAGTGGCGACCACTGGGCCCAAAAAGCAAACAAAGCGCCGTTACAAACGAGAGGCATATCTAACACCGACGCGCCACTGGAAAGGACCGCCCCGAAAAGGAGCGTGCAAATCATTCACCTATCTCAAATAGGAGACACTGAACTCTTCCACTGCCACTACCTGAACTAATCGATAAACGAAGCATGCTTTAAAATAAAACCCCAGCCATCGAACTCAAGAACTCAGCTTATTGCACTGCTTCTCCATCATCTGAGCCGATCGTGTACACAAATGAATCCGCTCAAAATGGCGGGGATAACGCATTGGTATCGTTAGTGATGCTAACGATGGCTTTCAGCCTCAAGCAGCAATCGTCTAATGGCTCGGATGCCATCGATCTATTACAAGAAATGAGGTGACCACAACATTTTATCCATATATAGCGTTATGGAATCATAAATGGAAGACATAAAAATAGAGAAGGAGCAGAAATAAATCTGTAGCACAACGCTGAGGAAAAAGCCCCGTCAAACACTCGAAGAACAAACTTATGGGCCAGTTGATTCGAGCCTTAAGAAGCTTCTGATGATCGATTTTGAGCAGCCGATTGAGACAAACTTTTGGCCTATGGGCCACATCAGTGCAAGAGAATTCTAATTTGAAAACCAAAGATGGTCTTAGGAGGGAGAGACGGTTTTATGAAAGAAAGAACATTTAGCTTTCACCTATGTTCACTGGGAATTGCAAAGATCAAAGTGCAATTGAGTGATGTGTATAAACGACTGCCTTATGCTACCTTGAAATCCAACTTGTTCTGTGCTAGGAAATTTAAGTTTTTAATTCAAATACGGTTTCAGCTTTCATTCCTCTTCTGATGCTTCTATTCAGTTCAAAAAAGAATAGTTTCTCTTTATATGCTATTGCCTTTGCAAAAATTTCACCTTTCTACTTTTCGACCAGAAATTTCTCAATTATCCAACTACATAGGAAGAAAAATTTTACCGTATAATTTGGCGCAACGATAAAAATCTTGGATTGAGTTGCAATCAATTATGGATTCGTGATATGTATGCGAGCGAGGAATTTGAGTTGAAGGAATCTGTGCTTCCAACACAATCAAAATCATCATTTGCAGGCAACTTTCTGCCGCATTCTTTCATTTTGAAACTGCATTCATACTTTTCCAAAATGAGGCATATATTCAAAGGAGAATTTATGAAGAAAGGGGGTACAAAAGAAGTAATACGGTATAATTTATCGCGGAAAAACGCTATGTTGGTGACTAGCGTCAGATACGATGAATGTTCAGCGTGGCGGATGAGAGGAAAGCAGCCTTTTGGGTGCATTCGAGGATATCGCCCTCGCGATAAGGCAGCGTTGCAGCGCAGCACACCTGCGCCTCTCATGACGCGTACGCTCTCGTTTGCGCGATCCTATTACTACGGTATGGGAAGGGAGACATATTGAATTCGCGGTCATGAGATTCATCTCGAATAAGAAGCAAGCAATGAATGCCTTAATAACAACGCTCTGCTTTCCTCTTTTCGCGACCCTCATACCCTCAATGCAACGATTGAGACATTGAAATGCGGACAAATTTAGTCTTCTTCTTCTACCTCCCCCATCCCTCTCTAGATTGTGCGGATTTTCTATATGATTCACTCATCTAAATGCTTTTCAGAACGGAAGATTGAAAGGGCGAAGGATGAGGGATGATCGCATTGTCTATGGGAATCCCATCAAAGGAAGGAGAAGATAACGCTACAAATTTTCGTAACTTCATTTCTCTTCAATATTGTTCAGAAAGAGGGATCTAAATGATGTTCTAGTGGCCCCTCACAAACGAGATCCAATATCCCAGCTTTTCCTTAATAGAAGAAAGCGAGTTGCTTTCACATGGTCTGAAGTAATCTATTCTTAGCAGTTTTTAAAGCAGTAACTCTCTTACGATCTGCGCCTGAGTAATCAACACCAACCAGATGAAAAACGGATAGTGAACTATTAATGAAAAAAAAATTGATAAGAATAGAGCAGGCAGATTCAATCAGCACATATCAGACGCTGACATATCCTCTCTAGTGCTCCTCATCATCACTTGAATTTCCAGTGTCAGGCTGCTAGTTGTATTGTTTATTCGAAAACGATCAGAAGGGTTTTGCGAAGAACTCTGAAACAAATCCTAACTTCCTACTCTTCATGTAGCGAATTTCGCAGATTTCTTCTAACAGTAATTAAAACAGATAATGGCTTTATTATGTACATGAGAGCCGTAATGTAACGTTAGTTTGTACAAACAATGATCTACACAATTTGTGCCCTATGAGTGGAGATGAATGTTTAGAGATGAAAATTTTTCTTCAGCTTCTTCGTAACTGAGTCGTCTCAATGCTTTACTGCAAAGCGGTTTAGTTAAGAAATATATGTGAGGGATGATAAGACGTGGGAATAGTAGAACCGCTTTAACGACTTATGTTTGCAGTTGTCACGTTTACCGCCCTCTCCAAATGGCATTAAGCGTGTAAATGTTGATTCAAGCCATCGGATTCTTATTTGATTGCCAATGAACACACATTTCACGCAACAGCTCGGGGGAAGCCCTCACGTGGATAAATGTGTTGTTTGTTTGTTTGTATGTCTGTTTCTTATTTGCTTGCACATTTCGAAGACTGAACAAACAAAACACAACATCCAATATTGGCACACAGAGAACAAAGCCGATAAATACGTTAGGTGATCGTTTTAGAAAATATTTTGGAACTTTAGCATCTGACAATATGCGTTTATTTGCATAAACCATTTCTTGATCGTTTTCATTGCTTCATGTGAAAAAAAAAATGGGATCACTCATTAAAGAGATGGGAAAATCCTGAGTTTTGATGGAATTAAACGACACGATATTTTCACATGAAGTTATCTTGTCTTGAAATTAAACGACCATGAATTAGACAAGTACCTCTTACATTTACAAAAGATCTCAGACGAAAGTTCCGGTTGTCCTGCGACGAGAATTTCTGAAGGGTGGGTACTTCCAAGATATAGAGCAAGTTGTCCCTCAGCGAATATAGAGCAAAATTTCGTGAGATGAATGAGGTACTCGGCACTCCTATACCTCTGACTGAAGTTGTGTTGCGAAGAGAAATTAACTGAACCTGTGAAATGCTAGCAGCCTGTGCTTGATAAAGTGCTGATGAGTCCAACGTAGCTGCGGAGACGGCCGATGCAGCGCTGAGACCGTTCGCACCACCCTGCATCACATTCATGTTCGATGCGCTCGATGTGCTGGCCGTGGGAAGCCCGAATACGTTGGTCGATTCCAGCGTCGTGGTTACTGCAGAAAACTTCAAAGGCTGAAAAATCGAATAACTAACAATTATAAGTTGAATATAGAACGGTAGTGACGATGTAAATCATAAAAATATCGCAACGTCCCACCAATGATTGAACATGTCCAAATTTAAAATGATCGATAAATGGAAATCTTTCAAACGCCTTGATTGCCCTCGGCAACCCTACTTGCCATCGATGTGTTCACGAAATCGGGTCAACTGCTGCAAATGCATATTCTTATTTGTATTATCTAGTTGGTTTATGTAAAATACACTCAATAATGACAGTAACAAAGCCCCGTCTGGATAACATGATTATTTGTGACACGGTTATAAGGATGAACGAATGACGAAAATATTAATGGCAAGAAGAATCCACCAGCGGCCATCGTGTCGGACAATAAAGGAAACAACAAAAATCGATATGCGGTAATGATTGCTGCGATTAATTTCTATTGAATGAAGGCATTGAACACATTCTCGATTTCTTGGTTTGCTAAAATATTGAAAATTCCAGAAATTCAACACAAAATGAACACTTCAATCAATAAAATATTATTTCGCATGCACGTTGGTTGTGAAGGAGTAAAGAAGTGTCGTGGTCCTATCAAATGAATCGCTAAGCAAAAGCTATTTTAATGTGAGCTCGTCTCCGATGACTCACATCAATGAAATGTAATAAAAAATGAACCAAGAAATAAAGCAATAGCAATGAAATTGCGATGCTCAAATAACCAATAAACCTCAGCGAACTTAAAGTGCAGAAGGAATTTGACCGAAAAGAGATTCATAAATCGGCACAAACGGAAATCATCGCCTATGTTTACTTATGTCAGTTATCTCAAAGCATGAAATATACTTCATAAATGGATAGTAATTTTTGTAGTAAAATAAGGTCGTTTGATTAAGTATTCAGTGAAATAATTAAAAGTTTGTTTGCCGTATGAAATTGTTTGTAATATAGCATGACTGGCTGGAAATACTCAAAATGCTCTACGAGATAAGAGAAGAAAATTGAAACTAATGGTTAACGAACTTTTTTTTACAGACTGAGTGGTTTTGAAGCAAACTCTTTGTTCATTATTTCTCAAGGGATATTGATCTCAATAATCGAGTGGTGATTGGTGATCGGTGATTTGCATCTTTAAAGAAATATGACGTCGAAACATTTGCTGTTTGAATGCGAGTTATTCTCTTCATAAAAAAAACATAAATGCATGTCACTATAATAAAGAATCGATTGCAATGAAGTAACTATAGTTTGAACTGATAACGATAAGACAACCGAATAGTGATAATAAATTTGTCACATATATTTGTTCAATGCAGCTCATAGACGAAGCATCGCTACGCTAACGGAAGCTCGTCCATAAAGAAATGAATGCTCCACTGATAAACGCGCTCATTACGGCGCCATCTTACAGCACATGTAAAGGGGAAAAATTTTTTATTGGAGGAGTTTTTCGATTAGTGAATTCTTTAGCGATTCATACTAAAGATTTTCAATAAGCCACATAGAGAACGCTGATTCATACGATAATCACACAGCCGACTTCATAGGTGATGCAAAAAGGAGATAGAAAAAAGATTCACTGGCACATCCCATCAAGTGGTAAATCCAGTTGTATTTGTTGATGACTTTTTGATTGAACGTTGCAACGTCAAACAATGTCCAGTCGTTTTTTTAGCATATCCCTTAGAGAAATTTGTGTTGCTGATGAAAATTTGTGGTAAACATCATAATGATAATACAATACACATAATTTACATATTCATAATTGATCAGAATGTAGCGTTGCTGATCCATAAATTTGGCAATTTCAAGCGATAGCGAAGATGACGTCGATCAGCTAATATAAATTCAAGAGGTAACGAACGAAATTCGATAAACCTAAAGAATATTGCTAGTAATATTCCAAACAGTACAAGATATGAATCGTTGAACTATGGAATCGCAAAAGCTAACTACCTGATCCGAACACTGCAATTAAACTTTGAGTAAAAAATGTGATTTGAGGCCAATTTTTGCAATCGAATACAGTGCCTGTATGCGGAATCAGTAGGTTGCTCAAAATATTTGCATAAAAACTTCACTACTCAAAACTTCATAAGTATAATTCGCATTGCGGCGACCACCTTCCCGTAATTTTGTTGAGACACAAATCCACTCAGGAGTTTTTTGTGAGAAAATATTTACATTCCGTTTCACTAACGTCTCTGACACTACAGATGAATGTATCTGTCATTGAGGTCAACCTTTTTTAAAATAACATAGCGGAATTTATCAGTATCGGCCTTCATTTAAGTAGAACTTTATGAAGTTGACTATTTATTGGAATTTTATAACAAGGGCATCACGTGAGGTTGAATTTGCAATGAAGTTGTGTGACTCTTAAAACTTGATATAGTGCTGCAAAATGAAGCATACCGTAACCAGGTTGATTCCAACAAAAGAAAGACATTGAATTATCCAGAGCGAAACAAGATGAATCGTGATCCTGAATGAACGAATCATAGCAGAACTATAACTGTAAACGTTCTAAGCTGCAATTGTGGGCGGAAGGTGGAATGCGCAACCGATGAAAGGAAGGGGGAGAGCGCGACGTGACGGAGCCAGCCTGTCACCGTAAAGCGAGAGCGAGTCTTGATGTGTGCTCACCTGCGCACTCCACCAACTCCATGTTCCCTCAACGTAGGGACTGTCACGGAGTGGTGGGCACGTCATTCTGTAGCTCACAATCTAGCCCTGTCACACCCACCGGTTTCGAGTAAGCCTTCGAGCCGCTTTTCCGCCGCATTTGCTAAGCGCACTCGAAATTACGAATCTATCTTCGTTACCGTAACTTCGCGCTTTCCAGCAACCCCTTTATCGAACAGTCCGAAAAATATTGTCAGTTCCAAGAAACCGATCATCGCATCTTTGAAAGTCCATTTTTGTTTGGACTTAAGCTTAGCTCTACCCCAATCCATCAGCGCAATTTTCGCCATCTTCTAGCCATCGGTTGAATCAACTGCTGAGTAGAAAATTATATGGTCGTCGAAGTGACTGAATTTTACGATTTTTACAGGGTGCCCTTTGACCATCAGCATCTAAAGCTCCTCACTTATAGGATGAAGCGCCCAGGAGTTTTCTCTTGGATCATATCCGTTATTTGTCTCTAAACTGTTTTCCAATAAACTCTTCCCTCAAAATGTGCTTACGGGATGCAAGGTTCTGCGCTGAGAGGCTTGAAAATGAAAAGATTCTTGAAAGTTTATCACCAGACGGTTATCACAACATGTCCTCCAGCTAGTCCACTTCCCACGCTTGGACATGATGTTACCAATATACCCAAATATTAGCGAAAGTGCCCGCTCATGCATGCCCGCGCAGACCCCTGCCTATCGTGACGACATCTCAGTCCGAACCGAAACTTCTCTAGTGGGACGGAACACAAATATATTTTGCAACTCGAACAAAAACTAACAATAACTAGCAGCTAAAAATTTCGATAACATTCGTCACAAATAACTGAAAAAGGAATTGATATTTTCGGAAGAAAAGAGTCCAGTTCATAATTTAACTGTTGGTTAATTTTTCAACGCATAATTTTGCTTTGTGATCTGAAAAAAAAAATGCAGAAAAAGCAACTAGAACAGATTTTTAAGTAGAACGAAAGATGAGTTTTGTCACTGTCAGCTTATGCTCCTGTGCCATAAAAGCATATAAGAAACACATAATGTAAGGATCGAAGTGAGGAACACAAACATGCAGCCATAAATAAGCTGCATAGTCGATCATAACAATACTTTGCTTGTTCAAGATGACAACTTTGAAATTTGTTCGTTTAAAAGTTATAAGTATCTCAAGGCACTTCTCAATTAGAGTGCTTATAACCATGCGCCGTAAGTTACAGTGGAACGCGAGATGCGTACTTCTGAGGCACATACTTTCTAGCGTCAAGCAAATCATTGATGTATTTGTCGTTATGGTTGCTTAATCAGCTGTTTTATTTTCCTTCATTGAACAGCTAAACTCCCTTAAATATTTCAGCAGTGATACACTTGCTTTCTCATTATTAAATCTCAAAACGAGCCAATCAACGTTATTCGATAAAAAAGAGAACTGATGAGTTAATTAGAGCGAAGTCAAATCTCAGGTCTTATCAGGTTTCTAAAGTATAATAATCAAGTGCAGGAGCTAATCAGCTGATATCAAAGTAAGGCCGCGTCCCACAGCACATCGATAGGGCGAAACATTGATAAAAGCAAAGGTTTAGTGCCACATCATCGTCATTTTCATCACTTACACAAATCACTCATTCTAATTTCTCTCTTATGAGGGCAATTCATTCCGAACATGGCATCTTCCTTCCACAGACTCCTCAAAGAGAAGCAGTTACGTATTTTCCTATTTAGGAGTACTGGTATCTATGCAATTCATATTTTCATAACACATGCCTCGTAGACAGAGAGATTCACGGGAAAGGGGAATAAAATTTATTGCTCGCAAACTCCAAATGCTTATTCGAGAGGAAAATTAACGCTTAAATTAACGCATAGGAAAACGCTTATTCGAGAGGAAAATTAGAAAGAAGAAAACATGGCATGCAAAAGATACCGGGGAGGTGCGTAATTGCGAATGCTTCATTTTTTAATTGTTAGCATGCGTTCCTTGCCCCATGTGGGTGATCATCTGAACTCATTGCGATAATATGTCCGACAACGAACCGAGTATCTACGGATTCGAAGCGGACTTCTATATCTGAAGCTTCTTTTCGAGGAGGAGCGAAGTTGGATGAAGAAGAATGTTCATAAGAATTGGAATAAAATAAATGTTAATAAGTGATTCGCTTCAAGCCACGATTCCACTTTCAATAGGTGGCATAATAGAGTTCGCAATTCGGTTTTGGAGAAAACAACAACGCAAAAAGTGTGAGTAAAAATACTTAAAAAATATGCTGCAACTTAAAGAAATTCATACTTAAAGAAGCAAAGTTTCGAGCAAAAAATAGAGTGCTGCAACCTGTGAAGTATTTATTCATCTCCTGTGAAGTATTCGTCTATATTATCTCACACATATCTATAACACTTGTTTATATTCATAACGCTTAATGCATGGTCATTTTCAAGGAATTAAAATTTTCTTCATATATGAGGGAGGTATTATTGGTGGCAATTCCCTATTAGTTGATAACATCTAAACTGCTAATAATATGTTATTGATCAAATGGATAATTATGCTTCAATTTTTCAGAGTGAATGTGTAATGTACAAATTATTCAGATGAATGCTAAACGAAGAAGTATTCTTTCAAAAACGCACTCAACACATCGTATCTGAGAAAAGTTTGCATTTATTTTGCCTAGTTTACTGTGAATTATAGCGCTGTTGAATAAAACAGTGAGCGAGGATAATGATCCAAAATGTATTGCACGCAAACCAAATCGGGCAAATATTTCGAATTGATTATCATAGCGGGATGCTCGATTAAATATTTCAACTGAAATTAGCTACTGCAAATTAAAAACCAAATTGTGAATTCCCCTCATCGAAAGTTTATTAGGGAACGGTGCCCACCCGTTACAACAATACGCTCATCCGCCATACAATACGAGCAACTTAGATTCCTTTGAAAAATTAATTGGACATTAATCACTTCGTACCGATCAGACCCCTAAATGATTATATTGATCTGATGAGTACGATCGCCGTGCCAAAATCTGCCAATACAAGATGAATAAGAGTACTTGTTTCATTATGGGCATTGATCGTTGTAGATCGGAAATGGAATAGCCGTGTAGTATTGAATTTGTTCAAGTGATTTGTTCACTCTCGAGATGGTATAAACGCCTAAGAAAGCATTAAGATAGCGTTAAAGGATGAGAGAGACGATGATGATGGTGCATTTATTTATTTATTTTTAAACGTTTATATAAAAAAAGCAATAGAAAATTCAACAATAAATATCTTTTTCTCGCAGTAATTTCAAAGAGAAGAAAACAAGTAAACTTTCAACTCCAAATAGAAGAAGACAACCTCAATGACCCATTTCAGCTTACTCTATGTGAGAAAAATGAAATGCGAGCTTCCACGATCACTCCAATATTACCAAATACGATAAAATAATGAAGAAGAAAGTATGCTTTTGAGTTTTGTTGATTTGAAAGACACCAAACCATTATCTTTTACCTTTTACTGGTAACGAAAAACGGATGCAGCTCAATAAACATATGAGCCAAACATTGAACATTCTCACCAAGTATAAGCAGGAATTAGTAAGGACGGAATGTAACAATGTTAGGGAAATGATGATATGGTGATGAAAGGGAATGAAGCTAGTGAGAGAGAATAGTAACTGGAAAGGAGTAAAGTTATGGGATGAAGCTTTCAGTGGTTCTCGCTCGAGAATCGCCATCGTCGACAAAGCGACAAGCCATGCAGTCGACGGTGCCAACACACGGTTGAGCAAACACAACGAAAGGCGCTCTCGGCCGTCGCTGCACACCACGAATTCAGATGCGCCCCGGTTGATCGCTCCCGGAGGCGGCGCCACCGTGCTCAAGCGCCGCCCCCAATCCTTGCACCGATTGGTCGTCATTGCTAAGCGTTTATAGCTTCATGCTGCTTGATGGCTCTTCTCGGAGCAAGCCGAGCGAATCAGCCGATCAGTGGGGGCATCGTTTTCTATTCCAAAAATCATTCTACTGAACTTTTCAGGTGGGAGAGGAGGGGTGGGGGTGGAAATGGGAGCATTAATTGCTCATGGTTTTATCTATGTGAATATTGACAGATCCGAGGCCTTCAAACTGGACGCTATGTTGCACGTCATTAAATTGGCTGCTAACTCTCAGTCACAAATCTTCACAGATCACATCGTCTCATCGACGTTAGCGCGACCAAGACGTTGTTGTGGTCACATTTTTTCCAGCTGTTATGTATTTAGGCATCTTTAGAGGCAGCGTTCAAAATTTCATCGCTAAGTATCATATCTGAAGCCATCCTCATTTCATCGGAAGTGAAACTTACGAACTCAAACATAAGATTTATGCAGACGTTCAGCCACATTAGCTCAACTCGAACGTTCGTGTATATCAGTTTCGTCACTTGAATTGACATTCGAAGAGGCGCACACGAATAAAACTTTAGTTAAACAAATCCAGTCGCCTGTATTCTACGCTACCGTTCAAATATTTGGAAGCAATAATATTTAGCAACTCAACATTACTGATAGTGTAATTGCAAAAATTGCATCCAATTGTTCATCCAGGAACACATATCAAATCAGTCTAGCGTCACAACCCAAAAAGTGTGAAGTATCAGTAAAAGACAATATTTGTTGTTTGCCTTCGTCTAATGACTCAAAGCAAACCTAAAAATATTTATGTCACGACGTATCGCTCTTCAGCTAAAACGATTTGTGTCCTTTGTCCATCTACACGCTTATAAATGAACCTAGATCTTTAAATATGGGCAATTTGCATGATTCAATGATTCGGTGGAGGCTTCGATCAAACCATCGCTATTTGTTTGCTTATGCTACCTCTAAGAAGCGTTCAAAATTGTTAAATGAGCTAGAGCTTGGTGGCTTTCTTTCTTCAAATTGATGTCGCTCCAAGGCAGCATAAAATGAGAAGCATCCATAAGGAATTACAGGAGAGACTTCTAAAAAGGAAGGAATGGAGGAATGGAAATTAGCTGGAAGGATGCGCGAACCGAGTCGAACCAACTCTGTAGTTCCCAGAGGATGTTTGCGTTGGCGCATCGCCTTCTGCGACTACAATCCCATCGCACCGGTCACCTTGCTATTCCCATCACATAAAAAATTCACACATATTTTCGCAACTCTTCATGACAAGCAGTGCTGTGATTGCAGCTCTCATTTATTCTATTTCACTTTGAACGCACAGTTCAAAACTTTGCTTAACTATTTGCATCTTTTCTTTGCTCATGTGCTTATTCCCATCTAAAATGCTTTACCATGGAAGTGCCCATCATGTTTGCATTAATTCTAAGAAAACGGTGAAAAATATCAAATTGTGCTTGCCTCTACGATATACTTGACCACAGAAAACTGCATAATTGGATTATTTTTGAGTGAAACAAATTAATCGAATTCAGATATTTCGTATCGAAACGCATTAGAAATATCAGAACTGAAAAATTAGTGCACTTCTTATGTGCATTTAATTCAATTTAAAATAACGCAGTTAGGCAATCATATATGTTTCTTCGATAAACAATTTTAAAAATGTAAGGTCAAATTAGTATGAGTAGGAAAAAACTCATTAATCACATGGAATTGATGGGAAAAGCCAAAGAACGCAGCTAGCAACTTTGTAGTAAGGAGAGACAAGTGGACAGAGATATTGATAAGAGTTGATTGTTGCCTGATGAAGTGTCCACGCAGTGGTCACTGAGAGGGGGTACTTCATATGCCTTCAGGAAAGTAAGAGACTCTCAAAATGTTCGCACACCAAATATTAGTATGATTTGGAGTGTGAAAATGGTCACCGTGTTGCGAGAGATACCCAGAGGGGAAGAAGACGCCTTAAGGGAGCGCACTACACATGCATCCACTAATGGTGTGTGCTACTCACAAGTAAGGCTCGTCGTCGTGTTGTCACAGTGAACAAGATCGTATATCGTTGCGCGAGAAATACGAAACGCATGAAAGTTTTATTGCCTATAGGTGTGCCACCCTTGTTATGTGGCCCATATAAGAAGCTGTCATTGCCGTTAATGAAGATGCGTTTCATATGAAGAAATTTTGAGAAGCACAGAAAACGTAACGTCTTTCCACCTAACCACTCTTCCATCCTTTTCCTCCTCCCCTTTAAATGCGACTTATTTTATGGCATGTTATGCACCAAACCTATGAAGATAACTACAAACATGAAAATTTTAAAATTTATTTTCTATTAAAGAATTACCGAAGCATTCATTATAGAATGCTATTTTAACACCTATTATCAAAAATAACCATGTTTACAATGATGAGAGTTGCGTCATTCCTACTATTCTCACCAACATCCACAGTGCACTTTATCAAGAAGCATAAAGAAACGTTCAAATTTTACACATATACTTACTCGTTAATGAATGTGATTGCTAAATATCATTTGAGAAGTTTAACCACCCATTTTTTTTTCAAATTATAAGCTATGAAACGAGTGGAGAGAGCTGTCATACACCATTCAAGATCTAAGAAGAACCCCTGAAAATGATAAATCAGCTTATTCGAAAGTTCGGGTGCGACAAAATTTTCGCCAGTTATCCTTCGATAACTAAAGTACGCATCTTTCAAGATGGTCTTGGTCTAAAGATTGTGGTACAAGGCTAAGTTCGAGCTTACGCAAATTTGGGTAACTAAGCTCAAGGTTAAACGAGTGCATTTGTGTCATATACTTGTCGCTTTTCGAATTCTTTCAATGGCCTCCTAGAGGAACTGAGACAAGTATCGTTGGATACGTTTGCTAGATTCTCTCAGAGCACTATCCACTGAAAGAAGAGCAACTAAATGAGGTTGAGGTCGTATGGATGGATGGGTGGTGCTTGCTGAGATGCATACGCCCGCGATTGTCATTGAACTCGGAGCTCGTTAAATGAACGTTCGAGAGGTGCGATTTTGCCCTGAAATGGACACCCCTCATTCAGGGACATCGACGTTGCGAGCAGTCCTCCAACAATCAATTGTCTCACCTTTGCCGTCCACAACCTCAATGCTACGAATCCGCACTCACCACGGTACGTCTGCGCTACGAGCAATTCCAGCAAACAATGCAGCCGCAAAGCACATTTGTTCAAGCGAAAGCAGTTCATGCGCACCTCTCTCACCTCTCAGCATTGCGCCATTTCCGGTGCTGGTTATTTCCGCCAAGGATTTTGTGCTGATCGAAATTGAACGGTAGCGGCGGCGGAGGAGAGTTGGTCTGCTGGTCTGCATTTCGCGGCCGCGGCATTAACCAACAGTTTTGAAGCAAGTCTTCTAAGCACAAAATCCGCTACGAAGGTGACTTGTAGTTGTCGACGTCACATTGCTCAGGTTTTTGCATAATTTTGGAGCCGGGTGCCACTACTGATTCTATCTCATAGCCCACAGTCACCGAATGGATGGTAAGCTGCTGTTCGATTATCTTCACGGCAATCAACTTGCTGAATGCGATGACGCAAAAATAAATTCTCACATTTTATTCACTTTTGTAAATTTTGCAAAATTTCATCGATACACACAC
Organism: Baylisascaris procyonis; assembly: GCA_037389465.1. Lineage (NCBI taxonomy): Eukaryota > Metazoa > Nematoda > Chromadorea > Rhabditida > Ascarididae > Baylisascaris > Baylisascaris procyonis. The sequence goes on from JAZARR010000082.1 coordinate 1,168,517, forward strand.
TTCGTATTTGCACATCCATATGCACGCGCCTCTCTGTTCTCTTCGAATATTTCAGTTTCCTAACTGCAAAAAATGAGAATGCGATTTATCAGGACCAAATCGAAAAAAATGAATTTTAGCGATCGGTCAATGAGTAGCGAATAAGCGGACAAGAGTTCCACAGCTGCTAGCGTTGTAGCATTTTTGCATTTCGCTCGAGTGATCAACCAATTTTTGTAAGTTGTTACAAAACAATAAGATATGTGCAAAAATGTAACCAGAGTTTAATAGATTCGGTGTTATAAGGTTTTTCTCACTGGTTAACTGCCAAAAGCATGCAAATTTTTGTCAATTTTAAGTGCGGATAAATTAACATGAATATAGGAATAGAGAGCTATTTAGCGCCATAGTCACTCTATTTGCCAAATTTCGTATCTCTGATTTTCTTGATTCACAACTTGAAGCTATTAGGCAGGTAGATAGACGCATACACACACCAGATGCGAGTTTGCAACGATGCACTCTATACATGGAAATTTGCAGAAGCGTGCAAACGGCCCAAACGAAGGTGTGAAATATTGGCATATAGAAATCGCATCTGAAAGACGAGTTTTTTATGGCAGCAGCAATACTATATGGCTGCAAAACAACAGTTTGTGACTTGCAGTGCCAAGGGCTTGTGCACCGACATTGTTCACCATGCGGCTTGGGCACAATTTACGCTCTCACCAAACCTCTGTTGAGCCCAGAATCATGCCCATAAAAATACATCCCGCTGAGCACTGGAACCGCACCATGGTCCGAATAACTGGCACCCGTTTTTTGGATAGGTTGTTCATAATGGCACACCTTCTCTTCATTGGCACTAACCCTCAAATTGTGTCCTGGTCACGTTCATACTTGCCATACTTTAGATACGCCACTATTTCAAGCACTTTTTTCGTTTCACTTCGCCCATAGAGATAGTGTTGGCGTCGTGTTATGCTCCCTGCTGATTGATGCAAATTGTTCAGCTATTTGCAAATATACGTCTGCTTTTTTCTTCTGTCGTTCATGTTTTACGCAGTTTGTTAATGCTCAAAAGGGTCAAGAAATTTGCACTCGAGGTCTTTCTGCCTCAGTGAATTATAGTTCAAAGAAGAGGACCTTTGAGCCACGATTTACAGAAGCGATCAGCACAGTAATAAAGCACATATTAGTTGTTCTGTCGTTGTTCTTTCATAATCGAGTAAATGATCGCTTCGATAGGTTCATTTACAAAAGCACATATAGCGTCCCATTGCCCTCAGAACTTCCGTTTGCTTTTTCATGCGGAGAAATATTTCTGAGCTGCAATTGAGGGAATGCAGTATCAGGTGGAAAGTTTCGCATGCGCAGATACATGACGGTGAATAGTTGCGATTGCAGGTGACTTTTTTCGCATGTGCAGGAATTAGGGGGAGGGGGGGTTGAGGAGAGCAAACATTTGAAACCGTTCTTAGAAAGTTCGGAGCTTCGTTTTTTTCAAAACCACTGGAACTAGAAAAGAATATTACCGCTAGACGGTGATATAAAAAGATATTGATGTGTTAGCAAAAGCGATAGAAGTGATCGATTGATAAAGGTTCAAGGGTTATGAGGGTATCAGCACATCCATAGGAAGAATGTAGCAGGGTCACAGTGAGCAAATTCCCGACAAAGAACACCTAAGTATGGTGTGACTATCTGCTGACTCATTCGCGCCAAATCGAAGGCAATAACATTTGGGCTGCAAGATTCGACCATTACCATAAATTTTCTGCAATCACGTGCCTCGGTCCACTTTCTCAAATCCTTGAACGATTATTGTGTAGAGGCATCATTCGCTAGCACAGTAATGAAGTAGTATAATTGGACAAAGTGCGGGCAAGTGAATTAGCAAATGGATGGGTAGATAGGCAATTAAGTGGGTAAATAAATAAATAAGTAAATAAGCGAACTAAAATATAAATGACTAAAATGAATCCGCCCATTGTCTTTGAAGGTTGTCCTCTCAGCTTTACCTTTAACCCAAAAAAGCTGTCCGTTGAAGCTAAAAAATTCAAAAGTCAATAATGCTTACGACCAACAAAAACTTTCGAGCTGCAATATTTCAACCGCTTTAGAGCTGCAATGGAATACTTTGAATGAATATGCAAGAGACGCAACGAAAAAGTTTTTTAAAAAAATCGTAAAAAAATGCCAACAAAACAAGGTGTTGATTTAAGGATGCTTAATGTAGATGTTTTGTGGACTTAAGGATACTAAGAAAGTTTTCATTGTTCAATGCCAAATCGACCATCAACAGCGATCGGTTATCAAACGAAAATACTATGGAGAATCGTCAAAAACTGCAACTATTTTCTTAATCGATAAATCATCTCTGAAGGAATATCTTATGAATGAAAACAAACATCGATAATCTAAAGTTACCAATGGCAAACAAACAATCTGAAGAAAGTTTTTTTACACGTTAAAGCAAATAGTGTTCCATCTGCAACACTTTAATAATATTCACATTCTTGATTATAGATCATACTTTTACATATCACAATCATCGTTATATCAACTAGGACTTGCCTCATTTGCATGAAGAAGAATTATGTAGTCATCTAAACGAGATGCATACAAACGATCATTCATGATAAGATAAACGTATGTGCCAAAAATAAGCCTTCAATATGCTTTGCTTTCCAATATCGGAAAAGAGAGCTGCAGGGATGAAGGCAGAGAAGGAGGCAAAGAAGCACCACAAAGTGGTCAGCTGCATGATCGGCGAGGAAATAGTTCGGATGCTATTCAATAAACGAATAAAAACTGTTCGTTTATGAGAGAAACTGTAATGTATAGTATGAAAGAATAAGGCTAACAATATTAGACGATGAACGAGAAGAGTGAAAGATCCATCAAGCCAAAACACTGTTTACGATGAGAGAAGAGTTCTTCAATCGCTGATAAGAAATTTGGCAGTGCAACGCTTGATCACCATCACATCACATGATGCTTTTTAACGGCTAAAGCAAACACACTACGCATGCCACATGCTAGCCTGAGTAGTACGATTCCTGATATATGCTTTAGCTTTTAGATTGCCGAAAAAAACGTCGCTATTAAACCGTTTTTCGGATATTTTTTGAATCATAAGATATAGTAGCAGAAAAGCTTCTTTTTTATTAATAAAAGTCCTTGTGAATCCTCCAGTTTTTGTGCGGTATGAGCAGCTTTGAGGATTACGGATATTCTTTATCGACCGGATCGAAACCCCATCAACAGCTCACTATGAAGTATGGGGACATCTTTTCGATTGTAAAAATACCACTTTTTGCGGGTATTCTTTGCGGACAACAGCTAACAACAGCCAAATATTTCAAGAGACAAAGATCGACTGAAATAAAAATGCCTGCTTGTGGCCACTATCCTTAGTGTCATCCTTCAGATTACAATCGTTTTTAGCCACGTTGTGTCTGTTCATGGTCTGCTCCATAAGCGTCTTGCTATGTTTGTTGCATTATGAGAGGGCAACAAAAATGCCTCTATCAATGCTCGTCCGCTTATCATACGTTATCAGTGATAGGTGCCGTAAAAGCGGGATGATGAGTGTTTCTGTGTGAATCGAAGTCGATGCAACGCGACAATCGTCGCTTGACCGCCTCCCTTCGATCGATAAACGAGTGAGTCAACGAGAGCATACGGCTGTTCAAATAAATCCGGAAACGAAGCTCATACAGACAGGCTAACAGCGTGCAATATTTGCACTGCTATTATACAGTTGAAAGGGAGGTACATACTACAACAATGTTACAGCATAAAACCACTAAAGTAAGTTTCTCTACCTTTCCTCCTCCTTTGATCCTTTCTAGGGAAAGGTATGGAAGCGCAGTGGGGGCTATATGTGCTATAATTAGTAAACTAAGACGCTTAATTAGAGCAACATGGTCGAAAAAAGCGACTTGTAATCTCAAGGTAGAATAACATGATAAAACGCCTTATCATCTTATCATCAGGCTTTGTCCTGGTCACGCCGAGCGGTGACTCTCGTCGTAAAACAGAGGGTACCGATCAGCGAAGTAATGCGTGTCGTTTCATTAAAAGAAATCAGCGAAGAAGTCGTAACAAGAAAAAAAAATAAAACAGCGATCATACTTTACAGCATTACTGATTAGTCGATGAAGAGAGGCAGTGATGGAAACCTGTAAGAAGCAGAGGGCCCATCGAATCGAGAGGAAGCCCGCAATGCAAATGAACATGAACAAGAAGAGGCACAACATAGTTCGGGCACTGCTGACGAAATTTTAGCAGCATTCGCAACGGCTGTACCGCTCACCTCCGTTTCTTATGTTGATACATAATCTCGCCTTTGTGATCCACTCACGTCCGAGACCGCAGTGGCGGAAGGACATTCGGCTGGAACTAAGCTAGTAACAGTAGTGGTATAGCAACAAAACAGCTGATGCTAATATGAAGGCGTGGGAATGGTGATGCGTGGAGATGCTTGCGGTAGACATTTTGGTGCATGATTACAATATTTGTCAAACAAATGCAAATATCATGAGTAAATAATATAAGGACGACCAGCTGAGTGCTGCCGAATAGGTGCTAAAAGTTGATAAACGACGGCGCTCAAATATTTACTAAGTAAATATTTCCACTATATATTTGGCGCATTTGTATTGTTTGTCTTTTGTTTATTGCCTTCTATCAAATTGTTTTGTTATATGAATACATAGCAACACAGTGTTGATGACGGCAGTGAAGTTATTCACAGATTAATTCCTTTTGCTGCAGCCTCATATTTCAATGCGTTTCCTCTTGAATAAATACTTTAAAATACTTTTTTTAATGTGTTACTTCGAGTTTTCGAAGTAATATGACATTGACAGCACAGAAGATGATCACTGAAAAAATTGTGTTGCATATTTCTACTGCATTTTTGCAGCAGCTAAAGTAAATCATTAAATAACTAGACGTGAAGTGGATGCTGTAGATCCTCATTATCTATGCAAATTTTTTTCTATCACCGTTTTGAACCGCAAAAATTTATATACTTGTGAATATTTAAATGCTTTAAAATTCGTCATTACCTGGGTATAAGATCTATAGGAGGTTGGATTCCATTAGTGATCATCAACAACTATGCAACTTTGATCAGAAAGCGCTCCTAATTGGCAGATACTGCTTATCGTTAAGCTAGATGAAGGGATAGCTAAACATCTTTATACACATAAAGCTGTTCTCCTCGCAATCCGTTCATGCAAAAGTTCGCTAGCAAATCCTAAAAAAACTGGCAGAAGCGACATGAAGGCAACTGTGAATAAGCACTACATTTGTTACCCTAGCAATGGTAACAATACAATTGGCATGATCTACAAGAATGATGAACTTTCAATGATTCGGGCAAAATTTATTGGGGTGGAAATTGTGCAGGGGAACAAGTTCGAAAATGCGCTGCAGAAAGCATCCTGAAATTCATGGAAAAGTTGAGAATTGATTCCCAAATTTAAATGGTTCGCAGGTGAAGTCTACGTGACAACCACTTATTACACCATTACTTTTCTAGTGAAAAAATCCTTAACAATGCAGTATGAACCAATATAAACTATTGTCGGAAGAATGGGTATTTTCATAGATAATTTCTTGCTACGTATAATACCTGAAACAAAAGCAGTTACTAATATTAATACGGAAAGAGCTCATGAGAAAAGGCGTTCAGATCAAAACTTGGAGGGTTTAGTGACGAAATTGCCCTCTCACTGCGACCAGGAAAGACGATATTACGGCGGTGAATGGATACTGTCATGCTCACCATGCTGAGATGGCAATCGTGAGACGAATGAAATCCTCCGAAATTGCACAATTATAGCTTGGAATGTAACGAAAGTTTGAAGATGGAGCTCTTTTTCAAATGATTTCCTACATATTCAAAAACGTTTGCATATTTTTACAAAATTGTATTCAGGACCGTTATATCTAGAACTATCCTTGCGTAGGCCTTCCTTCCTGACTATGAATTATGGGGATGGAACCACGAAACTATGAACTACTCAACTAATAAATTATAAAAGCTATGGTAATAGAATGCTCTCGAGGGTAATTTAAGCGATAATAACAATAGTCATCATTCAGCTTCGTTAACCATCGTATGAGTTGCGAACTTCCCAAAAATTTACAATTGTGATGTCTCATATCAGAAACTCGAGCTTGGAAACTATCAGGCAGACGCACATGATGTTAGCATCATGCGCTTTGTGAAATCAAATTTGCATCTACATCTCTCGTCACACTATTATTTAGGCAGTCACTTGCTATCATCATCACTGGAACTACCAAAAACGCATATCGTGCCAGCCTCATTGTGTGATTTACATTTTTGCTTTTTGCATATGTTAGAGAATTTGCTGTTTTCATAACCACATCTAGAAAGGGATTTCGTTGTTTACTGCAATCAACTTAAAACTTTCATCCGTGGTTGTAAGTGGGAATCAAAAGAAATAGGGTGGGTAATGCATGAGTCAACTGGCTTGTCACATGTGCCCACTTATGGTGTGCCTTGAAGGTGACTGCTGTGACAACAACTGTTGTTATGAGTCAGATGCACTCCATCGAACAGTTGCAATGCAAATGACACATAGACAATACATTTTCCACGTATTTCATGCCCATATGTTCATTACGCTGCACAGTTTATTTCACTTAAAAGCAATAAATAAATCCACAATACACCTTCTTATAGTCCAAAGGAAATACCAATCCAACTCATATCTTTTGGTTGCAGTGATGCTGCATATTTGTTTAAATTAGTATCTAAACTTATTATTGTGATGCATTCGTTGAATGGCTGTATTCTTGACTATATAGCGGATTGCTTCGAGTCATATTCATGCAACTTGCTAGAAAACCAACCAACAATCCTCAAGGCGCATGCACAATAACGCAACTGGGTTCTTTCCTCTATTCGTTCTGATCGTTTTATTGATGGAAACGAAATGGGACATTATTAAAATTTCGAAAATATTACCATCAATTTCATCATCTCGTTCGGTCTCTCCTCTCCTTCTTCCCAATAAACCGACGTTATCAAATATTTCATTGTGAGCGCAAAGCTAATATGATGAATGGAGAAGGTGGAGTGACCACACTCATAAATTGTTATATATTGCAAGTACTGCTGAACTGCCAATACATTTAAAATATGGGAATTTCTTTGTGTTGAAATCACTGCTGCCAAAACCATTCTTCTGCTTCGTGTTTGCCGAGGACCTAATACTTGTATAACTCATTCTGGAGAACCCATCGATGCGAATTTCAAGATGTGTAAGTTGTCACTCAATCATAGTAGTCGGTAACCTGAACTTTAGTTTTCCTTTCGCAAAGGCCTAACTACATTAATCCACCCGCTGAAAAACGATCGCCAAACTGTAGATCTTGTTAAGCTCGTCTGAGACGGTGATAAAACTCTGAATCTGGTTTTGAGAGACGAGATGCTTCATTCGTAGCACTTCCATGGCAAAGAACTTTTCAAACAGCGACTGCGCAAGCATCTACTTTAAATTTGGAGCCTCATTTATAAAATCCATATAGAGGAATGTAAGAGATATTGCGGGTTGAGGTTAAGATCCGTAACAATGGGAAAGAAGTTGAGATTATGTTGGTCGAGCATTATTCAAGCGAACATCTCGCACGTTCATCCTGCATCGAATGTGAACGCCCTTTGTAAATTTCTTAGAAAATATTGCTGAGAGGACGGTCGTCTACCATATCTTCAATGCTTCGCTGCAAAAAACATTTCTTATGGTTTGAATGGCATAAGCAGGATAGTGGTAATCATCTTCTCACCGTTACTGAATTCACTGCATAAAGTTTGCTGTGAAGCGTGAAAGAGGTGAGGCATGTGCCAGAAATGTCAAAGTTTTTTTTTAAACGTTGAAATATTTACAGCTCAGGACGCAATACGTGATGCGCGCCGTAAAAAGTGGCATCTACGATGCCTCGATTACCGATATCCAGCACAAATATAACATGCTTCCACTTCAGTTCTTAATTGTTCTTACGGAAGATAGTGATGAAATAGCGAACTCTCCTGTGCGCTGCAACAAGCAACAAACAGTTGATGTTAGTGTTTGCTTATTTTTCAACGCATTCATAAATTCAGTAACAAGATTTCATCTAGACTAGACAGCAACGTATCGCTGTTCCTAAGAAGCACTATAAAATATACCTCATGGCCGATTAGCGCAACTTTGTCCCGTTGCCTTTCACGTCCACATCCCCGCCCTTCTCATCCTCTTCCCCCATTTCCATTTCGGAAAATGCGTTCTCTTCTTGTTCACTGAAGAAATCACCCATCATCACGGTAAAAGCCCATCACCCAAATAGTATGACCTCCTCTGCTTGCAAGTTATCCGATCCGATCTCCAGAAATGGGTAGTAGATCATCTCACTCGAAAAGCTTTGGTTCCGTCCCTTTTCAGTTCAAGATGGTGTAACTTCTTGTTTATATGACTGGGTGCACATGAGACCTCAAAGTGAAATTGTGCACGTCGATAAGCAAATGCCTCTGATGCTGTCTGTCTGTTTTGAAAGTGCGTTGAAATCAAATAATATGCCGTCGTCGGCCTTCTGCTGAATTGGATAAGACAGTTTTGTCTGAACGAAGTTTCCAGATGAGAATTGGTGACATTTACTCTCTCACATGCTCTATATATATTATATATCGCAAGGAATTGTTCGGATTCTCCTTTGTCTCTTATATCACCAAAATCTGCCCGATATCATTCAGAATAGTAACAGGCTCTTGACTGACAGCTTAGAAATTTATCGCCTACCGTATGATTTTGCCTAGGGTTATCACAATCTACAGCAGAACCTGGATTTATCAGCAGATCAAAATTATGGCAGATCAGATTATAGCGTTATCACAATAATGCCGAAGCCAATTTCGACCAAACTAAGGCAAATTTCACCGTGGCAGTTAAATGTTTCCCATGAAAAAGTCATGTGGTTCATACGAGCTTTCGACATAACTGTTTTCTTGATCTAAGAGGTAAATTTCTTTGTTCTAGAGATGATGTTCATGAGCGGATATAATAATTGCCTGTGAGCTTCAATGAAAGTGGCAGTATCCTACTGATGTTGAAAACTCATCGAAAACCGCAATCTGCATTCCCAACACTTTTTTCGTAACCACATTAAGAAAATAACTTCCCATTTTTGGTGTTGTTGAAGCAAGGAATCTGCTTTCCTCACATATTAACGCATCCAGTCTTTCATCTTTTAAATTGTGGCTGAATCGTTTCGATCTTCACACTATTGCTGCTGTTATGCGTTGAATTTCCATTCACTTGAATGGCTGTTTTGCAGATGGTTTCATCTTCCCTATTGTTCATGCTTATATACTTCTACTATATTCTGCTATTTCAGGATGCTGAAATGAATCGTATCTGCCAAAAAATTTTCGTTCATGCAGCGATGCGTTTCTCATTCACAAATCTGACAATATTTTCGTAACTGCATTGGCAAATTAAATGAAAAAACGCCCCAGAGATAAAGGTACAATATGCGCTCTTGCATTTCGCGCATTTGACCAACAGCTTTCATAAATTGCTACTAAATAATAAATATTCGTCACATTTGATTATTCTGACCATTTGCATAAACGCTACTTAATTTTTGTTTCATGTACTAGTGTGAGATAAAAAACCGACTGATCTCAATACGAATAATTTCTTCTCACTTCTTAGTGATTGCAACTCCAGTCGAAGTTGAAGGATCAACGTGGAAAATGGAAGGAGGCCATACTATGATGTACATCACACCTTTCAAAATTCATAACTGCAGCTTCATCGATTTCTGAGCTGGAACCACCAGACGGACAAACAGACACACATGCACGCGCACAAATTCGGCATCCATATAGTGCGCTTCTGTCAAGAAACCTTGCAAGAGTGCGTAGAAATAGCAGACGTCCATTTATGCGAATACTGAACACTTCGTCAAGGAAGCAACTATGAAAGAAACATTGCAATGGAGCGATGACTGAATAGCACAGCGATCCTCAGCAAGTGGGCAATCGCATTTGCAGTTCAAAGAGAAAGTGAGCAATCAACAAAAACCATGCAATTAAAGACGGTAAAGGAAATTTTGCGGTTGCAAAACTGAAAGTGAGAGAAGCTTCTTGGATGCTGCAGACGAAACAGTAATCGATGCACCGAATACAATGAAGCTCCTATAAAATTAGCCAGAGAACTTAAGCTCGAATATTTGATTTCTACAACTATGAGCGTAAATAAATTTCCCTTAGGTAGAATTCGGTTATCACGGCAAACATGTCGAATTTCGGTATCAATTTTAGTATCCTATGATATACTATCGATACGATTGTCACATTTTCCAGCAACAGGTTGATTCATTCGGTGGATTGTGAGCGGTTAAAAATTGCATTAGTGGACTAAGTAATACTGAGCATAAGGCAAAACTGCGATCAGTGGTCAAAAATGGGGCAACCGTACTGGTGGCATATGAAGCAATTGCCTATTCTTGATTATGACAATTTGCAATGGAGATAAACATAAGAAAGGACGGCAGAATTCGATAATGAAACGAGCGGAGGAAATTCCTCTTCGCTAGGAGGAGTTGACGCCTAAAATGTATTGGTAAATGTGTGAGTATGCGTTTTTACATGCCATCAAATCTATTCGAAGTTCCCACAACGACACTTTTTTCATCACTTCCGATGCATCTACAAAGCGCTCTGTTCACGTATTTCTTACGCACGCGTCTCATATCCATTATTATTTTGAAACGATCGCTTGACTCAGCAACTTATTGCACACGTTCGCTGATTCGATTCTCAAATGGGACACCACCAGCAAACGATTGATGCATCGCCACTTATGCCAACGATAAATGGATTCCAAACTGCCGCTTTATGACTCCGGAAAGCTGTCGTTCTGCCGTGTTTGCACTATGAGATTAGTTTGGCTTTAGCTTATCGCTGACCTATGAGTTCTACTTCAGCCATCAACCTAAATCAGCTAAGCTAACTTATCGCAGTCGATTGAAGATGAGCCTTCTTGGTGTGCTAATCGGTGGATAGCACCGCAATATGATGACGGTGTGACGATACGAAATCCGCTAGGTAAACATCGCGACCACACCAACATAGCCAATGGGGTTTTTGCGATGCGAAACGTCTCAAATAGTTTTAATGCTGAAGAAATAATTGGATTCGATTTCATGCGCGCAACGTACGCCGCATTCACCATTACCTAACATCCACCAACAATCGCATATATATCTACCTGTTCGATGAACGAGTAGGAAATTTGAGGCGAGCGCAACGAGTAACACGATATCGCATCGACAGAATGCCCTCACATGCTCAGCAAAACACTTTGTCATAAATTTCATTACACAGCTGTGCTCAAAAGGGATCGAGGAGGGGATTCTCAACCTAAACATTTCATCACAAAACGTTGCTAGTATATCGAGGACGAATATATTCCTTCGGAAATGATCACTGATCCTATTAAGTCTATGATAGCATGCTTCTATGAGGAAGCAAATGAAAATGGGTCTCAACGGCATGACATCGAATACGAGTAGCGTCGATATATCATACAAAAACGACCGTAATATAGTTTCGTACTTGTATCGGCATAACATGACAAACGGCAGGACAAAAGATTCGTGTCAAAGTAGCAGTACTTATAACTGAACAAGTAGGTACCCACCAAAACCATGGACAGTTAAGCGAACGCAAGCTCGATGGGTATCCTTTCAAGCATGCAAATTTTTTTTTGCTCGCCTAGTAGTCACATTAGCTGCATTTGGCTAAAATCTTTGTTTCAATCGGCAATGAATGCGCCAAAGTGAAATTTCCAGACGACTAATAAACCGTGCACCCTTTGAAGCCGCTATAACCATTTCCAATGCATTTCTTCAATCTCTCCGCACCTTTAAACAATTGCGCTTCATAGGACGCAAAAAAACCTAAATTCATAGCATGGCGCTAAGCCTAAGAATAAATGTTTGCCTGAATTATGATATATTTCTTTCGTTACCTATCAGATGCCACATGATTGAGAGCGAAAATTTGTGTTATAATAACATATCGCCGTGTTATGCTGGATATCTGTTATTGATCGAGAGCAATTTGGGTAGGACCACAAAAGACCACTCAAACATATCTATTTGTATTATTATTCAAATTGAACATCTTGTTCGAACATAAAAGTTAATAACCGACTGAATCAAGCACCGTATGTAGCTCACTTGAGCGATGCATAGGTAACAACAAACAGATCGACTGAACACATACCTCGTGAGACGTCACAATGCTTTTGTACGGATTTTCCAGATCAGCTTCCACCCTTCAACGTTTCAAATCGTCATCAACGTTTCAACGAAAATTCGGTGATGCTTATGAATTTCAAAGATGTATTTTAAAAGAAATCAAAGAAATGCTGCGACAAATGGCTGCAATGAGAGGGAAGTCCTCCAAAGTTCCATCCCTCCTCTCTGCTGGAAATCGAAATTTTTCACCTTCAAAATTGACTCATTTGATGTTCGCAAACTTCAAAATACACCATCGCAAAGTTTAGCAGCGATCTGATAACCTCGAAGAGTGTAGCTTTCTTCATAGCAGATCATGAGCGAAACCAAAAACTTCGATGATCCTCTCTCTTATCTTTGCGCAATGACTCTCATAGAACTGAAGGTCCAGCAGAGTTCATGCTCTGTTTGCTGGTCGCCTGTTCTTCTTTCACAGTTCCCGATGAACAATTCCCAGTCTTGAAAACTCGTCGATAAAGTAATTCATCCAGCATACCCAATTCGAATCCGATCTGGGCGCAAGTGATACAAGCAGGTCATAAGATTCAAGTAATCCATTAAATTACCCGCAATAGCAATAGAAGCATAAGGAGTCGCAATCCCCCGAAGTCAATTCAAACGATGATGTCCAATTTGAGGCATTCACAAAAAGCCGTTCAACATTACAAAACTTCTCAACAATCGTTAGCGATGAGAAAATGAATTTGGAATCCATAGAAAACAAACAATTTCTTTTATTGGAAGCAAATACTCCACATTATTCAATTTTTTCCGTTGCATGAAAAGATTTGGGAATATATGTGAAGAAAATGCACAACATCCATCCATCGGATAACAAAGTTCGCCTGCAAATATTAATAACAATGGGGAGCCAAACGTCGTAATGTAAAAATGAAAAAGTCGGAGAGAGAGGAGGAAGCGGAAACCAGAGAGGAAGGAAGTCGAGAGAGAGGAGAGGACGAAGCCACAGGGGTAGGAAAGTAGGGAACTCAACGCACTAATCAGAGCCCTCTGTTAATCTTTGCATCAAAAAATACGATTAGCAGAATGAAACTTTGTTCTCATGAGTCTTCCCTATCCTCCATTTACGCAAAGGTGTGTGCTGAATTTCCATTCGATGATTCTCCCTTCCCCTCATCGAACAATTATAGATCACTTCAGTGATGGACAACCAACAACCAAACAAATGCAGAAGATGGGCAGTTTAAACTGAACTTTATTTAGTGGTGGCTATAAGAAATAATAACGGCCTCATTGAAGGTAGTCACACATGTAGATATGAAATCAAGGACAGAAAGTTGGTTAGAAATCAACTGCACACTTGGCATTAAAGAAAAACCTGAGAAGTTCAATCTATTCACTATGAAGCTGCTAGTCAAATCGGACCGGTCGATTTCTCATTCTCTTGTCTCCTCACGTATCATCTCGGACGATGACCACTCTCTCACAAAGGTTCAATAAATTCAGAAAAACCGACCACCTATAAGACATGATTCTCGCATAGATATTTAAGATAACGTAGCAGATCACCAATTCTCCGAAGTAAAGACGATAAGCATAGAGGCGAATGCTTATTTAAATCGTCTGGTGCATAGATCTCGAGGCGCTGTAAAGAACAACAACATCATCCCTACGAAGGAAAGGAAACTAAAATAACAACAACCGTCGTTTTCAATAATCAATGAACGCGTTCACAGCAGAATGGTGTAGCTGGAGTAATATACCAAAGATCGTGAATTCGCATCATTCCGCGAATAATACTTTTATTCGGCAAGAAAATCTTTGAGTTATTGAAAGAATGTTGAAAATAGACGAGACCCCAACTCGACTGCTGGTGGCGAGGAGAACCGAAAGTTGTTAAGCTGAAGGCAAGAGAACAGTGAAATGATAATTTACAAGTTGAGAGGAACCGGAAACATTGGGGAAGGTAGAATCAGCCAAAATGTTTTCATATGCGCCCACAAAAAAATCGACTTCTTAAAGCCAACGCAATGACCCGAAGAACAAGGCTTTAGTTTTTTACACAAGAAGAATTGTTTAAGAAATAAGCTATGACTGCGAATGAAAAGAAGACTTGAGGAGTCATAAAGTGGCTCCGGAATGAAAGTGAGAACGAGCGTGGGCGTTAGCCTTATGAATTTCGCTTTTACCAATCGACCCGAAATATGTGAATAGATGGAGGAAGTGGCTTCTATAGTGTGATTTTGTCAAGCAAAAGAGAGATAAATTATTGAATAGAGCCAATGAAAAGCTTCCCTCAAAAATTCTTTTTAAATAGTGACGAACCGTCAACCTCCCCCTCTTCTCATCACTATTCAAGTTTTTTCTTCAGATTTTATACTCTAACAACAAAGTTTGCTAGATTCGATAGCAAGCACAACATAAATCCAATTTCATAACGTTTATTACAAACTCCTTAAGATACAACAATTACGCTTCCACAAGCAAATAACAATTATATTTCAGAACTTAATGAAATAAATGGTATTTCATATTTGATTTGAGTCATAAGAATGCAAGATCATCGATATACTATAGAAGACAAACAATAAAGCAACCTTTTTACGAAAAAACGACCGCAATTACGCAGACGCAAACACAGCGGTTATTATTATCTCTCGCCCTCATCACCCCACACCTTGCTCTTCCATTCTATTTCCAGACAACAATTGCTGTTAATTCGATGTGTCCCCGATTCCACCTTCTATAATCTCTCATTTTATCTTCCCCGTTGATTGACCCAACGCTCTGGGAAGCAATAGATAGGTATATTTCGGATTCGGACTCGACTTGCCTGCGTATAATAAGACTCCGACAACATCAAAGATTGTGATTCAACTCGAAATGAACACAAAAATATGGAAGATCAATATCACAGGCATTTTTCAATAGCACAATGATGTATTGACAGAATAACGGCAGCTTACTTCAAGACATCAAGAAACAATATACATCAAATCTCGACTGTCTTTTCGAAACGAATTAATGAAAAAATCAAACCTCTCTTCTCGAATTTCATTCACAATTTTTTATGTAACAATAAGTCAACATAAACAATACAACATAAACAATGCAAAATTACACAAATACACCAAAAAAAAACTCCACAGCAGTAACGATTAAATAAGAAGAAACATTCTTCTCCCTGCTTTCCTTAGTCACTAACCCTCACAGACATAAAGAAACGAGTCAGAAGCAACAAGCTCGCTGCAGAATGCAGAGACTGAAGCTGTCACAGTACCTTTACATGCCTCAGGACTACTTGGGAGGATGCAATGGAATTATTTCAAGAGAAGCAGTGCTTAAAGCGATCAAAATCTTGCGCGCATACGCAGCATAAATCAAGTCAAAATGCTGTATCTTCAACTGTAAGATCTCTTTTGATATGCAGAGAATACGAGCTGTTGCCCATTTCTAAACATCTTCAAAAGGTATTCCCAGCTATAACTCAATCGGAAGTCATGCTCACCTCCTCTCTGATAATCATAATCGAATCAAAAGACATCGCTTTTCAGAACAAATCAAGCACCTATAAGATATACAACTCCTAAACTAAAACACCACACCTACACTAACCAAAAAGAAATTTACCACAAAAAGAACAGAAATATTACAGGCAAAAAACGATAAAAGCGGGAAAAAGAGATTATAACAACGACAACTACTCTCAAAAACTATCCACAGGCGATACGGACATCGTTTCACAGCATTCTCATAATTGTACATGAGTCCTTTCTGAAAAGAACACATCACTTGCACAGCTTATAAACAATGGATTCGTCGTTTAACGGACCGTGAGAATCGTTTAAGGGCAAAAGTGGAATCGGAAGTAGAAGCAATAAATGAAATCGGAGCTGGATGGATCAACGACAGTTGAGAGATCCGCTAGCCTATATCATCATTCCTAGTATCCGCAGAAGAGGATTGGCCGTAGCTGCAGCCTGGAGTTCTTCCAAGAATTCCTGTTGACGATCTAAAAAAACTGTCGAACATGTGAGGAAACAACCGAATATCAATGCAGTCACTATCAAATGAAAGAGGTTCAATGAAAGCAGCGTTTGCAATGCCGTGATCAAGCATGCACTATGCTCATAAAAGCAGTCAAACGTGCGATTAGATTCTCAAGATTCAACTCTTCAAGCGTAACTATAAGGCTAGCATATAGCTCGGTCAACAGTTAAAGTCACAGCCTCTGTTCAGGTCAAGCATCACAACAGTAATGAAGCGTATTACAATGCTGTGATAATAGGACCCGGTTGCTAAGTGTTTAAACCACAAAAACACACCTCTAACTTATGACCTTGCCAATACTTTCGCATACCCCTGACCAAATGTGCTAGCCTGACATCACCACTGCCCTGCGTTTATCTGTGGGAGGAGACTGGAAGATCATAAAATTTTTTGAACGATCGAAGGGGAAACGGGAAAGGGGAGGGGAAGGAGGGGAAGAAGTTATGCAATTCCCCAGTCAGCATAGATCCAATGTGGATAGGTTTCAAGAAGAAAGGCCAGAAATATGCACATTTTTACCACTGCATCCCTGCAAAAGACTCGCCGCACCTTCTATTACGAGATTCGGAACGTGTCTCATACATTCCCACAATGCTGCATTTAGCGATAGAGCAAGTGAAATGAGTAGGCACGATGGAAAAAAATTTTCCACAAAAATTTTCTTCACCATCAGCCTCCCATATTACCGACCAACGTAGGGATAAAATTGCAGCCTTGGTGAATAAAAGTATGCAACTGCCCTAGCAGAAATTCAGTCAGACATTAAAAACACTAGCGATAACACAATAAAGGCGTCATGTTTCAGAAAATCTGCGGCTCATATTTTGAAAAGTCCAATGATAAATGGGCAAGAAGAGGAAACAACCTGGAAAGTGGTCGAGTGGTTCAAGTGTAGCATTGAACTGAGCCGCCAAGATGGAGCGCAACAGTGCGATGCGCTGAAAACGCTTGAGAGGAGACATCGTCTGATGCATCGGGCGCACCAGACAGCTCACCACTGATATATGCCAACGACACAACAGCTACAATCGACGACAACGTTACGAAATGAAGCCAAACACCAAACCCCACTGATACCGGTGACTGATCAAAGATGGGAACAACAGTAAACGATACCTTCAACAAACCATCGTTCACGCCACCAACAGGCCTCATACAGTGAGATCATTACGTCCTCAAGGCTCAGATTAAATATTAACGGTCCGAATGCTAATTCCAAAAAAAGAATCGAAAAACTCATCATGAATTTACAAAAAGTTGACAAAATAGTGAATAAAGAGCTGAATTGACGAGAGTTTGGAAGAATTTCTAAGTATGAAGGATAGTTTGGAATTGAAAAAAAAAAAGGTATATTCCACCACATTGGAAAGTGGAAAAGTCGCCGGAGTTGTAGCCAACACATCCACTCCCTATTATGGAATGGCATCCTCATTGGATTCGACTTGCTCTTAAGCCGCAGGGCTATTATTTTTCGATTAACCGAATTTCCCAACCACTCAGGAGAAAACGAGGCAGCCCCCGCCCCCCCCCCTCCCCCATCATAACCCGTAACATATCAATCCTTCAAAGTTTCACGACCCCGCTTCCTTGAACTTCTGGAATCACCGCAAACAACGATGCATTCAAGAAGCATTTAGCTCAATTTCACAGGATTAAATCTAGAAGAAAACATCCTCGAAGCACCGTGATTTGCGATCCTATCATCCAGACAAAAGATGGCTTCTAGCCCCATGATATCAAATATGCAACAACGGTTGTTCCAGAAGTTCAGAACGAATATTGAAAATAATCTCATATTTTGCATAAACGAGCAAAGCAAAAATAACACACCGACTTCATAATATTGAACATCTGACCAGCCTCTTCCTCATAGTTATGCACCACACGGAAAGCCAACGCAATCGGAATCAGAGACGTACGATTGAGCAATAGGGCAATAAAGTTGTCAAATAACCATCGCTCTGGGTACGCTGAAACATAAGACTGGACAATCATCATTTTTAGTACGTTGTAGACTGAGGGAAAACGATACCGATGCGATATGCCGATTCAGTTTCTTCGATCGGCCTATTCCACTAAGTGCCCATGTGCCTCACAGCACGCTAATAGATCACTCCATGAGCAATAATCGTCCACAAGCAATAAACGTCTGAACCCCCACTATCCCTTTCGACTTTCAGCTATTGTTGACCATAAGATGAACACCTCTTTATCGTTCAGGACCTTTCCTTTCTTTGACTTCAAACAACTCAAGTAAGCAATAAATACTTATTAACGCTCATGAAGGACAAATAAGACCATACTCGTCACTTCCTCGATAAGGGTAAATACGTCCGCTTCACTGTAGGCGAATTTGCTGCGGTCAAGAAATTTCGTCTGAAGCAATCTAAACAACGCATCCGACAACGGGCCCAATCTCTCTCTGCTACTTAGAAAGGTCGACACGGGAATTTCGCAGAGACCACGCCAATCGACTACTTCTGAAAGTCAACAATAAGTATGTTCAAAGACAGTGGCAATACATGAAGAAATAAAGAAAACATAGATTACTACGATCACTCATAATATCAGCGCGACCTGACAGACGGTCACAGATAAGGAGGATAAGGAGGCTATTCACTAAAATTAATCTTCTGCCTCGTCCGTTCCTTCCCTGTTGCTTTCCTTCTCTTCATGAATTGAGCCCAAAATGAGGACGCGGTTTGAGCAGAAGCAAGGAGGGAAGTGGGGAAAGATAAGGGTGATGGCACGAGCGGATAGGCTGATCTACGGAAGCAAATAAATGCAGCAGGATTTAAATGACGCAAGCATTGCCTTCGAACAACGAGACAGGAAGTGAGTGCTACTGTTCGACAAGCTCCCGTTATCGAGGTTCGACGTTCAATGCAGCATTCGACGATGACAGCTAACGACATCGAAAAACGCGATTATAACGGTGAGCAGTTGATACACTTTCTGCAGCAGGTGTACTGCAACCAGCATCATAAAAACTGCAACTGCTGTTACTTTAAGTTTAATATTGGCCTGAAGATACTCAGCAAGAGATGAGACGAGAGAGAAAAGACTGCGGCTGGTCATTCTAACCCCCTCCCCCAACCCCCTCCGCTAATTTCAACCAACCGGAAAATTTATCTATGGCTCTGAAAATGAAACCCTCCGCTAAATAACTACTGTGCCAATGCCTGGTGACCGCCATCCCCGCCGTGCCTGAAACATAATGCCGTAACTAGTGGAAGCCGTCGTTCATCCAGCAACACACAGAATAAGGGTTGACGAGACAATGTCCTCCCTAAAACTACTACTTTGTTAAAAATTCACTAATGAACACATGTGGTTAGGATGCATCAAGACAACATCCTTCCTTTCCCAGGATTTTGTACCACAAGCAGCTCTATGTATCAAGAAAACAATTCGAGCAGGAGGAGCCAGGCAGAGAGCAACGAACGAACAAAGCGTCCAATACCCGCCAACAGCATTTTCCATGCCTTGTGACCAATCGCTCGGAAAAGAGCAACTGTTTAAAAGTTTCGCGTTGAACCTATAGTTGCAGCTTCGATCTAAATGAATATCCCTTCGGGTACATTACAAGCAATGCAGTAGCCAAGAAGAAATAAGGGAAACGGAGCAAATTTTCATTAGACTACCGCGTGTTAGAAAATTGTTTCAAATTATTTCACTCGTGTTAGAAAATTGTTTCAAATTATTTCACTGACTGCGGACTCCTCTCAAAATTTCACTGCTGCAGTTTCCATGGTCCTCTCCCGCACACCGTCGATCTAAACCATACACTCTGTCGGGACTCGTATCAGGAGACACCCCTATATATCCAAAACATGGGCATCCAAAAAAGATTTGTGGAGAGAGATGGACTAACAGATATACATTCAGGGAAAAATTGCGACGTCATATGATTAGGAACAATTCCAGTTCCGGATATTTTCCTTGAATTTTAAATATGCTCTGCGGTTTGAACTGATGGGAAATTATTTTCGAGTAAAAGGGGCCCATAAGTTTAGGACACTGAGGAAAGACAGGTATGAGGGGAAAGAGAGCAGAAAATACAACACCTGCCAGAGTGATCTGACCAAGCGCATCACCACTAGTCTCACCTTCCAAACAATCATCGAGTTGAGTTGGCCCAAAGAGAATGTACAACAGTTTAGCCTGCTTGGTCATATCCGACTGCATCCGAAGAACGGCAGACAACCAGAAAGATGCGTTCCGTGCATCCCCGTACCGAGCTTCCAAAAACAAATTCCTGAGTCGACGACGAACCTACAAAAGCGAATGCTTCCTTTAGTGTACTTTTATAAAACTTGCATTCGCAAGACCTCAATATCGAAGCCGTTTGTTTGCATGCACCTGTATGCCATGTGATCCAACAAAAAACAGATATGGGTTACTCAGGCCGTAGGCCATAAAAAACCAGCTGGATGGGTTTTAACACTCAAAACAATTAGATTAATGAGGGGATGTCGCAAAACCCAACTTCAGCATGTATCAGATTCAAGTGACGATCTTATTTGCTAATCGATGAGTTGATTACTCAAAGTTGATGCGCATAAAACTCGCATCATTACTGCAGTATTTCTGAGAACTATAAATTTATGAATCACAAAGGACAAAAAATAAGCATCTCAGAACTGCAAACTAGTGATTCTAATGGATTGCCATCGTTTTCAAATACAAGAATAAAATCAGCATTAGAATTGAGAACACTCAATGGACAAGAGAAGAAAAAAAAGAGTGACCTCAAAAATGCACAAGAATATTCTACTTCAAAAGTTTCTAAAGCCTCAAGGATCGGTAGACTAAGAATAGCTATTGCCCAACTGTAAAAGAAATGGATATAAGGAGCTTGGAAAGGGAATCTGCTAGTAACTGCAGATAGGACCCCCAACAACATTCTCGGGTGGATAAAGGCCAGCAGCTGCTAATCAAGAACAGTCCATGATGTGCCATTTACAACACGGTATTTTTGGGAATGGAAATTTTGTGAGTTACATCGAAATTATCCCGACCACATGCAAACGACTAAATTCCTATGGCGATAAGCAGAAATGAGATTTTACTGCCTCAGATCGTACTTTATTTGACCAACTTGTCCTTAATAGTTGACCTAGGAGACTGCTAACTGCGACCCCTCAACCTTCTGAATAAATCTTGAAATGATGCTCGAGAAAGCGAGAAAAATAAAACCCAAAAAAACGAAATATAAGTAGCAATTCAAATGTCAGACTATCATTAAATTATATATTTACAAAAAGATCCTTACTAAACAAAAAGTATACGAAGTTCTAACTCTCATCTCCTTACGGGGATGTAGACCATCCGATTCATCGAGTGTTTCAAGTATCGCCCTATAGAGATCGTTTTCCGTCGTCTCGAATAGTGAACGCAATAAAAGAGCGCATTCCGCGAAATCCCACTGTGCCGAGAACTGAAATAGCAATAATTCAACAACCGAATCACTTGTGTGTTTAAGGATCAATTGAGCATCACCGATTTGCAAGTCTCTAAGACAACCTCCCGTTGTCATTCAGAGCTATAAATCCATTCTGAAGATAGAACTTTATCCGCAATAAAGCTGCACATTCCAGAAAAAGGGCTATTATAATGAGGGTTTACGGCTGTAAAAAAAGAGAGCTTACGGCTATTATAAACAAATCATTTCAATTATTACAGAGCTTCCGCTCAGCAGAAAGGTTCATATTTTCGAACAATAACACCGAAAAAGACAAAAACTTCATGTAAAGCCTCTTGCAATAACCCTTCACCTTTTTTTCTTCCATCTCTAATTCTCGCCAAAATGTCAATCCTGGTTAACACTGACACCATTTATCGGAGATCAGCGTACTTCCGGTTAGCATATCGCATGAATATAGGAGCGATAATGTGTAAAATTGGCATGAATTTGCTGTAAAACTCAATGGCCAACTAAGTGGAACTGAAAGTTTTAAAAACAATGCGTGAAAATGAGATGAATATCGATGAAATTGAATAATTATTTGCATAAATTTGAGAGGCTTACCGTCCAAATGCATCGTCCCCATTCAGCATCGTCATATCGACCTCGGTGCTGAAATTGCAAAAAATAAGCACTGACGCCTCAAAGCGACACCACTACGCAACAATTTCGCTTTGTGGACGAAGTTAAACTCAGAAACTCCTAAGGATGTTGTCATGTGACCTGGTGTCTCCCAAGTTGGAAATCATCAAAAAGCCCAAGGCGTCAAAATAAAAGAAGACTCAGTTAGGGCGCAAATCAGGCAAGACAATGTCGCAAGCGGCCTTAGCCCACTCAATTATTCGCTCCCAACTCCCAACAGTCCGCACCCTTCCGACTAGCGAAGGTCCCCTATTGGCCACAACAACTCCAATGTAGAATAGAATTTGCCTGATGCTCTAACCATTCCTTTCGACCCTTAACGCCTCAAAAAATATGAGTAAACTAAAACGATGGAAACTATCTACCTCACAGAAGCAACAAGCGGACAGGTAATCATCTCTACATCATGTCTAAATCTGCCGCATATAGCATATCTTTCCTACTTGTTCTGATGAATAATGGTCTAACCGAATCAGCTAAAGCTCAATCGCAAAACAAAAGCAAGAGGACCTTGTCGTAGAAGACGCTGAAATAATCGATGCGCTTGCAAGCAGAATCCCTCAATGTGACCGACTTCAGAAGCAAGCCTTAAAAAGAGCGCTTAGAACGATTACTGAAGCATCCTTAATTCCCTGTGATTCAAAACGGTAGGAATTCCACAACTTTATAATCCGTGTATCACAGTATTTGTAGTCCGCCGAAAAGTCTCGGCCTCATCTATCTTTCAGAAACGCAACAATCTTCCACATTTCCGACTATCCACATGAAGCGTAACAGCACAAGGCAACAAAAGTATTAAAGCTAAAGTTGCGATGAAGTTACACTCGCTTCACGATGCAAGATGCAAAACAGAGTGGTCCAAAGATCCTCAGAACGGTATTAGTGGATTTCAATTTCAGCTCTCTATGAAATGTTGCAGCACGAATTGATGAAGTTCTATATGACCTGGAAGAAGGGACCCATCTTCGAAGCCCAAAGAGGCCCTTCTTAGCGGGGATTTAGGATAAAATATATGCCTGTTACTCCATAGCGAAGATCGCAGCGAATAAAACAGAGCAGTTCTAATCCGTCAAATGTCGACTTTGGCCGTCCCCTACTCCTCTATCTCTCTCAACGGATACTTCCTCTTAATTCTAAATCAGTTGTTTCACGCAACTCGAAAAAAATGTCACGGGTTTGGTTGCTGCTGCTTATCTTCCACAAAAGGTAATCAAGCATTTCGAAACAGTAAAAATACTGAACAGAGGCCGACCCCACGCGTAGAACGGGTCCTCATCTGTCATTCGCAAATCCATTTCTACGGCACTTGTTTCGCTGATGAAGCGTTTTCCTGCTGCTCCCGAGGCCACATAGCAACGCAGCACAGAGTTGAAATGTGATGACGTCTGAGCCAAGCTAGCCAATTGTGCAACTTCAATTATATCATAGTGGTTATGCGAAACAGAAAAGAGCCGATCAATTCCTACGTTATAGTACGATGGCGACCAACTGCGGCAAAGCATCAGCAAACATGAGGGATTAAGCCATGAAAGGCCCACTCGCGATTTTCGTCCACAACAGCTTTCTAAAATATTTGCACGCCGATGCGTATCGAGGTATCGTGATTAATAAATAATAAAAAGGATCGCATCGACCCGCAACCTCGCAATTCTTGTCCACAAACTAAATTGATCGAGCTGATACGATTTCCTATAACCACTATGCAGCCATTCATCACATACCTCTGCTTTACCAACAAACTCTAAGGTAACATTCCATTATGATTGGCTATTCAAGGCATTTGCTATTTCTGAACGTGGACAGTCAATATTACTGATCCAGTGAGAGGTGTTTTCCTTGAGAAAAGTGAAGTTCTTGAGAAAAAACATTAGAAATTCCCAATCGATTAGAACTGCTACTTCCTGAAAGGAGGAATTGATGTCCCAGTCGGACCGAAACAAAGAAACAGCAAATTGGACCCCATAACTCTGCTTCAATCCCCTCCTCATATTCTTTATATCTACAATACAGGTTCCAGCACATCACTTCGCTGCAAATTTTTTTTTTATGGCTTGATGTTTATTATCTTCTTTGATAATTAATACGTGAAAGACGACTTCAAATGATAAGATTCTGATCAGTTAACATTCATTTCCCTCCCGCTAAGAATTCAGTATATAAAACATGTGGCTTTTGGCAAAAAAACAGGAAAAAAAGCTAGTATAGTATGAGGTGAGATCACCTGGGATGTGTTCGATGACTGTGAGAAACACTTCCGGGTTAAATGCAGCAAATCTGCCAAGAGGATTTGCCTGATGTTCTTCAAATACCGCGAACCTTAGCCACCTCGATAGCTTTGCTGAAAAGCAAACGCTTCCACGTCCACTTAAATCTTTTGATCAGATTTGTAAAGTTTTTCCACATATAAGAACATTCAGTTCGTATTTATAATTCTGCTCCCTCTGCTTCATTCCACTATTGCAATGCCCCCCCCCCCCACACACCTTTTCTGTATCAAGTCCTCTCTTCTTGAGTTCTATTTATTTGCACCCTCTCGTTTGCTACTATTCAGCCTGCATGTTCCCATAAGAATCATATTTTCTACAAACGATTTCCACATAACGATGCTATAAATGTGCAATAGCCACAATAGGAATGCCAAGATGAGGATATTGCGTCCCGCTCTTGTGTTTTTCATCACCGCTCCCCATTCCCTCCCCCTCCATCTCTTTTTTTTTCTAATCGAAACCATATCACTTTTTTCGGGGGTGCACTGTTAGATTCTTTCGTCAAATGTCTACTACATTCTTTATGCAAATGCTGCCATTTACTATGCGGTGAAAATTATCGAAAAACTGCGGAAAACTTTTGTATCAGAATATTATGAGTGACTTACAACTAATGAAACAATTCCATGTGAAGGTAAACATTGCAAAAAAGAAACCAACACTGTAGATTCTCCTTCTGCTCCATTTCGGGCACCATTTGATCGCTTCCTGAGAGAAGTCGCTTCTTGACATGTTCCTGGAAACCCTTGTTGCCGTTCTCCTCATCCGAGCTAACGCTTCGTCGTTTGCGAACCATAAAATAGTCCGTAATTTTGGCTGACTCCATCCCACTGCTCACCTTGAAAAGGAAAACCTTAACACGCTTTCTTTGAAACTATGTAACTCTGCGGTAACGTAGTCGCAACCAGCGAATTTTTTTTTTTTGCGCCATACTTGAACAACTCCAATTTCATGCAACTGTGGGAGAGATAAGTGGGAGAAAAAAACGCACCTTTTGTGAACTTGAGAGCAAGGTGGAGGTGTGGGATGGGAACGGGAAGGAGGCTAGAGTATTGTTCAAATTTCAGAAGAATGAAGCGATGCGTGAGGAAATAAAATTAAAATTATTATTGTGCCGCCAAATGAAAAATTCGCTCAAAAACCGAGCAACGTGGCAAAAAACGTCTCCCAAAAACTGAACATTATAGCCGATTACATCTCCACAAGATGGATGTTTAAACCACTTCCGCTGATAAGAGGTTTTTCAACATTCGAGTTGGGAAATATATGCAATTAACCACTTGAATTTGTCCACATATAAACAAGGATATAGAGTAATGTGACAGAGTTGAAAACGTCATTATCGGTCTCAGTTATTCAACTATATAGAACCCCTCTCCTCCCGCCCCTCCCTTCTCTGATAACAAATAAATAAAGGGAAAATACAGCTGAAATCATTAGCACAATTGCTTACCCTCGTCGATTGAGTATTGCCCATTTCGTTGTTGCTGTTATGACTGCGAAGATTATAGCGCTGTGAATGGGATGAAGATAGGCCTCTGCGTTGATAATTCATGCTCGAATGGATCAATGAGCTGATCGAAACGAACTCTCGTATGTCCTGTAATAATCAGTCCGCTAATTTCACATGCAATATTACGGAAATTGTACATTTGCACTGAGACGATGCGATCTATTGCCACTGTATTGAAAGAACATTTTAAAAATATGAACAACTTAAATACCGAATAAGCTCGAATGACCGTCCGTTATCTAAATAACCAACGTCAATTTTTTGTCGGAATCTACAGCCTTCGTTTCACCTAAAGGCCCAAAAAGTTCGGCCTCATAACTTATCCGCGACGGCAGTTGAACAAGAATATATTCCCAATCACAACTATTCGCAAGGCCTGTATACTGCGCCTCCCTCCCTCCGGTATGTCATCAACAACGCCTCACAGGATTTGATTCGATCTCGCTTAAAATTTGTTGGATATGCTGGAAGTGAATCACTTCCGAGACTATTCCCAACAATCAAACTCCCTGACTACAAATATTGGTTTAAGGGCCAGCTCCCCTCGGCTCGTCTAGTCGTTCAGGTCTCCTTGACGATCTGCATCCTCTTTCGAGATGCGTCGAGTAAACTGCGAGACGACAGAGATACAAGTACGAGCAGTTTATCACACCTATACAATAAGATACAAACAAGTACGGTCTCATTCACAAGGATGGCTTCGATCGTCGGCATAATCCCGTGTCGCATCCGGCGAACTGCAAGCTGTCGCCGATCTCCTCAGGCACCCCCACAGCCATACACAGGCCCACTCGACCTTGCGAGCAATCTAGCAATGGCAATGAATACATGAGTATATGAACCTTTTTTATATCCTCCCGACTGTGTCTCAGGCTAGCCTCGTGATATACAGTGGGCAGTCGTTTGATCTGCCCGTGTGCTGCTGACCTTCTTTGACTTACTTTGCATAACGCACTATTTCCTCTTGATCTATGGGCCGACTGGTCCATCTTACATTGAGGTTCCACCGGGTCCAGTTCCAGACCTCGGCAAACGACAGTGAAGAGGAGAGACAGGCATAGGCTATTCCCAAAACACTTCTCGTAACAACACTTGAAGGTTCAGTCGCTTTATCAAGTCGGGAGGTCTCGAAGTGGGCGCGAGAAAAAACAACTCAAGTTTTTCTGTTCCCAGCAATTCCTTCCTTCCCCCACCCTCCTTCCCCTCTCCACCATACAACCTTTGCTGAAAATTTCCGACCGGCAATTTGCTGGAAAGGAGCTGGATGTCATCCAATGACCAGCAGAAATGATTCCCGTTTTAACTGAGTGTGGTGAAGGATGCGATCAAATGAAGTGAGTGCCGTACTGCAGCGAAAGGCTCACATGTGGGACGTAACGACGGACGGAACGAGTATGGGTTTCCTAGGAAGAACGGGGAGAATAAACCTGGTTTCTTGAAAAGCATACGTGGGACAAACTTTCCTGAAAAAAGCGAATAAGACAAATCTGGGTTTCCAAAGAAGCACAGGTAGAATAAATTTGGGTTCTCTGAAAAGAAGGTGAACAGGTTAAACCTCGCTTTCAAAGGAAGGAATAATAAAATAAACTCGCATTTCCTGCGAAGAATGGATGGGGTCAACCTGAGATCTGTGGGTCATTCATGACAACTAAGACGCTACTTATACAAACCTCAGCGACTATAGAATAACATGAAGCATTTATTGCCCATTGTGTCATACGGAGTTAGGCGATTATTGCTACACTTCACGACCTTTATCGCAGCTCTAAAGGTTTATATACCGTCGGCTATTTTTTGTCCAAATTTTCCTCAGTAAAGACCAACTCTTACCATCTCATTAATCCCATCACATATTCGATAAAACCGCAAACAACCAAGTAAAGCACATTAGTTCAGATAGGTCTTATGTGTAGGTTTACAAGAAAACCTGAAGGATGAGGGTCTAGATGGTACGACATGCTCGGTTGAAAGCATCTCAAAAGCAAATAACTGTGCTAGTAATGCACTAAAAACATTAAAATAACACTCACACAAGCAAACCTTAACCGTAATATAATATAATTTGAAGCAAACTGCTTCAGTCATAATTGCTGGCCTACGTGTGCTCAGCCTAATCCATCACCATCCTATGCCACCTGCTATTTAACGAGAAATAAAAACCAAAAACTGGGCAGTTCTCTCCATTTCAGGAAACAACATAACGCAGGACAATTTATTTAAGCCGATGTTATTAAACAATAAAACCTAACTCTTAAATACACAATAAGTGCCAAATCCCTGAGTAAAAGCAAAACAACATCCTACTCCCCCTCCCGACATCACACCACCTCATAAACTGCAACCGCCCCTCAAACCTCAGCATAACGACTGCACCCACAATACAGCGTCATGTGACACCCAATGGCTACTCTCCCAGGAACTGGCGGGAATGCGAATATGCTTTCCCTCCACTATGCTCACTTTGGTAGGTCAATGGAATGAGTTGAATATTAGGTTAGTAAGTTCAATAATTTAGGTTGATGGAAAGTTTTTGGCCAAGTTTGTCAGAACTCGATGCTGGTTGGATTTTGGGGGAATTCTGCAATTCTGATGTGAAAAAAAGGAATTTGGAATGCTGGCAGGAAATTTTTCAAGAATTGTTATATTTCTCAAAACTCATTCCAATCTGTCCTCATCTCTCTACACGTCAACAACTACAGTGTACATTTCTCAACAGGATGTCACTAAAAACCGAAAACAGGAGCACTCTCGTTGTGTGTGGGCAAATGTGTGCAGGATGTTGACATTCAGAAGGGATGGGCAGTGCAAATAGGCTTTGTTCACATAGCGGTTCATGTCTTGATAGAGATATATCGCACTACAACAGGCGCATGATAATCGAACCATCTGAAGAATGATTGAAGGGGATAGAGAGGAAATTGAAGGATCTTGGAGGCATACCTTTATGACTGCAGAAGATCTTCCGTGAGACTTGAGTTCGGTTGCATGTAAGATATATGGAAGTTTTTCAGTGGGTTTAAATGTTTTAACTCCCTTCAATGAAACATGTAGAGCTGCATATAAGTAGCCCCAGCCGACTAGTTGGCATCGACAGTGAAAGGAGGGGATTGCTGCCCCTCCAATCTTCGTGTTCCGACGACGACCTCCTCGCCACCCCTCTAACAATGTCCACTACATCAATCCCCTCCTTCTGGTGAGTCGGTATTTTTTTCTGTTTATAAAATTTTCGGTGCCAGAATGCTTGCGTATTACTAAAAAAAAATATACCAACCGGTCTCAAATATTTTTTCAAGTGTTTGGCAACGTCTTAACTGTACATATGTACATATGGGTGCGTATTTGTCTGTCTGCCTGTCTGTATGTTCATCTTACAGTTACAATTCGGAAACCACGGAAAGTAGCAGTTGATTTGTAAATTATACCAAAAGATGACCTCATACATCATATTTCACGCTGACTTGTCAAATTCAAAAAAAAACTGCCTGCATTGTGCATTAATCAGGTGACAAATAGCTAATCTTCTATTGAAGGTTTTATGTGAAAGGTCAGTTAAAACACAAAGGTATTACTCCATTAAGCTCCGTACCCAAAAGGACAGTCGGATAGGAGAATTCCCTCACATAAAACTTTGAGGGCAGATATGCAAACCCCTTCCTTCCCACCATCTTCTTTCTAGACCTATTGCATTAACGAAGACTAAATGAGCATGACCAGCATCAGTACAGTTCGCTACGAATGTCTTCTTATGGCATCTAAACGCAGTGATCGTTTTGTGATTAATCAGGCAACTGAGTAGAATGCTTGTTGACAACAAGCAAACGATAATTCTAGAATAAAGCATTGAAACTATTACTTCTGGAATACTTGTTTCAAAAAATCAATGCTTCGAATCCAATCTCCTCTAGCCAGATGGCTCATCTAATCTAGCGGTTGTGCAATCAAATGCTCCACATACTTTCAAGCAGTGATTTGTCATAGATGCACATTCGCAGCTAACTTTATTGATGCTTCTGGCAGTAGTTGAATTTTCAAGTTTTGAAGTTAGATAATCATTGCACTACCAATTCAAAAAAAATATATGGCTCTCCTCTATCCTGCATTCACTTTGTACAACCTGTTATAGCTGTCATATATAACACTGTTCTTATCCTACTGTGTCGGGTTAAGATTCTTTTCTCTTGCAATCGCCATCTGTGCAGGACGTTTTCTATTTTAGAAGTAACAAGTCTGTCAATTATTATTTCCGCTTTGCTGTTTAAGATGCGATGTCATCAGCTTCTCGTTATTTTTGAATCGTTTAATTATCTGTGCAGCTGGCTGTCTGAGGTAGTTTATGTTGCTTTAGAGCTGCTTAAGTGGTCTGCTACTTGACCGGCGTATTGATCTGTTCTAATTTAATGTTAGATTCACCTGCGAAAACCTTCATCGTCCTTTTCGTCATAGACAAATTTCCGAACTAAATAACCAGTATGTTCTTCCTCCCACGCTATATCCGAACTTTTATTTTGGAGGTTGCATATTCTGCTTTTCACTGAAGGTCTTCATCCCCATTTCATCACACTTTGAATCTGCCAATATCCCTTTCACTCAAGGCCATAGTGATATCTATTTAATTTTAACTATCTCCACTTTATTGTTATTAATTGGCCATCGATCCACTGTTGCTGTCGGAATAAATCTATATAAAGCGCTACTGTATTAGTCTGACAAGGTTCCACTTTATCCTTTTAACAGAAATTCGATCGGAAACCGACAGATCGGTAGACTTATACCAACCAAAAAGCATCATTCAGTGGTTTGCAACCGAAATGCGTTTTCGGCTAGGAATCTTTAGGTGCCTAATTGACCGGCATTTTTTGGAATTCGTTTGGTTGCAACCGAATTCGCTGAAGTTGGTTGCTTAAATACTGTGCCTCCGTCAAAGTGTCAGCATATTAACTGCAATACCAACTGCGCATCTGTCGTCTTTTTCTTGCATATGATCAGCCCAAAGAGAGCTCTGTTGGCCCATGTATCCATGGTATAATCTTTGTAGTGCAGTTCCAAACACCGACCCGTTTGCCGACACTAGAAACTCCGGGCAGCCCTTATATGCTAAGCGGTAGATATGCTGTAAGGAAAGTCTGCACTAAGTCTGCACTTCTCCGGAAATGCATATGTGTTCGAGTTATTCTTACCGCAACGATTCTGATGTTGCTTAGTTTCCGATAATATTGTAGTTTTCTATGGCTGGAAGTGAAACTGGAACTGTATTGTTGCCTATGAATTGTTTTAAAAACTATATCTTGAAATTAATGAGAAGAGATGATACCCAATACAAGAGGTAGGCAGGCATTCGTCTTGCTGGCATGCATATTTTTTGCAGCTAAATTCATCGCCATAATCGTTGCTGTTGAGTATTTATGCAGCTTCATTTGAGAGACTGCTAGCTATTTTCATAATATGCCTAGCTATCTCCCATTTTAATATGAAGGGTGATCCGAACAGGCACTGATAATATGAGCCTTTTCACTAGTTCTCCAGAATTTTCATTTTCTGTTCTTTGCAACTCTCCTCTTAAACGGGTCACAGATATTTGTGAGTAAAAAATAGAACGATAGAACGACACATATTAGGACTTCAGATGAGATCCCTCTCCCCGCATGATTCTATTGGGTATTTAAATAAGTCTTCGTTTGCTCCATAATTCTGAAGCAAGCGATTTGAGATAGTCCAGATGAAACGCCTTTATGCCGATTTACTTGCAAAGCATACAGTGATGACGTCATATTTATAGGTATATGTCATACAGTGATATAGGTATATCTGCTGATTCCAGCTTATTATATGTTGCCTCAAAAACTATCTCTCAGAATGGATTGCTGATCTCTTAGAGATTTTTGGGCGTTTTAACATTTCAACAAATATGCGGACGACCGGATTTCCGTTCTGACTCTTTCCGTTCATAAAAACATAAAGCAAGTGTTTTGTGGATAATTTGTATCGCACAAGCGACCAGATTATTAAAAATGAGCGCACATTATTCCGCATGTTTTAGAACTTACTTATAACTTTAAAAAATGACTTGATTAGTTAAGGGAAGAATAAAAGCGTATAACTCGCTACCTTCCTAAAACAAACTTTTCCGCTTGTTCGCCTTTATTGTACGAGTATGAATTTTTCAGTTTTTCTTCGAGAAAAGGATATGGGAGTTAAAAATAACACTAAAGTCAATTCGGCACCTCATTTTCTCAACTGTATTTATCTGAACAGAAGTCCGGATATTCTATCTCTTGCAGCCATCATATAGGTGGTGCATTTCAAGGAGGCCTATAATTTTTTTTTCAGGAAGTTGTACTGACTGAATCTCTAACTTTGTTCAATATTTGAATACTGCCTTGATCTGAAATAAATCATAAAACAATAACACTTAGTGCTTCAAGTTACCGCTTAAGATTTTCATGTGCATTACCACGACAACCGACTGGAAGTCCATTCAAAAAAAACATATATTCAATGTTGACCCATATTCGCGTCGGGTTTCGATCACTTGTGGCCTTCCAGAAAGATGGGATTCTAATAGACGGAAGTTTATATTGAAAGAGGCTTTATATTCAAGTGACGTACTATAAAACCAACAAAAATCTGATAAAAATGAGTGAGATTCAAAGGTAAAATGTGATGTGCGACTTTATTTCCAGCAACCGAGTAGACAAAGTAAGTGAAGCGTAATTTAAGAACTGTCACGTGATGTAACCAATAGAAACGGAATAATGCCGTTCACAAACAATTAGTGCCACCTCGTCGTGCGCCACTGCTTCGATGGGTTTCTGAACGCACTCTTTAGAAATAAGTTACTCTTCTCACTTATTTACTTCTATAAAACTTTTTATCCTTCGCTGATAACTGTGGATTACGCCTCTCATACTGTTTTTTTTTGTAATAATGTTCTTACAGGTATCTATTTTTCTATCTGAATTTTATATATTATTCGAAGGTGAGGTTGGTATTGTAATAAATGTTGGGCGAATAAATAATGTAAGATTTTTGTAAGGTTTTGAATCGATAATGGAGTAATATTTAGCATCAAATTAGCTAAGTGATGTGGCATCTTTATGACTTTCAACTGCGCCTATTGAAACGATAATTGAACACTCTTTTTCAATTAGATGATGATTTAACATTTTTACGTCAATGTATGCTTTTTTCCGCTCTCTATCCCACCCGTATTTGCCCTACTTCCTTTTTTTCTCATCCATCGGTGAGATAACCCTCAGATAAATTTTGCAGTTTAGCAGCTGCACTGCCAATATTGTAAGGAAAACACCGAAATCGAGCGTTATGATGGTTTTTAGTCCTTTTTTTTTCAAGTGCACTGCCACAATTAATGATGTATAGTAGTGAGTCACATGACATCCGTATCATATATGAATCTACGTGAAGATTTAAAGCAATCGGATTGCACGAAGCAAATCGTAGTAATTTGTACACATGTTTGCTATCGAAATTCACAATAAACGTGATGAAATTCGATAGTAAGCCATTTGTTCTATCGAATGGCCTACCACTAGGTGGTCGCATAACCTTTCAATACCTCCTCGAAAATTTTGTTAGATTGCATGCTGCTCAATGAGATTTTCATTGACAAATTATCTCTCGCATACAGTTTTCGCAACGAAAATTAACTATTCTAAAATATTGGTCTAAAAGCTAAAAGGACAAATCATTAGTGCATAATAATAAGCTTACAACGTTTCACCGGAATGCTTCATCGGTAAATTCTTCAACACTATTCCTTTTATTGGAGCCAGTTACATCTGCAATATTTTATATTAAAGTTAATCTTTTATTTGTATTTGCGCTGAAAATTTTTGTTCTAAGCGGTGCAAAATATACGTACAACTTGTAGTCGTTAAGTTTTTTCAGCATCTAATCGAAAACGTCGCACAAAGTTCCTCGAAACGCTATCCACAAATCGCGTATAATCGCCACCTATAATCGTCATCATCATAAATACGTCATAGGTAAACGATCGTTGTGATAGCTACTGCCTATAATGGTATAAATTATTTCGATGCTATAAGATTAAAGATGAGAGCACTGTTGAATGCTGCTTTAAAGCGCTCATAATGCAGTGCTTTATATTCCTCCATTAGGGAAAAACTAATAAATTACTAGTAATTTGTAATTTTTTGATGTAACTAGCAAATCAATAAATTTAATGGTACCGATAACTGAATTTCAAATAAAT
Organism: Baylisascaris procyonis; assembly: GCA_037389465.1. Taxonomy (NCBI): domain Eukaryota; kingdom Metazoa; phylum Nematoda; class Chromadorea; order Rhabditida; family Ascarididae; genus Baylisascaris; species Baylisascaris procyonis. Next base: position 1,202,953 of record JAZARR010000082.1, read on the forward strand.
TAGTCGTAATTTATTGCTATTTCAGCATAAATAATAATCACTAATAATTAATGATTGTAATGTTAATAATAAATTTTAGAATACAGCATTTTCATTTCCTAATATATGACGATCGTTTACGATGTATTTGTAAGGAAAATGAAATTGTGAAAAAAAAAACTTTAAAAATTCATCGATGCAAATTTGTCGAAAAATGAAATTCACAATCAAATTGCATATGAAGTATGTAATCATATATGTTTTCCATTAGATTCTCTATAATGTTTTGTAAGTTAACATTATTTGTGTATATTTGTAAAAATAGTTTGCATTGAACAAAATCGTTATATTTGAAGGGTCAATACTCAGTGTCATATCATCGAATTCACTGCAGCAATCGGCTAATCGTTACAACCGGTTCGCTAATCAAATGTGCACTTCAATTGCATCTGCGTGTATGTGCATAACGCCATCATTCAATAAACTTCTCTGTTTCGCTTTCCTCATATGTAAGCTTCATTTCTTTATTCATATTTATTGCAGTTAGCTTCAATTTTTTAATAATATTTTTTGATTGATCGACACTGTTGTTATATGTGCATGAAATGGATGTCGATAAGGTCTAAAAGATGAGGGATGTCGATTTTGAGAAGTCTAGAAAGGGAATGATCACAACGTTACTTCACTGTGATCTCAAGTCAAATACCACTAAATTTTTTGGAAATGTCTCGCCAGATGAGTGCATTAAGCATAGTTTTGGCAACGAAAAACATTCCCCCACTAAGATATTTCGTACTATTTACTTTGGTTAATGAAGTGTTTTGCCTAGATTGATATTGTCTTTCTTCTTGCTTGAGTGCTAACATAAGGAATATGACATGCAGGTACAACGAGTCAACACTATTTGAAAAGAGTAAAGAATTGAAGCCCTGTCTGCTCCTTACACTGATTTAATCTTCAGTCAGTTCAGTCACTGCTGAAATGTAATGTGAAAATTTGTTCCTGTATCTTTAAATACACCTTAATAAATGGGGGTACTTAATTGTAGTATTGTGGCCACTCAAATGCAAAATATTCCTGTAGTTGTAAGGGTTTGGTTGGTTTCTTTTGAGGCTTATCAGATGCTGTGTGGAGCCGACACAATAAGAGAGGTTAAAATTTTATTCAACGCATAAAATGAATTTGCACAGAATCACAAACTCGGGAGGCGGTGAGATGAAGAACGCCAGCCCTAATAGGGCTTCGGCACTATCCACAGCACTCCTCCTTGCGGGACCTCCAACAATCAACGATCCTAGCACGCATCTCCAAGCTGACGTCCTTGTAGCAACTCGAGCCCAATCGAAATCGACGCACACTGAGTCTACAAGCAATTGCGCTCCCCTTTTATACACCCCGAGTCTTGCCTCAAAACATTTATAGATAATTTGTTCTGCCTTGAGATGATCAAGGCATTGGTTGATCTGTTGCGTAGTTGCCCTTTCCCATGCACGCAAGAAGGCAGTTGATCTGTATTCTGCTGATCTCCCTTACATGCCCTTTATATAGCGAAGTAACTTTATGGTCTCTTAGTGCTATTTTGATAGTTAAAGTCACGGAATGGATTTCCATTTGAATTCCATTATGCATGCTTCAAAATCATTTAGCAATCATAGCTCAATTACTGCAAAAAAGCACATATTGTGTATTTCGGAGTAATCGAGCATAGAAGCGGAAGATTCTTAATATATAATCGCATTATTTCAGCATATGTTGCCACTTCGAGTATTGTTCAACAAAAAGCAGACGATATTTTCAACGAAACGAACACGCTTCCACGATTACGCTCTCAATCGGAAAATCGGCAAAATGCATCCGGTAATGAAACTATTTTCAATATATTCCCTTCATCTTATGTTATTATTCATGATTTAATATCAGCCGAATAGTGTCAAAATTTATTGTTAATTCTTTATAATAAAGGTCAATTTTATTGCTCAGATGGAGTGATGAACACATTCGTTTGCGATTGTGCAGGATGTATCAATGCCAATCTCTTAGATTGCAATCAGTCAAATATGTATTCGTGATCATTCGCTTATTGCTCATCTTGGAGCACTCATCAGAGCTTCATTGGGACATTTGAGAATAAAGAAAAAATATTCAAGAATTTAAAAAGGCGATCAATCAGGTGACCAATGTTCAAAATGCACACTGTGATGTATGTTGTATTGTGACGTCATACAATGACACGCTTTATGCTGAAAACTACTCACAACAAATGCGTAAAGGTTCATGTTAAATCCGGAATGAGTCATTATCGATACTGTCGAAGAGCAACTAATAGGGAAAGCGCATTAGAGAGATGGCAAGATACGCGCTTTGCAGTTTCATTCATCAAGCTGACCAATTCTACGAGTCGCCAATAAATTTCTAGAAAAGTGTGCACACTAATCCATCTCTATTTCGTACACCCCTAAAGTTTTTCAATATAACCGCAACTGCTTTCGGTGCTGACGGAGTAACTTGAAGGTTGTCATGAAGTCACTTCTGGTCGCAATTATTCCCACCGAATTTCGTAATTCCAAGTTTCATTGGCCTCAGGTGAAAGTGCTGGACAGGTATGCGAGTATATGCATGGATATACACAAGCAGGAGGGTACAATACGCACTTTGCATATGCAAGTTTGCAAAAGTGCGTTAAAAGTGAGATACAACGCCCAAGGATCGGCGCGACATATGTTTTTTTTTTTAATAAATAAAATCCTCTTTTCCACGGCAAAAATAAGGCAAACGTAAATGAAGACGATGAGTTGTCACTGAAGATGCTGAAATCGCTAGATGGTGGGGGACTTTATTCTGATTCACGACTTCTAAGTAAAAAAAACTAGGGGTAATAGTCATGGCGTTGTAAATGCAGAATGATGATTTACTCAATGCTAAAATTGTTGCCCATCGGAAAGATAGTGCGATGGACCGAAGCATGGCCTCACAATCGTCGCCCAACTGCTTTCTATCAACTGCCGCAACTATTGGTGGAATAAAAGTGATTTTATTTGCAGCGAATAACCTCCGTGTTTCGCAATCGCAATCCAGCATGTCTGTGGTGATATCCACCGATGGAGTTCAACAACAAGCACTCAATTTGACGCTAAAAGGTGGAGAAACGGTCACTGTCCATTTAAGTGGTAACATTTTGGAATTATTTCATTTGATTATTTATTATGTTGAAGGCGATGATTCATTAGAAATTTATTGCAGCACTGAATCGTCATCTTACATCCCATCGTTTCAATTTCTATCCATTTCCGCTCATTGATTGAAACATTGACGATTGTAATTTCAACTTTTAGAATTGCCGTCGTAAAACACAAAGGAAATAATATGAAAAATATCTAGGAGGAATCGATGGGAGGTCAATCATCGAAAAAGCAGTGCTTATGTTTCAAAAAGTAGTGCATCTATCCCATTGTGTTTCAATGCATTTCCATTCATTTCACCTCATCGCATTATAAAGACAACCATATTATGAACGTTGGGTGGTCTACTTTTATTTTTTGAGTGCATTTTGGTTGTTCTATCCAAAAAATGATACGTTTAGCTTCTAGTCTAGTGATAAGTTATCTCGATTAGCATATATTCTTGTTTTTCCATTATCAATGTCATCATTCCTACTTATCGATGGAATTTCGTTTCAAACATTTTTGTTTGCGAATAAACTCAAAATTTTTTGCCACTATCGATGACTAATTGCGTGACGTACATTCTTAACAGCACAACGATATCCTACTCTTCTGCAGTCATCGCAGCTGCATAGTTTTTGAGTCATCCTTTTGCCGTATGTGGACAACTGTTCACAATGAGTGCTAAAATATAACAAAACGGTGTTCACCTATGGCGAAAGTTTTTGTCATCGAGTTTCCCTTTTATCGTTCATTGCTTTCCCGATATTGTCATAGTTACCCATATTGAAAAACATAAAATTGCACAATGAGTACACATAGCTTTGTGTTCAGTAACGCATAAGATTATGGAAATCAAAAACAGAAAAACAGATGCATTTGCGTTATTCTTATATGAAGCGAAGAATCGATTCAGTATGAAATTAGCCGACAAAATAATTGTGGAAATGATTTTATAAATCGTATATTGGCCAAATTTTCACAATCAAGAATGCGGCAAAAAGTTGGCCATAAAAATGTTGTTGTGTTTACATTCTCAACAATTGCTGCAAATTTTCCGCCACCAAAATTTAAATTTCGTCACACAGGTTATGCAAATTTGTTAGTGACAACTTTAGTAAAATTTTATTCGATTTTTTTATTCGGTCAAAATTTGTGTTCTTCGCACTCGAATACCTCATGACGAAAATTTGTTCATATGAAGCTGTTTTATCACTGTGCAGCGAAAATGGCGATTTGTCAGGCACTCCGATATTCGAGGTAGTAAGTTTAGTGAGTAAAGTTATGCATTTTATGCTCACATATTGTCTTCTTGCTTTGATGCTGTGTAGATGCTGGGATCCATTTTGGAAAATGCGAATTAAAAAACAGCTGTCGAGATATCATCCTAAATTCTCAAATGATTTTTTCTTAGCGTTACGAGTTTTTGGTTCATTTATTTGCATATTCACATGCTTCCTTAGGGGCAGATATATTATGCAAATCTCATCTTACTCGCTGTGATTCCATGCAGTCCGAAATGAAGACGATTTTGACTAGACCTCAGCTGCCAGGTCGCGTTAATAGAGAAGTTTGCTGATATCGCTGGTGATTGCTGATATATTGATAGTTTATTGCTGATAGGTTTGTTTTTATAAGGAACGTTCTTTTCACTGTCTTCACTCACATTGTTTAATACATACTTATATAGGTGAAATGATAATCGTGCTGTAGTTCTTGCAGCTGTAGTAACTTAGCAAAGTTGCGCTAAACGGAATATATTTTATGAGCAATGACTGTTATTACAAAAATGACGACACTTTGAAGAGGTTTGTTGGATTTCAAATTTTCCCATATTTTCAGGAATCTTTTTCCTCAGTTATGAATAATTCTCTAAAATAAGCAAAATTTTAGAAAGTGGAAGCAATACGGTTGTAAATAATGGCACGGCGGTGAACGTTATTTCAAAAGGAGGCTGGTCATCATCACATAAAATTTAAATGTGAAACTTCTTCTTCGGAGTGAAAAACGAAACCTCTTTTTCAATGGATATTGTTTGATGGCGATGCTCAATGTCTTTTTTGTCGCTTTTCAGTGATTTTAAGAGCGATAGAAATAATGCACTGGTGCGAATAAAACCTCTTTTCACATAAAGTTTTCTTCAAATATTATGAAAATTCGCATTTCCCACAGGTTTTATATATTCGGTTCCCTACTGGTGTATAAAAGTTATGGTATTTCTCTTATCACATTGTCATTTAATGTAAGTGATTTTCCGCGCTTTTGGAAACCACTTGCATCTAATACGAAATCACTGAAGATAATCAGGAAATTGAATAGACGTATCGAATGCCGCAAATATCTGTCTCCTACTCACTTCCTTATCCACCTTCTTCTATAGAAGTTTAAAAATTTTAATGTTCTAAAAACTTGCATTTAATATCACTAAGATTATCACTTTATACCGGTCGGGTGGCAAAGGCTCATTTTTGAGATGTTCGTACAAGCGATCGGATCGATTAAAACATCTATACAGTTACTTACTCCGCATATTTTATTATTTGCGAAAGTGTTTCGTGAAGTAACGCATGTCGCGTTTCACCAATTGTTCTTTTCTCACTTTATTGTTGATCGTTTAGAGTGTAAATCTTATCAGCAGCATCCTGTCAATTTATGCCTTCATCACCACCAAAACGATATAAAATATATACTGCGAAAAGAAGAGGAATTATGTAAGAGACATTCTTTCGATTAATTTCTACACGAACCATCCCTCTCCCACTGAAATACCAACATATCCTCATTGAAGCTTTTCGAACACATCGATTAGTCATAGTCATTGAAGCCTTTCCAACACATCGATTAGCCATAGCACAGCTTTTATGAAGCCTTGTGACATTTGAAAATCCCCTGAAAAAGCTGCTGAAACCGGAAACAACATTGCGCTATTCTTCATAAAGGAACTTTAACCCTCTTATTATAGCCAATGTCTATGCTTATATGTGCGCATCCCTTCCTATATGTACCCCACATTGGGGAAGTCAATGAGACAGCAGAAGCATTTCTAACAGTTATTAGTTGATTGCATTAAAATATTGCAATACATTTTTGATGCACAATAGTGCAAACAATCGAATTATTTCACACTATCCACGCCCTCTAATTGTCGAGAAGCACACTTCACTGTCATTTGTGTAATTCTGCAAATCGAAGAAGACACCCTCACCACTCACAAACAACACTTTCAATACTGCGCTAACTATTCTTGCAGTATTATTTCCTTACTGTTTTCAACGTTATCGTTTGTTACTTTCGGAGTGTTTATGCTAAACGAGATTTCGTTCATCTAGGCTCCCAATGGCTCTAATTCACTATTCATATTAAAGTTAGGCAAAGCATATGGCACGACATGCGCACAACCTGGTTTCGACTTCAAAACTATGTATTCTGCAGGCAATGCCTTTAAGACGAAAAAAGGCTTTCAGCTGCTCGTAAAAGTGACCGTGTTGAAAAAGAAAAAAAATATTGGTTGAAAAAATTGGAGAAGAAAGGATGAGCAGGTTTGCAAGTTTCATTTTTCTTCGAAACTTTGGTATTTACGAAAGCTCATTCAATTGGATCGGTTTGTTATTTTAATGGAGTTCCGAACGAAAACTTTTGCAGAAACCTCTCTACTGCACAGAAAAAACACTATGCATATTTTTGATCAACAAAAGTAGCATTGATCACCGGACTATTGCCCACTTGGCGTACTAGTGGAATTGTGGGTGGTGGACAACGCAAACGAGGAAGAAGACAAATGCTTCGATGAGCAAAGCACGTCGTTGTACCATAACAGTGTCCAAAGCCGGGCATCCCCATCACTCTAGCTCGACGAGAATGCAACATCACTGCAACTGGTTAAGTCAGTCAACAGAACTCCTTCGGCTGGTCATGATGTGTGCATTTTGCACCACCAGTTTAAACGGGGAATATAGAAAACGATATTGAACTAGTAAAATAAAATAAAAAGGAAGAAAGAACACGTTTTATAGTGAACAAAAAGCAAAAGAACACCTTATTTTACTGCGCGAAATTCATTCTCTCGTTGATTCACCGAGTCAATTTGCAAAATGGGAAATAAAACCGCAAACAAATCTACGTGGCGCATGAAAGCAATGATAACTAAACCAGAAAAGCAATAATACACCAATTTAAAAAAAAAATGACCACTCCATCCACAACGATTGGTGCAATGCTCCTGCAAGAATGTCAAAAATTTGGCCCCTTCAAACTCTTTCGAAGAAAATAAACGGCCAATTCAAAATGCAATTAATTCGTCATAGTAAAATTATCTGAGCTGTTTATGATTCTGACAAAAATTTTTCTCAACCGCAGGCAGACCACCAACTTTCAAATAGACCTCTAGCAGTAAGCTCGAATTTAACCCTCTTGATGAAATTGAATTTCTACTTGACCTCACCCAGTAAATTTTGACCTATGTGAGGTGAATCGGGACACATCAACGCCAGACGAATCCCCAGCACCAGGCCATTCTATCAGGGTACCCACTGCGCTAATCAAGGACAGCTCCCTTTAATTTCTTAATTTCGAATAGAGGGATGATTCGTCCCACCGATGTCATTAGAGGTAACCTCGGATTTAGTAATTAACGTTCACGTAGCTCAATCGTTTTTAATTGAAAGTTCAAATAGTGAAATTTTATGAAAACTGTTGCAATCGAAATCGCCACAATTCTTAACGCTCGGATATGTTATATAGTTTAGGGATATGCTGCTCCATTCACTTCTTAGCATTCGATGATAATAGAAGGATACCACAAGTTGGAAAGGGCATTGCTGAAGTTTTGAAATTTAAATGTTATTTATAATAAATAGCATGTCATTTTTATGGATAGCCTTTCCATTGATATCGCCAAATTTGTTCTTCTCAGAAACTCAAATATGAATTTGTTGGTGTCGATTGTCGTTGCTCCTATTCCATTTAAATTGATCCGTAAGTTGCGTTATTCCATGTCGTCTCCACAATCTCCTAACATACCTCGAATCTAGAGATTCCTAATCACAAATCTATAAAAACTATGCAGCCAATACTCAGATGACATCAGAAGTGTGCTTATTCCAATAGTATGGAAAATCATTACCGCTGTACTGTCGGAGATCAATAAGATGGTGACCATTTATAGGTTGGAAACCATTAATTCAGTGAGAAGCGCAAATGCTTGTGGATCTTAATTAGCATAAATGACGAGGCGGTCCATGTAATCGCTGAGGATGGTATGGCGTTCAGGTGAGCTTCATGAGAAGCAATTTCAATACCCGTGGCTTCGATAACATCCTGATAGACCCGCATCGGAGGGGTGTATTCACTGCTGGTGGGTATCGACCCTTCATGGTTGTTCGTTGAGTAGTCATTTCTCCGAATTCAAGCACGTTTATATTCGAAGGTCGTGTCCTTAGACGCTCTGTGAGGAACCCATTCATAAGAAAAGAACCAAACCCAAAATGCCTCCATTGAAAAGATCAGATCCCAGAACACGCTTGATCATCACCGGCCATCAGTTCTTGTGCTGCCATGACAACCCTGGAAGCAGAAATGGAAAAGATATAGAAACAGCAGTTTCCAATCACACACTTCCACGAGTTCCCCATCGCCCAATGTAAACCGGTAATAACTAGTGTACGTCGAAACGCACATGGCAACTCGCTGCCTTCTTTGAAGTGTTTATCTGTATTTTACTGCACGAGCACTGTCAACGAAGTATCTGACCTAGAAATATCGACTTGAACTGTTTCTCGAGACCCGATAATAATTTTTTAACACTGACTTATTGATAAGCTTCTTTCGAAAAACTGAGCGTTTTCTAATGCGATCTCTTATTTAATAAAAAAGCGAGTGATGCTGGTGTTGAAAGTTAGTGGAATAAGCATCGTAGAAACTTTCAAGTCGATAACTTAGGTTGCGAGTTACTTGCGCTTCACTTTGTTTGTAGCACTCAATTTCGTCTTATTGTTATTTATAGACAGCCCGGTTGCTTGTCTACTGAAATAGAGCAGTTTTTGAATCACTTGTTGATATGTGTTGTGTGGATCAGTCATCTTTTGTCATAGGGAGTCTAATCTATTCTCTTCAAGCCTCCCCCCTCCTTCCCTCATTAATGGTGTACACTTAAATAATTCACCGGTGGCAATTCTTAGGCAATGCTTTCTGATCAATCTGGTTCAGATCCCACCCATGAAGAGAATACGTTCAATGTTTTGTTTGCAAATGATGTCTTCCTCGTTAATAATGTTAACATTAGTGCTTTCCAACAAGCGAGAGCACTGATATTTTTCTGAAAGTCACTACCGTAGACCCACTCTACCACTTCACATCCATCGGAATTTCCGCAAGTGCTATTGGATGAAGGTAAATAAGTTGTTTCTCGAAATGGTTGAATATCAATGACATATATACTGGATTTTTGTTTATAAATTGAAATGAACGACTTATGTAAGCCGTTAGTAAACTTAAAAACTTTTCCAAAAATTGCCTGACTCAATACAATGAATTGTGATGAAAAGAAACAATACAATGAATCTTTTAGCTTGATGGTGATAGGTTAGATGAATGAGAAATGTTCTTGAAATACGCAAAAAATTTACATACTAAAAACACTTTTTGATGCTCGAAGTTGCTGCGAAAATATTTAAGGTTACGAATTGCACCTTGGGAAACCTGTGACATAGATATCTCAATCACTAACTTAACGCTGCCTGGTGTCCCCCAACCTATATAAGGATGTTGCAGTCATGTGTGTTTTTGATATGAAGACTGTTGGAAGAGTTCAAGAATACTTCATGTGCATCACATTCCCTAAATTATTCCTCAGATTCTACCTGACTAATCAGGCTGCATCGAAGCCTCTCGAGCTTGGAACTTTAGAGTACTACAGGGTTGAGTTTGATCTTATTCTCCGCTGTAAGAGCTGCTTTTCTGATGTTTCTTTCAAACGTATCATTTCGTTCGTTGAAGAACGTAAGCGAAGAACTTATAGACGTTATTAGCATGCTCTATAACGAATGTCTTCTATGGTTTTCAATTCGGAGTTATTCCTATTTGCAACAGTGTCCTTCAGATTTAGCTGAGGCACAAAATGTTTCCATATTTGAGAACTGCGTTGATTCATTCGATCCAAGAAGTTTCATTCACGTAGTGCATTAAGCATTATGTGCATCGCCCATCATACCCTCTCCCTACGTCCCCCCCCCTCCCCCATCCCTCCCTCTATATTTCCATGAAAATATTCGTCTAATTTTCTTGTTTTAAATAATGAAAGCTTACTTGAATATTTGCAAAGCGCATGTGGATAGTCGTGTGATGTGCTCATTGAATAAATGCTCAACTTTTCACATTTTTTTGCATAGACATAATTATATATAGATATGCGATTTTACATAAATGCATCTCTTATTCACATCCATCTATTCGTTGCTCTATTAAATTTGCATCTTCGTCATATGAAACGAAACATAGAGATAACAGAACGCCGTTAGTATTCAAATTATAATAACTCCCGAGAGTGTGGTCATTTAATATAAATTGCAGCCACTCGACTGCTTAAAGTTGGTCAAAATGAGATTTTTGTGCATAATAACACATTTGTGCATTTACATGTAAACTTTAAATGTTCTTTGAAAATGTTCAATGCGCAGCGATGATCACGTATCGTAATTGAGAGCAAATCCAAAACTCAGTTCCTGATATCGGTTCAATCGTACGAATCGTTTAATTGTTTCCTTGAGAAGGTTTGGAAAGCTTAAGTTGGAACTATAGGTTATACTTAAGGTATTACGTATTTTAATTCGAAATAAAGGTTGAATACCCGATTTGTCATAGTTTATGCCGACTGAATTCACAGAGATTATCTGTACGATCTATACGACTCTGCGAGGTTTACAACAGACAAAAAAATTGCACAGCTGACGGCATCAGCGGTGAGTGTTTAGTGGTTGTTCCCAGTGGGATTAGCTATGTTGAGTGTGGTCTTGCTTTGTGCATAGGTGTTAATGGCAGCGTTGTCGTTGTTGTACATTTTTCAGTGTGATTTTGTTAGCACCGATGTATTTATTGCGCGTATGCGCATACCCTTCTAACTGATTGTTTTAGCCCAGAAACCAGAGAACTGCTTATGAGATCTGTGCAATCAGAGAAAGGGAGACCACGATTAGTTTTTCTTCCAAAGGAATTCCGTTGAAAGGATCGTTGAACAAGACCGGTTATGAAGGAAGTGGACGTCGGAGCACTCATTCCTTAATTTTTCGGAAAGCATTCCCTCAAACCCGTATATGATTGGGGGTTCCATCCTTGGTGGGCGCATAACCAATCAACTCCCGTTGATCACGACGACCACCATTTGCATGAAAACGTACCATGACCAAAAGTTTCTGCTCTTAGTAGACTGCAATAGATGACTTCAAAGATAGAATAATTTGCTCATCGAAGAAGCGATCGCATTTGCAACATTTTCTTCCGTTTATGAGTTCGAGCTCCCAGATATTGTCCATGTTGTGGACGTGACGTGAGGTTGCTTCGTGGATTTCTTTATTCGGGGTTAATTTAAGGGAGTTTGCTCGCCATCACTGTAGTCTGCTGTTTGAAGTGAGATCTGGATAGACATAAGGGCAGTGAACCCGGATGACGATGGCTGACGGAGACACTAATAAGAAGCCAGACACACCTGATGCCGTCTCAGAAGCCACGTCGACAACGAATACTGAACCAACGACCACTGAGGTTTGCATTCATCGTTTAATTGTCCATGCGGATTTTGAAGGGACCGATCTATCTGTATTATTGTATCTTTCCATGGCTATTTTAACTTGAGAATCGAAGTAGCTACACTCATGAAATTTTTATCGTTAATCTGTATAAGGATTTGCATCTATACCTCATCTCGGCGATTATTTCGAGATGACCACCCTTTCATTGCTGAAACTACTCTCCCTTCATTGCTTCTTTATCGCTTCACTCCTCCATATCGCTTTCATATTTCATAAAAGATAATCGCAAACAGTCAACAAGCCTTATGAGATGTTCTTCTCGTTTACACATTCAAAATGATTTCAGTAATGTTCACTTGCGGGACATGAAAACATTTGCACAAAATTCGATATGTTAAATGATAACATTTTCTTCAACTTTGCTTCCATTTCCTCTTCCGATGAAGAATAAAATGCTTCGATTTGAAGGGGTCATGAGAAGTTGGGGTGGGAGGATGGGAAGAGTCCATCACTCCCTCTTTTTGTGGGTACTTGTGTGGGCGTGGAGGACATTCCTTTTCCGTCAAAAACTACCTCCCTTTACTACTCTCGTGATCATGACAGCTTTGTCCAAGAGTGACTAAATGTCTTTATGAGGTGCTGACGGTTGAAATCGTAAGATTTTCGTGTAAAATTTTATTCTTTGCTTAGTCGAATGCTGATTAAGGTTGAACTTTTTGGCGGAGCTTTTGTACAGCTGCTTGGTTTCATATGAGAACACACAGTTGTGTGTTTTATCGTTGTTTCTGGATTTTTGAAGAGCCACTTGCTTCGAAGAAATGGAAAGCAAAAGCGTTCACCGTACCAATCCTCCTTGCATGTTTTGCTCTTCTTTTTTGAGTATTTATGTAAAAGATTAGTGTTTTGAATGGAATTTCGAAAAAGATATCTTGTAAACCTCCCCGGCGTGATTTCTCTTCTATTGAAATACTCGTAAGGGAGCATCTCTATTATGCGTGTTTCTAAGATTCTCAGTCTGCGGCGATTTGGATAAATTTATGAAGATTAATCTCTTGAGGTGATACTATCAGTGTTTTGATCATGGCGGCGATAGACGGTGATTTCGGATGCTGCAAAGTAAGAAGCAGAGATTTTTGAGTGATTTTGTAGTCTGCCTTCTCAACTATGATACTTATTTTAAGTAGTCGTCACTTAGCTGTGTACAGATGCCGGCAGTGGTGTAGTCATCGCCGGTCTAAATCGACTAATGTATTACAGAAATCAGAGCTGGAAGATTCGGCGACGCCCTCTCAGATTACATTGCGTCACCCGTTACAGTGCCATTGGGCGTTGTGGTATTTGAAGGCGGATCGAAGCAAAGATTGGGAAGACTGTCTCAAGCAAGTGGCCGTGTTCGATACCGTCGAGGACTTTTGGTCGTAAGCACCACCATCTTGATATTCACTCTGTTTTTCTAAGAAGGAACTTCTGTTATATGTAGGTATTAGCTCACATAATTCAGGTACATTCAAACGTACTGAGAGTGATTTCCCTTAAGGAAAGGTGTGGTATCAATCTATTCGAGTATTTTGAGAAGCAAAAAATTCGAGTATTTTCCTCATAGAATGGCTCATTGCTCGAGCTGAGCAACTAAAGTTGCAATCTCATCAAACTTCGAATTGCAACGAAGAGGGAAGAGATGGATTTGAATGTTTTATTAAACTGTTGTAAAAGAAACTTAAGAGTGCATATGTACGTGCCATTAAATATGACTGCTGTGGTCGCCGTAGACAACGGTGGAGGCAAAGTGCTCTATGAAGACCCCAACAGCAGTGACCAGTGAGTAGAAGTATGTTGGGATTGTTATTCAAGTTGATGTTGGTTAGTGTATGTGATTGGCTGTGTGATTGCAGACTTTATAATCACATTCAAGCGGCTTCTGGTTTGACGTGGGGCAGTGACTACTACCTCTTCAAAGAGGGTATTAAACCGATGTGGGAGGATGAAAATAACGTCAAGGGTGGTCGTTGGCTAGTGGTGGTCGACAAGCAGAAACGTGCTCAGCTACTCGATCACTACTGGTTGGAACTATTGATGGCCATCATTGGCGAGCAGTTCGAGGACAATGGTGAATATATTTGCGGTGCGGTCGTCAATGTTCGTCAGAAAGGCGATAAGGTTGTTTTTGTTGTGCTCTACATAAGTGTTTCCGATTTTTTCACTCGGTTATTTTCTGATAGCTGCAAGATGCAACTAATCTGCTTTTGCAAACAGTCCTTCAAAAGATCTGTTGGTGCTATGCTCAGCTTTATACGGGAGTGGAATTCGCTGAAGCGATCTGATATGTGTGCCGTGAAACTTGCACTGGCTTAAAGCTTATAGATTCCTTAATTCAGGAGGCGTCTCTAATTCAGCAAAAAGCTTTTCCCCGTTCCTGCTTAGAAAATTTCTATGAAGAAGGGTATATAATTGATGTTTTTTGGTACTTCATTAGGAAAACATAATGATGTATAGCACCTTGATCAGATTCAGTTCGATTGATTAGGATTGAAATATAGTTTGGCAGCTGCTTGTCCGTACTTTGCTTATATCTTAAATGAAGTCATTTGAAACCCACACTTATCTTTTGTTTCTCTTTGAAAAAGAACTCTTCCATTCGCAGAACTCACTCACAAAATGACAGCAGCAACCCATAGAGGTTTTTCCAGTAGTAAAAACTCAATTGTATTAAATGTACGATTTCTTCCTGTGAAGGTGACAAATCGGCGGCATTTTAGCGTTTTCAGGACATTTCAGCTTTATCTTGCAGGTGTCGCTGTGGACTCGTGACTCACTCAAAGATGACGTCAATTTACGTATCGGCCAGATTCTGAAGGCAAAATTGGAGATCCCAGACACCGAGCCTATTCGTTACGAAGTTCACAAGGTTCCTGATTGCAAACGGCTTTTCTGCATTTTAGTTTAATTTTTGGACCTTATCCAGTACAGTGAATGGATTTAAACTGCAAGTAGCCAAGTTTTTTTCGGCCGGTATTGTTGAAGAAAAGTGTGAGAAGTGGAGTTGGATGCGATTAACGTTGACCCCGTTCCCTGTGGACAACCCCAGCCATTAATTCCCTTGTACCGCGCCGGCCCCGGGTCACAGCTAACGGTTGGAGGGTAGGTTGACTGCAACGGATCCTGGGATTCCTACAAATGACACCAGCTGGTTTAGAAGAAGAGCAGCAGTGATTCCTATGGGAACGATCTCGTCGAAATATTGTTAGAGCCAGTGTTCTATAGGTTATAAGAAAACACTGTAAAATATTATGGGATAACAAATTTGAGGCGCACCTGGTGGGTGGTAGGAGCACTTGGGCAAGAGCGACCCCGGAAATGGTAGACACGAGAGAAAGCGGTGTCCTTCAAAGAAACGTTTAACTCTGAATAGGATTGTCGGGGATCCTAAGACTCGATGATAGCATTCCATCCTTTGTGGACAGTCGAGCTTTCGGGGACTACGATACTTACTATTCAAGAGCCATCGGTTCTTTGCCACAAATCTAATGTCAGGAATTGAAATCAGCAGGCTCCGTCTAGTCCCAACTCTCAGCACCCTAGAATGTCTTATATTTTGGAGACTTCAAAGGGTCCTGTCTTAAGGAGAAGCACACCGAGCGCGGCCGGAGCTTTTTCCGGTCCATGACCGTTTGGAAATGGGCCGGATCCGGTCCTTTTTAGGTGAGTGACTGTTCACACATTTAAGCGAGTGCACTTCAGGATTCATCAGTACGTACGGGTTCAATGGTAAAGCCTCGAATCGTTATACCGAGCAAAGACAACCGATAGAAGAGTTATCGATGGGCTGTCCCATCCTTGCTACTGTTACTGCTCGTTTTATGTTGCGTCATGCTAACCTGCTTGCGAACATTGTTATTTGCACGATGATCTTATGTATAAAGCTGTTTCTGGGTTCCCATTCTCGTCTTTCCTACAGTTCATTTTGCGAAAACAGAATCTGTGACATTATAGGGAAAGGTCACTGTACAACCCGATGCCTGTGGCAAATATGAGTCAGATGCTTGCCGAAGCTCACAGTACGGTCAAATAAAAAGCCTGAGCGCAAAATCACCACCAATTTAACTCTACATCATAGACGATGAAGCAATTGCCTTCTTGCAAAAGCTGTGACGATCTTGGAAGCCATACATAAGTAAAATGTGTTGCTTTCCCTTACAGAAACTGTTCACACTCTTCATTAGCTTTGATCGCTTCTCTTTGTCTCTGCTGCGGTGTATTTACACAATAAACGAAGCGGGCACTGCATTAGCTTGAGACTTCGGTGAACATAGCCAACTTCGATGTGATATTCAAGATCAATTTGGGACGTAGAGTTGCACTCGCAGAACTTTATCGATGAACGAAAAGCGAGCGTTACAAATGAGCAAAAGAATAAAAACAATTTGGCAACTACGGCAAAAAACAAAACAACAAACGTATCACCAGTGAGCTAACTACAAACGTCAACCGGTGACAACGAATAACAGTATTTAAGAGATTCGCTGATGAGCAATAATAGTCACCAGTTCATTAAAACGAAAGCAATGGGCACGTTTAAAGAACCAGAAGTTTCGGGGTACATCAGCACCATAACACCTGGGTCACCCCATACTGCAGGTATGCCACATGCGAAGCATTACGGCACTCGATAGGAGGTGATGTAGAAGATGCTTGTGCACACTGATCTCGTGGCATGCTTAAAAATTGGTCAACACAGTGGCTCCCCTCGAGAACATTTGTCTTTGTGTAATGGGGAATGAGGATGGCATGGAATTAATATGCACGTAAAATGCAGACAAGCATTTACTGAGAATCACAAAGCAAAGTTTTGAGTGACTGCAAGAGAGTAGACGCTCCTTCGGGGTTTCCCACCGCAACAACGGGTCCCACAGCGAGCAATCCCTTCTCTCGGAATAACCTCAATGCGTTATTGAAAGAATCCGCGTTCAGTGCTTCTGCTGCAAGCCACATGCTTTAAAGAAGGTGAAATGTTGCTATCTGGTGCAGCATACACCCGCATCGTCATTTGCGGCGATGGGCATGGTATAAGTACGCTTCTTTCAATGCCGCACTTTGCATGAGAATTCATACAGCAGTGGCAGAATTTTTACCTTAAGTTGGTGGGGAAGAAAACAAGTTGCAAGCGTGGGACATATAGACATTTCAAGAAAATACAGTAAACTGTAAAATGAAAGTGCGCCCAGATGTGATTCTTCTCCCTCGTCATGGTTATGCAACACGGCAAGGCACCGCCACTCTATGCGGTCTAGTTGCCGCGGATTTCACGGCACAACTATAACCAGGAAGTACGGAAAAAATACTTTAGACTACTTTCATCACATGTTTCTACGAAATGATGGCTGATGTCACGACAACTACAAAAATCCGCAAACAGTCTGCAAATCAAATCCAGGTGAAGGGAGTGAAAGCAGTGAGGAAATAGAGTGCTTACTGATTGCGATCATGGGGGAGAGGATCGCTTAAAATTGATATAATACAAGAACGCGTCGACACAAATATTTTGTGCATTCCCGTACGCAATTTCGTTCTCCCTCGAAGCACCTCAATATCGAAAAAAAGCAAGCATAAACGGATCTATTTAATGAGGAGTGAGACAGCGAGGGAAATGAGGCGGGAAAGATAATTTTAGTCAACGGGTAATGAAAAATTTTAGTCAACAGAATGCGACTCGTACGCACTTGACGGCATCAACAGCGCTTTAATGACTTTTGTGCATACCTCCCTGTAATTAAAAGAACCAAAATATGACAACCAATAAACTCACAGTAGACTTCTAGATGAGAATCTAAAAACAACTGAGGCAACAAATAAACCCACCGAAAAGAGTGAATGGAGTGATAAATCCATTAGCTTGCCGCGATAGCAAGGTTCGTACGAAGTCAGCTCCTGCAAGAGAAGAAACCATCTAGTCCATGTTATGATGATGTAGGCAAAAACAAACGAAAAGATGATACGCATAATTGACAACGTTTTTTCATACTATTTTACACGTTACTGTGGAGTGTACGTATGCTACTGTATTAAGCGTGCATCTACTGTCTACGGTAACTTGGGGGCTAAATCGAGTTCTTTTCTCAATATTTTGACATCACAACAGATTTAAGAAGGCATCCAAGTCGATCGAGTAGAGATGAAGTGTAGTCACAGTCGAACGTTCTTGAAATATATCCACTTATTTTTTTCATTCCGCCACCGCATCCCTCTCTAAACTGTTGGATGAAGTTCCCTTTGCATATTTCTCCTTCGTAATCACGGATTTGGAGCTGCAGAAGATAGACCCATAATGCTCTGACCCTCACTACTTGCCACCAATGTCTAGTATCCCTCTCAGAATCCTCTAGTCCATCTTTTCCAATACCTTTATCCCTCCTCGAATTAACATGAATTCGATATGGTACATATGAGTATTCACCTAATAAGTAAACGAGCAATGTGTACATCTCTAGCGATCTAGAAGAATTGTAACTGCGAAACTTAATGCTGTGATTTTGAGTGAGCCAAGCTCAGGCCTCGAATTTCGCCTCAACCAGCGACTTTTTGTGAATTGTAGTGCGAATTGTAGTCGCAGACCCAGTGAATCCCTTCATTACTAATGCGTTACCAATGTAGAAGAGTAGAAGTTACGTTATCCAAGTAGAAGACAAGCATACTTTTAAAATTCGAAGCATGCTGAATCATGCGCGCATAAATAAACACTCAGCAAGAAAATATACTTAAGTAAGGAATGAAGCAAAAAAAAAAACGATGCAAATAATAAGAAAAAAGACCTTTGCCCTCGAACGGTGTCGTAAGTGAAATAAGACTATCAAGAACGATATACATCGACTGTAAGAAAGGGCGCAAGATATTCGAATAGAAAAGAAGCATAGATTCCGCTTCCTCATTGAGCACCTAAAAGCTGCATTCATTTCGTTGATTAAATGCTAAACCGCACTCTAATATCTCGTAACCACTCCCCTCACACTGTATCCTAAATGCTCTATTCATTCAGGACATGCCATCATAAATACTTGCAAGTATCTTACTCTACTGAAGGTTCAGTCAAATTTAGCAAGATCCTGTTCAAAATACCAATCCAAAATACCATTAGAAGGAAGAGAGAACTGTGATGGGAACGAGATTTATGTCTATCCTCCGCAATAAGTCAGTGAAAAAGATGCATCTATAGAAATGATGCATAACAATTCATAACCCTTTAAGCTCTTTAGTTTTGTGTGAATCTCTTAACCTTCACACTTCAATCTATTCACCCAAATTGGTCAGATGTTGCATCTAAGTCTTGTACTTTCAAATGGTAACATAAAAATGACTCAGCCATGCGGTTTTGATCCTACTGGAAAAAAACATAGGCATCAAAAAAAAAAAAGAAAACGCCAATCCATGTAATCCTTTCATTCACTATCGCTCTTCCCACTAAATAATCTCATTAAATTCAATAAAGTAAGCCTCGCATCATGAAACGATGCAATAATGTTCAAACAAATCTGCCACTCTCATCAAATCGATATAACGCTGAAGTGGATGGAACAGAAATTTACAGAGCAATTGGAAACCATATTTGACAAGATAGAGCCGCTATAAGCTGCGTAAATAAGCCTGCTATATAACCCCGGATTAAATCGCATTTATAAATATTATGGGGTTTATTAAGGGCATTAACCCATTAGAAAGAAATATTCTTGCAAAAATTTTATCAAGATGCTACATTAGTGTATACAACATTTTAGGGAAATAGAAATGATTTTCTCAAATTCCGCGACAGAACGAGAGGGAATATTCCTTCAAAAAGTATAAAGAAGGATCTATTCAAATGTGACTGGAGAAGGGAGGAGATGTGGGGGAAAGGAAGAAAAAAAGAGAACCTGGAAAATAACAACACAAAAATCTATTAACAAAATCAATCCGTCCACTTAAATATAAGAGCTGAGGTGCACAAAAAATCTTAGGATGTTTGAGCATTACCATCACACTCTCACTCAATTTAATTGGAAACTTGCACAATTTTGCCATTCCATCAATAAAATTTCTGTCGGATAAACAGAAACAACGATCGAAATAGTGTCAAAAACAAATTCCTATCGGCGTATAAGAAAATCAACGCCCTCAAAAGTGGATCCTTTCCCGTCATCCATCCCTATACAACAAACTCACTATACTATCGCAATGACAGAACGCTGCATATTGTGCAGAATCGTACAGATGAACGATGATATAGGTGGATGGCCATAAATTACATAGGAATTGTGGATGGAAATGAGAAAGCCACAGAAAATATTGCAATAACGGATCGCAAAATTGCGCAGAACGGTGAACGCATTAGGCTGTAAACTGTACAAGACAAATGTAGTAGTAATTTGTCACCGAAGTGAGGCAAATAAATCAAAGATTGAAAGTTATCTCTGCTTAGTACTGATGTAGCAAATAGTACAAAACGAATCGAAAAGGAAAACATTTCAAAGCGCCAACCGAAATAAAAGTATCCCCCGGAGATGAGATATCGCTGTCGATTCTCAATAGTCCTCCATTTAAAGACTTCATATATACGATCACGTTCTCAATTCTTTTTTTCAAATTTTCACATGGCTGAAACACAAATATCGATGGGTTAAACACTTTAACCATCTTTCATTAAATAAACATTGAAACGAATGAAAGTAGTTATTTAAAAGCGAAAAACTCGCATAACAAATATTGTAAAATGCTGGATGAAATAAAGAGAAAAATGAAAAGAGAAAAGAAGAAAAGAAATCAAGTCATCTGAAAGCAGCATTCTTATATTAATTTTAAGCCTATAATATTACGGCTGAAGAAATTCAACAGTCCGTATTCAAGAACCTCACACGAACAACAACAACTCAAGAATCTGCAGAGGCTTTACATAGGATGTCATGTAACTTACAAATAAGCCCAACCATTCATCAATCAATTTTGATCAATTTGATAAGCAAACGCATTTGAATTTCACCAAAAATAATAAGGAATTAAAAAAAAAACACACACACAAGAAAGACGCAATCGCATGTATAAACAACTAAAATCCTGATTTAATTCTCAACTTACTTTACAGAAAAGCACTTCATATTGCAGTAAATCGCATGCAAGCAGCGACATCTCAACTAATAACATCTCTGTGTACTTTGCTGATCGAAGCGTCAACATCGCCAACGCTAAATTAACTGTAGATTTAAAGAATGTTTCAAAATCACATCAATCCATGTTAGATAAGCAACAAGATCACGAGCGGAAAAGTCTAAAAACCATCTCAGATAATTGTTCTTGAAAAAAACAAAACGGAATCATCAAAAACTAAAAGAAAAAATTGCAAGTAAGGATCACATATCAAACAGAAAAGAGAGAGCATAATTTCATGCCATCAGATAAAGCACTTAAAATGCATATACGTTGCTCTTTCAACCGAATGCCTTCTATTGCATAATCAATTCAATAATATCATCATCTAATGTCAGTAATGAACTAATAAATTCTGCATCACTTCTCAGCCTCTTCATCAAGCAAACAACATTGCAAATGTAAAATGTCATTTTTTTAATGAATAAAAAGGCGCTTACAAACAACCGAAATGATAGAAAAGACGGGCACGAGAGCATTTTTGTGATAGGCCAAATGAAGCGTATCGTGATGGGTGCATCGCATAGAGATGGTGTCGTCCAAGTGGACAAGTGAGTCACTCAGCAAGACAATACCCCTCTGCAATACATCACCCAATAATATTTGCAGTGATAACCTCACTATATATAACCTTTGATAAACAAAAGCGATGTAGTGCAAACACCTCGACTCGCAATTTGAAAGGACACGCGGTTAGCTTGCTTGCCCTCCTCTTCCCACAATCACGTCAACGAATCACTTCTTCTACACCTCCAATCGAAAATGGCCTCCCGCATCTTCATAGGCCAAATTGAAACGAACAACATTTCAGCGTTCAGTGTCCATTGAATCCCACAAAAATACTTCGATAAATCAGGAAGAAAGCTCGCGACCCTGCGAGCACTCATCAGCTTACATGTTCGCTTCGTTCATCTGTTTTGGAGCACAGCCTAAGTTCAGAGAAGGAATCGAACAAAATCCACTTAATGATTGGATACATACAGCTTAGTTATTCCCCCTCCTCCTTTATATCAAAACATTGACTAATTTCACCTGCAGCAAAGCATGAGCATCAGTGTTTTCATTGTCCCATCCGACAATGTCGAATCCAAGTTTCACTATCACGTCACAAAGGCAGACCAAATCGTTGAGCATGCATTCGACACGCACTTTACCGCGATATTTGCATAACAGAAGTGCGCTCAAAATAGAACACACGCTCAGCGAAGATTGCATCTGTGCATCTAAACATATGTTGCATTTGTAAGATCACAATCTAAATGCAACGATCTCCCCTTCCTCTGAACACTAATGAAGAAAAAATAAATTGGAATTGAAATTTGATGCATCCATTAAAAAGAAATGAAGTATATATTAAACTCGAAGTTGAATAGTTTCCATCAAGCAGAGTTCCCTGTATCATTATTCAGCGATCCGAAATGAAAGGAACTTTGATGCCACGCAGCAATAACTGTACTACAAGCATTGCGAAAAATGGAAAGGCGATCGTGAACTCTACTTATCATCGCCATATATATACGAAACAATTGCTAAGCATTAGAATAATCACATGGTTTACCATAAGCAAAATAGTACTTAATACTAATACAAGAAGACATTTTGATTAAAAATTGTTAGATACTGGCTAAGCGGGATGAATGAGCAAAATGAAGGTGCAATGGATCACTCGAACGTTGAAAAACGCCCAACAGGAATAAGCGGTAAAGCAGCATATACAGTATATTTTCTTACAATCCAAAAACACGGAAAATTCTTAAAAACGACTTTCAGGTTCCGATTCACTGAAAGAAAAAAGTCAAATGAGAACAATGCTTATGACTAAATCTTTAAGACCTATCAACAGGCATGTCTTTTACAGCTATCAGCAAATCTGAATAATTCAGAGAAGGTTATGAACATGCAAGCATTAAAGCATTGCTCTTCCGTTTTACCCAACCAGCTACCTATGATAGATGTTTTTTTTTTTTTTGCATTGCTACACGTTATTTAATTTTACAATAACCCAAAACAGTGAGCAAATTTAAAAGCATGAACAAACCGTAAATGATGTGGTATCCGATGGCTCTAATAAGGGCCGAATCGGGTGTATCACTGCCATAATGCCACGGAAGTAATTCACGATAGGAATGTGTCCGTAATTCGTGCTTCAACGTGAATTGATTTTGCGAATGTGAAAGTTTGCCCTTCAGCGACATCACATAATTCTTAATTATAAACAAACATTATAGATTATAGAAGCTCACTGCAACTACTCTTTGAATCGTCACTATCACTTAATGCTCTTTTTCTTTGTTACAAGTGGGCTTGACGGTCGACTGAGTTTCTCATTCCCTCGACAACGTTTCTGCTATTCGGCCATCGTCGAAGTTGCGCCACCGTAAAAACTGCTGCTGAACAGCTATTAAGCAGCAGTTCAAAGGATCAACGGAAGGTTAAAACATTAGCAAAAGAAGGAGAAAAGCAGGTGACATCGAATCCTCCCCGAAAAATGTGTCAAATATAAATAGCTAATAAACTCTAGAATTGCAGATGTGAACAATTCTTCGCTGAAAACTTTGTTACACAAATAAAAACAAAAAATATGAAAAAATCGATGTGTGGGATGCGATAAATCACGCAACTATCATAGTTCAAGCGCAAATACTTCCAGAAATCCCTCTCCAGTCACATAAAATAAGAAAAAATTAATGAATAATAACAAACGGTGAGAAGGACGGGTGTACCAAAGTTGATTCGCACAGCGCCACATCGACCTGAATCAAGACTCTGCACGACACCCTTAAACACTCGCCACACACTTTCACGTTGCTTGCGCATACCCATCAACTCGTTGAAGAATATACCCTCAGCAGTGTGGTCATAGGTGAACGATACGGGTACCATCCATACGTCTTTTATTACACCTAAAACCTAACAGCATGGAGATTCATGTCGCATGACTGAGAACTCAATGCCATCATGTGTCTATCACACCCTTGCCCTTCCTCATCTACCAAAAGATTATTTAAATTGCCAATATCTAGAAAGAAATCATTTAAAAACTTCGATTATTCACTAAATAAAATCTGCAATTGATCTCAGTTAATTAAATAGTGGAGCATTCCATTGTTCTACTACGATATTTCATAAACTTTTGCGCACATACCAAGAGTGCAGATGCTGATGGAGGAATTCTGCGATGATGAGTTGTTTGTTTTCAGTGGGCTGTTGTTGATTGTTTCATAAGTAACATAAGGTTTTACCTAAACCAATCAGTGGAGTTCGAAAGAAAATTTTCAGAGAAGAGGTTTCCACTTTATACTTATTGTTGATCAGTTTGTGTAAATTGAACAACCACTACCTTCTGAACGGATAGCACCATAATGAACTTATTGAGTGATACTTTTAGAATGAAGTTCTCAGCTAGTGTGCGATTGCAGACGGAATATTACATCATTTTTGTGATTTAAAACTCACAATAAACACAAAAATATGTTCAACTTAATGGGCGGATATATCGTTCTCACACAATTTATGAGAAATCGAGATGTAACAAAGACTTAAATGAAATATAAACGGTGGCTAGTTCACCTTGCTGGACGGCCGCAACGATATTTGAGATCAACCCGTTCTTTGGGAGTAGCGCCTTCCCGAATCGGCTTCTTTAAGAAAAACATAGATAAATATGGGCGCGACAATAGCAGCGTATCTATTAACAACCCACGTTGGCAATGAAATTGTGCCATAATCTGTATGCCTATATATATATATATATATATATATATATATATATATATATATATATATATATATATATATATATATATATATATATATATATATATATATATATATATATATATATATATATATATATATATATATATATATATATATATATATATATATATATATATATATATATATATATATATATATATATATATATATATATATATATATATATATATATATATATATATGCGAACAAATGCACGTATATGTCAATGAACACTGATGCAACCTACAATATCAGCCGTCACATCATTAATGAAGTTTATATAATTCTGCAACTGGAAATGCGTATGGTTATAACTGCATATTGACTAAAATTCAAGATTTCGCAAGTGCCAGTTGTTCATATGATAGTGGAACATGATGACAGCTTCATTATCATGTACGCATGGGTATAACGATCTAATGTACCAAGAGAACTATGTGGAGGCAAGACGTAGAATCAGCGCTACGTCCCTCGGAACCGTATGAAGAAACCGAAACTGCAGTCTGCTGATTCACTCCGCCGACATAAAGGTAATAACCTAACAATTGAAAGCGACAATAACCAATCACAACAAGACCATGCCCACATGCTTCTAGGCTGAATACAATAGCAGTCATTCACGATTGCAAATGCACTTAACAGAAAAGGATGATATGAAATCAACGCAGACTGCGCAGATATATAACGGAATCGCAGCAAGAAATCCGTTGAGAAATGATGCATCTTAAAAAACATCGCACTAAATCAAATCTTCGGATTCGTTTGCAGGATGAAACTACTGAAAATATACCTTGTGCCCTCAAGGAAGAATTCGATGGGCATTCCCTCGCGCAAAACCTCGCTCATATATGAACTGAGCACTGAACGATACAACTGGTCACAGCCGGCGCTATTCGTATCACCTACACGTCGTCGAATGAAGAAAGCACCTGTCGCACGTAACAACCAGCTGTAAATTATTATTCGCTTGTAAAATAAAGCAGACAATACAAAAACAGAACAGAATCTTAAATTGTTGTTGCACCATAAGACGTTCCAGTGGATGACTCATTCGTAAAATTATTGCAGTTATCAACAATACTGGAGGGAGTTGCCGTCAGAATGAACAGTGAACTCTTTCACCTATCGATTTTGTTTTGAGAGAGGAAGTGGAAAACAGGGATGCTCTTACACTGCACATCAAATACACTCACTCCTTCCTCATCCAATAAGTATATGAATTCTCTCGAACATTTCCGAAAATATCATTAACTCGTGCAGCGATCAACATACGGCCACCATGTACGATCCCACTTTTCAAGAAACAGCAAGTGTATACTCAGTGGTGACGCTTCCATTCTTCTTCTGACTATCCTCCCCTCCCGCCCATCTCTCCCCATGAGGATGGCGCTCATTTTACCCAACAGATAAAAAGAAACCCAAAACCAGAAAGGTTCAGATTATCGCCGGAGGCAACATGTGGTAGACGGAGACCCCAGTGCCATAAGGTCCACGTTATCAGAAGATAGTCGAGGTGACTGCGATGCAGAGGGAGATACAAAATCGGAGTACCGCTCTGCAAAATTTTTTCATTATAATATATAGAAATTTATACTTTGGCTATAAGAACAGCAAAAAAAATTTTTTGAGTAGAAGAGTACGATTTACTAATTTCTTGGGAAATATACATAATGCGCATTGGTAATGTGTGCCTTCCTGGAAATAGAATAATTCAGTAATTTGAGGAATCACCCTTCCCTCAAATATTCCCCCAGTTTCATATTCATCTCATAAACGTCCCTTTCCCCTCCAAAAAATTCCTGGTGCATGCAAAAGACAATGAGATGATAGAACAAATATCCCTCGATGCTTTGGAACCTCACAAAAAAATGGGTATGATAGCAAGTGTTACTGATCAGAGATTCCAATATATTCATTTGAATATTATTTGATACTCACCTACTTTTATCAACTTGTTTTTATCTACCTCGATCTATTCCCCTCATGCCAAATCTATATATCCATCGCAATCCAAAGAAAAAGAGGAAGAACACCGCTGTCGCGAACGCGATTCAAATTCTGACTCTGCTTCCATTGCCGCGCGTGATAAAAATTAAAACATCGCATCGACGATGCTCTCTTTCGCTATTCCCACCACATCCATTACTAAAACATAAACAAGCTGCTAAAAGCCTAACGACTAAACAATTCGTAATCACGAATATTGCTGTTTCGCATATGTAATGTTAATCAAAGTGCTGACGTTGTGCCTATTCAAACATATTGTTGTGACTGTGTTGAATATTTAATGTCAATCACAGTACGAATGTTATTTTTATAATGTACGTTATTGGCACTATATAAGAAGCTACTTGGTTTCAATAAACACACTTCCTCGGAAAAAACGCGTCAGTGGTGCCCGAGGTGAGGCGCACATCCTCACCTTGCGATGTCGGGTCCCATCCGACCACTATTGGCCCCTACAAAGGCCAAACTATTTCAATATCTGTCAACTGTGCCACAGTACAGCGAGCTTCCAGATGATGTTGATTCCCTTCGTGAGCTCCGAAAGGAGCTCAAACACCATATCAAGCGGATTTCGAGACTGACTGATCTTATCAGCAAGAAAAAAGAAGAATGGACGCAAATGATTCAACGCTCAGTCCCGGCTCGTGCAAAAGAAGAGGAGGAACTATATGAAGAAACGACCAAAGGCGCGGAAAATTTCCTGGAAATCTGGCTCCAGGGTCAAGAAAAATCGAAGAACTTCAAGAAAATCTCGAGGAAGTCAACCAACAACTACGGGCACCACTGACGCGTTTTTTCCGAGGAAGTGTTTTTATTGAAACCAAGTAGCTTCTTATATAGTGCCAATAACGTACATTATAAAAATAACATTCGTACTGTGACTGACATTAAATATTCAACACAGTCACAACAATATGTTTGAATAGGCGCAACGTCAGCACTTTGATTAACATTACATATGCGAAACAGCAATATTCGTGATTACGAATTGTTTAGTCGTTAGGCTTTTAGCAGCTTGTTTATGTTTTAGTAATGGATGTGGTGGGAATAGCGAAAGAGAGCATCGTCGATGCGGTTTTAATTTTTATCACGCGCGGCAATGGAAGGTGAGTGAGAATTTGAATCGCGTTCGCGACAACCACTAGGATACTGTTGCTTGTCCCATTAAGTGGAAAACAAAAACGAATAGCTGGAAAATCACCTTCTCTGCGTGCTGCAGTTGTTCCATTTGTGCGGGACAAACCAGAAGGTGACTCATTATGCGTCGAAATACTTTAAAGAGAATATAAGCGATCACTTTGCAGATAAGTTTCGAGAAGTTCGCTTTCATCTCAAAGATGAACCTCACCGCCCGCTTCTTGATCACTCGCAGTGGTGAATTCTCTGCTGCCGCTATTAATTCCGTCGTATTCGCAACCCTTTAGATAAAATATACGAAGCTATTTCTATCAAATACAACTCATGCCAAATAATTCAAACTACCCTTCATTGATGATGTCGCATCTTAATTATGAATGCAACACAAATGCCGAGAGAAAAGTATATGAATGAAGTTGCTTGTATTTATATGTCTTTTAAAGAGCACTGTCAGAGAGATGCTGATCAGCCAACGAATTCTGCTAACAATCAGCAATAAAGAAGATTGCCATGAAGCAATGAAGTGCATGAATAGCATTAATGTGTATAATCCGAAAAACGTCGTTCAAGAATGTATAATAAAGCAGCATTTCACAACACATTCATGCACCAATCGCCTAAAATCTGGCACCTTCCTGATAACTTTTTAGCAAACCATTCCAATAATGATCTTTTCAAGAATATTAGAGGGTATTATTCACTTTGAAGCAATGTGATCATTACTTGCATTAAAACATGAATCAGCTCATTAACAATCTTCTCATATCGAGTTCGTAAAAATTTGATTGTTCAAAAATCTGAGCACAGAGGAATTGATGATTGTTCAAAAATCGTAAAAATGATTTCACAAAACTTAATAAAAGATTTAAGAAGTCTCTATGCAAATGATCGAATTTATATCTAAACAAACATATCGAACTTGCACTTATTTCAGAAAGAAAGAGATGTTCACTACATATCTATAAAAGAAGTAAAGATTGTTCAGGTATGAGATGACTGAATCAATGAACAATATCATTGCTGACTAATAAGTTTTTGATATTCTAAGTAATCTAAGAGACATTGTTTTGACACCATAAATGTAAATGCCCAGCATGAAAAGAAACACTACTCCATTCCTTTGCAATATTATGTGAACGGCATTAATATTACGCGATGAACGAAAATGCAGAATCACAACATTAAGTGCAGGGATAAGCACTATTTAAATAGATACGTAAAGTTAAAGCCCTCACTCTTTCAGACAGTCGGAACGCTGCCCTCAGAAGACGCATATGCCTATGCATGCCTTTATTCTAATCGCAAATGCAAAAAGGAGAAAGTCTCAACCAGCGTGCAATGCGTTCACTGCATAGAAGCACAGGTACAAAGACAAATGATTCCTATTGTCAGTGATAGGGAAGGTAGAATAGCAATCTGCAAATTGTGATAGAGAAGTCAGTAATGGAGTGGAACTTGAAAAGCTTTTAAATTTGAAAAGACTGCATTCACAAATTTTGAACCAAATTATAAGAAATCATTTCGAAATTCAAAACATCTTCATCAAGCGACCTTGAACACCTCAGTACTTCCGCCAACTTATTAAGGGTTCTCACTTTCAAGCACCAACTATAGGCCAATAGTTGCGGATGTGGATTTTCCGTTGCTGCGAAATGCCGCACACCACTTAGAGAAAAGAGAGCCCACACCCGATCTCCTCTCAAAATGACGCTTTTTCCAAACATAAATAATGAAAGCAATCTGTTGTAGAAAGAAATTAAGTAGGTAGACAGATTTTACTACATTATCGGAAATATAATGCGAGTCATAGTCAACTATAAAACAGCTCACCGTTGTGAATGCAGTACACGTTGAGTGACCGATGGATACGAGTGTGGAATCGGTGTCGAGATCGTGTAACGAATGTCGGCAAACCACCGTGAAGGAGGTGCAGCAGTCAACAAGAGTGGAGAGGGCAGTCCTCCATAGAGGGAAAAATCGAGTACATTCACATAGTTGACTCGACGCAACGGTGAGATCGATGGCGCGAAACACGCATCACAAAGTGGCAACGGTTGCATCAATGTTGAATGATAGAAATCAAGTTGTTTGCATTGCAGTGGGTACATTGGGAAACGTTTGTGTGGCGCCTTCAAGCTGTCAAATTTCTGAAAACAAAACAAAAAACAATTCGAGCAATAGCTGGCAGCACGAATGTCCAATCTACTCCAATGCCGATCAGACAGAAAGAAATATTTCTTTTCCTATTCTCTGCAGCAAATTTCAAGATGACTAAACGTAAATCACAAAAATATGCCAATATTATCTTATCCTCTCAATAACTCTTTGAATGGATGAGTTCTGGGATCATACCTCGTTATGGTATGAAAAGTGATGGGAAATGACGAAGAGAAGAAGGAAAGAACAAATCAGTGAAAGTTTTCCGTCAGATGACTTTCATACTTTGCTGGTTAATTGGAATGCAACCAATAAGAAAGTGGCAATTTATTCACAAAAAGTTATGTAAGACGAAGAAATGTAATTACGTAAATGGGTACGTCAATTAAGAAAGTAATCTAAACAACGAGCACTGATTTAACAAAGGGATCAAATGCAAATGCCATCTGAGGGTATTATTAAACGTTTATGCAACGGTATGCTGATGAGTGACTGCTA
Organism: Baylisascaris procyonis; assembly: GCA_037389465.1. Lineage (NCBI taxonomy): Eukaryota > Metazoa > Nematoda > Chromadorea > Rhabditida > Ascarididae > Baylisascaris > Baylisascaris procyonis. Next base: position 1,233,561 of record JAZARR010000082.1, read on the forward strand.
CGAGGGACACGCAAACATAACCTGACCAGAATGAGCCAACGGCGGGGAACGGAAAAAATCAACGCTATACGCACGAATAAGGTGCATTCTATAGCGCATACCAGCGTTTTAGTGCATAAACCATTACGATCAGTCCTCATCACACCATAACAGGAGGGAACAATTCAGCTTTTAATCTAACATTTCCACATTTACACAACTCACAATTCCGTTTGTCCGCCCGTCAGTCTGAGTTCGAGAAGTACAGCAGCTGCAGCCAGAAAATTTGATCAGCAAAGCATAGCCCTCATCAACTTCAATAGGCATTGACATTTCAATGATGAAAATGTGCACTTTGCACTGCTCGGGTTTCATCTCACGCCAAATGGATTGCAGCGAAACAATGCATTTGTGATTCTAAATGCTCTTATTTTCTACAGTGAAAATAAGCACAGTGAAAAGTTAGCTGATGAAAGGTTGGTTAAACTTAGGAGGATAACATCAGACTATCGTTTCTGACATTATTTTCTTACAAAAGATTTGCTACGGATAGTCCGGCTAATTAATATTTGAACACATCTCGCTCTTTTATTTTATTTTTTCTAAAGAATGCTATGAAACCGGCTGCTGAAGTAAGCGAAGTGCGAAGACGCATCGTAACAGCTACCTTTATACGCCTTTCCACCTCTTAAACAAACATCTAAACCCTATTTATGTACAGTTTCATCTAGCAACGTGAACGAGTCATACTTCCGTAGCCTTCCTTGCAAGAAAATAATATCAGAAACGACAGTCTGATGTTATCCTCCTAAGTTTAACCAACCCTTCATCAGCTAACTTTTCACTGCGCTTATTTTCACTGCAGAAAATAAGAGCATTTAGAATCACAAATGCATTGTTTTCGAACGCTGGTAAGTCTATACGTAGATGAGAAGGCATAAATTCCCAAATCCATACAGAAATGTTGAGAGAATCAGACAATCTCAGGCTGTAAAAAACCTTCCGAGTAACACGCAGTCATACTTTAAATAATCTAAGATTCTTTCAAAAAACTCTGATTTCCTAAGCCGAAATTTTTCAGAAAGCTTTCTTTACCTCAACATTGTCCGGCATGATTATCTGCTGCTTCGCTTATATCATTATATTCTAAAAGGGGATTGTAATATTCGCCTTAATCAAACGAATAAATACGGACGGAAAAGTACCCTCGACTGGGACCGCATCCAGATTCAACTCTGGTCAAGAAACGGGTACTGACAGTAAAAAAATCTTGCTAAACACGGGCTAAACTTGGCTTCGACACCCTTGCAATGGAGACAAGGTTTGACCCAAAACCAAAAAAACCTCCAAGAACAGGAAATTAATAAAAAATTACCCTTTGACATTCTTTGATGCTGTCAGTGGGATTCGTATCTTTGCCGTCCATGTGCAAAGTTCCAGCAATCGATTTGTTCTGCTCTTTCCACATGTCCCATCCTGCGAACATGACTGTCAATACCCGATCAGTACTCGTTTACTGAACCCGAGCTTCGGCAGTCACCACTGCAAACCTGAAATTAAAAAAAACTTTTTTTGAGAGCGCACGGAAATATGTTTAACGATAACAAACGACATCACTTAATATAAGGCAAGCAGCATGACGGCCTAAATAAAATGATCTCTCCAAGTGCCTGCATTTCTCGGAGCTAACGAGAGCGCAACTGCAGCAATGCTCTATTTCGATATGCAAACAAACTCAACATACGCACACATCCCCACTACCACACACTCGAACATCAGCTCAAACTTTAAATGCAATATCATCGTACGAGTGCGCAGTAAATAAAACTTAGATTCCATCGAGTGGCAATAACCAACAGATATTTAGTGGTCCCACAGTTAAACATTTTGAATTTTTAAACCTCAATCAGGAATTGAAAATTTGTTCGTTTGTGGTGTGTGACATCGGGATGCGAGACGAACCATGATGACAGCTTGTAGGAGCTGAAGTGGATTTGCGAAGGACTAAGGATTGGAGAGTAGAGTTGGGGGATTATTGCAAGGAGTCGGTCGTAGGCACTACTGCAGAGAACGATGGCACTCCGCTTGCGAACTGCGAACGCAGCTGCGCTCGTGCTCCATGCCGCGTACGCACCACTACCGCCACTACCGTACTCTGCACTTTGCAAGCTAATACTAATGCGCATCACAGAAACCCGAAAATTTGTAATAGAAACGTGCGATTTTTTTTCAACCGTTCAATTCAGAATGCCAAATAACGATGTGGGGGAGTGAAGGAGCGCGTCGTCAACAACGGTTCGCAACGCGGTATGCCCCATTCCCTCGAATATACGCTTGCAATTATGCAGCAGGTATAGGTCTAGAAAGGGCAGCCTTTTTTAAGGTGCGACGACAGGTGAGAACGAGTATAAGCACCTTCTAAAAAGATATAAGCGCATGTATTTTGTGCCACTTTGCGCGAAAACCTTTTTTTTTTTGTACACCTGTTGGGTAGGTTCATTTACCGCACTTCCAGTACCGTTGTTGACGGAATGCTATTTCCTTACATCTGCTAAAGCCAAGAAAGATTTGATGTGCATAAATCATCCGCTAAAAATGCATAAAAACGACAAATAGTGAGCCGATCATGGAAGTGAAATACTTCCTCTTTCGTATAGGCGGCATAACCCACTCCCCCCTTTCATATCCTCCCCTCCCCCCCGGCAAAAAAACATTGAAAACAACTTTGCGATCTGTCGAACATGGAGCGCATGAATTCGTTTCGCCAGAAGCTTTAAAGCGCGGTGAGGGTAACATTAGCCACAAGCGCAGGTGCAAGAGAGAGATAGAGAGAGACCGCGCGCGTCTTCAGCGAGCGACGCGGCACTGGTCACTCTGAAAAAAATCGTCACAATAAATGTGAAAATATACAGTAAGGAAATGAGATTCGGACAACGGATTTCGATACATTCGAAAGAGCATTAAAAGCTCTATCAGAATCAAAAATAATCTCGGATAAAAACAAGAACTTTTCTATAAGATCGATTTTCTATATGCCGTGCAATTGAGGAAAATTGCATGGTCATCGATAAATCAGGGCCTATAACTGTATGAAGGAACAAGATTTGGGAAGAATGACTAGGTACATTCGAAAGAGCATTAAAAGCTCTATCAGAATAAAAAATAATCTCTGACAAAAACAAGAACTTTTCTATTAGATCGATTTCGTATATGCAGTGCAACTGACATAAGTTGCAGTGTCGCATTATCCATTATCTCATGCGTTACAGTTGTGCATTTATGACATTGTTCTTAATGAAGAACTCAATTCATGACACTGCTTGACGGTTTAATGAATTGACGAAATCATTTATAAATTACATTAAACTCGTTGTGGCTCCTCATGAATGGATCTTTCATGGGATTGTTGCATGCACCATTATGAATTCTTCAATTCGACAGTTCTGGGCTCCCTCCGTTTCATTTTTTTCATATAGAGACAAACTGATAATGGGCATTAAGTTCGCTTGATGATAGAAAAGCCAACCGGCGTATTCAGCATACGGTTAAATGCATTGTCATATGTTGATTGCATACAACATAGGTAAATCGCACGCATGGCAAGTGCTTCTTCTAGACGTTATTCAGCCATTCTAGATTAGTGGTTCGAAACGAGTGTTCTTGATAGCCCCATCTTCTTCTCATCTCCTCCGCATCCTGGAACTGGCTTTACAGCTATAGTTGTGCTCTTCAATGTAAGCAGTCAATTCACTGCTTACATTGAAGGTTCCCTGCCTTGTAACCACTTGTGGTCCGCTGTCATCAAAGTTTCAATTCTTCCAATTGGGAGTATGTAGCTTTCGAATCGCTTTTCACTTCTCAATCCTGATGGGTCTATGTTGGAAAACAAGTGTTCTATGGAATCAGCGTATGGCAATGCAATTAACCACATGCTGAATGCGTCGGTTGGCTGTTTTATCATCAAGCGAACTTACAATGCCCATTATCAGTATGCCTATATTGGAAAGAAATGAAATGAAGGAAACCCATAACTGTCGAATTGAAGAATTCATAATGGTGCATGCAACAATCGCATGAAAGATCCATTCATGAGGAGCCACAACGAGTTTAATGTAATTTATAAATGATTTCGTCAATTCATTAAATCGTCAAGCAGTGTCATGAATTGAGTTCTTCATTAAGAACAATGTCATAAATGCATAACTGTAACGCATGAGATAATGGATAAGGCGACACTGCAACTTATGTCAGTTGCACTGCATATACGAAATCGATCTAATAGAAAAGTTCTTGTTTTTGTCCGAGATTATTTTTTATTCTGATAGAGCTTTTAATGCTCTTTCGAATGTATCGAAATCCGTTGTCCGAATCTCATTTCCTTACTGTATATTTTCACATTTATTGTGACGATTTTTTTCAGAGTGACCAGTGCCGCCTCGCTCGCTGAAGACGCGCGCGGTCTCTCTCCGTCTCGCTGAAGACGCGCGCGGTCTCTCTCCGTCTCTCTCTTGCGCCTGCGCTTGTGGCTAATGTTACCCTCACCGAATCTTTCACCTTTTGAATGGATAATGATATATGATTCGTTGCCGTTCAGTGGAAGCGGAGAGGGTGTTGAACAAAGGGGTGGGATTGCCTCACTTAAGTGATTCCCTTAGATCATCCCATTTAAAATTTAGAGTCAAGCATGCCTAGCTGTGATTCCCTCAGAATGTCTTCTCCAATGACCCACTTTCCTCAAATACATTGTTTAATAAGATGCATGAGGAAATAAACGACACCTTTCTTGGATTATAAAGTTTACGTGCTGTTACCCTCACCTCTCGAATAACGGCTTTCTGATGAAATTTGATGAAAAGCAGACCTCTCCCACTCTATTTCGATTATTCTAAGCGTCATTCTCGAAGGAGTTTAATAACTCGATTAACCCCGAGAGCATACATATGCCATTTTTAGCATCACTCCGCTGTTTTCCATTTTTCGTTCTTATTGTTATTTCTTCGGTTCTGTCGATCCCACACCTAACCCCTATCATTATCAAAGCTGATGTCTTTTACCCTATCCTTCTATCTAGTTGTTACTTGTTTTCTTTCATCCAAGAACCCATTTTTACCAGCAAGTGCTTTGGTCTTCGTGATTCCTTCGTTCTTCTTCTTCCTGAATACCAAGAGTACTATTCCTTTTTCGAATTGAACTGATTTTTGTGGTACTATGAAATTATGCCCATGAGAATTTTTAGGTAAGCGCAAGCAAGAGACTGCCATGATTGTTTTGAGGGTAAGAAAGGGGGAACGAGACGAATATTTTCTGCAGAAATTAAAAATGAAAAGCTTGTGAAACATCTCTGACGCATACATGGACAGCCTCATCGTGACGCAGCTATCCATTCGGGGTCGGCGCACTTAGCCAAAAAGAGACGGAGAGAGACCGCGCGCGTCCTCAGCGAGACGGAGAGAGACCGCGCGCGTCTTCAGCGAGCGACGCGGCACTGGTCACTCTGAAATAAATCGTCGCAATAAATGTGAAAATATACAGTAAGGAAATGAGACTCGAACAACGGATTTCGACACATTCGAAAGAGCATTAAAGGCTCTATCAGAATCAAAAATAATCTCGGACAAAAACAAGAACTTTTCTATTAGATCGATCATTTATATGACGTGCAATTGAGAAAAATTGCATGGTCATCGATAAATGAGGGCCTATAACTGTATAAAGGAACAAGATTTGGGAAGAGTGAATAGGTACATTCGAAAGAGCATTAAAAGCTCTATCAGAATCAAAAATAATCTCGGACAAAAACAAGAACTTTTCTATTAGATCGATCATTTATATGACGTGCAATTGAGAAAAAATAGACGTGCTGACATGTAGAGGCGATGGAAGAAAGAAATCGCTCGTTGAACTATGGAAATCCTATTACTGGTTCGAAGTGGCAGCCGCTGTCGTTTCTTGGCAGAATCGTCGGTCTCTGTCGTTGAGGTGAAGGCAACATCTGGAATGTTAAATGTAATGATGATCACGACGAAAGCATACTACATAAGTAATGGAAGTTTTGTATAGCTTGAATTAATAACATTAAAGATATAATTTTTTCTCTTTCTTAAATTTCGGTGAGTTTGGTGCTATTTCAACTGATAGCTTATCGTGGAAAAAATCAGAGATGTGCAGTCTATGTTTGACGATAATGTAGGAAATATAGCCTGCCGAGCCGGATGTAGCTATTTCTTCGAAGTATCCTTGCCAGATTCCATTCATCCCAGTGTACACGTAGATGTTCAAGTCGAAGCGAAGCAATATATATATATATATATATATATATATATATATATATATATATATATATATATATATATATATATATATATATATATATATATATATATATATATAATTGACATGACGCGAATCAAATTTTATTTCCCTCACCCCAGCCTGTTATGCGCAAGAAAAACAGTTAGACTACGAACTGCTGAGTGCACGCGTCCACAACTAATATATAAATAAATAAATAAATACATATATATATATATATTTATTTATTTATTTACTTATTTATTTATTTATTTATTTATTTATTCATTTATTTATTTATTTATATATTAGTTGTGGACGCGTGCACTCAGCAGTTCGTAGTCTAACAGTTTTTCTTGCGCATAACAGGCTGGGGTGAGGGAAATAAAATTTGATTCGCGTTATGTCAATTATATATATATATATATATATATATATATATATTTATATATATATATATATATATATATATATATATATATATATATATATTGCTTCGCTTCGACTTGAACATCTACGTGTACACTGGGATGAATGGAATCTGGCAAGGATACTTCGAAGAAATAGCTACATCCGGCTCCGCAGGCTATATTTCCTACATTATCGTCAAACATAGACTGCACATCTCTGATTTTTTCCACGATAAGCTATCAGTTGAAATAGCACCAAACTCACCGAAATTTAAGAAAGAGAAAAATTATATCTTTAATGTTATTAATTCAAGCTATACAAAACTTCCATTACTTATGTAGTATGCTTTCGTCGTGATCATCATTACATTTAACATTCCAGATGTTGCCTTCACCTCAACGACAGAGACCGACGATTCTGCCAAGAAACGACAGCGGCTGCCACTTCGAACCAGTAATAGGATTTCCATAGTTCAACGAGCGATTTCTTTCTTCCATCGCCTCTACGTGTCAGCACGTCTATTTTTCTCAGTTGCACGTCATATAAAAATTCGATCTAATAGAAAAGTTCTTGTTTTTGTCCGAGATTATTTTTGATTCTGATAGAGCTTTTAATGCTCTTTCGAATGTACCTAGTCACTCTTCCCAAATCTTGTTCCTTTATACAGTTATAGGCCCTCATTTATCGATGACTATGCAATTTTTCTCAATTGCACTGCATATAAAAATTCGATCTAATAGAAAAGTTCTTGTTTTTGTCCGAGATTATTTTTGATTCTGATAGAGCTTTTAATGCTCTTTCGAATGTACCTAGTCACTCTTCCCAAATCTTGTTCCTTTATACAGTTATAGGCCCTCATTTATCGATGACCATGCAATTTTTCTCAATTGCACGTCATATAAATGATCGATCTAATAGAAAAGTTCTTGTTTTTGTCCGAGATTATTTTTGATTCTGATAGAGCTTTTAATGCTCTTTCGAATGTATCTAGTCACTCTTCCCAAATCTTGTTCCTTTATACAGTTATAGGCCCTCATTTATCGATGACCATGCAATTTTTCTCAATTGCACGTCATATAAATGATCGATCTAATAGAAAAGTTCTTGTTTTTGTCCGAGATTATTTTTGATTCTGATAGAGCTTTTAATGCTCTTTCGAATGTACCTAGTCACTCTTCCCAAATCTTGTTCCTTTATACAGTTATAGGCCCTCATTTATCGATGACCATGCAATTTTTCTCAATTGCACGTCATGTATATGATCGATCTAATAGAAAAGTTCTTGTTTTTGTCCGGGATTATTTTTGATTCTGATAGAGCTTTTAATGCTCTTTCGAATGTATCTAGTCACTCTTCCCAAATCTTGTTCCTTTATACAGTTATAGGCCCTCATTTATCGATGACCATGCAATTTTTCTCAATTGCACGTCATATAAATGATCGATCTAATAGAAAAGTTCTTGTTTTTGTCCGAGATTATTTTTGATTCTGATAGAGCTTTTAATGCTCTTTCGAATGTACCTAGTCACTCTTCCCAAATCTTGTTCCTTTATACAGTTATAGGCCCTCATTTATCGATGACCATGCAATTTTTCTCAATTGCACGTCATATAAATGATCGATCTAATAGAAAAGTTCTTGTTTTTGTCCGAGATTATTTTTGATTCTGATAGAGCCTTTAATGCTCTTTCGAATGTGTCGAAATCCGTTGTTCGAATCTCATTTCCTTACTGTATATTTTCACATTTATTGCGACGATTTATTTCAGAGTGACCAGTGCCGCGTCGCTCGCTGAAGACGCGCGCGGTCTCTCTCCGTCTCTCTCTTGCGCCTGCGCTTGTGGCTAATGTTACCCTCACCATCCATTCAACGGAGCGTATGCAGATTAATGAATAGCAAGACGGATATGACTTAAATTCGGTCTTGCCAAGTCTATCAGAACCGAACTTTACCAACCTCTCCGTTTGTTCTTGTGTCCGATCCTCGTTGAAACGGATTTGATCTGTACAGTGGGTTAGGCACTTATAAAGGTGACTGCACCTATACATACTTGTTACAACTGCGTTCTATGTGGACAACCAGTTATGAATGTGAAAGGCCGTGTTGAAATTGTGTGAGGACCCTTTATGATATAATTTTTTACGATCGATTAAATTCATCTTGCAGAGCGGAAATTCGGAGAAGGTGATGAATCAGTTGGTGGCTTATGAAAGCGAAGAAGACAGTCCTGATAGGAGACGCTCAAGGGAGGATCCCTATAAGAACGCTTCTGATCACGGTAATAATTTCTTTTAATTTGGTTTCCTTTTGGATTAGAGACATCTGACTCATTTCTAAGCTCTTGTAATCAGTGAAGGGAAGGAAAAGGATTGGAGGAGAAGGGAGAGAGGGCTGAAGTTATAGGAAGGGGCTGGAATTGCAGTGCACGCAGCAAGTGTGAGGGCAGCGGAGTACTTCATCTCGCAGCTATTGTTGTAGTGCTTGTGTGAAGAAATTAGTACTATAGTTAGATTATGGAGTTGCCACAGTATTGTTAAAATGAATCTTTACGAAACCTATTTCTTTAACACTCTTCATTGCCAATTCGCATCCATTTTTAAGTATTTCGGATGGAGACAATGACCCTAAGCAATCGAAGCGGATGGATGCACACAGATTAAGAGTGATGAGGGGAAGGAGAATAATTGCAAATTGTGGACAGGGTTGGCTAGACCCATCTAAACTGGACAAAGTCTCGCAAAGGGCGTTTGCCACTCCTCCCACTTTAGGAAAAGACTGCGGGTTTGCCATTTCCTTAAATGTAAGCGTCGTCCAGAAACTTGATTAAGGCTTTGAGGTTTTTTGTTTCCCGAGGGAAACTTGTTACCGGATATTTTTGATACTGATTTCCGGTTATGCCTTTGTGATCGGAGGTATCAAGCTTAGGCAAGCACAGCCGTGAAGTAATTGTTGCGAGCGAAGTCATGTCATACAAAAACAGTGCTAACTCATTTTACTGCCCCTGGGAGACACGCCAAGCTCGGAATTTTGCATCGTTAAGGTTAGCTTAACAACCTAAAGAGTGCGATGTTCTCAAGGAGAAGGGAACAAAAGGGCTCATTTTATTGAGTGGGTGATATTCTGCCCACAGGTGTGCTCATCCGTCACTGTCACCTGTAAAATCCTCAAGAACTGCCAAAAATAACGGTTGACGAGACGTACGTTTGTGGCGCAAGCAGTATTTGTTTGGCTACGCGAAGTAAGCTTTTAGAGCATTTGTATTGTATTGGAAGTATTCGTTTCAGATTGATCTCAATTGAGGATTTTCGTTTTGAAATTTGCATAAAGGGAAGTGCGCCTTTTTGGTCATGTTTCGGTTATTGAAATTTACAATTAGCTGAATAGTGGATATTGAAGGTGAGGTGTCAACGGGCGAATTATCAGCACGAACGGCACGCAAAATCCGCAAAAATTCCGAACGTTGGACAGGTTATTATCTCTTGATTTGTATTGCTGTTCGCAATGAAACTTATTAATGTGGCATTGAGCAAAGGTTTTTTACGTACTCAAGCTTGGATTCATTCCTCTCATTGCATTTTTTTTGGAGGTTTGTTTTAATGAGTTGCGAACTTCTTATACAATCACTTGGTTATATTTTGCCAGCGTGTTCTTCGACGCGTTCATTTGCATATTTAGCGTTTACGTGATTGATCCATTAATCACGGGCATTCCGTTGACTAACTTATCTCTCCAGCATAATTTACGTATTGTTTGTTGTCAGTTTGGCTGTCAATATCTTTAATTCGAGATTTTCTATGATTTTATAGAGTAATTGGAGGATTAAATAATGCATCACTGTGCTGTTGCCATACGGCTGTGATGATTTTCTATAAAGAATGGTTATATTGCCAACGTTTGTAGTCTGTTTGCCAGAAGGCACTCAGACAATTTTCTGGTTTCCCTGCGTTTAACTTGAGTTTTATCGGAGCGACGTCGAATTGTTTTTGCCGAGTCCACCTACCTAATGACTGCCGATGTTCATCGATCCATGTGTGCATGAATACACACTTTAATAGAATTCACTCGGTCAGCTATCATGTAAGTGAATTTACATATATCGAGCAGTGGCAGCATACACCGTTCATCTGGCTGGAAAACAGTCGTGTAATATGTAAATCAAGTATTCATTCACTCAATTGGTCGTCATCCTTAACGCGTCCCCACTGATAAGGTTGTAAGTGCGTCGGCATTGTCGAATGGGGCATTCAGCACAAAGTTGTGTCATTCTCGGTGTTTTATGCAAATGTGTTGAAGGATGTATGATTTGCCATATTCGCGTTCTTAATTCAAATTGAGTGGCGAAATTCATTTCAGCATCGGACGGAGAGCGTGAGGGTCCGTCTCGTGAAAGCACGTCTGATACTCCGCACTCGGACTCGGGATCTAGTAGTGCAGGAGAGCAGCCTCCCCCACCAAAGCGACAAAGTCCTTACCATTCTGAACGTTCGGTACAAAGCGAGTTTGGCTCAATATCACTTAAACAAAGTCAGTCGCTCAACGTTATGCCAGTTAATCAAAGTCAGACGTCACTCGTTTCATATGGAGCCCAAGAAGACGAAGAAGAGGATCAGTTTACAAGAGGTAGCCTTTAGACTGTTTCTATTTTTTATTTAACCATCAATCGTCATAGAAGTCAAAATAGGAGTGTTTTTCGAGCAGTGATAAGACCTAAGCTTTGTTTTTTTAAATATATGTAGCACTCAGACGAGTATTTTTTGTTGAAGGATTTTTCCCGTAATCATGCCCATTACTAGCACTCGATTCGTTCGCTTGCTATGAGGGCCAAACTTTTTTAATTGCCGAAGTTAGAATCATTTCAAAAATTACGGTTTTATTGGAATATTATCGGGCCAAGTTACTGTTGACAGAGCACGTTACCGGTGGTTTTTTAATTTAAATGATTAGGCTGATGTGGAGTACTGAAAAACTTGAAGTTGTGTTAGGGCGTTAAATGCTGGACTATTCACTTCAAAGGTGGGATGGAACTTCTTAAAAGTGCTGTATTTTTGTGAAATTTGGAATATCATATACCTTGCTGTTTAGATGGCTGTCCTCTTCGGTACCATGAGACTTTGTTTTGTTATTTCGTCGGGAAGGGATTGCAAGCAAATATTAGGATTCGTTTTATAGCGGATAAGAAGGCAGCGGCCGAATCTAAATCGATGCATTCACCACCAAGAAGTCGATCAGTCACCGTTGAACCGAAGCCGCCTCGTGGACACCAGGATAGCAGGTCTCCTGATGAAATAGCAGTGGACAGCGCTCTAGAAGAGGGACTTAGGGAACTCAGGGAGCATGCAACGGTAACTTTTGTTTCGAGATTAGGCAGATTAAATATTGCAGTACCTAACGATGCGGTGGGATGTGTCTTGGTGGGGGAGAGGAGGGAAGAGGGAGGGGGAGGATACAGAGGCTTTTTTCAGTACTCCTTCATCGCAGTGGTAGATGAGGGGGGGACGGGATGATGGTGAATTTTGAAGGTTTCTTGTGTTCAGATATTTCGTTTGCCCCTCGCATTTACACGTTCCATTTTGATGAATATGTCCCTGGGATTTTAAATTGTATGATTCCGGGATAGTGCTCCACTGAAGCAGCAATCAGTTTATTGCATGTGTTTGTTTAGATACGTAGACTATTTTTATTGAACGTTTTATTTTTGCACAGATCTGCCTTATACTCTTACTAACGGTGATTTTTGCAGCAAAAAATATTTATAGTAATAGGAAGTTGTGTGGAGGGAGATAATGCTTTATTTAAATCATTTCCTGTTCCACTTTATTATTTTCGTGAAACTGTCCAGCCACTTCGAAATTAATGGGCAAATAACATCGAAAAAATGGGGAGAAGTAAATGTTTTAGAAATGCGATATGAAATCGATAGCTCAAGTCTCATGGGTTTTGAAGTTTAGGAAGCGGGGGGGGGGGGAGGGGGAGGGGACTGAAGAGGGAGATGCCCTCTCGAAGCCGAGGTGAATTGATATGAGCTGGGAAGTGTCGAGACAGGGAGTGAAGACGTATTGCGCAGGGTCGCCAAAATGACGCTGTCCGAATTTCGTTTTCCTTTTTAGCGATATTTACTCAAATTAAGGATTTTTTGTAAGGAAAGTTTTAAAACTCCGCATAGTTCAAATGCAGTTAATTAATTCCCAAAACAGCTAAAGAATGAGGGTCAATTAAGTGAGGGGTGCTAACTTCTTCATAGAAAAGATCGGCTAAGAATTTGTCATTAATTGGCGGAACTTTGGGAAATACTCTTTATTTACTGGTTAAATAATTGCTCTATGGTTTCATGCAACTTTGCCCCCAAAGGAGGGGAAATATTGATGTGCATTGCGATTATTATAGCAAGGAGGAGATAGCTCAGCGGAGAGTCCAAATCTGGCTTCTATGGAAGGTCACGAAAGTCCATTGAATGTAGAGGTGCTGACCGAAGTAACGTTACCACCGTCGCCGACTGAGAAATGCTCTCGAGAGCTTGAGGTTCCGATCTATCATTTTGTTCTTTTACGATGATTCTGCATCATTGTACTACTTATCGGTGGATTAGTAGAGTTGTTCTCAAACATTTTTACTTCGGCTACACTTTCTGCATCGAAGTTTAATTGCTCAGAAATCATTGGAAAACAAAAGGAAATAGTTCATAGCATTGCTTGATTTATAAAATAAAAGAAATGTTTTATAACATCGCCGAGGGACGTCCAGAAAATATAAAACAGTACAAATTTACTGTCATATCATTTGAGAATAGCTCGTTCATTCACTTAGAATATAAGTTCATAGCGCTTTTCCAAGTTTCGTATTCCAAAACGCATCAAACAAATTCAAGGCAACATAACACTCTAGCGCGTATTCTGCTTTACCGTTCACAATCTTTTTTCTATGTTCAAGCGATTCAAGCAAATCCTTTTAGCAGTGCATAAAAATGACTTTTTTATTTTTGCTCTTGTTTTGAAAGGAGAATGACGTACATTAATTTAATGAAGAGTAGGTAACTGTACGAAACTAAGGAAGGATACGAATATGGTTAAACGCGGTGACTGAGGACCTCCGCCTCAGTGGCACGACGATTGCAAGGATGTATCCCGCATTATCCCGCAGCTCATTGCCTTACTTACTATTTCCTAAAAATTGCGATGTTTGCAGCTGAGATTCGAGAAATTTTTCGCAAAGAAAGCAGCAGGTATGGATTTGAACTCATCGATCCAAAAACGTCGCGATTTCAAGAATCCGTCGATTTATGAGCGGCTAATAGAGACATTCGAAGTGGACGAGCTTGGCTCAAATTTCCATCCATCTGTATTCGACCCGCATGGTTTTTCTGAGGATTGCTTCTATGATGCTATTTGTTAGTGGATTTTACCTTTCTGCTTTCCAATAAGGAAAGCATAAAATTCCCAATTTTGTTGCATTATTAATAAATCAACCAGCATTAAATCTGATTAACTTGTACGATTTCATACATAATTCAAGTTTTTTGTATATTTCCTTTATCTGAGTGAATTGTATATATTTGCAAGATTGCAGTGGTAGAGATCGTTCTCTATAGGAGATTTAATTGCTGCTAAATTTTCATTTTATTCACAATACGGGGTCAGCATATATTGATTTAATCATCGAACTAAACATTATTTTAAGCGGAAACTTTATCGTTTCTAACTCTATAATGAGGAAAATAAAAAAGAAGAGGCGAGAATATATGTTTATTTCTTTATTCATCAAGTAAATACGAATGGTAATGGGCAATATTGTGCGATATCATCGTTTTAGCTTCAAAACTTGCTCCGCTCGTTTATTCTAGTAAGTAAAAATTGTTTTATGAATTTCAGGATGTATCAGTCGACGAGAGTTTATTTCCGGTTTTAAAGAATGTGATTAAGATAAAGTCAGCAAAAGCGATTAAATGACAAGTGATGTGATATCGTGCCATCTGCGTTATAGAAATTGAATTTATGTTGATTTATAGCGACGATGCAGAAGGAAGTTATGGAAAAATATACGGCAAATACGGAGAAGAAGGGTGCATCGTCGAGCGCAGACGTTGCATCGAAGGGGAATGATGCGAAAAGGAAATCACGGTTCGAAGGCACAAAGAAACATTAAGAGGGCACGCAAAGATTGCACTGTATGTCGACGATTGCTGCGTTCTTGATTGCTCATTGATGGCTGAGTGACGTTAGCCTTGGAGTTCGGGATCTTCGAGGGCTCCTCTTTGCAGTGATGTGATAAAACTTCGTTCTTGCTATCTGCCTTTGGCTTCGTTTTGTTTGTTTATATAGACAATAGAAGGCTGTTTGCTGAGATATCATTCAAAAACAAGAATGAAAACTGCTTTAGGTCAGTTAAACACAAACGTTAGCTTACTTTTTTAATTGTTTATTTCAGATGCGTTTTATAGTTACCAAAGTTCTAGTAGTTCACAGAGGAATTCATATCTATTCTATTATTTGTGTTTTATTTTCGATGCGAAATAAATACCGTATGTCTCAGTTTTTAGGTCGCAGGGGGCAGTATTTGTTTACTTTGGAAAAAGGCGTAACTTTGCAAGTGAAAAAAATTTGTTGTGTATTTTCGTTTAGTTTCTAAACTACTTAAAGCTAGATGCGTGCAAATGATCTATAACTGTTATTTTTATCGTCTAACAAAGTCTCCATTATTAAGTGTATCACATACATTTGTTATTGTTATTGTTATGTTTTATGTACTAATTATTGTGTTGTAATATTTGTTGCGATCCTTTTATATATTTGAATATATCGCATTAAATTTTTTTTTTGCGATGGATGCAAGTTTTTTCGCATTTGAGGTTGACTGGTTATTTATCCCTTTCTACACTCTTCTTTAAAGCAATATTCGATATTTGGATGAAAATTGGTGCTAGTATCTCTGTTATTGAGCACTGAGTCATCGGAAGGTTATGTAAATATCGCCAAAAAAAAGGAAACAGAACGCCTCTACAGTTGGGCATACTTGGAACTTTTTGGTGTGCAAGATTTATTCGTTATTTTATTAGATATGGAACAAGATTTCAGATTTTACTAAGCACCAGATATTGCTAGTTTTCTATCTCTAGATGGGGATTGTTGTTTTACATTTTATAGAATACAATTTATGTGAATATTCTAATCGTAGAATTTCAACGGCTTATGTCCAAATTTTGTTGCTGTGCTTCTAAGTATTCATGTGAGAAAGGTGTACTATTACGAATAGGTTAATTAAACTCAACGTTTATTCCGGATCCGAATCACTGCACAAAAGAGTATGAAGAGGTAAGAAATAAAGGCCTTACAATAGATGCTCTTTTGATGTTCGCATTTTCATTTCATTTACGTTCAAGAGGAAATTTTTATTGGAATGTGCTATGGATTCGAGCGAGGATTGTGCGAAGGGGGATAAGAGGAGGATGTAGCCGACTCATCAGTGTTGTGTATTATATTGTTATTGTGATATTGTCATATATTGTCGCTGTGTCATTATAATATTTTACAGGGAAATTAAATAATGCAGAAGACAAAGTGAAGTTTGCTTGCACAATGAGGATTCGATCATGTAGGTTGATGCTTCAATGTGGTTATAGATGTTATAGCGTCCACTTCAACTCCCGGAGGTTTGTTCGCTTTCATTGTGTTGGATGGTTGGTGCTGCAATCACTCAATTTATCATGGTATTTCTCGGTTTTTAATGTTCTTTTACAACAATTACAACGGTATCATATTGAAGCGAATAGTGGTTTACTTTGAAATTCAAAAGAAAATATTCAGATTTCTATTTCTTGGCTCTTTCTTGTCACTTGGCCCAACTTGCCAGTGATTTTGAAAAGGAATGGAGCCAGCATATTATTGTCAACTGTACCACTTCCCCCTCGTCTCCTTCCCCCATCCCCCATCGTCTTATAGCGGAACAGGCTGAGGCCAAGTGCGCAGTTAGTGCGAGCACGTTTATTCGCGTAAATATGCATGACCAGGTTCTTTAGGCTGGAATCCTCCACAGGTGAGTCAATAAGTTGTCATTGCTAATTGATATTCGGGCTAGATCAAAATTTTTTCTCATTTTTCCTCGTTCAGAGTGGTTTATTTCATTGAAGAGGTAATGGAGGTGATGTGTGAAGTTGCAAATGCGAAGGAAATTTCTTTGATTGGGAAAAAATCGAACTGTGCGCAAGAGTACAATTCTTGTGAGAAATGTGCGATCGGAAAAATCTGCTTGCTTCCAAAACGATGAAGGAGAAGGGGGGGGGTTGAGTAAGGGAAGAAAAAAGGTGGGAGGAGGGAGGAGGTGGAGTTATTTAGATTTTCGCATTCAGGCGAATTGACCTTCTCGCCTGTCCATAATTGAATTATGCTTCATATCTGTTTAGTACTTCAACGGCCAGTGAGCATTTGGTGAGGGCGGCGATGTCACCAAGAACACCATCCAACCTGAACGAGTTGGTTTCGCTGCTTATCAGTGAAACTATTTTGCATGAACCAGGTCTTTCTTTTACTCTTTATTACCTCATTGTTCAGTTTATTCCTTCATATGTGGATTTTGAAGTATTCGCTCGAGTTTAATGCGAAACGTCTGAGATAAAATGGACATGAAGAACTGGAATCTGAGTGCTGGATAATAACTGCATAAATGAAAGTTGCGATCGATAGTTAACAGAATTGTGCTTAGAGAACGCCAACAATATTCTAGCAGGATGTGGGAGAAGAGACCAACAATATCCTGGTGGGTAAACAGGTGAATAGTATCGTTCCATGCAGGCATGTTTGTTTTCGAGTGTTTTTTAATTTCACCAAAAAACTCCAAAGATTACCACATTACTACATTGAAGTTTCCTGTAGGGCCGTGCTGTCATGTTTCTTTCTATTATATTCTGTGCAGTTAGCAGAGGCCGAATATGGCAACTACAGGTATTGGCATGTTGATGCGTATATGCGTGTGCCAATATGTGAGGTGTTGAACATGTAACTGAGAGGAACGATGGGAGCAATTCGTGGTTTACGTTTGTCCACATCTCGAAATGGTTGGATCTGTGAATGTGTGGGCAACTTTTTACACCTGAATTTTATCTTTGTTTGTTTATACGAACCTTCAACTACCTTTACATTACCTCTTTCTTACCAATTTGGTCTGCCTTCTCACCTGTATTGCCTTTCATCCGTGCCTTTAAAATGTTTTCGTCTCAGTGGACTCTTTCTTTTGGATCAGGTGGAAGAAAGTGAAGAAAAACATGGAATACATCACCGGCTAGCTAGGGAAACACATCTTCGGAACTCCTTTCGGTTACCAGGGACCAGGAGACATGGTGCTAACTAAACACAAGCGTTATTTTTTATTTTTATGTGTGAGTGATAAAGAGAAATCTTTCATGTCCCAAACAATTTACTAGAATTCATTTGAGTTCTGCGCTGCAGTAGCAGTATGAATATGTTCTTTTCAGGATTTGTACCGTTTTTTTCAATGTTCTTATTGAAGATGGTTTCAGGAAGG
This sequence comes from Baylisascaris procyonis, assembly GCA_037389465.1. NCBI lineage: Eukaryota > Metazoa > Nematoda > Chromadorea > Rhabditida > Ascarididae > Baylisascaris > Baylisascaris procyonis. The sequence continues at coordinate 1,251,753 of JAZARR010000082.1, forward strand.
TTTGTAATAGTGAACAAACCGTTTGGTATATCATGTGTGGGATATAAGCAGAAAAGCGGTGGCGTATTTCCTGAATCACGTTTCGATCGTAAGAATGCTAACGAAGAGGATGCAGATGGAGATATTCAACGGGTACGTTACCTCATCAAAAGATCGTTAGTTGTTTCTACGACCGTCCGGTATGTTCCTTGTTCGCCGAACATTTCCGAATTGGAGCAGTGAGCCATGATCTTGAGCGTAAATATGCGCTGATTCGAACTTCAACCTGTCTGCTGGAGAATTTTTTTATGTGGAATGAGACGATTAGTGAGGCGTTAGACATGAAAAGCAAACAGGGAATGGATAATGAATATGTTGGTTTCTCGTATTTTTAATGCCATGTTTTTGGCTGGCCGTTTACCTTCAAAGGAAGGTAAACGTTTTCACCTTCCCTTCCCCCCTCCCCCCTCTCCCCATCCCTCTCAATTCCCTTCTATTGTAATCGCTTCTATACCATCTTTTTTACCATTCATCTCGAATACGCATTGTATCGCCACCATGGGATTTTATTTTATTTTATTTTTTGTTGCTCTCAGTGGATTGTTTGCCAGGTTTCTCTTTTCTATTTTATTCGTGAAATTTATTTATTCCACAATTTATATTTTACGTTTTATTTCATTCAATTGATCGGAATCTCATTTTACAATACGATGAAAAACGCTGTAATACAGCGAGTGCTATCCAATAGATGTATAATTCTGTGATTTCGGTTCATCTATTTCGTCGTGCATGAGTGGTTGAGGATTACTTCTAAGAATTCAGCAATGATAGAGTTCATATGGTCGGTAGAAGCGATATGCGATAGTGCAATGGTTATCGAGTGATTGCAGCACAATATTTTACTAAAAGCTTCATCAATTTTGAAGGAATTTACGGTGTTCTATTGACATTTGAGTGTGTTTGCGTTATTTCGATGCATTAAGTTATCATTTAGGATTCACACTCGCAGAATTCGTTAACGATCGAGGCAGCGTTACCATTCCTTGCAGAACGCTTTCGAGAACCAAATCTATCGTTTTGTATCGGACTTAAAAGGTTTATTTTGTAATTATTTTTGTGTTTTCGATTCTTTTTTTCTTTCTTCACAGCTTTTGAAGATTGTTTTTATTCTCAAATAATGCGCGCATAAATGGAAATATCAAAAATTTTCCGATGTTCTCTGTGCTGGTTGGGAAATTTTCCAAATGGTTTATTTCAGTGGCAATGAACTTTTGTTCGACAACCATCCGAATGGGGCAAAAAAGTCAGTGATGTGTTCATTGTGTATTGCAACTTGCTGTGATTGTCTAAGATTGAGGAATCTTTATTTTGCATTCTGAGGTAGCTTAATTTCATGGATAGGATTCTTGCTGTCGCAGTTGTTCACTAAATCGAAACCTTAAAGCACTGTTCTTATTTTTTTTTTTTTAATAAAGAAGCGTTTCAAACCTATCAAAGCGCATTGATCGCTCTATGAAGATCACGTTTCCGCTTCTAAAATATATTGCATTTTTCATTTTGCAGCGCCGTATTTATGTAGTCAGCTGAAGATCATAAGTTAATACTGTTCATTAAAGTATCTGTGTGCGTTGTTGTTGTGAGTGTATTTGCTTTCAGGTACGTATCAGGTGCCGTTGTATTACCGGCAAGTGTGCATGATTTCGAAAACATTATAAAGAGTGTTCAATTGTGCGCCTTTCCTGATTATCACTATCACCATAGAGCTTTGTACGTTGTTTTATGATATAGTATTTTGTTGATGCTATTTAGGCGACAACCTCGTATTATTTGAATGAGACATAATGGGAAATGGGTTTTTAACACTCTCATCATTTTCATTGCTAGCGTGAATTATGCTTGAGATGATAGGAAGAAGATCAGAGGCTTTTTTCTTTTTTGTCACTTTATATCGGTCCCATGCACAGGAAACTGCTGCAAATATATGTGAAATGATAGCATCTAAAAAATCATTCCAAAACGGACGACTGATCACCTATTTATAGCGCCTTCGATTAGTTATAGCCTAAACAATGATAGGCTATAGCCTATCATTGTATCAATTGGAAGCAGGTTGTATGAAATCATGGGTGGTTTGATCTTATCAGGATCGAGTCTGACATATCGTTACGCCATTATTTTTGAGAATTAATCGAAATGGAAGTGATATCGGAAATGAAATTGATGTATTCAAGGAGCTTTAAAAACTTGTTTTTTTTTCGTTTCTGCTCACAACTGAAGTTTGCAAATTGGGAAACTAAGTGAAACTCACCATCATTTATTTAATCACGATAGCTAAAGGGCTCGCGTAATTTCAAAAGCTTCCGATCGGGATGAAAGTAGGTCAAAATTTGTTGGTAATAGTAAGCATTTTGCATCTAAACAAGAAATATAAAGGTTACATAGAGGTGGCCCTACGTTCTGTGTTTGATATTTAATGATTAATGAATGATGTCTGCAGCAGTAATGTACTGAATGACTGTATTAAATAGACTTATAACATAAAAAATGGAGGATCCGCGTTCAACTTCTAACATATCGTTTTTCCTCTTCTATGATAGATGGTCAAACAAAACACTTCCCTAGAAGGGTAATAGATGGAGCAAAAACAGTCATCCTCTTCAGAGGAATGATAGTTGAAAAAATGTTTTCAGAGCAATATGCGTTGGGGAGCCGGTGGAACAGCGTGGAAAAATAAGCGGTTATGCTACATTTGAAACCGTTCGGGACCATTCTGAGGTTATCACCACTCTTTTCGATTTTTTTTTTTGGCAGCTTTATTTTCTTTTCTTTGTCCGATAGTGGTTTCAAATTTTTTTCACAAGTAACGACTATTGACGTTACCGTTTCTTTGATGTTTTTCCGAATTGAAAATGCACACATATTTCCTCCTATCGCAATGACAATCGTCTGTTTCATCGTTCCTCCTTTCTCTTCCCTCCTCTCTCTCAAGACAAATGATCTAAGAAAAGTGAGTTTATTGATGACTCAGCTGTGCGGCAATATTATTATGTCCTTGTGATGTTTCATTTATTGAACAAATCAACTCAGAAGATGTGTCGGTTAAAACTATTTTATCGAAGTGTAAAAGCTTTACAGTGATTTTTTGTATACTTTTTACACTTATGGGTAGTTTTGATGAAATACTTTCTGGAGTGACGTGACGGCTTTGCAGCATATTTCTCAATGAGTATATTTCAGTGCGTGTTGGTGTTAGCATCCTGCAGCATATTTCCTTAGATATAGAAGGCTGCATTGTCTCAGGTGAAACTCTTCACATCATCTGAAGGTTTGCAAGAGAATTATCCACCAAATAATCCTCCAAAACTCTAATAATGTCATTGCATATGTGCGTTAGATAGTGTTGCTCTCTGTTGCCAAATTTCAGACCTTTCTGTCCTCCATTTTTTCAGTAACCCTGCTTCTGTTGACCAATCTTTTCCTCTGAATTCCTTAGAGGTTTTATTCGATGGTGCACCATGGCCAGAGTTGGCTTTAGTTCTAAGACAGGCCTCCACTATAAAGCAAGGACGTCATATGGAGAGGCCTGTCTTAGCACATGTACCTGATGGAAACCTCTTTTGATATGTGCGTAAAGGAGTACAATATAGTCCACATTCGTGACTAAGGTATGTTTCAGTACGTATTCAAGCCTGGAGCCAAAGCAAAACTGCGTGCTCGTGCAGGCAAATATGCGGTGGCCGGTGATATGGAATATCAGTTGTTGACCAGCAAATACGGATGTTCCCTTATGGATATATCTTTCTCGAAATGTGCGTATGCTCCGCATTTTTTATAATTGTTTTTAGGCCTAATTAATTTTATAATTCTTAATATAGATCCTTTATGACGAGAGCTGGATTAAATCTCGTTAAGACTCTTTTTTGAATTCATTACCATTTTAAACTTTTATTTTCTTGACAATATATAGACGAGTATGGCTCTAGTTCCTATTAAATAATTAAATGAAGTATCATGCCTATTTAAGCGATTGTCTCCATGTGATTTCAGTTGGCCGTCATTTGCCTCGTTTGATGCTCACCGAGTTGCTTTGCCCGATTTTAGGCGATTCGATGTATATGCAGAGAATAGTCGATATTGATAGCGTACCGACACTCATACCACCCAGTCATTTATACCGAGCCAAACGACATCCGGTTCGTTCTTCACTCCTCTCGTCTATGCATCTTTGGAGAAAATGTTCTGTTGAGGGTATATTTTAATGTCTGCTAGGTGTCTCTGTCTGTCTGTGTGCTTCTATCTGTCCATCCAATATGCCTGATGCATTGCAAAGCAATCGAATTTATAAATGTTAACAGTATGTGGAATGGGTTAAGTGTTTCTATATAACAGTATGTTTCTATATAAGAAGATTACACTTCCCTATGCTAAAGTGATGTGCTTTCGCAGGTACCGTTGATTTTGAAGAGAGAAGATTTTCAAGTTGATAATTATTATGTTCATCTCAAAAGAATACCATATATGAAGAGTATGCTGTGGTTTCTGATCATTGATCTCAAAAAGATTGCGTCATAAATTACGCTGTTCATCTGAGAAGCATTCTGTTTTGGATGTTCTAATCTCTGTTGATTATATTCCTCGCAAATGTTTGTATTTACAAAGGTAATATATAGGATTGCGAGTTATGAGTTTTTGAATGCGAGTTTTATGCGAAAAACGCCTTTCCTTTGCGAAATGTCGAAATCGTTTTGGAATCGATTGTTTTAACTGAGTGCTTCTTAACAGGAATATAACCAACGAACATTGAAACCCATGGTTTGGAGCTGGAAAATGTGATATCCGTTTATATATCCATATGTTTATATACGTAAATACGGTGAACCGTCTGATTGAAATCGTTCTCACTAAGCCGCATCTGAAAAATTCCTGTCCGACGTCGACAGTTGGATGTCTCATGTTTTCGAATAGAGATAGTAAAGCATTCTTTTCGAATACTGAAGAAAACCAAGACAGTCTTCGCAAATACTGTTTGAACGAAGTTTGAATCTTTGAGTCTCTAATGGAGTAAATAATGACTCTATTCCGCATAAACGAGCTGGCCACCTATGCTTTCTTGATTGCCGCTTGAATGGATGCAGTAATTTAGTCGCAGGGAAACTGCAGATGGATATTTCGGCATTATTATCACGATTAAATGTTTCCCGAGTGGATATTCATACGAAATTCCCAATTTTTATGCACGTCTACCGAAGTGCATTCCCGAGATATGGCTGCTCGAAGAAGAGTAAAAAACGTGTTGACTTGGTCGCCTCTGCACCGTTGCCAGGTCAGTTCAATTTCTTCTCTTGAAGTGTATTTCCGGCCACATAAAATTTGTATCGTTTGTGTCAATGCTTCGCCATCCACCCTTTTGCTTATTCGCCTAAATTCACTCTCCTATAGTTTTTGGTCACTCAATTGTTAGTTAAACAAACTTGCATATTCATTAGCGTCGTTTTCAATAATTCGCTTGCACTTCTTTTTCAAGTTTGCCATTTGTTTGGGAGCCTCGTCGGCGATAATAAACGGCTGTTTGGTTCATAAGAATTCTTCGAATATTTCTGTGATCTATGATTCATCAGATATTATTTGAACTATCCTACTCATTCTTATTATATATTAATGGGGCTCAATTAGGTCTTGTAAGTCTTTTAAATAAGTGACAATTTGCATAACTAAATTAGGAAATTAATTGCGGTGGTGCAACCCATTGAACTAAATTTACTAACCTTATCGTTTAGTGGATTGGATTTATTGAGTTTGTTGCTTTTAATTTATTACTGTTTCGTTTGCTACTAATAAATTCCTTTTAAGCTCATATGATGGCTATGCTGAGATGTCTCGAGATGTGGGATGCAGCTATACGTCACCTGAATGTTATAGCCGAAGAAGATTCTTTCGAGAAACGTTTCGCAAGCGAAAGTAGATTCTGATTACGATGGTTATGGGTTCACACGAATCATTCGGTCAGCTGGATATCGATATTGCTTTCTTCTTAGTGTCTTTGATTAAACAAACGGGGCAAGGCTCTGATGCTTCGCATTTACGGTCGGCGTGCACTGATGGAATTGTTTTCAAACAGTCAATGAAGTTCTTGTGCACTATGTTTCCTCCAGATGAATCGAAAAGAATGCAGATGATGTGCAAGGGAGGGGTGAGCTGTTTGCAAGAGAATGTAAGACGTTAAGAAGAATAATGCCTCATGCACAATATCTAGGAAGGAAAGAGTGCGCCGAGCCTTGAAATGGGAACATATTTTCGCGGTGGGACGCACAATTATTGATGTTAACAATACTGCAAACAATGTTATTGGAAGTGCATTTTCTTGATATGTCAGGTGATATTGGATGCGGTAGGTAGCTGTATTGCTCTTATATAATTTGGTTCAATAGTAAATCCCAAGCAGTGCCCCACTTTTAGTTATCACTTATCATCTGAAGATTGCTTCATGTTAGTAACTTTTGTTGAGAGATTCTTTATTTAACCTTTGGCTACATTTTGGATAAAATCTGTTTTCGATATTCTTGCATAATCTTTGCTGGTTTATTTTTTTGTAGAAATAAGTAGCAGTTTCATGGTTTATTAGTACTGAAATCATTGAGAGAGGAGCATCAGCTTCAATTATTGCACATAATAGAAGTGTGTAAACGTTTTGTAATGCCTAAAAATATAGAAATATTGAAGGGAATTTTTTGTTTTTAAATACTGGAAAGGAGTTAAGTAATTTGCAACAGTGTTATTAGTTTTATCTTGACAAATGGCTGGAGAAGAGAGTGGAATGATTAGCAATTGTTGTTTGCAATGCCGATTTCTTTATTTCACTTACGATCATAGTGTACTTTTGTATTTGTGTCTTCTCTATGTGTCAGTGTTATCGGTAATTTCAGTGAGAAATACTTTATTACAATCTCATAGGTCTAACATAAATCATAGGATGGTTTCCTCTGCCATATATCACATTGGTTCTTTTATCTCGAAGAAAAGTTATAACATTTAAAGGTGAAAAAAGAAATTTATTTTGCGTTTCAGAGCAATCGGTTCTTCATATTTTACTCTGGTCGGTTCACAGAAAGGCTTATTCTCTCTGAAAGACTTCCGCGAGCGATGGTATTAGTCTGAAGGCATTATTTTGCATGTTTATTATTTGTTTGTAACTTGTGGAATTGGTCGGTGAGGTGAGGGAAATGCAACTTGTTTGGCACGCTTTCGCACTTATTAGAGTTATGAGATGTCAGATCAAAAAAAATTTTTTTTTAAATGAAAATTAATGCAAACAATTACCCCGCTGAAATTTACAGTCGTCCATGTTTTCGACAAAAAAATTTTTCCACTTTGTATTTCGTTTTTTATTCGCTATGTTCTGATACTAATTTTTAATGGCGGATGTGGTGCTGTTAAATTGTTATTATGTGTATTTGCCCGAATATAAGATATCAGAAATTTTTTTCTTGAAAAGTGAATAATATTCGAAGGTTTGTTTACCTAATCCTAAATAATTTCGAGACCAAATTTGAGTGAACAAAAAAGACGGATTTTTAAATGGTATTTTTTGTGAATTAAGTTTACACTAGAACTCAAATTGTTTTATTATATTCGAAGCATCAGCAGCTTCCTAGAAAAGAATTGAAATTACGAAGCTCTGTGTTGAAATGTAACATTTCAAATAGATATATCCCTCAGAGTTCGTCATTGCGTCACTCAAAAGGATTCAAATACCGCTCATCGAGAACCGATTGATATTACAGGTATATTGATGAGAGAAATTAGTTATTTGAAGTATGCAATATGGCGTTTATCGACAAAGACGACAGTGAGTGTTTATCTTGAAGCGCGAATCTCTATAGTCGCAGGTCGATCGGTTGATTGATTGGTCACTAGGATTGTAACGATGCGACGAATCGTGTTCAATGTAGCTTCGTGGGTGGTAAACCACGCCCACTTCTCGCTATGCCTCAACGTGCTTCTCCTGTTCCATCCTCTACTTGCCAGTGGTTCATTCATATGCGGCCTAAAACCTCACCGATCGATGCGTTGAAATCTTATATGGATGGTTCTTTTTCTGCATTTGAGGTTTAAATATTACTAGTTTTTAATAAACATATTGCTGTGGTAATAGTGAAGCACACAATTGTAAACGCTATTCCAGTTATAAATGCAATGCAAGCATGAATGAAATCATGGATTATTGTATTGGAAGTTGATTTGGCATGTGGACGCTTCAAAATTTACATCGTTTATAAGTGCATTTTGAAATCGTTTTTTCCTTGTTCTTAGATGCAAAAGTATGGAAGAATTCGAGCAATTGGAGCATTTCAGGCTAAGCTAAAATAGCTGCGGTGCTTCTCATCGATTCGATCTCAAAGTGCGTTGAATTGATGCCGATTTTGTGATTAGACAATTTGGTTAACCATAGATAAGTCGTTTGTGTGAAACACGTTGTTTGATATGATATACGAATAATGTTGACTCACTGAACGATAGCATCAATTCGTTTCCACTCTTATTATAGCTATATCACACCACATGATCCAGAAATCGCACCCTTTCCTTCTTAACAACTGATATGCTGCTAAGTCAGCTGTTCTACCGGAAATAAATTTAATGGGACAGTAATAATCGGTAATTGTTCACATTTGGCCAATACTAAGGGAGCGTCTAAGCTTCATATTATCTAATTTAATAGTAAACTCAACGTTGGTTCCTCATGAGAAATTTGATTACCATTAAGCGGAATTTCCTTTATGTTTTATAAGTACATTGCACAGATTTCGAGCAAGAATTTCTGCCATTATTACTTCTATTCCCTACAATAAAACAATTGCACTTTTTCGAAAGGGAACCTCGATTAGATTTTTTCGGATTTTGCTGTTTATTATCGTAAAAAATTAGCGCATAAATACAAGGTTTTTGATAAGTTTGTTTAACACTTTCAAATTCCATTCTTTGTATAACCTTCATATGAATGATAAGCTGAATTCGATGAATAAAAGACATTTTAGAAGAAAAAGTGGCAGAATTATCAAGCCGAAGACTGAAATATTCCAAAAGAGATATGCGGGAAATCCAGGTTAAATATTTTTCTCCAAAGCAGTTTAGTTGTCTTTGGTTGAGACCGATTCAGTGAACGTTGTTTTTCGATGAAGCCAATCACAATGATAACGTATCTCATTCTAACAACTATTCTGCTTGAAGTGCCGTTCTTATTCATAGATGATTACATTTTACATCAGCATATATAAAACTGAAAACAATAAACGTGAATATTCCATGCTCAACTTAACTCTTATTCTTGAGTGCTTGCACCATTCGTTCGAAGTTAATTTCCCATTCGCGTTGGTATTTTTAAAATCCATTTGTCACTTTCCTTCATTGAAAAATTATCTCTGGAAGATGTGCGACTCATTGATCTAAAAGCGAACTGTTCTGTATTGGATACTCCACTTTGTAGCATAGTGGCGTAATATTTAATATAAATGTTAGAAGTGACTTATGCATTCACCCAATCAGATAAGATAAAGAATTCAATTTCAGACATGAAATATCTCCATTAAGAAATGAACGCTGTTTTTGGTTATTTAACTCGAAATGCTTGAAGTGATAAGATTTGCAGTTCCACTGGACTTCCTCGCTTATCAATATGCTAATATAATTATTTTTGAAGGCATTTTCTGATTGATTAATTAGTCAACTCAAGCGAATGCTAAGAATAAGAAGAGCTCAATGAACGATGTTTGCATTTAACCATGAAAAGTTTTCCCGCGGGCTGAGCATATGATTAGCGCTCAATCAAGATTGACCCATAAGCGACGTGAACACCTTGCGATAGCGATTAAACGACTCATCAAAGGGGGCCGATATTAGCTCAAATTCATCCCTCAGGGCTTCAACCAACGGCTTTATAAGCTTTTAACAAGCCTAACCGTCGACATATTTTAGCTTCATTTCCAATTTAAAAGTATATAGTGTACAGAAATAAAACGTTTCATAAGGTTGGAGAGCACAGAACACGGTGAATAACTGTCTAGAAATTAGAATGAAATCTTTTTCTTGAAATTCATTGAAGATTAAAACCGCATTATTGGAGGACAAAAGAAAGAGAAAGTGAAGCCTGCATGATACGAATCTTTCGGGTTTCGCGTGTGACAAACCAGTTAATCGGTTATGTAAGTACTCGAAAATCCTCACAAAATGGACAAACCAACGAGTTGAAATGAAAACGAGACATTCTTCACTTCGGTTTTTTCGACTATATAAAAGTTTTCACAAAAATTACACACAAATTACTGCCACCTCAAAGTTAATGAATTCAATGAAGCATTCGCTCATGCATTTCAGCTGAATTAGAAGTCAATTTCAATGTCAGTGAAACATACACATTTCACAAGCACCTAGATAAACGTACATAAATATAAAGCACGCGTGTCATACAAAAATAAATGTTGCTCGCGCCCATTTCACGTTCTTTTGAATTGACTTTAAAGCTGATTATAACAAAAACTAGTCGGGCTCGTTCATTATATGCGCGTTAGTACTTGATGATCCTTTCCACCCACGATCCATGATGAGCTAAGGTGATGAGATTAGCAAGCGTAGTCCCTTCTAAATGACATAAGGTAACCCTGAATTCACTTCCCCTATAAAATTCTCCGTAGTACTATCTGGAATTCACCTCTATTGAGGTCCGGGATTGACATGTTCCTGATAAGATGCGCTTTTTTTAGTGTTTATGCAGAATTTCTTTCCATTAAAATAATAAGCGTGCGAGCATTTGTAGTTTGCGGAAAGATGAATTTTATGTTTGCAAAAGTTATTCGATGAGGAATTTGTGTCGAAAATACCGTTAGATAGAGTTGAAATGTTTGGATGAGCCGAACGCGTGTTTAATGTAACTCGCATAGCATCGTTTCGCCTATTTTAAGTTGCTAAGCTTCAACAGCTACGGAATCGATATGGGGGCAAAGGCATCGCCTAAGGGAATATTAATGAACCGATCCTTGGAAAGGTGATGGAAAATGGCATCGGCAATGCTGAACAGTTGACGCGTTAAGGATGACCCATTATAGCGTTCGGCAACTTCTAAAGCTAACTAAGTGTGTGGAAGAGAGGATATAAAACGAAACGCCCATCCATCGACTCGGTCGCATATAAAAACTGAAAGATGATTGGCGTTTGTTTGCAGTGGATCATGTATCGCGTGTTGCTCGTTGGTTCGTTTCTCTCGATCGCCCTCCCACTAATAATTGCGGAATCAGAACAATACGGTAAGTGAAAATGGTATTGTTGATTAGTTTCAAGTGCAAGCTATGCTCATCTAAATTAGCAGCTGTGGAATATCATTTCCTTAATAAATGTTCTAGCAAACTTTATGTTTTTGGAATGTTACTGATCGAAAAAATCTTTCACGCCATTTCTTACATCTTTCCAATAAATCTTTATCCTTCTATTTCTCTTAATTAATGTATTTCTATGATATTTTCTCGATCCTTTTCGCCACAGTTTACCTGCAAACATTCATTTCTTCGTATAGATTTGCAAAAAACAAAATTGTTTATTATTAAACTAAGAGAGAATAATTATGTGATCGAATGCGAGTTGGGAAATGGTTCGTGAGTGACATCGAATTCCATAATCCTTTTGGTGTTATTTTTTGAACTTCTAGTTGGATCATAAATGATAAATAAATAGTGATAAATAAATTCAAATCGTTTACTTAGCAGCATTCATTCCCTTCCAATTCCCCTCATTATTTTATTCATTATTTTTATATAATCATCAAACGTAATGAAATATTATCCAATTAATTTCTTCACGCTTAACATTACCCTTTAAATTCTATTGCATATCTTTCATATTTGAATGAGTAAATAAAATAATGCTGATGGGAGAAAATTTAATAAGACTGAAGCAGTGAAAAAAGATGATAACATCAAAATGTAGTAAAATATTATAACATTTCTCAGAGGGAATAGCAATTTCATAGTTTATAATTTCATCAAGACTCTTGCTTTCAATTTCCACGAAAGTCATATCGTATCAGAGAGTGCTGAAAATTGTTTAGTGGCAGAGAAATGCTGTGGATCAACTCATGCAGCTTGTTGTATGGAGTCACTACGATTCAATCGTCCTTTGCATTGTGATCGCATGGGATTACATATGAAAATCGGTATCATTGATTGCATTCAGAGCGAAATGTATGGCTCAACGCAACTCAACATACTTAATTTTACAGGTATTCAACTACTGAAGTTTATTGATTTATTGATTTTTTGCTTGTTGATTCTTTCAAAGTTGGTTCATTATCTTAAAAATTTGAAATTGACGACTGCAATAATTGTAATGCTCTTTCTGCAAAACTTCAATAGGAAGGAAGCTGTCAAGTAGTTTAGTTCCGACTAAAATATTGCCACATTTGTTGGATAGTATGAGTGATATTTACATCCTCATACCGGAAACATGAAAGTCTTTCTTTTCAGATACAACATGCTGTGATGTATTTACTGATAACGATAATGACGCGGATTCGGAATGTGAAGATGTTTGCGTTACCGTCATGCAAATTGCTGGATTGAGAAACGACCGCAAGCTGAAGAAGATCAAAGCTTGTTTACAGAGGAATCCACTATATAGAGTAAGTTTATTGGAACTCGCATATTATTCTTTCTTAAAATCGTGGAAAATGTGGCAATAGTGTGGCACGATACATCTTTTTTTGCAACCTCCATCATTTTAGGGGTGTAGGGGTGCGAGATTTATAACTCAGTTAGTGACAACTAATCTGACAATATAAGCAAAAAGACAACCATCTCTGCCTGAACTAGTTTTTTCAAGGAAACGAATATGTGGCTTCCATCGCCAAGAGACTGCCTAATTATGCATGTGGTTTGTAATGGTGACCGAAGAAATCGATATAAGATAAATTGTTTTAAGCAGGTTGAAAGCATGAACCTATATAAGAAGTCTCAATCCAATTTCTATTTTAGTAAGGATTCGTTTCCATTTTGTTACGTTACAAAGTTGGCATTAGCAAATTTCACAGCAACGCTACCATTCTGTCCTCTCGTAATTTCTTCATTTCTCAATAGGATTATTCGAATATGTCCAAATCCACATAAGAGTAATATGAATTGCAGTGTTTTTTACGTTGTGTCGAATGGAATCATAAATCAAGTGCGCCATTCATTTTCGAAGAGCATTGTTCATGGCGTAGCAAAATGTTGCCCGGCAAGTTGTATCTCGGCGATGAGGTTCGCATGTAAGCGTGATGATATGTCAGCTTAAAACGACTCTTGCTTATCAATTCAAACGTTGACTTCGATAGCAAACAAGAAATGAAGGAGCTACTCGGATAACGGAGAAGAGAGTCGCCGTCTAGGAAGTGAGAATATCCCACATCGTGCCGAATATCGAACAGCTCTAAATCTTTGGCTGACAATAACCAAATTTGAATACTTGCAATAAAAGATGTAAGTTTTGTAAAATGAGATCTCATCATGGCATATTCATGTATTCGTTTATGGTTTTACGTTTTGAATGTTTGAGAACTGATATTTCCTCTTTGTAAAGTTATTCTAATTACGACTATTGTGGTTTATGTATATTGTATGAAAACGTTCTCCAAAGCAGAATACTATTTTGAGAGTTTGTGCAATTATAGAAGCTTACTTTGAATCGTACAGAACACGCAACACCTTCATTTCGTTCTCTCATCTCCCCTGAAAACCTTAAATTGTTACGGTTTCACTTGTTTGCTTATCAATGCTAAAAGACTCTATTGCTCGCAGGCTGATCCGACACCATGCTAGATACGTCACTGAGTCATAAATATATTTGCTGATTGTTACATGTATATATTATGTTATGATTAGATTATGATTATAACGATTATTATAATTAAAGTTATTGGTAACCTATAGCGATTATTGAAATTATCCATTTTTTTTTAAATTGAAAAATATTAGAATGACAATTTGTTATGGAAACTAAACCATATAAAATTTTATGATGTAGATATATGAAAATTTTGTTTATTATAAATTTTTTATATTATGCGAAAATAGCGCATTTATTCGTTTAGCAGAGATAAATAAATCAACGGGATTTTATCTAATCGAACAATTAAAATAATTAAATTAAATTTTCACAGCGATAAAATGGATTAAAAGCGTTCGTTCTGAGACGCAAAGAATATCAAGGAATCGTTCGATTGCATTGTTGCTGATCATATAGTCAATAAGCATTAATATCTTTGCGTGACACACTTACGTACTGCTATGCAATTTTGCTTTTTTACAATTTTTTTTTTGTTTTTGTGTATTTTTAGTGATTTTCCGTAATGCCTAGTTATTATTTGTAAATATTATCGTTCTCATAATAAATAGTAAATTTACTTTCTTGTTTATTTAACTCTATTAGAGCATTTATTTAACTATGAAGGATAGCTTATCTTTTTCTGTAAACCGCTTATCCGGAGGTGGGGATAAAGAATGATAGACGGGAGAGGGGAATGTGAACAACGCGATGGATAGTTCAAAGATTGTTAGAATGCGGCAAAATTATAGTTAAAGAAGCGAACCTGCAGCGCAACAAAACGATAGCACCGCAGTGCATGACTATATCATAACACTTCTTACGCAAAATTTATTCTTTATTATGGGATGCAATTTCTCAAAAATTTCCTCGTGGATTTTTCATGATTAGACACTCCTTTCCGTTTGTACATCCACAATCCCATCGGCCCAAAATACTTTTGTAATCTCGTTGTTTTTGTTTTCTTTTTGTGCCACTTATCATATCTCAGATACATCTATATCATTAATCTGCATCGTCTCAGATTTTAGATTGCGTAAAAATTTTCCGTCCGATCTTACGTTCTACCTGAAAAAAACTGGGGCGCACATAATCCACTGGACTCGTGGACAAAGTCTTGCGGCACCGTGTCTGTAGAAAGAGCGATTCTTGGAATTGGATTGCGAAATGAAAGCATATTCTAACGCTGTGATAATCCACTCTATGCCATCCGTATCCAGTGGATATACCGTCCTCCCTAAAAAGAATCTTGCCATCAATCATCGTTTGGAATAAGACGCGATCCATTGCCGATGCGGTTGCATGGACTTGTTCACTGCTGTAACGTTCATTTATTCTCACACCGTTGTTGAATTTATATGAAGCGAAGATTTACTTACTTATAAATATGCTGGAAAGCTATCGAACATGTAATAATTCCTGAGGGAAATAGCTGACATATTTCGAAAAAACGGTGTCGAAATTATTATTGATAATTTATCAGAGTATATTATCTTTCGCTGATATTGAGATATGGTGCAGATTTCCTGAGCGGCCTTTTTTAAAACGATGGGGGATATTGGATTTGGGTTATAGAGTCAGCTTCCTTTATTAACAGTGCTCCTGCTATGAATAGAAAAATATGACTAGCAACTTAAACATAAAAAGTACAAATTTTTATATGAAATAAAAGTTCCTTCGTCGATGATTCTCTTTTTTGAAGAAATCAGCACTATCGATTAATTTGCTCAATGATAATTCCAACCAAATATCGTAAATTTTTTCGCTCAATAATCGATTCCGGGAACCTTTTTGCCTGTCGTAGCAAAATGTTATCATGAATTATGCACTCTACACAATGATTTTCAAGCAATAGTGTTAAGCTGCATAAAATTTTTTTCAAAGCAATCGCATTCGAGCGCCCACGATTTTCAAAGATCGCCGAATTTCGCTGCTCTCGAACAACATCCGGGAGTCTCAGTTTTGGGAATTCCCGAATTTCGGAAGTCGTGAACGCCAGTAATAACTATAAGGATACTTTATTAAAACGGACTTGTGCTAATATTGATCAGGATGAAACTTTTAAAGTTTTATGGTGCACCTCCTCCTTCATAATCTACCTCCTCAAGAATTATCTAGCAGAAGTGTATTACGAGCAATCATGTCAGCTTACAGTACCATTCAATTGCCAGACGTAAGTTCGCAGTTATTTGGGTCTTGAGTTTATTCCATCGCGCGTCTCTTTCCATTTTATTCACAACAAATGAGAATTGACAGTTCTAAAGTTGAGTGTTAAATAACGCTTTATTATTGTCTCTATGGGAAGTAAACTGTGCTGAAATTATGCAAAATTTTTAGTTTTCGTAGCTGCGCCATTATTGTGCAATTGATCATCACTATTATTATCATTATGCGCCATTATCATTATTTTGCGATCATATTAAGTGACTGATTCGTATGAGAGCATGCAGCAGTGCTCGTTCGACGACCATTTCCTGAAATGCAAGCCTTACCAAGCTGAATAAAATATTGAATCTAACCCTATCGCTAGACTTCTATCCCTACAAATTTGTAGCAAAAGTCTTGGAATTTTTTTCGAATATTTCAATGCAATATTCTAAGCTTCTGAAAATTGAAGTATTCTCAGCATTGACTGCATTTTTAAAATTATTAAAACCTCATACGTCCTCTTGAGAGGGTCTTTAATTTGTTGTAATAGGAAGAATACTACTCGTGTGGCGATCATGGAAATCGCAGTAAAGATATTTTGCATTTCAAATGTTATGTGAATCGTTATAATAATTATTCCTAAGTGTATGAAGCAGTTTCAATTTCACCTCATACCGTTTTTAATTTAATTTCACAATTCAGCTTGTTCAGCTATAGGATATTCCACAAAGGGTAGTGGTGAAGGTAAATTATCAAAGTCATCACTTAAAGGTGCGGTAATTTTTGCGTTAGGTGTATTCATATGTTAATTCAGCACAATTTGTAGGTGTTTATTTCATTAGAACCTAACAGAAACAGTACATTTAAGGAGTGCTACACTACTACTTACCGTTTACTGCCATGCGTTAAGAATTCCGAAAATCCTAGTTATTGTTCATTGCCTCTCTATTCTCAAATGATTTTTATTTTATTTTATTTTATTTTTTATTTTTTGAGAACCATTTGATAAATAATGTCTGCATACAATGGATCAAATTCCTCATATTTAATCGGCACTTCACAAGTTCGACTTCGATTCTCCTCTGAACAGATAGAGAGGTCATGAAAGGACCCGTGTCGCGTGAAACTGCGAAAGTTAAAACAAATTTCCAGCGAAACTACTAGAGAGATTTCGCTGGAGATTTGGTGGGAATGGAAACATAGAATCCACACATTATTGTGAGAGGATTCTATGTCTCCTCCCCTTGTTGTCGTTCCAACTAACTGTATTAACTCACCATCTCGTGTCTATGTCGCCTTTCCCTTGTGTCTACAAGGGCCCGTGAGCCCTTCTCTGTATCTGAGCTTAGCCGTCTCGCTGCCGCCATCATTCATTTTTGCCGCGTTTATTTGCGACAACCAGCTTTGAATTAATTATATTTCTTATTGCAGTTTATGCGATGAACTGAACAGCTGATCACATTTGATCAAATCGAACGATAGGGTAGAGCCATATTCAACTGTTTGTGATCATAATTCGTTGAAAGAATTGCATTTAATATAGTATCAATTTTTTAGTTTTTCCACACATTTCATCAATTTTAGCTCAATCAATTGCCGCGTAACGAATATATACATGAGTAAGTACAAATATTGAAAAATTGACACAGTTCAGAGAGAAATATCTTTTCTGCGTTACCTACAAACACCAAGGCGTACAAATAAGAAATCACCAATAACTTTCAGGCATAAAACACGCAAATTTCAGCCAAATCCATGGATACGAAACGAAGATACGAGCCAGTTTATAAAGAGTATTGAAAACTGGAGAAAAACTGGCGTTTTCCTACTTTATCATCTTTAGATTCTGCTCACCAAAGAAAAGTAGCGAGGACACGGGATAACACACAAAGAAGCAAGAAATTTTTCGGGAAAAGTCTCGAAAGTAATCGTCAGTGAAAGCTCATTCCATGCTTCAGAAAATAGAAACCTATTCTATAGGATGGATGGGTTGGCTAAGAGAGGACCCGGAAAGAGTGAAAAAATAGACCCGCTTATCGTTATGTTCTCTAAAACGCATAGACACTTTCAGCCGTTTGAAGTATCATCGTTGATGCTTTGCAACTGTACGTCACATCTAATCGGTTCAAATCGTTCACATAAGCTATTACTTGGCCAACATTTTTTTTAGCGAGGCATTATGTTCCGGAAAATTAGGGATATCTCCTGACAGATCGCCAGATTAACCTCTCATCTTCCCCCAAGCTAGATGACAGCTAATTTCAAATTTGCATATAATGCGACTATCCAGCAAGGCATCACACACCTCGGTATGCACAGTTTTTTGTTGATGAACGCATCACAGTGAAAATAGACGGGTCTTTGACGAATAGTTACTCTTGAACTAAAGAACAGATTCTTTATGGCAACTAATCGTGATGAAGCGAGATTTTGTGGATGAAGGCTGTGATGGCTGCATCCCGTTTGTGAACCACGAGAGCTACTAATGCATTTATTGATATATGCATGCTTTGCACTACAATTGTTTCAAGATGACAATTCCTTTGTGTTGAAAATATGAAATCAAACATTTATTGCATTAAAAACGGCGAGTGGGATCACAAAATTGCAACAAAATATGCATTGCAATTCGTATCGCCTCAAAGAATTTTCTCTAACGTGTAATGCGCGTGCACAAGATACTGGCGGTAAGGTTGACGAATGTGCGTATCGCGTTTTGCAATGCCAGCGGCACTTTCGCTTGGGGTACCTTCGTTCTGGGCACCTTCGCTCTGGTCATCTTCCTGGAGATATTCATCCAGCGCCAACTTAAAAACAACCAAATTATTAATTATTTTAACGATTAAATCCACCTACAAGTGAGAAATATCGCAGAATGATGTGGAGTTGCTCTATCGTTGCAGGAATGGGCAAAGTGCCGAAGTAACATCCCATGAAGTGAAATCTGGCCTGATTAACTCCCGCTAACTTTATTGATGAACCGAATAGTTGCTGCAATGAGCGGTTCAGCGCCTATTCTCAGCAGTCTTGAAAACTTGGATTTGCACAGCACCAGCCTTAGTGTGACTTGCGTCGAACTTGTGTGCTAATTGACCGACTATATTGAAGAAGGTTCTTGCTGATCGGAAGAAGCTGCGATTTTTTTCTCCAGTCTTCAGTTTTAATCGAAAGAGCTTTTACCGAATGTTCTCGGTTGGTCGCCGATTGATATTTTTCAAATAAATTTCAATGGAATTTCGGTTGTCGGCCCACATCTTCGATCGGTTACCGCCCCAAAAAATTACTGCCCATTACATCACTACAGCAAACGCCAGCACTTGAGCAACCTCAACCGATTGAACTAATGTGTGCAAGTAGCTATCCGATTCACGCTGCTATTGATAGCTTGGTTCGACTTCGCATTTGATGCTGAAAACTATCCTCAACCTCTGAATCATAGAGGTTGGAGCTTTGATGTGTGGAGCCTCGCGAAGCAAAAGATGGTGAATTGCTTAGACAAACCTATTTTCCACCGCTGACAGTTTATTACTTTCGAGCACTTATAGTTAGATGTTGCACACTACAGACTAAACTTTTGGCCTCTTTAAGAACAACGAAGTGAACGTGAAGATGTTAAACATTATTTCATTGACTTACTTCGTACTGTTCCTGAATGAATTCTTTTAGCTTCGCCGGGTCCACTGCGTAGATTCGTGTATTCACTGGGACCTTCAGCGTAAGGTCGTTTGCATCGAACACCGGCTAAAATTCTGTTCCATTGAATATTCAAGCCATTACATTCTTTCAGACTTATATTTCTTATTAGATCTCATCACTGATGCAGAATTTTGGAAATGCGCGGTTACCTCGTTTAAGCACTCATGTCGTTGGCGATTTTGGTTTTAACTTCAACCTAAAACATGGATATTAGTTACCCCTCCGTTTTCTCAGCCGCCTTCCTTCAGATGGACATTTCTCAGCTTTCTGCTGGTAATGCAAATCTCAGAAAGCAATCTAATGGACCACTCGTCTAAATTATTTGAAAATCACGGCAATGCGTAAATATGCGATTGATGACCCACAATCGCTATTCAAAAGCGGAATCCGTTGCAATAATTAGGTTGTTGAAGAATATTTGAAATGAAGCACGAGGTCCACCGATGTCGCTGCGATGCATACTTTGTCCTCAAAATGATCCTCCCCCTCTACACCCGAATTTCTTATAAGCACTTCTTTTATTATTGACGAACTATGATCGTTTTGTTGCAAAATGCGATAAGACATATTTATTGCATCAATTTTGTTATGAAAATGTAGTGAAGTCGGCAAAAAGGATGAAATGGAACCTCTGGTTTGACAGTGGCTGATTGTGCTCTGAGAGGATAGACTGCAGCGAGAACGACCTGAAAATGTCACCGTTATTTCCGTGGACAAAATCAGCCAATTTCAGCTTATTTTCATTTTTGCTTATATGAAAAGAGTTTATATCGCAAATAAAGGAAAACCTTGAGCTGTTTTTACTTGATAAATCTCTGAGCTCGGAAACAATTATAACTTCCAGGCACTCCTCCATCTCATTCGTCAGTCCTCTTGTCTCATTTCATTATGCTACCACAGTTGAAGACGGTACCTACTGACCAGAACGGTGGTCAAGAGAGCACGCATAGCCGCCATACCGATCACCGATCAAGACCAGTCAATACTGAAGTCGATTGAACACTTCGCTTATTATTAACAATAACGTTTCTATTAATTGCCGAAAAATTTTGCATATGACACTTTGCATATGTAAAAAAATTGAAAATTAAAAAAGTTTCATGAGCAATATGGATGATAATATGTCGAATATAACGTTACGGATCGAATCGCACGTGCTCAAAGGATGTTGTGATATGCAATTTTAAATTGCAGTTGAGTCTCTCATGTTAAATATTGCTCATGAAACTTTTTTAATTTTCAATTTTTTTACATATGCAAAGTGTCGTATGCAAAATTTTTCGGCAATTAATAGAAACGTTATTGTTAATAATAAGCGAAGTGTTCAATCGACTTCAGTATTGACTGGTCTTGATCGGTGATCGGTATGGCGGCTATGCGTGCTCTCTTGACCACCGTTCTGGTCAGTAGGTACCGTCTTCAACTGTGGTAGCATAATGAAATGAGACAAGAGGACTGACGAATGAGATGGAGGAGTGCCTGGAAGTTATAATTGTTTCCGAGCTCAGAGATTTATCAAGTAAAAACAGCTCAAGGTTTTCCTTTATTTGCGATATAAACTCTTTTCATATAAGCAAAAATGAAAATAAGCTGAAATTGGCTGATTTTGTCCACGGAAATAACGGTGACATTTTCAGGTCGTTCTCGCTGCAGTCTATCCTCTCAGAGCACAATCAGCCACTGTCAAACCAGAGGTTCCATTTCATCCTTTTTGCCGACTTCACTACATTTTCATAACAAAATTGATGCAATAAATATGTCTTATCGCATTTTGCAACAAAACGATCATAGTTCGTCAATAATAAAAGAAGTGCTTATAAGAAATTCGGGTGTAGAGGGGGAGGATCATTTTGAGGACAAAGTATGCATCGCAGCGACATCGGTGGACCTCGTGCTTCATTTCAAATATTCTTCAACAACCTAATTATTGCAACGGATTCCGCTTTTGAATAGCGATTGTGGGTCATCAATCGCATATTTACGCATTGCCGTGATTTTCAAATAATTTAGACGAGTGGTCCATTAGATTGCTTTCTGAGATTTGCATTACCAGCAGAAAGCTGAGAAATGTCCATCTGAAGGAAGGCGGCTGAGAAAACGGAGGGGTAACTAATATCCATGTTTTAGGTTGAAGTTAAAACCAAAATCGCCAACGACATGAGTGCTTAAACGAGGTAACCGCGCATTTCCAAAATTCTGCATCAGTGATGAGATCTAATAAGAAATATAAGTCTGAAAGAATGTAATGGCTTGAATATTCAATGGAACAGAATTTTAGCCGGTGTTCGATGCAAACGACCTTACGCTGAAGGTCCCAGTGAATACACGAATCTACGCAGTGGACCCGGCGAAGCTAAAAGAATTCATTCAGGAACAGTACGAAGTAAGTCAATGAAATAATGTTTAACATCTTCACGTTCACTTCGTTGTTCTTAAAGAGGCCAAAAGTTTAGTCTGTAGTGTGCAACATCTAACTATAAGTGCTCGAAAGTAATAAACTGTCAGCGGTGGAAAATAGGTTTGTCTAAGCAATTCACCATCTTTTGCTTCGCGAGGCTCCACACATCAAAGCTCCAACCTCTATGATTCAGAGGTTGAGGATAGTTTTCAGCATCAAATGCGAAGTCGAACCAAGCTATCAATAGCAGCGTGAATCGGATAGCTACTTGCACACATTAGTTCAATCGGTTGAGGTTGCTCAAGTGCTGGCGTTTGCTGTAGTGATGTAATGGGCAGTAATTTTTTGGGGCGGTAACCGATCGAAGATGTGGGCCGACAACCGAAATTCCATTGAAATTTATTTGAAAAATATCAATCGGCGACCAACCGAGAACATTCGGTAAAAGCTCTTTCGATTAAAACTGAAGACTGGAGAAAAAAATCGCAGCTTCTTCCGATCAGCAAGAACCTTCTTCAATATAGTCGGTCAATTAGCACACAAGTTCGACGCAAGTCACACTAAGGCTGGTGCTGTGCAAATCCAAGTTTTCAAGACTGCTGAGAATAGGCGCTGAACCGCTCATTGCAGCAACTATTCGGTTCATCAATAAAGTTAGCGGGAGTTAATCAGGCCAGATTTCACTTCATGGGATGTTACTTCGGCACTTTGCCCATTCCTGCAACGATAGAGCAACTCCACATCATTCTGCGATATTTCTCACTTGTAGGTGGATTTAATCGTTAAAATAATTAATAATTTGGTTGTTTTTAAGTTGGCGCTGGATGAATATCTCCAGGAAGATGACCAGAGCGAAGGTGCCCAGAACGAAGGTACCCCAAGCGAAAGTGCCGCTGGCATTGCAAAACGCGATACGCACATTCGTCAACCTTACCGCCAGTATCTTGTGCACGCGCATTACACGTTAGAGAAAATTCTTTGAGGCGATACGAATTGCAATGCATATTTTGTTGCAATTTTGTGATCCCACTCGCCGTTTTTAATGCAATAAATGTTTGATTTCATATTTTCAACACAAAGGAATTGTCATCTTGAAACAATTGTAGTGCAAAGCATGCATATATCAATAAATGCATTAGTAGCTCTCGTGGTTCACAAACGGGATGCAGCCATCACAGCCTTCATCCACAAAATCTCGCTTCATCACGATTAGTTGCCATAAAGAATCTGTTCGCCAAGAAATACCAATTCAAGTTATATTCAGCAGAGGGGTGAGGGTAGGCCTATGATATCCTGTCGAACTTTTATACACTTTGCGTCCCATATTCACCGATAAGCGCATTCTTGATTATGAAAGAAGGTAAAGTTGTTGGTTGGATGCACAGTGCAGTCATAAGTAAAGTATTGTCTGTACTTGCTCGTCTCTGCACTTGCTCGTCTATATATATATATATATATATATATATATAGGCAGCATTGAAGAAAGGTTGTGAATGAGCAGAATGATTTGAGCAGTGCGTTTATTATATATTAAAAAATAATATATCGAAGACAATATTGAGGGATGTTTTTTTCATGCTTCAAGGCAACAGAATTATCTTCTGTGGAAATTAAAACTAGAACTCGATCGCTGGCCTGAAATGAAGGAGATAATTCTACGAGTATATAGAAGTAACGCAAAGATTGGAAAGCAGTGAGACGTGAAGCTTCTCGGCTATTGAAGGTTGTTGGATTATTTTATTGTACTCCTTGCAAGAATGCTACGTTTGCATTAGCATGTTCAAGCACAAACTTAACATGTTTCATCCACTGAATGAAGAAAAGCATGAGCCACATTTCTCATCTTTCAAAGGGGATATGCGTTATTGAAGTTGGCTACGCCAGTCGGTTTGCTATTTCCTTGATTCAGTCGCCGCAAAAGTATCTTTCGATGTGACATAAAGTGTTTCAGTCATGAGAAAATATTCTACGATAACGATTTCAGAGCTTTGGAGAGTTCCTCTAGAGACTTTCATGTTGATTCAAAGCATCTGCGCGAATCAATTGCAAGGAATAGGAAACTGCTGAACCGCACCATTTCTTTAATGATTAAGAGTTGCTGGATCGTTTAAATGACTGAACTTTGTGTCTCCTTTTTTCTGCTTCTATCCTCCTTAAGAAATTTTTCCAGCTTCTCATACAGATTTTACCGAGTAAACATAGCCGCGAGCATATGTGAATAACTGATTACAGGCTAGATAAACCAGTCAAACAATTTTCACTGAAGCTTCACCGAATTTAAGGAGTTGAAGGTAATTTAATATATCAGAAGAAAAAATGTGTTATTTGTTGATAGAATATTTATAAAAATCTGCACAAAGCTGACGAATGCCAAGATTGTTGAAAAGTAAAAAACCGGCCTCGAAGGTGGCAGAAACTGCGCCCAAGTGGATTCATCAACAATTTCCAAGCAATCGGGTGTGCCACCTAGGGTATCGATGCGTTTTACAGTTTTTTCGTTCTCCTTTACTGTACCAATGCGGTCTTCGTCAGTGTCCAGATCGATCTACGAAAATACTTTTGACACGAATAGATTATGTGTATCTTCTGGCATGTGCCGAGTTTGGCGCTTTTTTATTACGTTATGACTTGCTTAGGAGAGGTTGATCTTCGGCCATAAAGCTTTTCAAATCTTTGCGAACGAGCGTTTTACTCAAAAGCGTGCTATAAACCCGTCGTCAGTTACAAACTGCGTAAAATCTGTGAGATGTTATTAAGCCTCTTCGTTAGTGTGCCTCACTCGATCCTGCTATCAAATTGGATATAATTTGGCTTCCCATAATCATTGTTTAGAAGCCATTCATTTCAAGCACTTGTCTTTGAATTGATAAAAGCAAATCTATTTTTCGTTGAAAATTTAATTGAATACTTCAACTAAAGCGAAAGATTCATTGAAACGAAAACGCAACAATATTTTGCCTCAAAAGCGATCTTTGTGCGATTCAAAATTCAGGTCGCCGCAATCAAATGTTCTCTCTAAAAAGTTTCGAAATATACAAGACTCGAGCGTAGAGCCGATCTTTAATAATACGGATATATTTATGCAAAGTCAACTCCATATCTGCATTATCTTTGACTTTCACAACTTTTTCTTCGTTCTCAATGAAGTTTTAATAGAAGTGGAATTTGGATCTACATAACACTGCCCGCGATATTCCGAATGCCCTATAAACAGCACAACATATGTTTTATTTTGAACGGATGAACATCTAGCAATTCAATCTTAGTCTATTAATCGACGTTTTATCGCTTCTAAAATCATATCAGTGAACAGGAAACGAGTGAATTATCATAGTCAGTTACCTCATCAGGCATTATCATTTCGGTTATATAAAGGTTTGGCAAATTTCGATCCCACTCAATCGGATCAATAATTAGGCATGGCAACATTTCGCGTACCTATAATTCGATTGACTATAAGCATCGTTGAATGTAGTTTTGGGACTCTTTTAACCAAGTCGTTGTTACTTCTGATTAAATTGTTACAGAATGCAAAAAAGGAGTAATTTGGAACTCGAGTCAATTCTTCAAATTGTAGCTTGTACTCATATTAAAATGGGGATAGAAGAAGCGCTCTCAATGAATATCTCAACTCAATCAGACAAATACCCCTGTAAAAAATTATTGTCTTAAAAGTGAATAAAAGAGAATAAAATTGACAATTTTTTGATTAAAACAATGCATAAAACGGTTGATTTAAATAAATGAAATATAGAGAGAAGGATACGAATATAGGAAATTTAGTACCTTTCTTCTGAAGAAATTGTGAAAATCTTTTTTGAAGAACAACAGAAACCTCTGCAGCAAATCGCTCGCTGTCATTGAGTTTCGGCTGAATGAGCAAATAGATAAAGGGCTATGTGAAGCTTTTAGGCAAATTTCAGCCATAAACTTTTACGTAAACTAATATTCAATACAAAGAAGTGTGAAAATTAGAGATCTATCCTATTCGAATCTTCCCATCCTTCATCCTCAAAAATTCGGCCGTCATCTCTCACAATCGCCTTACCAGTGGGCGGTTAATCAAGTGAGATAGATAGCATGGAGGTGTTGTATTGCACTAACCATCGAATATAAAGCAATATTTCTACTCTATTTGCAGATGGTTTGCATTAGACAGTTTCGCGGATTCTTGTTGAACTTTCTAACATAATGATATTTCTTATGTCGAAAGCTTTGTAAAAATAAAATTTTAAAACGTAAAACTTAGAAGAATACAGCAGAAAATCCTTGCAAGATATCCTTTATAATACGACTGTGCTTATCATGTGTGGTGACGATGCTTTGATGTTCTCTGCTAACCACCAAAGCATCGCGATTGTGCTAATGTTGTAGAAACTGAAAATAAATCTTGATAACGACTTATTCTAAAAAGTTAGCCAAGCACCCGTTTAATTTCACTGTAGTATATTCAACAATTGAAAATTGTACATGCTGAGGTATGTGATGCCCCGTTAAGTAGTCACACTTTATGCAAAATTTAATTTATCTGTCAACTAGTGGACATCACTTTAGATGAAAATAATGCGAGGTTAAACTGGCGATCTGTCAACAGGTGCCGCCATTTTTCACAAGAAAACGTCTCGCCAAAACGTTGGTTTAAGTAGATGGCTTTAACTGGCTTAAGTATACTTCATAAATCCTTCAAATGCGAGACGTAGTTGCGCAGAATCGACCATGAATAACTGCAAGCACTCACACTGCATATGTGTTGTGATCAATGCGACTGTGAATGTCTCCGATTTTCAGGTGTCTCTTCGAAACTGGTACTCCCACAACGATTGATTGTTGCACAGCACGGTTCTGGCCGTCCGCCAGTTGCGCGCCATTCCATCGCTTCAACGTAAACTTTGCAGGCGGCTGGCACTAAGGTATGCAGAAAGGAGGTGCGACGAATTGTTGAAGTGTGGTGGCCAGAAAGCTTTTGCGAACGTGCGCTTTTTCGTTATCGAATATTTCAATAAGGGCCTTATTGTGTCTCACATATCCTATTTGTTGCTTGCCATATCCTTTGGATTGTTCGGCTCAAAAAGGACACTCAATGTCTGCTAGACGGTAAAATTCAGATATATGGATGAATAATGCGATGAGTATTCCATTGAAATAAGCTTATTGTAGAAGTGGAGGAGGGACGGGCACGAGGGAGTAAGAGGAATAATAAAAATAGGCATTATACGTTTATGTGAAATACGATGATTTGTAACGTAAAATTTCGATGCCTATCATGTGCTTCGAATACTTTTTGTAATATTGTTCGATACTACTAACTTCAATGTTTGGAGCGTCTTAATTCCTTCTCACTTGGTGAATATATCAGAAACAAATTGTGATAACTTTCGTACAGGTAAAAAGTGGATAGATTGAATGCATCACCTATAAGATAGATGTGCACTGAATCGCTATTGTACGTTTTTTTTTGTTTTTTATTTACCTTTTTTTGCAAGAATTGATTGTGTTCATGAAATCGTTATTCATTATGTTATATGCTGAAAAAAGAAATGTCTGTTGAATCGTTTGATAGATTATATTATGCTAATCGTTTGATTATATTATTAAAATAGGTTATTCATTATGTTATATATAGATGACTCGTTGCAATAAATTAGATACGCTATTTCTCTGATTGGAAACGTTTCCTCTTGAATTTTGAAAAAATGAAAAATTGTATAAGATCGTAATTTTAATGAGAGGAAATTCTTTTGGAATGAAAGCCAATACCAAAAAAGGAAAACTTGTGAAGATGATCTCCTCTTGAAGTAGAAAATTGAACACTTCAATTACCTAATAAATAAAACACAATAACCTGGCGAAGAGTCGAATAGTCTAAACGGAATTTTTCCCAGTTGTTTAGGCAATTGCGACTAATGAATAATACTTATATTCATCTTTACCACAGCAGCTGAAGTAACAGAAATTGTGTCAGTTTTTTCTTGTGCATAAAAATTTTTATTCATACACTAATACCCGCTTATTCGCTCCAGAAAGGACCGATATTATCTCAATTCTTCGTTGATAACGTGTTCGTAATCATTCACATTCTCTTTTCTGTATTGTTTCTTCTCTGCCATTTCAAATTGAGCTTCTAGGCATTACTAACTTGAGAATGATAGGAACAAAGAAGAACCCTTAATTAAATACTGATTTGATAGCGTTTTCTGAGGATGCTGGCAGGAAACTGGGAACCACGCAGGTGAATAGAGAGTTTAATATAGAAAACCGGCAGAAGATGTTTTTATGATAGTCACGGAATGTGAGCTGCAAAATGAAATTAGAATGTGCACTTTTGCAACAAAAGAATTTCGTTAAGTATCGGAGAGGGTTACAAAGAAAAAAGACGACACTGCTTTCTTTGGATAAGAATGAACCTCCTATCTCGGGTAGAAAAATTGTGTGTGTGTTTGTGAACGGGCTTATTTCGTTAAATGCCGTTATCATGCTTCAAGCTGAACAACGAACGACTCTTCTTTAGATACGAATGAGCTTGTTCGATTGCATGTTTATTCATTTTATTTATTGATAAACGACTGTCATTAATGAGAAAACAAATAGAGCTAGTTTAGAAGTGGACGATAGGCAGTAGAGGACATATATATATATATATATATATATATATATATATATATATATATATATATATATATATTCCTAACAGCTTCCTCATTACATTTAGGACCGATTTCATGCTATTTCTTTCTGGCTTCACGCTTTGCCGTCTCATAAATATGTAAGGGTTTCTTTCGAAACCGTTCCTGTTTCAATAAAAACGTCACTTCTACGACCGTCGTTACTGCTGCCAATTTTGAAGAACGTAACGAAAGGATATAAAAAGTGAAATTGCACGGCCTGATTATTTGTTCTATTCTGGGAGGGGGAAGGTAGGGGGGGTGGGGCAAACCATAAGCAAGACTTGAAATATCATTGCGTTATATGCTATCGACGTAATGGCAGGTGTGTTGACTGCCGTCACATAAGTATATAAAATTCATTGTTATGAATGTATATTTTGTTATTCCAATTGAATCTTACAGAACGCGCGTATTGATTGAGTTAATCTCTGCACTATAGTGTTATCGGAGTTCCTGCGAGTACTCGTGTTGTGAATAAAGGATTGAAGGTAAAGGTGAGCAAGGAAGGAGAAAGCATATAATGGTTCTCCACTTCAAAAGAGATGCACAGCGTGCAATCTCCACAGTTCGTTCAGCTTCAGCCACATTGTGTTGCAACAATCATTTTGCGGCTGATTGCTTATATCACGTTTGATATATTCATATCTTATTGTATCCATATCTCTATTTCTTGTGTCAAATCTTATCCACTTTTACGTTTGCATATAATCGTTATAATATCACACATGTTGGCAATTATGTAATTTACATTTTTGAAGTTTTATAATCAAAATTTCTTCCTCCTTCATAAAATTGCATCACTATCAGTGTTCCCTTATGCTTGCATTGTATTATTGATGCTAATTGAAATCATTAGTTCATGTCATTGAGGATATAGTGCTACTGAATATTTATGCACTCTTTCTTATGATCTCACTAATAATTCCTCGAGGTCGCAACCGAATAAACATACGAGGCGTTCTAATTTTGCATGAAGGCAAGTGATAATAATCTCATTATAGGACGGGATGTTCACTGTGGAATTCATCGAAAGTCTATGTGACAAACTTTTGCAGGTTAATACTCTCGATCCCGATATTCATTAAGGCATCGTTGGAGGCACTCTTTCTTCATTTATGATCGCAAAGGAGTTTCTTTAAATGCAACTCTTGATTTAATCGATGGACGCTAACTATTATTCCGATTGATTTCAGTATTTTACAATAATTGCGACCGATCACTCAGCTCTATCATATCAACCAAGTATAATAACTATTTCATAAATTTTTATCTAAAAACCAAGCAATAAGCGTGAAATCATATATGAAATTTGTTGAAATCTTTGTTCTGATCGGTGAACACGAAAAAAAATGTGTGAATGGTGCACTCAAACCTTTGTTACGCTCAATGAATGTGAAAAAATTATCCGAATTTTGGAGCTAAATTCATTATAAACATAAAATAAACCGGGTTCTCAATTAAATGTTTGACAAAAGAAAAATCATATGAATATTTGATTCTCTCAGAAGAAATGCTTTAATTGAAATTCACTAAGCAATTCGAAATGTTTGTCAACGTTGCAAGAAAGGTGTTTGTGTCTGTACTGCATACGTGGCACACGTCTATCGTCATATCGCATTCGTCAAATTTTTGCTCTCATTCGTTGTTCATATTCACCTTATGCACAAATGTTCAAATTCACTTCAATGTGTTCAAAACAAAGCGTTACTTTTGTGGAAACCCTTCTCTCCTCTCCGCCCTTTTTCACCTCTCCTCTTCCCACCCAATCCCCCTTCTCCTTTCAATATGTCATAAATTTTATTGATGTGAAGCTATCGTCAATATTAAGTTAATTTTTCTAAAGGAATAAATGCAAACATAAATACAAACTGATTACTGCACTATCAATCTTCTATGTTCACTGTCGTCTTTTTGTGTATAGTTATTTCATAGTATAGTTGATTTGTTGATTTCACTGAGAAAACACAAATGTGTTTAATGTAAACATTATCTCTTACAACACCCCATTAAGTGTTTGCTGTTTGAACAGTAATGCAGACGTCCACTCTTTGTGGAATTCTGCAAAAAAGAAAAAAAAATTGCCCAATTTTAAAAGGATTTCGATTGCGAAATACTCTTGTGAAAATGCATTTAACTGTTTACAATAAAGGGAATACAAAACGATTGCCGAATTGATATTATTTGATCGTTTTGCACAAAAGAAATATCTTTGTTGGCATTTTTATAACGAATTTCTTAACGATTTGCTCTCATCTATTGTCATTCGGATTTCGATTGCCAATTTTCATTTGGTTTATTTGAAAGAAAAATAATAATAAATTATCATTTCGTAAAAGAAAGTGAAACAAAAACTTCCAAAAGGCCAAAAACGTTAATAATGTTAAAATAAAAAAAAAAAAAAACGAATCTAACCGATCAAAAAATTGAGTTGTGATAGTTTTGCATTACAATTTCAATCAAAACCAGTGCAATCCGGTTGGTCTTCTCTTGGCAAAAATTTCGAGGATTCTGAAAAGAAAAGCACCGGAAATCAGCAATTCGAGAACTGCGTTCGTTCCTATAGTTTTGATTCCTTTTTAATGCTATAAATGAACTTTTAAAAAAAAAGACGAAAGCGTTTCTCCAAGCAGGTCTCCGAATTTGAAACGGCATTTAAGCACATATTGTCGACAATAAAATGGAATTTATGAGGGTGCAGAATGCCGCTTTGCTTCTCACCGTGTCATGCGCAATTCATTCGGCTGCGAATCTGAGCGCCATTTAAGAGAACTTCTTCCTGCTTTATAGAACGCTTCGTAGAACATTCGCGGTTGAAATTGGTCTCAAGCTTTTGTTTTTTTTTTTTTTTTGTGATTAGCGACCGTAGTAGTTTTCACCTGTCCATCGATAATTTTCCATCCCTCTACATTCCCTTGCCAATATTTCTGAAAATAAATGCAATGCAATGTAAACAATCTTTTTTTTTCTTTGCGCACTTTTTCTCTACATTCATCTCTTTTATATCTTGATTTTTATTCTCGTCTCTCTGTTAGGTTTATTTAGCTTTCGTTGACAATAATAACTCAATGGTTTCGTAATTTTCCATAGCTATGTCATATAGGCGACAATTCTTTTTACACTGTAAGCAGTGTAATTTTATGAAAGTAAGCGCATAATAAAGGCAGTTCGAATAAAACACGCAATCATCCTCATTTTTCAGCTATTCAGAACAACGCCAACATATCTCATCGATATTGTGCACTCGAGATGCTTTTTTTGAAAGGTCTCTTGTCATCAAATATACATCTTCATCCACACTTTTTTGTCACTTTCGGCCTTTTTTGAAGTTGTTGAGTGTCGATGAAGAAGTGCATTAACAAAGAAAACATATCAAAGCGGCAGCAGTGAATAGCTTTCCAATTCTTTTTGTTTTACCTCTTGAGTGCTAATAACTTCAGTTATATGTATTGCTTCGAGTATGTGTATTTGAACGTTTTATAGAGAGCGCATTGCACTTTAGCAACCTGTTGTGCACCATTTAATCTCATTACATTTAAATGGATTAGGAATGACGCATCGCCTATACACCATTGCACTACTCTATTTTGAATACGACCATTGCCCATCATCATCACACATATATATTTTGTAATTGGTGACTTAGATTTGCATAACTGGTTTCATATATGCTTTCATTCGTTTACGCACTGATCAAAAACACGAAAACAAGAATTGAATTTCGAGAAACTTTCAAATGCTAATTCATTTTTTTGAGAATATTTCCGCGGCTTACTGTTGTATAGTATTGTTTGAGATACGATTATACGCTGTCTTCGAATTAGTCAACCTGGATATAAATGTAGAACATGCCATTCTTGTTGCTTTATTTATTTAATAGGATATTGGATTGAAATATATGAAATTCTCATCAGTTTAATTGAAGACGCTTCCACTAAGCTTTGTGTATCTGCAACGAGAGCTCTCCAAGGAAAACAGCTGTTGCAGTTGGGAAAACATTGAAACTATTGACTGTATTTAAGTTGTCATTCGCTAACATTGCCTTAAGTTGCCCACTTTAAATGCCATCAAATATAAAATGGCTCTCTCTCTTGATATCTTTTCAGCTAAAGTTTTATTTTTTAAATATTTTTCTGCGCGCTCTTATTTCGTCCTCGGTAAGTTTTTTTTTACCTTGTTTCCTATGATTCAACTACTCGCGTAAAGAAGTACACAACAATTGCCTCAATTAAAGTATGTTGCGAAAAGTTGAAGTCAAAATCAGTAATGAACGAATATGCAGTAGGTTTAGACTCGTTCGATCACTTCATGTATCTGCAATGAATAGATGTATGAGGTGAACAGCTTTTGCAATTTATTTCTTTGTTTTTTTGAATATATATGGAGTGTATAATTCTATTCTTTTTTCTTCACATTTCGTTTATTTGTGAATTTTGTTATTTGACTTATTTCATGTTCTTATAACTATCAAGTGCAGTAAAAAAATTTATTATTGTAACTTATTTAGTAGGCAAATGTTTGATTTATAACACAATTTATGTTAAAAAAGTGTGTTATTATAGCACTTTTCAATGGTTACATAACATTTGCTATTCGCACCATTTGTGCGATATAAATGTTGAATTTATTATTCATCGACGAAACGACATTCTGCGATTGCATATAAAATCTGATAGTCTTGTAAAATGAATCCCACAGGGATGTTGGGTGATGGATAAATAGATGATGTGCTTGGGGAAACTTGAATTTAGCACATTTACTGCCACCCGCTGAAATCATTCGCTACTGTTGCCAGCCGTCGTATGGAGCTTTAAATCTTTCCCACAATTTTCATCTTAGACATAACTATTGTCATTGCTGATCGTCAATTCGAATCGTTTTGCCGTGAGAGATTTCACAAATGATCCATCATATATTTTCAGTACTTCGAAATTAATTTCCAATGACTGTTCATTTCAATTTTCATTGATTACTTATTTTTTTGACGAAGTTTTCTATTTTTTCTTTTCCAGAATGGAACATTATTTTTTGGCAACTTGTTCAAATATAGGACTTATTTGCATTTTTTTACTTTTCAAGTTTTATTAAATAAACGTCTCCTAATTGAATATCTAGAATGTTATATCACTATCTTACTCGCAAGTTTGTTAATTGTTATTCCACTTCCCTCTCACCCCCGCCTTTCCACAATTAGACAGTTTTTTTTCATTGTCTTCATCGCATGCAGTCCAATTTGTTTCTGCGATAAACAGAATGCTGAATACTCTCATAAAGTTTCGAGAATCTTTCTTTGTTCACAGTTCATATTTATGACCAGTAAGACGCTGTTTGATTGATTATTATTAAGGGCGTAATGTGATGAAAGAAAATGCGAAAAACAAAAGAATTTTGTTCAGCTGAACTATTGCAGGCGATTTGCAGTGACCACTGAGGGACCCCGTTATGGATTCGTCATCCCCTTACGAGGGGTCGATCAGGTCGGTCTCCTTCTCCGATATCGGCCAATCAAGTAAGCCATTTCACCGTTCATCATTTACCTTCATAAATGCTATTGTTTTGGCCTCAAAGATGAGAAAAGCCACTGATTTAATAGAGTACGAGAATAGGAAATTGCATAAAATATCATAACTTCAACTTGCCTCAAAATGTTCTCTTTTACTTATTAATTCATCCGCCAATGTCACGTGGTCATCTTCACGGAGTATTTAGAAAATCCAGCGAGATGACAGTTAAGGGAGGCCGTTCTTAGTCATCCTCAATTAAATATTCCCTTCCGTCCACAGATCTTTCTTTTGATCCGGGCAGAGCGTCTCATACTGGCAGCCGTCATTTCTTTTTGCCCTCGCATATAATATCCGCAATTCTTTATCGTCCGCAAACTTGGTTGCCACCTTACATTATACCTGCAACATCCATGATTTTTCACATTGTGGAAGAACGTGAAAAAATCTGCCGTCGATTAAACGCCCTCCCCAAGTTAGGAGGATCTTGAAAACGCGGAAACTTTTTGGGTTTTTCGGTAAGTGGGTTCATAAAATGGGTTTACGGAAATTTTTGGATATATCCTTAATTTTGGGTGTTTCGTATACTCCACTTTTGCCGCATCAGCATCATGGTAATGACAATATTTTCTTACTCATCCATCCGTCGCCGCAGATTTTATGAGCTTAATCCCGCGCGGCAATGTTTACAAGACTGTTCTCTATATCTGACATCTGCGCAGTCTAGCAGTACTGACCTAGCGTCATTGTTTCACAGTCGAGAACTCGAGGTTCACTCCTAAAGAGCTTGAGTTTCGCTCTCTTTGGCCCCTTATTTAATTGCGAGAGAATCGTTTCGTTTGAGCCTAGAAAAGTGGCTAGCAACTTCATTTGCAGTGGCTCGTGCAATATTCGCGTGCTTGTATTTGTGACCTCGTTTCGCGGTCACCGTTGACTATCAGATTTCACATCTCTTCATTAATCCCTTTCACGATTCGAATCCATCTACTCTCTTTTCATTTCGTTCACTACTAATACCATTACTCTTTCCTATCTCATATAAAATTTGATATCGTTTATTGGTAGTAAATTATCAGCAATATAAAAAAAGAATATAGAATATTCTCATATGCTTAACTTTGCAATTTCATAATTTAGATTGTTATTAAATCATTTCTTTCTTGCCAAAAAACCTCGAATTAGCCTCATTTTTAATACTTCTGATCTTCCGAGCCGTCAAAGGCGTATAATGGATGTTTGCTTTGAGTTACTTCCAGTATGAATACCGTTATTTCTTCAATATATGAGCATTGAACTTTTCTCCCAAAAGTCTGCCCTTCCCAGTCTCCTGAAATAGTTACCTATTAAGCGGAAAATTTTCGATTTGGGCTTCTGCTTGAGGGACTTTTATTCTCTTTGCAAGTATTTCCTCTCAAACGCATTTCACTCACTTCCGGTTTATGTTCGTGAACAGAACTTCCATTTTTTTTTTGAAATTTTTCTTGAGATTTTTATTTGCGAATTGTTTTACAAGATCTTAGCATCAATCAATCACTTTCCTTATCTTTATGGCGATGAGAAGATCGGAAGCAGTTCGAATCTGCAATGTCGCTTTACAATTGTAAAATTTTGGACACTTTCTAAGATATCACTTTGAGCGAAAAATTGAATTTTACTCCTTTGCGGTGTAATTGGATACATTTTTTTTAGAGGATCATAGCTACATATTTATAAATTTTGATCAAAAAATATGATTGGAATTTATCATCGAAGATTTTTCACCGAGCAAAGTTTTCATTAGTTAATTTAAAGTTTATAAAAACGTGAAGCGATACTGAAGAAATCGAAATTGATGAACGTCACCTTCATTTTGCAAGCTTTACGCAGTGAAATTCATTAGCCATTGCGCAGGTTTTACATCATACTCAAAAATTTTATGTGTACTGTTCAAACTGTACTTTCTTTTTTCAAAAAAAAAAAAAAAAAAACAAAGAAAATGAAGGAATATTATTGACTTAAGATGAAAGAACTTTCTTGTCTTAAGAAAGATTCAAATGCATTTAACACGTTAAGCAAACCATTATCTTCCGACATTTGAGGGGAAGATATTTCTACTATCTACGTGTATTTAATATTGTTTGTATGTCGCATCAGAAATCATCACGAGAGGAATTTCAATGTCACGCCTCAATGCGTTGCTTATCTTTATATCGATCTCAAATCTATCGAAGAAATGCTGATTAAAATTGGCCTTTTTTGAACTCAGAGAAGACCATTTCTCATGATGGACATATTGCCAATGAACTTCTGAAGTCACGTTTTTTTTGCATCAGACATGAAAAATTCTTCAAGCATAAGAAAGTGATCAGCACTAGGTTACAATACTAGATTTTTAGTAACAATACTTGATTTGAATCACATCCTCTCATACCGTTTCTATCAATTCGGTTGACCTTATGACATCGAAACATTGCATAAATGAAGTGACGTCAAAAGTTGTATTAAGTAATGCTTTCCGGAAATTAGTTATTTTATTTAAGATGGAGATAGCATCTCTTTCACTCAGTGGCACCAGTGGACTATTCTTTAGAGTGGGGAGCCGCCAAAAATGAAAGCCGAGTTATTGGCACAGGCTCGAGCCTCATATGGAAATAATTTTTCTTATTTCCGTCGGCTGACCTGACAGAGCTGATTTAATGGAAGCTATATACAAGTTTATGAGGACGAGAAACGCGTTCACCGACTGGTTTCCGCATATAGACGGATAGCTTCGTTTTCTATACTTGCTTGACACGACTCTTCAGTCTACTTTGAACCTCATTTCTCATTTTTTTACGAGTCTCAATCCCCCATCCTGTAATCACCTGAAAGAAACCACCTTGCATCCTTTCTTACCTATAATTTCACCGAACTACTTAACTCTGTACCACATCTTTACTGCTTTCCCACGCCAAAAATGAAGCCTTCTGCATCTACCACCAGTAATTGCACTGACCGGTGCTGCAAAGATCATTAATAGGCGCATTTCTTGTTGAGGTTGTGTTGTTGGCTTATATCGTCTTAAACCTCCATAACTGCAGTGTTCTCTTACGTGGTTTTCTTCCTCGTTTATTTTGTCATGAGTGCACTCTCACTTCACTAAGAGTGTGCTGTCTGTCTCTAGTGTTGTCGGCTGTAATGGTGGTCGTTGTTACGATGCGCCCATTTGTTGTTTGCCACTGTTAGTACGAATATTTCGAGGGGTTTCGCTCTCCTTGTGTGCTCTATTGAGCTAACCAATTCGAGCGTTGTATTCCTCGGTGCCTCTCGGATGGCATCCCCTCTAACGAGCAGCGGAATATCAACCGCATCCGGTGGGTGAATCTTCCCTTATTTTCATCATAAAATTTGTATCCCCTCTTTTAAAGGTGAATCGCCCATCGCTTTTAGCAACATTCTTAGTATTTATAAATTTGTAAACTTTGCATATGTTTTGGATTGCTCTTGAAACTTGATTGCCCCTATCTGTAGATTTCGAAGACAAGCAGATTAGAGCGACATTGGGTTTTATTTGCAAATGAGACCTAAAATTGAAAGTGGATTTTGCTTGAACAACAACTGCAAAGAGCTAATCATGATATGACGTGCCAACAATCAATGAATTGTTTGCCTTCAGACTCATTGTGATTGCGATTGTCCGTGCAAAGTTTTGCATGTTTTCGCAGATTTTATTCTCAATGAAATGAATTCCTCATAGAAGTCACTTTTTATTTCGATTGTGTTTCATTTCCACTTGTCGCCTTCATTTGCGAGACATTATTCTATTTTTATGCGTTTTGCAGATTTGCATTTCACAAAGCGCTTTATAACCGCATCTTATATATGCTTGTGAATATGCATCAGTCACCAATGTTTGTCTATCAAAAAAGCGCTAAAGCTGAAACTCTGGAATTTGCGAAGTATAAAGTGCCTCGTATAATGACTTTTCCGAAGAATTTTTCAGCTGATTAGTCGAGCTGAAAATGTTTAAAATTTATGCGGGCAGTCAGACCAGTGAAAATATAACTGCTTTATTATTCATATTTTATTATTCATTGGTGATTTATGAGATCCGTTGGTCTAATAAAAGGATTCCAAAAACGTGTATCACGCTAAGTGCTCTGCTATATTTCTTCGCTTCTTCTTATCTTCATGTGAAAACTGTTATTTGATGACGTCATGGTTTATGCAGATTTTCCACCTTTTACTTCGCTATTTATTAGACAAATGGACAATTGAAAAAGAAAGGTTATTTGTGTTTGCAACTTCGAGGTAATATTATAGGGGTGTTGGGTAATTATTGATCAGGTGGAGCGCTGTGCATAAAATAGTGTCTGTGTATATTGCCCACTTGCAACAATACCATTCCTTAAATGCATTCCTAACAATGTTGTTTGCAAAGCGCTCTTTCATTATGCAAATATCTGCATCGATTTGCAAGCAAACGCTTCTTCGGGAATAGTATGTGCGACAAATTGACCCATTATGGAGTAGTCTGCATGCTTATTGCTTATAATCGACTTTCTTCTTATTCCTTATCTCTGAGGCCTTTAATTTGCTACAAATTGTGCGTTGTCTATTGAAATAAAACGATTCAAATATCGAAATTACGCAGTTCGAAATGATTCTTTAAAACGTTTCATTTCACTAATATATGCATCCAAGCAATAATAGTTTGAAATGTGATTTCATTTGTGGTTTAAACGAAAGAAATCCCATCATGCTGTTTTCTTGTGATGCACCACATATGTGAACTCAAATCACTGCGGTTATAAATGAGCTTCATCTTGAAAATAGAAGTTTTGGTAGGCTTTTAGTGAACCATCTTTTAATAAGTCAAAAGTCGGTAAACTTCTCGAGCGCAATCGGATGGTTTTGGTTGACTATAAAATGAGATTTCCCAAGAGTGTTCCTTTGCAAGGAAATTTGAGCAATAGCAGAACGTTGACGATCGTCAGCCAAGTGAGCAAAAAATTTCTGAATGCTAGCGCCAAAATAGTTGGTTTTTATGAAATTCAAACTGGCTTGCCCTTAATTCAAACTGGATGCACCACTTTTCTCTTTGTTCCTCCCTCTCAGGTTCAGTGTATTTCAAATATTCTATTGAACTGCAGCGTTTTTTTTGTCTGTGCAGATATTCTTTTACATTGTTACTTAGAGTTAGGCTTAGATTGAAACTCCGGTGCTGCATGTGCCCTTCGAAGACCTCATGTCTCGACTCTAACACTTTTTCATTCATGGCCCCCAAAGATATTTGTTTGTTTGATATGCTACTAAGTGCTATTTCCGACAAGTGCGCTAGCATGATTTTCACCTTTAGTTGAGCCTTATTATGCGATATTTGTTGTGACGACGAAAGCGTGAACGTAAGATAGCCATAGCTATTAAGCCATTACGTTGCAGCTCTAACATACGAGAGCTACCGAGGCACAACTGTCTTAGGTTAGAGCTATTAAGCCATAGCTCTGGATGCTAAACCTCCCAGGCTTAGTTCTCCCGCAGTCACCGTGAGAACAGTCTTTATTATCACTGTTGGTTATGTCTTCAGCACTCAGGGTATGCTAAGTGTATATATTGTAGCACATGAAAAGCTTGTTGTGCGTACATCTGTCATCATTCACATCGTCACTGCTATATATTCGTCCCCCACTGTATTTACAGCATTGTTCCATGCGGAAAGCCCGTTTACTTGTTTATTATTCCACTCCAAAACTTCGCATACATTTTTTAGTCAACAAAAAAGTCAATGATGCATTCGTTCCGTTTTTTTATTGAATGATTGGAGTCTTTTGTTATTGTTAAGCACACCCATCATGTCCTTTATAGAGGAGAAGGGGCAGTAAGGAGGATGACTCCATCTGAATTTCTGATCCTCACAAAACTCTTGCCCCTAAAGGGTAGCAACGATTTCTTTAAATAGGTAAGCTTGCAGGATTGCGTCTGTAAAATTTAGAGTTGCATCATTGTCCATCTGAAGAAATTGCGTAATTTTGAATGCTATTTTGCTTCGTTATTCGTTTTATTCAGGCTATCTATGGCCGACTCCTAATTTTGCAACGAACGCTAACGAATATAAATTTCTGAAGAATTTAGGTGAAATGCAAAAGAAAAACAAGTTGAAAAACGCTGAAAGAAGCTAATATGAATGCAAATTTCGTAATTCCGCCCTTCGCTGAGGTAGTGACTTAAGTATTCAAAAACAGTTGGAACATCTATCCATCAGCGAGGATCTCTTGAAATCAGAAACAATACTGATGTAAATAGAAATTAGAATATATAAATTTCGGTTGCTTTAAAAAGTTCATAACTCTATGAATTGATAAAAGAGTTGATACTGTGACATTACATTTTATGTAAAAGGTTTCATTCACCATGTTCCATTTTCAAAGTTTTTCTGCATTTTACGCTGAACGTACCAAGAAAACGTACAAAAAATACGCACACATACATAGTTTTGTGAAGTGCTATTTCGATAACCAGTAGAGAACGAACGCTCGTTTCATGCGAATTGATAAAGTATGACTGCAAAGTAATATGATGATTCATTATATCAACGGCCTATATCTGCATAATTTATATAATCGTAGATGAAGCAATCTGCATTTTCTCTATCGCCGTTATTATCATTTGCACATTAATAATCACAATAAATGAAATACGCAATAGCGATATGGGGAGTGTGATTTATGAAAGTCGATATGCAAATGTAGTGTGTGCTTGGCTTCAGCATGGATTGTGATCCTCGATAAGGCTTATATGCTTGGAGCCGTATATATTATTCAGCTTGGTGTAATTTTTTGGCGTTCTCCATTTCTTTCTTTCGAGTGATCTATTCAAACGTCATTGACGACTTGCAATTAATTCGGCTCCCCGAGAGTTTTGAACGGCAATTTGTGCAAAAAGTTTTTTATGGAATGCCTAATTATCCTTTCCCTTCAACAATGAGGAGACTATGAAGTTTAGCTGAGGTGAGAGAGCACCGGTAATATGCTATAAGTTTGTCAGAGTGTGAGCATGATGATAAAGAATATGAAAAAAGTTCGAAATTTCAGGTTTGATTTCAAAGAGTGGTTTTTTTTATAAGTCGAACTGGAA
This sequence comes from Baylisascaris procyonis, assembly GCA_037389465.1. Lineage (NCBI taxonomy): Eukaryota > Metazoa > Nematoda > Chromadorea > Rhabditida > Ascarididae > Baylisascaris > Baylisascaris procyonis. Next base: position 1,293,071 of record JAZARR010000082.1, read on the forward strand.
AGTTGAGTGTTATTTGTAGTGGTCAAATTTACCTCGAAATCTATTTAGGAAGACTTCTATTGTGTTATAGTACGATGCATTGGAACCTGATTTGAGGAATGAAATCCAATTAATATTTTTTTTTCTTAAATTTTGCATATTATTGCTTTCAGTTTAATTTTTTGCCTAGATAACTAACTTCGTTCACATAAGTTTTGTTGAACAAATCTCATTCAGAAATGAATCATCTCTACGAATATAGATATACTAGGGTAGTAATAGGTGTTTAAATTCCAATTCCTCTATGGTCCAACGTTTTATTTGCCTTTCAGTCTCTCCAACTGCCTACTGTCACTTTATTATTAACTCACTTCAGTCCCTTCTTTCACTCTTTCAGCTATGTAGCTGATCATTAGATGTCACACCTCTTTCTATATGCACATAATGGCCTCCGATCTGGTTTCTTGTGAACGGTCCAAATTTGTTGTGTTTAGCTTTGTTCTCATTTTCTGTTTCTAATTGCGTAAATTCGATGCCAGGGTTTATACTATAGAATGTTTATTTACCCGTTCAATTCGAACATTTTTCAATTGATCTTTGAAAGTATTACTCTTTTTAAGAGTCATTTTCACTTCACTGAATTTCAGAAATTTTACAATTTATCACTTATAACGCTTTCAATAAGTTGTATTGGCCACCATATATCCATTCAGGTGTGGATTGAAAATCTATCGAAAAAAACGCTACCGTAAACAAGTTGTCAAAATTAGTATGTGTAATGTATACGATGGGTTGACCTCCTGTTAGCATATCTCATATGGATCCATCAATATAGACATCCAAATGTGACAAAAATTACACCAACCAATTTTTCATTTCACAACGATTGGATAGAAAGAAAGCGAGTATTTTATGGATTGCCGGACTTGGTGAAAATAATTGAAATATGAGGGTAATGTTTTGCTTTTGTCATTTTTTGTTGGTAAACAATGAAGCTGGTTGCTGAGTTAAGCCATGCAAAAGTAGCTATCTTACTAGCCATTGTGACACATTAATTCAGCTTTTTTTTTTGAAGGGGAGGGGGGTGAGAAGGAATTGCGTCTTCCTTGTCATAATGGTTACTCAGGCATATTTCCTACTACTGAATATGAAATATTTCTTCAGCTTCGTGGATTTTTCCGTAAATTCGTAGTTTTATTGAAAACGTACAGAACATCCACCCCCATTAGTGGAATTTTCTTCATGCTCACTCAAAGTTTAAAAATTCCCTGGACAGAATTGGAGCCAACCCATATTGTCACGCCTTTACATTGGGTACTTTCAGTTGAAAATGAAAAGAGTTTATTTATGAGAAGGCATTCTTTGTAAAAGGTTATATGCTGACCGAGAGTGAATGCATTCACGAAGTATGCAAACATTCATATATGTGAGTGCTGCACAAATGGCCGTTTTACGCGTTGGTTTATTGCCAACGAATCCCTCTTGGGTGATATTCAGTTGCGAACATTTATATTGCACCCTTGTAAACAATCATCTCACTTTTGCATACCATCTTACCTATCAGTGGTAGAGTTCTTTATGGGATAAAGTTCCCTTCCTCATTCATTCATTGCAGCGCTAAACTGATGTCTTCTAGAAGGCGGTCTCAATAAAATAATGTAGTTAACGCATAACGGTTGATTGATGATGTATTATTTATGATCGCTTTATTCAGGAATATAAAATTTCAATATTAACGAGTACGCGTTAACCACAATTTTGATAGTTGAGAATTTAAGCAGTCATATATGAAAGCAATTAGGGATATCGTTTCATTGCTTTCTGAATATCTGTTAAAAGTTCGATGAATGCTCTAATAAAAACGCACAGAGCCAGCCTTGCTGGCTGGAAACTCGGCAACGCAACACATGAATAACTGCAGTCATTATTACTGCCAATAATTTCTTAAAAAGCCACGTGGATTACACGTGGATTAATAAATCAGTGTTGTGGATTGCACAACATTGATTTACTAATTCCTGATTTGATGGAAGGACTTTACTTTAAAGTACACTAATTCAAAAATGAAATAAACATTCATATTACTCTCAGTGTGTTACTCTGCCTCGATATGCTCTACATTCTTGATGAAAATAAAATACCAAAATTGCATTATCCTCATAACTTTAGAGAGGAATTTTTGAGTGAGTGGGAGGAGGGGGTGAAGGAAGAGGCATATGTTTTCACAATGCCTAATGTTCATCGCTAATTTCTGACGGTTTATGTGACGTTTTGTTGTGATAACATATCGGGTTTTCTTCAGCAGCAACATTCATAATGAAATGTGTTTATCCAATATTTGTGCTATTATGCATCTTTATAAATTTGCATGTGCGGAATCTATGAATGTAGCAGTCTGAAATTGAAAACCATTGAAAATGGAGTTCCAAAATTTGTTATTTATAGGGTGCATGATAGAATAATCGCTGTACCATCTTGCACACTGATCCATCAAATCCTAAAGTATAGACACTGAAGGGCAATAAAATTTTTGCATGCATTTTGCATCACTTAAATTGCAAGAAGATGTATCTTCTTCTTCATGGGACATACTACTGCGCTTTCTTCTGTTATGTATTGGTAACCTGTGCGGCAAATTGGTCAAGATTTAGGATGTAAATGCGCATTTAGTGCCAACTGCTCTAGCCAGCCTTCCATTTTGATTAATGACTTGATGCAATTTCGGAGTCTTCATGCCACAAAATTCAATGAAAACGCTTCATTTTGATTCGCTTTGTTTATTTTTGCACTGTTTTAAGCGTGATGCTTCAAAGCGTTCATATTGGATATTATTTTGCAATTAATGATCCGGTTGAATATAAACCTCTTCTTCTAATTTCATTCATTTCATGTCAGTTTCGTTCTCGTTTTATTTTTCTTTTCTTTACTCTCTTTTCTTTTTTTTTTTTCAAAGAAATACGTTGAAAGTTCACTATTTTTGTGACTTCAACGTATTCAGAATTGTGTTGATTATCGAAAATGCAAATGTCAAAAATTTTATGTCTGCTTTTAAAAATGATAACAATTATTTATCGGTTTTTACGTCTATGGCATTTATTCGGTCACCAGAAAATTGCTTCATGCTGAGTTAGTGCTAGCGGCGTGCCCTCTCTAAGATGTCTCTATGGTAACGATTCAAAGGGAATACACCTCTTTTGGGCTTGTCCTACCCCTCAACACCTTTTATTGTGCTCTTCTTTCCAGTCTGTGTATGTGTCTCAGTGGTTAATTTTTTTTTGTAAAATTCACTTTTATTCACCGGTCGCTCGTTTTTTCCAAAACGTTGATGGTTAATGGTGGTCGCTGTGGAAGAGCGAGGGTGGGGGGGGGGGGAGGATTATAAAATAAATGTTGGACGAGCTATCGATGCTTATTCATCTTTCTTTTGAAAAATTGATTCCAGCATCGATTCAAAAGCTATGCTGTAAAAATTCTGTGTAGAGACGTTATGACCAACTGCGTTGATTAATAAACTAAGTTGTGATCGATTATCACAAATAAGCGATTTTAGAGAAATTATTCATTCGATTTTTATTCATCCAACTCATTTTTTTCAATATCTCTATCTATTCCAAAATATGTTCATCATTTTATATTTTTAAACCACGTTTATTAATAAACTTGCATTTTGAAGCTTTAAAACTTGATTTTTTTTTAATTTTTTGTAAATTTTGAAACGTTTTTGTGGTCGACACATCGATATTTCATAGCTATTATATTGGAAGTCCTTTGAAATACCTATTAGATCGATGAATTTCAGAAAGTGATATTAGAGACTTAAATTGGTTGAATCTCTTTTCATTGTTTGAACTAAATTATCGAAAAGGTCATATTTAATAAGCAAAATTTGAAAACAATTCATCTCAGAATGGTTCGAACGTTGTTCGATGCCCTAGCCTAGTAATATATGAGGTAAGTTTTATGATAAAACATAACAACATGTTTAATAATAGCAACAAATTAAAAGAATACTAGTAATAATAACAATAATAAGAACAGTATAAAATATATGAAAGCAGTAATGGGGCTCGTTTTTCGGCATCAACTTGAGATGTAGTGCTGTTAGTATATTTCATAAATAGTGCTATTATTGAATAGACATATAAGCATTGGAGTAACTTAATTGTTGCGTTCGTTGTCCCCATTGTACTCCGGTCTCAAAAAGATAAACTCGGAAATGTGTTAAGCGATACATCGAAGCGTTAAGTCGATTAGTCACTAATCTTGGTGATCCGCTTTCGTCCACTTTATTTGCTCATGTTCTATTTCACTACTCGCATTAGTTGAAAATATTTTCGGAATAAGTTCAATGTGTCTTGCGATGAATTCATGACTCTTCTATTGTATCGTGATTGGAACGTTTGTCTGTATCAAGTGTAAAAAAGAATTTACGCACCTTATGGTGTGAAATAATTTGAAGCTTTTTATGGAAAAAATGTTGTATGATGTTTTCATTGAAAATTGCTCATTCGGTTTGAATTCTTGATCATATTGAAGAATGAAAAATTAAAAGCACATAGCAAGCTTATCAAATATAATTAAAAATATAGTACGTTAATATGATATGAGTATGTGAAAAAATATTGCAATAAATATCCGTATGATGCATATTCTTATCGTGTTTTAGGTTAGTGAGTTTTAGTGTGATTTGAGTGGCTTATTTTTCATGCAAAATTCAATTCTCATTATAAATGCTTTATAATAGCGTTATCATATATGATGCATTATTCTTTGTTTTAATATATTTTAATAGAATCTATTTGGCTTTTCAACCAGTCAAGATTTATTGTTGCTGATTGACTATGGGATTGTTTTAACGAGACTGCTTATTTCTAAGCAATTTGTCAATTATTTGCAATGGTTGGTATTGGTTTGGAGACATTACACGATATGCAGTCGCATGTTCTTATATATAATTGCACAGTGGAGTGCCAATTATCACTCTTTACGACACATAAAGCTGTCCTTACACAATCCCAATATTACTCTAACCTTCTGCTCCAACCGAATCTTAAATGCTCGATTTTCACATGTCTTGACACGTTTGGTACTTCTTCCTTATTAATCTCTATGTTATTTTATTAATTTCATAATTTTATGGTGCTACTGCTTTCATAGTTTCCACTGAAGCAACTGAAAATTGAGAGTTCGATCTAGCTACTATTGGATTTAAAAAAGGTGATTTCACAGAATTTTGGCTGAGTTATCATATTCGCTTCTTTCATAGTGAAGAGAATGACATGGTGAATAGGTAAGCGAAAGATTTTAGCATATCCTTTCGAAATAGACAAAAAACTTGTTTGATTCATTAAGTCAGTAATGGGTGCCCAGCACAATCAGAACCTCGATAGGTAACCGTCTTCTGATTTCACTCCATCAAATTCGCCCCATTTCTACGGTCATGAGCTGAGTTTAGTTCGTATTTATTCGTTTGTATAAAAACGTCTGCCATCGCTGTTTGAGCATTTAATTATTAGATATTTTGCAGGTGATCGTTGTTCAATGGCTTAAATCCTTCGCTTTCCATTACAGTCTTCTTGTTATTTTTGAGATCTTCTTTGCATCTTTTTTTTTTTTTTTGCATCTGTCTTCATAGATGGAACAATTATATAAAAAGGTTTCCTTGATACGATGTGCCATCACTCACTCGTCAGTTTTCGTTCGTCATTAACTAACTAATCTTGTGAATTGTGTGTCTGCATGAACGTGCTCTACTAAATGAAAAATAACGAGCGGACAGCTTTTATGGAAAACTCATTTTTCACTAAGAGTTCATCTGTTTAACTCAGTTTAATTCTCTTCGCAGAAGTGCTTTTCCAGAAGTCATAAAAATGTTGCCGTCATCGGTTTTGTATTACTTTATAATGGTCTCAAGAACAGCCATGAGCGTCTTTTGAAAGGTTTCCAACAGGAAGTGAAGGATATCGAAAGGACAGCAAAAAAAATTCGACAGAGCATAACACTAACTTTGCCGATTTCTACAAGAAAATATGTGGATCTTAATTTTAAAGTAGTGATAGAAGAGTGCAGTTAAAACATTTTACTTTGGAATGGTCCCATCGGAATTGCTTCCAGGATTTTATCAACCATTTTCAGAAGGATATTCGCAAAGCAAAATGTTCCTCGCCACTCTCGCAACCCTCAGCACTCCTCAATCTCTTTTCGCAAATGAGTGTCCATGACCATATCACTGAATCGCAATAAATATTCGGAGTTGCATGCAAATTTTTGGCAGTTTACAGTTGCGTAATTTGTGTTCGCAATCGGTGTGCTATCCGATCGATAAAATTCACTAAACTGTCTGTCTGTTTGTTTCCAACAATAACACAGTAACACATAGACGTTTTCAGAAACCATCGCTTACAGCTGTGGTAACAGTGCTTTGCGTTCATCAATTCACTCGTCGTTTTTTTTGAGAACACCAATTTGCTTCCGGTGTGCAGAAATTTGGAATTCTAATTCAAATACTAACAATTTCACCATTCAGTTCGTCCTGTAAACTTGCGTTCGCCGAGGGCTTTCAACCAACAGTCACCGATTAGCCGAAGGCTGAATAGTCTTGCTGCAACATCGCTGAGGTTAGGACAGCGAGGGAGACGACTTAGTTTCTGCGCCAACGTGTTGCGAAATATGCAACTACGTTGCCATTAACTGAGCCAAAGTATTGTGAAATTTGCAACTTCGTTACGAAGTGAATTTCCGGCGAGCGTCATATCTCTTTCGGTGGAGGGTCTCGTTATCGACGAATGGTATGAACGGTGTGGACAGAAATTGCGAGGGTCCCATTCCAATGAGTCTCATCCAGGAGCATCACATCACCTCTTGGAGTAAGAGATTTGAAATTGCGATTGTTGGTCGTTATTGGTATGATCGTCGTGATGTCTCTGAGTTGTCTTATTTACCGTTCAGACATTTATTCATGCAAGTCTTCATTACAATTGCTGAGAGATGTTCCATTCTGAAGCAGTAGATTAATATCTTCTAATCAATTGAACAGTAGTTGAATTTTAAGCTGAGATGAGGTTGCTTTCTTTAGGATAGAAGACTTTCCAACTTCTTAGTCTCATTGTCGCATTGATTGCCACCAAGAAGAGCATATTTGAGTTCATTTGAGTAAATTAACTGTGGTGCTTCATATATAAATACTATACGTTTTATGAAAAGAGTACTATGAAGATGGATTATGCAGCGTTACAATGAATATATTGCTCCGGCATTTATAGGTTCGTTCCCTTTTTGGATCCAAATTTGAATGCCTTTCAAATATAGAGTTGGTAATGTCTTTTATTTGAAAGTGCTGGGAAATTATTGAAAGCAATATAATGCCATCGAAACGTGAAATTATTCTGCTTATTTTCCTTTATAGAGAAAAACGATTACAAACATTATTTATGAAAGGAAAACTTCACCTTTAGTTTCATTTATCGAAAAAAAATTTGAATTTCATAATAATACCTTAGTGGGCTTCTATCCTATACTTTTAATTTCCTATGCTTTATTCCTTTTAATTGCTTTAATTTTTAGTTTTGTTATTGCCTATTGCATGTTGTTGAAAGTGAAGTTTGCCAATGCACATGCATGATACGCTTTGTTTAGTTCATATAACTTTCCAGCTTTATATTGCCTCAAAGAATTGAGTTGATTTGTTCGATTTCACCACCTCCTCTATTACCATATGACATTTCGATATAAACCATCGCACCTTCAGAGGCAGTTTATTAAAACTGTTGATGATTGATATAATTGTTGTTGTGCTATAGAAAATGTAATAGATGATTATTCTAATGACATTACTAATTAACTATATTTTTAGCCCATAGAGGCATTCCCTTTGAACTGTTCATCGGAAGGTAACCAGTAAATCCAATACCACTCTCTCTCGCTTTTCTTCGAACTATTTGGCTCACTTAATGTGGAAAGTATGCAAAAAAAGCGTTTAGCGATAAAACACATCAGCGGCATATTAATTGAATAGATTTGCAATTTTAGGAGACATATAAGGGAATGCGCATTGAATTTTTTTTCTTGTAGGTAATGTGATGCAATGAATTCTTTCATGAGGTTTTCGTTTTACTGCAAGCAGAGAGATTCATTGAAGAGGGATGAGGAAAAGGGGCTTTCCTATTCCAAAATTTAAATCAAATATCAAACAAACGGCAGTATAACGTCTTCGCAAAACGGTAGTTAAGAGCAAAGATTTGCTTTGTTAAATAAACAATGCCGTATATTTTCGATGATCGAACAGCAGCATATCGACTTTAAAAGTTTGCGGTTTGACAGTTGCCTTGAATACTTTCCAAAATCTCTTCTCGTAAATGAGCTGCAGATTTTCGAATGACTCTTAACCTCACCCCACCTCTCAGAGCCCCACCCTCACCCCCCACCCTTCCCTCATGAAAGCGTTCAGAATATCATCTTTCACCAACACTGTAGGATGAAGAACAATTAGATGTGAAGAAAGTTATTTCAATGGGAGTTTCTCTGCAACGTTTGTGGCACTCATTGAATTCTGTGGTGATGATATACTTAGAAGGGGCGTTGCCAGGAAAGCAATGCTGCATGTGAAACGTTAAACAGATGTGCATTATGACGATGCTGGTATATGGCTTTGTTGATGCCGACCAAGCTTATGAAGTGCATCGGAAATCACTGCGTCTGTAGTGCCCACTGAACACTCCCACCAGGCTTGCAGCGTTATTCTCTGTCTCTCTCATCCAGACTATCTCTATTTTACGTTTACTTTTGCTGCTTATTTGTCTATTATTAGCAGTAATATAAACACCGAATGTGGAATGAAACTATGATCGTATAAGGCAACAAAGCACTTATAAATGCTAGACGCATATCTGAGGCTGGTCAGTGGCTAATTCATGGTTCGTTATTTCACTTGTGGGCAGAATGCACACTTCATGCGTCATAAGTGGTCTCTCTCGATGGGAGGCATCGATGAACGTGATGAAAGCGGTAAGCACTAGTGTTATCTGCATTCTTTATTCGCTTTAAGAGAGAAGAAACACTGAAAGAATTAAGTACACTTTAGGAGTGCCATTTAAATGTAATCTTAAAAACGATTTAGGTATATCCTAACTTATTCCAATTTTAATAAGCGCGAAACGTTTATCCACAATTGTACCTTCATTCATTCCCTGAGGAATCGATATGCAACTTTAAGATATCAGTTAATCTCATATCAAATGCATCATCCATGAAGAGTTCTACAGTTGCTAATATGTTACATATAGATGGAAGTTGCACTCATCAAACAGGCGCATCTGCAACTAAATAAAGTGAGTGCTGTTTAATTATCTTGATTGCTTGAACGGTGAAATCACTGTCTCAGTCGTTTTTATATATATGGTCACTTCTTATACGTTCACTTTGTACAGTTAAAAGCTCATCTAGCAGTGAACTGGAGTGTTCCTAGTTGTGTTCCTTCACTATTCCAAACGCTTTATATATGATTTCGCTTGTAAGCTTATTAACATTTGTTTGTCGGCAGAACTTGACGTATCAACGATCTTTCATTAAGCATCCTTGAATTACAATTGTCGCTTCGAAATGGAGTAGTATTTTATCGTTGCAAAGACTTTTTTTTTTTACATTTTTGAGAGATATTTGAGCATTTAAATGGATTATACAATCAATGATTCCCGACTTTTCTCACTTCGCTTATTATTTGCTATTATTTCTGATTGTCTTTTAAAAAACAATCTTTGCTGTTTAATGGACGAATTGCTTATTCTATATGTTCTTTCAGCGATCGTCGTTCGTAAGATGCATCTTCTCATCTTTTTCTCTCTTCCGTTTAAATCTTTCACCACTTTCGTCTTCTCAGTTGCCTCAAACAGTTCTACTTTAGTCATTTTCCCTTTTTTCTCTTCAATTTATTTATTGCTTCTAAAGTTACGCATTTCAAATATATCTTTGAGAAGTGCTTGACAACATAAAAATCGAAATCTCCTGCACTTTCAGCGGAAGCGGCACGTTTATTTGATATTGAATGCTATAATGATTTCTGATGACCGTATTGCATCGTTTTTTTATTCTTTCTAAGGCTTCGATTCTTATCAACTTGCTCAAAAAATAACAGTCATTTTCTTCTGCTTTTAAGCAATTTGTTCTCGAAAGTGGATAGATATTTGGTACTTGCGATTAATATATTGCTGCTCATTCTACTACATTTGATGGTCACAAATTTATGTGAATTAAGATTGGAAACTTCTTTTGATGTGCCTGTTCGTCTGCTTTGCGGATGTCGTGCATGAAGTGGTTAATAGATGTGAGGTAGTTGGTGTTGTGATGCGATCGACAGGCTTATGTTGCATGTGTTCCCATTCCATTGAATTGCATCTCACACCCGTTACCTGTTTGTCTGTCATGTGGGAAACAAGGATGCTCATCATCGCTTCTGAAAAACAACGTAGTTTTTTTTTTCTTTCAGATGAGATGCTTAATGCCGAGAATGCGAATCTCCGCGAACGAGTATACGAGCTCGAACGAAAGGTGCAGTCACAAGAAGATGAATTAGTCAGTTGTTTTCAACTTTTATTGATATCTTAAAATTCTCACGATGCAGCTTTGCATTTTTTCCTCTTCTTAAATACCGGCGACATTCTTCGAACCTAACAACTATTCGTGGATATACGATTTTTCCTTTGGATTTTTCCGCCGTTTTCAAAAATTTAAAGTTTTGATATCGGCTGAATTTCCGATTTTAGGGGCAGTCGTATACAGTGCACATTTTGACGGTAACAATAGCAGAATAGAGCGAAAATATCAATTCTGCAGCATCTGTAGTCTAATAAATGCAACAATCGAATCAGCCAGCAATGATTAAGCATGAAAAGGAAACGAAGGCGCAGTGTTGAAGAGTTCTTTGCAGTACCGAAAATAGACAATAAAGGTATGCCTTTATGAATGTACGTCCATTCGTCTAATCGATTGTCTCAATTCAAATCCACAAAATTTGTTTTTGATTTTTGCAGCTTCTGGAATGATTCCATCATAGATATATGCAGTAAGAGAGGTTTTATTAGCTCTAAGCACAAGAACTGCAGCGCATCATTTTTCGAACGTTTTTATGTGATCAGAGCTGTGTTGCTTTCGCATCCTTTCACTTATTTTTGTTTCAAACAGAGATGCTAAAAATAGTGTAGACTCAATTTCCATCGTAAAGGATTTTTGTGGTTGAGAGACATAAATGAGCTTTTTAATATGAGATTAGCGAGCAGCCTGAGATGAATGCATATAATTTTGTTTGGAAAGGTATTTCACTGGATCTCACTTGATCACTTTGTTCAGATACCTTCAATCCTACTGAGTGCAAGAGCCTGACAAATAAATTTCTTAGATCAAAAGAAATGAATTTTTTCTTCAGTTTATAAATCCCAAAATTTCATTCTTTTTCTTAGCGATACCACAAGATCAAATGAAAAAAGTGTTAAAATGTAACCATTGAGATAATCTGCTTTCTCTTCTCCCTTCTTTCCTCGCACATAGTTAAACGCATTTCAAAAGTCTTGTTATCTGCAAAGGGTATGACAGAAAAACACCGCGTGCACTTGTGCTTTAAATTTTTTCGCTTTAGTTCTTCATGATCAAGGAATTCAGAAAACACTGATTTGAAGCTTTAAGGCTTTTGGATCTATTGGCATCCTTGGATAAGGCTCCATTCGAAGTGTAGTGGGATATATTCATTCCAATAAAAACTTGATTTTCTTCTTTTCGAATTGAATTTTTCCGTCACTAAAATTCCATCTCAATTAAAATGGATTTGGCTGGAATAAATTTGCACGCACAACAGAAATTCGCGGGTTAAAAATTTTTCAACCAGTATTTGACCAGTACTACATAAGGAAATCATTTTTTAAATGTTTGATGTTTGAGCTGATTGCGGGTATTGTTACCTTGCATTGTTTTCGTCAACAGCCAAAGCTCCAGTGTCGAGATCAGCCGCATCCTTATCGGTCAATTTTCTCTATGAATGGTACTTTTAGTGGTCATTAGAGGGCGGAATAACTTTAGATGAATACTTCCTTGCTAAATTTTCAATTCGGTATTATGTTGTAGGGATCGCACTGTAGGTTTGCAATGGTTGGGCAATGATAGCGTATGGGTTACTTGTTTCATATTCACTCATTATATACCTTAAGCGAGCATTAAAAGCATGCTTTCCGCCTCATAATTCAAACCTTCATTTCAAAGTATTCATCGCAATTAGCACTAGCGCATTGTGTTTGTTTCATTCATTCTTTCAACTGACCATCGTTTGTTATTGTCTGTGATAAAATCGTTAAGTACAGTGGTAAAGTCTCATTCACCGTCGAATTTTGAACATCTTAGCTGTTTGTTTGATTAATACACACATCATCAAACAACGAGATGATGGATTTTCTCACCCGTTTTTGTTTATTTAAACAACTCTATGGCAACAGAATATTCAATAGGCAATTGAAAGTGTTTCATGATTTTAACATTTAGTAATTCTTCATCTTCTTTTTTAAAATTATTCACCCATTGGTTTTATTGGAAATAAGTGCAGTGTTTCATATTTGTTTCTATTTGCTGAATAGGCAATGCGGACTTTCACCGTTTAATAAATCCTAATGTTAGTAATTGTATGCAACTTATCCTGTTTTGTCATTTGCAAGAGATGTACGATTGAAGAATTATGATCTCCGAAGAGGGAGAAGGAAGGGGTGGTGCATAAGATACAGAGAGAATACGCTCGAGGAGTAGGCGCCGAAAATGTGCCGGAACGGGTATTCGGCGAAAAATGTTCGGAAACATCTCTCACATAGGGCTGGACCTTAGTTTTTGCTAGAATCCCTGCGCCTAAACACCACATCCCTCATTCTTAATAACTTATTTTCAGTAAATATCCATTGGGTTCTTACTGAGTGTTTTATAAAACTCCATGGAATAATTTAAATACTCTTCGTTCCCATTTTTAGTTTGTTTTTGCTTTGCATTGCTTGCCACTGTCAAGGATTGTAGGCTGCCTTGAGGAGAAGTACTTCAGTCGATGACTAAACTGTATCCATACGAACGTCAGCAAGTGAATTTTGAATTGCAATTTCGTTTTTTTATTCATCGAAAATTACAAATTGGAATTCAGTACTTGTGGTTTGATTTTTAATGTTCTGGACCATGTTATTGTAACAGTATTGGGCCTGAATTTAAAATAGTTTTTGACATGCCGCTTATTCTTTTCCATAATAAGAAGCAGTCATTTTTCATATATCAATATAACGATAAGAATAGATAATATGACTGTCTATTTCCCATTTATTGCTTGTGGTAACCAGCTTGAGAGGAACCAACAGTTGCATTGAGTACTGTCCTTTCATTGTTCAACGTTAGGGAGTTGGGAGTGGATGTTTACTAATTCTCGAAAACTGTAATGTTTTACTTGCCAATGCGTCCTATGATATGCTGTAGGAATGCATTCTATGATGTTCATTATACGACAGATTTTTGTAACCCCGATTTGAGTGATTTCAGAGCTACTGAACAAACAGACAGACGCGTCCATATATATACTTGCAAAGCAAATTTGCGGAACCAAATAAAAATGACGTGGGCTTTCCGTGGTAAGCTGCAAGACAAAAATTTTTATTGCCAAGGCGTTGTGTTGCAGAAAGAAGGGGCTATGGTTCATGAAGGTGTTTTGAATGGTATTCATTTTGGGATGGCCGCTGTTGTTTTGCAGCTTGCGATTATGGTAATTGTAATTTTCTTTGAAGTTCGCCCAATGTTCGGTGAAATAAACTCCTTTCAATAAATGGAGTGATTAACGAGCTAGAGAAATTAGATAGTCGTGGTAATAGAGTTGATTTCAGGTTTGTTTACGATCATCAACGGCCGACCTTCTTCGGCGTCTGACGATTCTGGAGCAGTCCGCTTCGCAGCAATCGTTGACGCAACGCACTGCACCATCCCATACGAACGATGTTTTCACGAGGCTTTCTGCCACATCACATTCCGGTTGGCATCACCACTTATTGGACATTTAGATTCCATGGGTATCTAATAAAAAGACTGCCTTATGAAAACAAAATATGCGATTGGAAGAAATGATTTTGAAGTCTATTCATTTGTTGTGCACTAAAAACCTAATTACAAGCTTTCAAAATTTTATTATAATTAACTTCATTTAGAGGACTATGAAGATCTAGCTAAAATCAGTAAGAAATCGATACAGTTGCTTTTCTTCGGTTTTCTAATCGATGATCTTCCGTTGGACCTCACTTGGATTCACTCTTCATCTGCCAGATCTGATATTGATTTATTGGCAAGCAAAAGAGGATTTTGTTGGGAGGAGTTAATAAAGAACACAACTCGACAGATATCTCGATTTCTTTGGCTTTCTATTTTTACAAAGGCAGTGAATTATGGCTCATAAAAGCATGAAATGCTAGCTTCAGCAAACATTGTCAGGGTACAGCAACGTTTCACGAGAAGAGCGAGCCAACAACGACAAAACAAAATGCTTTCAGACATCGGTCTGCAACACTCTTGAAAATGTGATTGAAGCATTCGAATAGCGACATAGCTGATTTGCTCACTTTAGCAAAAATATTCTCACTGATAGCATTTCGATAATTGGCGACAATGAAGAAACAGTTAATGGGAATGAAGATGTGATTGCTGATAAGTGATTGACGATAACGAAGATGCTTCAGGGCAGTGTTGTGTCACAGGAGATGTGAATATTTGAGAGTGTAAAATTATGGCCATATAACGCGTCGAGTAAAGATCCTGCAATAAATTTACTCGACACATTACCCTCAAACATTATTGTTACCGAAATTTGGTCTCGATGTGCTATGAGTATCGTTGAAGGAGTTGAATCATTAATGCAAAAGTATTTTTATTCGACGCATTATATGATCATAACTGCACACTCTGAAATATTGATATCGAAGAAAATCTCCTATTTTATAACATTAGCAATAAACATTAAGAGTAATCTGTTGAAAATTATAATTGAAGAAAACTATGCGGCATATGCACCAATTTCATGGGAATACCTAAAAGCTTCGGCGCGTCGTTTCATCGCTTTTTATTTTTTGCGTTGTTGCAGATTTACTTCACTAAAATGCATCATAGTTGTGCATGTGTGTATTTCGGTCTCTATAACCGGCAATATCAGCTTGAGAATCATAGGAGCTACAGTTTTTTATAATTTGCGGAATTTCGATGCATATCATTAACACTTTGAGATAACCAACCTCTTTACATATTTTACGTTGGCCCATCGGTTTTGTGAAAAGTTATAGACATTTGGAAGCGAAAAAAACCGCATTCATTTTAAACGGATCTTTTTTAATTTCACCGCAATCGCCTCATAGAAGGCGAAGTGTTTTATGTGTGGTTATGCGGGCAATCAGATTAGTTCAAATTCGAGGATGTATCCTTTTTTTTGTCACTTGTGGAATGGATTGCTCAATGAAAACATATCATATTGGCCCCTTCGAAGACCTTTCCATTTATTTTCTATGTTATTGATTGAGCTTATAGCTAAGGTAAGAAATTTCCGGAGTATTATTTCAAACCAGTGAGAGCATCGGGGATATCATAAATAAAAGGGCTATTATTGTGGGTAAGAGATGCATCACTTTTAGGTTCCTTTCAAACGGTTTTTCAACTGCATTAATAACTGAGATCGAATGATTACTACAGAAGCGTTTCGTAGTTGCTTTCGATAATAAAGTCAAAAGCATATGCAGTTATTTAATCACTCAAAAATTTCCACACTTTCATGTTTTGAACTCATTTTATTACAGTTTGAGGTTGCTTGGATGATTTCCATTATTTTTCAAGCATTTATTTTCATCTCTTTAGTGTAGACGAGGCTATTGCATCTCTCTCTCTCCTCGTCCACCTCTAGGCAAATATCCGCTAAGACGAGTTTTCGCTGGAAAAGGGTTGGCCTCAGAGAAGCACTTCCAAGTTTCACTTTGCATTCTAAAATAGATAATTAGGTCTAATCTATATCATGCCCAATGTTTAGATAATTGAAAACGGAATTTTTGCATCTCAAAATTCAATGTTAAATGTGTGTTTCGATCGATGTAGTCTAGATTTCTTAGTCGTTAAAATCCCGTTTTCAATTATATAAAGAGTGTTCAAGAAATGAATTGTTTTCGTTACAGTTTGGGCAATTTTGCAGTTTTTTTCAGCGTTGATTTCCTTTGACGATCAAGTTATGAACTTGAATAAAGAACTTCAATAAAAATAAGTGCTGTTATGCTAATTTTGGGGATTTCTTTGTGGCTCTTATAAAGAAATTTATTTGGAAATATTTTGTTTTCCCGAGTGATTCGTCATTATCCCTGTAAGTTTCATCGTCTCAAAGAAAGAAAGCTTGTCATCCACATTTTCATATTTTCGCAGTGATAATTCGAAAAAAAGTTCTAAAGCATTGAAGAATTACATTTACAATGTTTGAGTCATAAAAATCCAGAAAAATTCTCTGGGTAGGAAAATGACAATCCTCTAAATTTTGACACTATTAAGGGGGTGATATTTCACACATCATCAGTTATAAAATAGATATAAAATGCTCTGAGAAAGAACATTCCTCATTTGATAATCAAAAAACATTTTGAAAAATCTTTGAAATGCGAAAAACTGTTTAGTTGATGCTTATGATGAATTGAGGTCTTGTAAGTGATAACGTCAGCTGAGATATGTTTAAAACCCGATTCAAGTTTGATCATTGAAAGAGACTTTCGCCTAACCCAGTCGATTGGGCGAAAAATGTGACAAAGTGTCTAATCGGTGATGGGGACTGCTGTGGGCCGATTTGATTTTGGGATTGAGTGGATATAACATTTCAGCAGAGCGACCGCGAGTGACCGGCAACCGTGCTTTCTCGCAGTCAACGTACAATCTGCGCTCATACAACTCGCCGCCGATACTTGCCAATGGGCACCGAACAATTTCGCCCTCACCTATACGGCGCTCGTCTATCGAAAGTGGAACTTCGAATGGTTACGATCAGGAGACGGTATCTTTTGATATTTGATTGAATTTCCTCATTGTATGCTTACATTTTTAGCGATGAAGCTGTGAGAACTATGAAAGTTATTTAGCGATGAAATTTTTGCTTGATTTCAATTTTTTGATTAAAAATGAGTTGTACTATTCGAGCTGAAAAATGCCCCATTTTGTTAACTTTCAAATTATATGGTATTCCCAAGAACAAAGAAGTAGCACCAATGAATCCTGTGCGCTTGCAAACAAATGCTGGTACGTTTTTGAATAGAAGTTTTTTTCGTATGTTAACAACCGTGCTCTAAATGATGTGTCCGAACCTGTGAAACACTCAAACGATGTTCAGTAAGATCTATCTAATGATGAACATATGTCATCTGATCGTGCTGCGATTCGCACATTGAGGTAGTGGGAAGAGGGATGATGCAGGGGTTGTTCTAATGGTAAGGTTGCCAGTTTCATGCGAGGAAGGGAGGAGTAAATTCCGTTTGGAGGAGGAAGTGGATAGTGTTGAAATGGTAGGCCTAATTGAAAATAACAAGGTTTGTAACAATCATGATATTGCCTTGTTGCAAGTCGGAAAGCGTTCATTGCGAGGAGGCATAAATGAAGAAGCTGGCACGATGTGCGTTTTGACATCCCCTTATTTGACCAGCTAGTTTCATAGGTCAAGAAAAAATTAGGCCCGTGAATAATGTCAGCATATTTTAGCGACTTTTAACATATTTTAGCCATTTTGTCATTCCCATTTCAACTCGACCGCTCACACAAGCATTCTAGTGCGTTTATTTACTATGTTTTTATGAATCCCCTTTGAAAGATACTCTGTGGCGGCAGCATGTTTGTGCTTGTTTATATTTACGTCCATCTGTCTGTCCGTACAGTTCTGTCAACTAGGAAACTGCTGGAGCTAAAACTGTGAATTTTGTTGAGTACAATGTATACTGAAGGTAACATCCTATGCCGTATTTCAGGTTTTTTCAAAAATTTCAATGAGGTGTAGAGATGCAAAGAACTCCACATGCATTTAAAAAATACTCTGTTTCATATTTCCTGTTTCGCGAATCATAGAAAAGCCATTTTCTGTGGGAGATTTTTACAGGCTTTTGAATGACTTGAAGTATGAAGCATTATTTTATGTATTTACTTTCAGCTGGTAATCTATAAAAGTGGTTAGTCGAGTGAGTAGGATATAAAAGCGCATATCATACCAGATCCTTCGGGACACTTCCCAATTTCTCTGTAGTCTGACCTCCCAAAATGATGTAATTTTCTTCCATTTCTAAGCATATCTTCTCTCGAAGCTGACTGCTGAAGCGGAAAATGATATGAGGAGCACATTATGCCCTCTGAATTCTGCAACTGTAGCTTGTATCGTTTTTGACTTTAAAATATCCGACCAGTGGACACGCAAGTGCGTAGTTGTGGACAGATCCGACGTCGCCATGATGCGCTTTTACAAAAGCATATAAGGAAAAGTTAAGAGGTGACACCTTTTTGTGGCTGTTTTTCCTTCTCACTTCCTTTTCTCTGGAATTGTTTATAAGAGTACAATTCTTAGAAGCATTCGCGTCCCCTTTCAGTGCAGGCTTCCCCCATCTTCCCTTTCGTTGCTTACTAAACTTGCCGAAGGATCTAGGCACAGGCCCTAAGTTTCAATTCTTACAATCCATTACTTGAGGTTGTGGCGCAAAGATTTTTTGAATTGATAGGCGTCAACGTATCTCTGAGTTGATATCGTACTTCTCCCTCCTCCTTTCCTCTGCCAATACAGTGCCTTTTGTGATGCTAAGATATTTTTCAACCCTTACAGCCTCCACAGTGTACGACAAATGTTCCGCGTCGGTATATGCGAAATGGTCCAGCAAAGACGAATATTGTAAACGTACCGACGGGGCGCAGTGCAAGAGGAAGTCCTATGCGGAAGTGGATGAGTAATGTGGATATGAAGGAGAACAATAACAACAACATCGACCACTTGCGTTCGACCCCCAACGTCAACGGAGCCAACAACTCGTCGAGTCCGATGCTCACTCTTATCAACTCTCCACACAACGCTAAATCAGTGCTGTATGTTGCTTCATTTGCTTCTGCGTTTGTTATTCATTTACTAGTTTTGCATGCTTGTCAACTTAGTTTTTCTTATTGCTTTGACTGTTTTTTTTCTTATTACTTTGACTGTTTCTTTCGATTGGAAGGGAGAAGAGTTGACACTGCAGCTACTAAACTACTGCTAGATTGAATGGCTAATGACTGTTGGATTGGATGGTAGAAAGAATACAAATAATGACGAATTATTCCGGTATAAAGAAGGTAGATGACCAGTGTGCCTACTCCGCCTTGTTTACACTCATTTAAATGGGGTACGTTTTATTTGCCAATTCGATCATTCGAACATTGCAAAAGATGTGTTTATTTGTTTGCAGTGTGATTAGATGTTAAAAGCCACTCTCAGGCAATTAATAATGAAGCACTGCGTGAAATTGTTGTGATGCATAATTTGGGAGCATGTTACTTGCACTTCCGAGGACATCTGTCATCTGATAAAAATGAAACTTACCTGAATTTATCATCGCCACGATAGTTCAGAGAGGATCAAATTTTGCATTTTTGAAGACTAAAGCACGGGATCTGCAGCTTCGCTGGTAACAACACAATTGTCTTTTGAGGTAGTTCATTGTATCGGTTTTATTGAATTTATAAGATGAAGCATGAAGTTGTTTATAGGATGCATGCAGAATGAAGCGTTTTACTATAATAGCTGTCGTTGAAGCATGCATACCACCATATTGTTTGTTATATTTCAGCCGTCTTGGTTCATTGAGCAGTTTGGCAGCTTCTCATCGCTCGTTATCCCAACTCGGGTACCACATTTATTCCCTTTTTTCAAAGTGCTTTTTAAAGGGAGGAGGTTGTGCTGAAATATGACGAAATACTTAATGCTTAGTGATTAAATAAATTCTAAATTGCTGTTAAATGGATTTGAATTACTTGTGAGGTCCTTGATGTATGATGAAATAGGGCAAGTTTGGAACGAAAGGGAGGAGAGTTTCTTTTTAGTCCTCGTGATAATCGGAGAAATTTTCATAAGCGAAAGGAATTACGGAGAGTGGGATTCACTGGTTTGGTGTCGAATCACCGATCCATTCAGTAATCTACAAAGCTTTTTCATTATTTAAAAGATCCATTCGAAATTGCTATTAATTTATGCCTGAAGTTGAAATTAGCTGTGACATTTGTACGCGGTGCGATTTGTTTGTTAGCCATCCGCCCATTTATGAATTTTTAACTGGTAGAGCAACCGATGGTTAAATTTTGAAGAATTATGTAAGAAATTTGGCCAACAACCGACAAATGCATGCAGGCGGACACAATTCAATCATTCCATAATAGACAAGCGTTAACACGGTGGTGTTTAAAGCAGACATTAGGCACCCTTGCCTCTTATTAATTGTGACCTCTTGAATGCTTCTTACTTAAGATGTTTTCGCATTGGACATGCCAATTTGAACCGATTTGTTTACTCGTATTGTTCGCGTCAAAGTAGAGCTCTTTTAGCTGGTTGTATTGTATTCAGTTGTATTCAGTAACCAAGACGTTTAAATCACTCAATGTATGCGTTTGATGTACCAAGCAGTACCAATACATTATTAAGAATATCACTTCGTGCAGATTTAATCTTAGAGAACTGAATTGACGATGGATGACATTTTCTTTGCTTATCATTAGCGACGTGTATATAATATCATTAGCGAACAATTTCCATAATAGAAATATTTAGCAATTCTTCTGCACTAAGCACTTTTATTGGCATGTGTTTTGCACAGGTGGTGCACATGACATGATCCAGCACAGTGAGTGTTGTGAATTAAAATTGTTGGCACCCATCTGCCACTATGTTTCTTATTCCCTTGTCAACAATTTTTCTTATCATTTCTTATCATATAAACACCTCTTATATGCATGATAAGTATTTCATATGCACTTCCAATGTTTTTTGATCGTTTTCAAAGTAGAAAGCACTCCGATCACCCCATTTATTCCATTAATCAAATGGAGTGCTTGTGCTTATTTTGTAGTTTGCAGCACTTAAATTGAACAAACTTCAATCTCGATATGTATCACATTCGAAAGCTGATAGATAAGATAACATGATGCTAGCTCGAAAAATACTTGCAAATACAACAAACAGACTCGCAGTTGAAAAGAATTCATAAAATCGCATATTTGTATTACGACTCGCTTGGTGTTTCTCACAGATTCATTACTAAAATAACAATGTTGAGGTATTTGTATTGCAGATGCAATGTTCGCGACCCGGTGTACTTTGCCGAGCAACGGATGCTTCAAGTGTTTATAAGAGGCAAACCCGTAATGCTCACAGTGCCTAACTCGGTGGCCACCATCAATCCTTTGAGAGAATTAGATGCACCCAAGAAAGGCGCACAACTCGAATGGGTTCATGGGTAGGATGTTGTCAACTGTACTTATTTATTGCATTCGAAGATAGGTTACAACACTTTCTTGGTTAGACTATATTCCCCGCACAAAATCCCCACTCTTGCTAGGAGGGACGTTTCAGTAAAATGACCATCTGCCCAGGCATATTGTCTATCATCACTTTATATCATTCTATTTACTTATAAGTTGACCATGAAGCAAATATGTGGCAGCAGTTATTCGCTTGCAGTACTAGATTATTGTCTTATAGTCCTATTAGTATTTCTTTGCAAGCAACTATTTTTCTTTAACGAAAAAAGCAATCTTATGGGAAAGTGAGGCCTACTATAAAGTGATGCATTACAAAATAATTCTATGCATTTAAATGATAGCAATTCAGGTACCGGGGAAAGGATTCGAGAGGTAATCTACACGAGTTGCCAACTGGGGAATTGGTTTATTTCACGGGAGCTGTCGTTGTATTGCATAATCCGGATGAGGCAACACAACGCCACTATACACAGCATACTAGTGAAATCAAATGGTTATTTTCATCTTTTCTTTCCGAATTTGAACTGATATCATGAAAAGGATTTGTGAATTACGATGAGAAATTCAGCAGTATTTAATTTCAACTCTGGGCATTTCTTGCTGTTGTCTTTGAACTAATTTATTGATTCTGAAAGAATGCGATTATTTCACCATATCTCTTCCTTTATAGGCGATTACAAATGATTTTATCTTCCACATGAATTGAGTGTATACGTTTTGCAAATTTGCCAACTCTCTTACTTTTTTATCGTATTCTACAAGATTGTCAAACTGTTTTTTATCATTTCAGTTGGAAACATTTAGGATCCTTTTATTTATGTGGGTGTGAAACGGGAATTCTATACAATTTTGCCAAATTGCCAAATCTTTTGTTACTTTCATCTTTTAAGTAATCGCCGTTGAATTTAATTACTTCTCAAGGAATGTTTCGTTTTCTTTCTGAGCACTAATCATCAAGGAGTCATTATAAGCTTCTAAACGAAGTATAAGTGAGGAGCGATTATATATGTTTGCGGGAGTGATTAACTTTTTCTCTTCTATAATCTTCAATTTTATGGTAATATTTTCCCACTAATGGGGCAATATGTAATCACCGAGTTGCACATATTAGGCTTATGATTAGGGGTTTTTACATAGAATTGAAAAGTGTTAGTGCTTGAAATATTGCAAGAATTGTGTTGAGCAACTTGATTATATAATCAGCTTCCATTTTTGTATTGTAAAAAACTATGAAGAACTATTTTTCTGTTGATTAATAAATTTTTGTGGGACTTTCTTATAATATTTCGTTGAGTGTAGTGATCGAGGATGGACACTCTTTACTATTAAAACAACAAAGTGGAAATTAAAATTGACTACAATTTCAGTATCGCAATCCACCCGAATAAACTACATATCGCAACAGGACAAACTTCAAGGCATTCTCCTGAAAAAAAAGTAAGCTTTTCTCATTTGCGTTCAGCAACGCTCTCAAATGATTAATTATATTTGAATTAGTGAAATTTTCTATTTTTCTAAATTTGCGCGTTGCTAATTTATGTATTTGTATCATTTTTTTCAGAGCGTTGATTCAGATTTCAGGTCTACGATAAAGACTGCACGGAACTTCAGATTTATAGTAAAGATTTACAAATAGAAAAGAGCGTCTTTTTTGTATTCATATAAAAAATCTATTGGAAATCACAGCGTGCTCATTTCGAAACTATGCAACATCTAATGTATGATTGTTTCCAGTGGGGGGGGGGGTTATATGTTGTAGATGCAGTAAATATAGGGGATTGTGTGTCATTTACCTATCAGAAGTGAAACAAGTTATTTACAAGAGTGGCGTTTTTGTGTTGGGCAATAGAGATCTAAAAAGCGAGTAATATGCACATGGTTGTTTGATGTCATGAATACTGCAGCATTTATCATAAATAACGCATTATTTGAGAGATCAGAAGAAGCTGCATTAAAATGGCGATTGATGCTTTTGCATTAATACCAAATTTTTAAATTTGCACATCAGGTCTTCATTTACATATCAATTATAACTTGTTTTGTATAATAAACGAAACGATTCAGATACTGAACGAACATCGTTCACCAATATGCTCTCCTAGTGAATTGGGCAGCATCTTGGAAGCAGATCAAACTCAGGTTTGTATCTAGATCATCTTTTTTCTTATCTTCTCGCTTTACAATTTGCACTATTGTCCTTGCTAGCAGAAAACAAATTTTCCAATGTTGGAAATGGAAAATAGAAAAACCGATTATGCTGATAATGCCATAATCGTCACCATTTTCCCCTTTAATTTCGGCAGTGAATGTAGTGATATCAAGAATTCTTAAGTACCAAGAAATTCTTGTAGAGTAGTCCTCCACCGATAATTCACGTTTTTTCTTATCCTTGTAGGGGATCTAAAATTTTAACTGTAATTGGTCATTGAGCTGCATCGTTTTCTTATAACAGTCAAACTTCAAACTATCAACGGAACAGCCGCCGAAAATTATCCCTCCCCATGATTTCTACTAGAGTTCTCATATTCTTTAGCACCAATTTTTCTGACTGTCGTGATTCTCCATCACCATAATTTATTTACAAACGTCTCAACGATGGTTACTTCTAGGCACATGTGCGTATATGGGATTCAATAACGCTACAAACATTGCGTATTTTGGGCACAAGGGATGCATCATTCGAGAAGGGTATCTCTTGCGTTGCATTCAGTCGTACAGATGGTGGCGCATTACTGGCCGCCATTGACGACTCATTTGAACACACTTTAAGTGTGTGGGATTGGCAACGAAGCAAACGGCTCACTGAAACGAAGGTAATTTCCCATTATCGTGTTTACTTTCTTCTCATTTTCGTCTATCGCAACAACAGTTGTGGGTTTATTTGTATATTTGCAGAATCACTTTTTGTGTTGTTTTCAATATCTTTTCATAAAATCTTCAACTGAATTTCTTCAGAGGTTTTAACAGTTAATGAGCAATATTCACTAATTTTGCGTTCAAATCTTTTTTAAACAGATAACATTCATATGCCATCTACTTCATGTTTGTGAGTGGCATTATGTTACAAATGCCTTTGAAAATCGGATTTCTTGACGACTACAATCATTAAGAAATTAGTGTATGGTTATGTCGTTCAGTTTATTGAAGTGGTACAATTTTATCGAGAATAGTAATCCATGCAGGAAATTGATCAGAAAATCGATTCGTTCATACAGTTCAGAAGTAATATGTAGTTATGTTAATTTCTATTCAATATTTGTTAGATGAGATAGAATATAAGCATGAAAAATTCTACTTTTTTCCCCACAAAAGTCACTGATCTAGTTGCAGATTTTTTCTCTTCATTTTGCGTAAAATTTCTATCATAAACACTTTGAATTGTCATTTTATATAATTTTCAGAGTGCCAACGATCAAGTATTCGCATGCGAGTTTCATCCACTTTTCAAGAATGTGATAGTTTCGTTTGGCAAAGGTCATTTCAATTTTTGGTCATTCGATGAGATTACTCTCAGCAAGAAGCCAGCTCTTTTCGAAGTAAGTTATCGTTATGTCGAGAATTTCTTTTCAAATTTTTGAAATTTATTTTGCTTTCAGAAATTGAATGAATACTTTATTGTACTATGATCGTTCCCTTTTTTGAATTAGTAAATGACTTTAATGATTTCATTCTACGTGATAGTATATCCACAACAGAACACTGATGTCCTAGAATAATTTGGACCGCCTCAAATATTCAGTGTTTGGGACAGATCGGATTATAATGGTGGAAAGTGCTTGTACATATTGTTCTTCTGGTTGATGCAGTCAAAATTATTGGTCGTATACGCGTTAGCATGCTCCTAGTTAAGCGATCATAGGTTTTTCGATTGCCGATACGCAATAAAGTTTTACCCTCTTCTCTCATATGTGGTTAGATAGCGTTTCGTGATGCAGTAATGCTGTAATTCTTTCTCACTAAATGCAATTGATGAACATCGTTCGTACTTTAAACACTTCGAGCAGCAAAAGCTGTTTGAAGGAACTTTAGATTTGTAGGATCTCATCTAATTTTGTTCCTTGAGAATGAGACTGTATAAATCCATAAAAGACATGTTTCAGAGAGTGTTCGATTATTTCGGAAAGAGATGTACAGTTTATAACCATACATAGGACATCGCAGATGAATTGAAATCCTGATTTTCAGGGACGCGATAAGCCAAAGCTTGTGCTGTCAATTTGTTTCACGGAGAATGGCTATGTCGCATCGGGCGATTCAAATGGAACGATTTCGTTGTGGGATCCAAAAACGATCAAAATTGTTAAGCAAGCTTTCAAGGCAACTGTTTTCACGTTTATTTCATTTATCTGGTTCAGTTGAGTTGTTTGTTATTTCCAGCTTTCGATTATGCGTTTATGGAAAAAGCTTTCGTTTTGGTTTTTGAAAAAAATCTAGTGGGTTTTGTTTTATGCGTTCATGTTAGAGCAAACCATCCGGGAAAAATATCTTCACGTTGAACTCCCACCGAAACATGCGCCAGATGATTTATGAATGCAAATGGTTTTGATATGCTTCCACTGAAATATAAAGTTCGAGATTTGCAGGTGCACGAGGGAGGTGTGTGGGCGCTGTGCTCAATAGGTGGCGGTCGTATTGTTTCTGGGGGAAAGGATCGTTCGCTTATCGAGTGGAATGCTGTTGACCTCGTCAGGATACATGGACCAACTCTTGTGTGTATCTCTCTTTCTGTTTATGTACCATGATTCTTGTCATGAAAATGTTGTGGCCTGAAAACAGGAAATTTCCGCTGGAAGGCAAAAACAGTAGCAGTTTGTTGGAAGGCAGCACCAATGATTTCTACAAACAAGGCGCAAGGTTTCGCGCTCAGAATGGATCTGCTTGAGCCGAATTTCATTGGAATTCATTTAACATTTTATTGCATATACGATCATGAATATAAACAAATGAATGAGTGAAAAGGCTAATAAACAAAACGAAATTTTCATGAAAAAGTTTTAGTATAACAACTGCAAATTATCTCAACGGAAATGTACGAAAATGCGAATATTGCTTTAATTATTGCCCAACCACTGCATCTTTTATGTAGCGAGTTGTTATTGTATGCCCTATGAATATGATTTGACTCGATAAAAATGCATTGTTTTAGTTGCCTGATGATGCGGGTATTATCCGTACGATAGCGCCCGCTTCAGGATCGCTGATACTCGTTGGTACAACGAGGAATGCGATTTTACGAGGGGATATGAAAGGAGGTTTTCACTATGTTCATCAGGTATGCTTTCATTTTTATTACTGAAATGCTAACTAACATTTCACATGTATAATAAGCATTGTAGCGGAATCGCTCACCTTGTCAAACATTTGCAGTGAGCATCCATCTGTGCCTGGGATAGACTTTCGGTTTTATGGGTTTTAATATAAAAGTGCCCAGAAGATTCGAGTATTCCCTATAAAATTGAATATATTTGAAGAAAGTTTCGTCTCACTTTAATTTATTTCAGTTATATGAGGCAAATATTCTTACTTTGTGTTCAGGGCTTTCGAAGATATCTGCTTTGAATGGTTTTTTATGTCTCATTAATACGCATCATGATACACTTTAGGATCTGATTATCAGTGTGCAGTATTCGTAACGCTTGTAATCGACGCAACTTTGTGCGAGCTTCTTTCTCACCGATGATATGTATTTATTTCAGTACTCACTAAGTACTTCTTTTTCGACCACCGTGACTTTTGTACTACTCTCTCGGTTAGCCATTTCAGTTAACTTTTGTTGTACTAACGGGTCGATGTTATTTGTAGGGTCATGCGGATGAGCTTTGGGCACTTTGTGCGCATCCTTCAACAGCACAATTTCTAAGCGGTTCCATCGATGGCACTCTGAGGCTATGGGACTCGCTTTCGAAGACAGTTGTTTGGTCGATGCACATACAGGTTCGCAATCATTCATTTTCTTCGCATTATTTCTTCTTTGAAACTTTTTCAGATTCTGATTTTGCTACAACTTTTCACCAAGTTGAATGATAAGTGAATTTTTCATAAAGGGGGGTGGCGTCTTTTCAGGATACGCAGGGCAGAAATCTCAAGAGGCAAAGAGGTGGGAATTTGTGATGAAAGATTAGAAATTTTAGTAAGATCTAGAAAGTACTTTCGTGCATACTGCTTTCTATAGGAGGGTGTTTCTTGTGTGGACTTCCACTGTAGCGGCAATATCTTTGCGATCGGAACGCCGGTCGGTTCATGGATAGTTTACGATACGGGTACTCGGGATCCTGTGCTCACTATCGCTGAGTCAACACAGCCCATTTCTATTGTTCGCTTTTCGCCGAATGGCAAGCTTATTGCCATCGCAACAAAGGTACGTTTTTTGACATATTTTCAGTAAGCGTTATATGTTTGGTGACCCAGCTTTATGTATTTCGCGATGAAAATCGCGGTTGTTATGTACCAAGATTGCTGAGCTACCAGTTCACATGTAAAACATGATTCTCTTTTTTCGGATCTGTTTCACTCTCTTCAACAACTGACAAGCCGCTTCCAGATTAAATTTACCTTCAGTTTTCCCACTGAACGTTCCGTACATATTACCGCTAACTGCATGACGTCATTCCAACTGCAGGTTTTCGCAATCAGATATTCTCGCACAATTACTAATTGCGCTTTTTTCAAACCTCATATTCTGATTCTTCGCTCATTCAAGTTTTCCATCCGTTCGAACTTTTAGGTCGAAACTGAGCATTAAAGAAAAAGAGGCAACTGCACTTTAATGTCGAAGTGTCTTTGCTCATATTTATCAATTTGTGACATTTTTCATATCCTGCATTGGACCACAATTGAAAGCGTCATAGTGTTTTATTCATTGCAGTTTAAACCACAGAATGTTTTTTGACAGTATCGTTTTACAACGAATTTTATAATACACCATATGTTATGAAGTGTTGTATTGTTGGTGAGAATGGCAATGAATAGTGCGATAGCACTGCAGAACAATGTCTTTAAATCAAACGATGTGAGCATTCATGTTTGTCGGTTTCCATCGATCGCTAAACAGGTTGATGCATTTCCATATACTCGTGTAGTAAATAACGTCAAGATTGCCTATAACGTTAGGATCTCCAACAATTTTTGAGAACAGGGGTTTGTTCTAAAAAGGCAGTGCGAATCTCGGGATGAATCCCATAAATTCCTATCCCCTGATCCTTCTTTCAGGAATCTCATTTCTACCTCTACTCCGTATCCGAGAATCTTCATCGTTTTACTAAGGTGACGCAATTCTCGGTAGGTAATATTTACTTTCCTACAACATTTCTATCTGTTTTCTGCATGCTTTGTGACGAAGAATACAGTGTGGTGTGCATTTCTATATTTTTAAAAGCTCGATGAAAGCGTTCCGAGATGTTTCGATGTCGAAGTATATATGAGCACATGGCAGAGAGGTGGAAAGGAGGTGATTATAGAATTACTAATAGAAGACGAATTCATGCGGCATAAATCAGTCACTCTCCTTTATGCTACAGGATTGGGGGAAGTGCAGCGCACGAATTAATGTGAATCATTGGATTGGCTAACTTGTAAAACGTCGGCAATTCTCTGATTTTTGGCCGTGGGTATTATGGATAACAATACTTTTTTGACTATAATGGGAGCTTCCTCCACCTCTTATGTTGCTACTTTATTGCGAAAGAGGAGGAACTTCCGGTGATATCGAGTTTTTTTAAAATTAGCCAGCTGCCTTCATATTCTTGGCTGATTTGAGCTTAGATTTCACTTTTGACCAGCTTCTGTGTTAAAGAAGAGACACATTGGGCCACGAGGATTCTGTTTGCATCTGCGCTGCAATGTCGAGGAAAAACCGCGCTGTTCAGGCGAAGGAGAGAATTATTCATAGACACAGGGAGGGTCTAATGCATATTTCGATGTACCCGACCGCCATGTCCCCTCATGGAGGCAAGGTTGTGAAGCTGCAGTGGTCCAAAAGAATCATGGGGACTACCATCAGAGGAGTGCTAAAGAGGGGTGTGGAGCTTAAGCTCCCTTCCTACGACCGTTAAATGCCACGGGGCACCTGCTATCAGCACAGTTTTCAATTTCCTCATGGAAGATTTTATGCAACTTACAGGGTTTCGCATCATTTATTACGGCCTTAGACTGGTCTATCGATGGTAATCTAATACGAACCAATAACAACGACTTCGAACAACATATCTGTGAGTTCACATTTGTGATGTTGACTGCACAGAAATGGTTGCCATGTTTTTTAATTTGATATAGGTTAAAATATAATCGCACTATCTAGAAGTCATCGATTATTATGCGTAGTGATGATTTTTGATTTACAGATTTTTAATGCCAAAAGCAGTAATAGTTGCGGATATATCCTGAAATTCTAGCTGAAGGAGTTGGTCATAGTTGCGCGATATGAGCTTCGAAAAACAGAAAGAAGTAGCTGTTAAGCCTTCTTTCTGAATTCGAACTTAACATTGAAGACAACAGACCAACTAGCCATTTGTTTGTCTCATTTAGCTTATACTTCAAATCGCCCGAAGATGAGTCCGAAATCAGCTGTTAGTTTTACCTTCAATAAACATGTGGATTTTGGATTGTGTAACTAGAGCCAACTCGCGTTGTGAGGTGTAACGGTTGTCACTTTGATATTTTGAGCAGGGTATATAAGGACTGTTATCGCCCGCTTTGTTGTTATTCGTTCTCGGTGGTTCGTGGACTCGAAGATGGAGCCGTCGTTGTTCTAATAAATAGTTTGTCTCGGGGTATCGGAGATGGGCGACCACATTGGGAGGAGAAGGAATCGGAGGCCCGAAAAGGAGTTCGGGCAGTACAACTGTGGTTGATCGTTGGGCTGTTTGCAGGGTGTGTGTCGAGTGGTCGTCCAGCAGAGACGAATGCTGTGCGTGATGCATCATGGTCATCATCACGTTGTTTGGTTTCATTCGAGAATGGTTGTATCACACAGAATTTACCTGGTGTGATGGCTATCGAACGATCACCCGACTCAACATTCGTAGCAGTTGCAATAGACAATGGCGCCATTCGGTTCTATGAATATCCTACCACCAGTGTTGCGGTAATTTTTGCGATATCTTTTCAATGTATATTCGCACAGCTTACGAAAGCGTGCAGTCGGTGTGATGTTTTTGATGATATTCTACCGTATCGAAGCATTCTAGAACAGTGAGGTAGTATGGGGGATTGAAGTAAGTGCTTAAATTGGATTGGCAATCTCATTTTTTAATCTGAATACTGGCTTGCTTTATTGCCTCAAAGAACTGGACGTGGCACAAAGGCATATCACTAAACTTTTGGGTGCTTTGCCATGAAAGGAAACCGAGAAACCACGGCACATTCATACGTAGATAGGGAGAGGGAATAATCGTCCTGATATTGAAAGGTAGTAGCTTTAGTGAATATAGTAAAGCCGTTGTAAATGTAATAAATTATACAGTAAAGGATGAAGTGAAGTGTAGTATTGATATACGTTTGGCAAAATTGGCAAGACTGCAGTTATCCAGGTTTGCTAAACACGACAGGCTTCTTGAGGAGACTATTTCAATTTTGAGAATTTTCCGAAAAATTTTCAACCTTTTGAAAGGGGCGGTGGAAAGCTGCAGCGTTATGTCGATTCACCGTTTAGCTTATCTAGTTGATCACCCCCGCGTGGCACAATTTTTTTCATCTTGCCGTATAACCACATTTGACAGTGTACAGTACTACCGCATCTCGATTACCGTATTTAAGAATATTTCATTTGAAGGCACTCTACAAGGAGATCTTTGGGCATAGTGCTTTCATTGCGAACCTTGCCTTTTTACCGTCTCGATTGATCAGCATAGGTGCCAGAGATGCGGCTATCTTCCAGTGGCGTTTATGATGCCACAATATCGCCTCCATTCATTTGTGATCTGTTGTAAAGTTTCTCACGTGTTCAAAACTTTCGTTGTGCTCATTTCGCTGATGAATTCTTTTGTGGGATTATCTTTCTTATTTGTATATATATATATATATATAATGCGGGTCCCCATAACGCAATATGGTCCCGTTTATTTGTTCTATAATGCGTTTATTTAATTTGTTAAAATTCTGCATTTTATTGATAAGATATCGTAGGAATACTCGCAGAAATGTTTCACCTTGACTATTCCATCGTTTCGTTGTTCAGTGCCACGACAAAATCGCCGGCGGCAAAATATTTCATCGACATATTTTCATACGTTTGATAAGATTCTGGTTATGCAGCTTTGCCTAATCCTACAAGTAGTTTATGAAAGATCTCTTTACGCTGTAAATTCCTCTGCAATTTCTAAACCATGTAAAAAAGGCGGTGGAAATTAAGGGCGATGCGTCGGTTTAATGTGATGTTTGTATAATATCCTCTCCGTAGATTACATCAGTTTTTGATTATTTGTGATTATCGACTAATACACATGTGCTTAACTTATAAATTAATATGAAGGTATGACACTTCCGCCATAAATTTTTCAAAGCGAAAAACAAAATTGCAGTTGTTTTGAGCAGAATTTTTCAGCAAGTTTTAATCAAAAGTGGAATTTTCCTTCATCCAATGAAGTCTGCTGATGTCACATGTGATGCAACCAACTGCAATTCGCCTTCCATATAAAAAACCCCATTTCTGTGTATTGTATATAATTTTTGACCAATTTTATGTTCTCATTTGTTCTATATCAAAACCGAAGGCCTCTTAGGCACAGTTACGATGTCTTCTTATGTCGTTTACAAATATGCCAGTCAGTGTGCGTTACGTAATTAGCACAGAAGCGTGGGCGTTCCCGGTTGAGGTCATTTCCGATGAGGTCATGTTCTGGTGCTATTTGCGGTTTCAATAAGCATTACCATTCTGAACTCGTATGTAAAGCAAAACTCCTGTCAAAGGGTATTGCTCTCGTTTTCTGGTAAAAATGTTCACATGGGCTGATTTATTGGAGCGTTCTATTCCATAGGCAGTCTGCAAAATTCGGCAGTGTAAACCATTCGATTTGTTTGCCGTGTGCTTTTGCATAGACTTTGCCCCGGTTCTAAACCAGTCCACGGAACAACTTCCAGCTATATTCCATCACCAACCGCCGGTTTAATCAACCAGCAGGCAGAAAATGAGATGACCAACCGATCTTGGCGAGTTGAACGAATTTTGCACAATATCTGTTTAATATGCTGAAGTTGTTATGATACGAATATGAACATAACTGGTGATGTTGTATCACAGTTGAGCGTATTACAATAGATGTTCATCAAAGAAGTCAATATAGATGGATCGGGCAGTTAGAGATTGGTGTCAGGCAGAATATATCAAAGCGAACTAGAGAATGGTGCATCGATCACAGAGCAATGGCCACTACAACAACATGGAATGTGAATGAATCGGTGCAATGCTGTGCGAAAATTCATCCACTACGACTCGTTACGAATGCTGCAAGAGGATGTAGGATTCAGGAATGTTGGGAAATAATGCTGGTTCCGGAATTAATGAAAGTGGAGATAAGCTGAAATTCAGATTTCATACTTTACCGTGGCACTTATAATTTTGCTTTCATTTGTGTGAGCAGATCTGTTGTTCACATGACGTTAGTTTATCACATTACTCAATGATCAATGATTGCTCAGGTCGGTCAGATGGCAGTGGGTGTAGAATAGTGCTGGAACACAGGTAAAACACAATGAAACCAAGTGTGAACAGCAACAATTTTCAACACTGCACAATGAATGCAGTGAAGGGTTGATTCACGAACTAAACTTGAGCAAATTTTCGCGATCAGTTGATCGAAGTTTTATGCTACTTTACGGTTGGTTATTCTTTTAGAAACTATTCCTCTTTCACATGCTTTATCCTTTTCGGAGAAAAGATGCAATAAGAAATCTTTAACGTCAAGCACGTTTCACCTGTGATATCAAGTGGATGGGGAATATTGCATCTACTTGCAAAGAGAATGAATTATGATGGAGAATTCAGCGAAAGTGGATAGATTTGCGAGGAAAGGCTAAAAATGTTCCAGGTTTCTTAACATGAAGTGATCGTTTTGTAGCCTTCAACTTCCTCTTCTTGCACACCAATGCTTTCGACTGTGGATTTAAATAGCTTATTTATCTAATTTAATTGGGGACATCGTAACATGGAATATCGTTTAATAAGAGTATTTGTGCTAAAGGATGAAATATTTTGTGAATTACGCAGTTGAGGTGGATCTAGATGAGGAAGAGGATGACATCGTCTTCTCACTACGCTCCGAAATCTTCGAGAGTTTATCATCTGAAAGCGTCGCCGTATCAGCATCCGACGCATCAGAATCGCCGACATCTCCAGTATCCGTCTCAAAGGAGCTGTTATATTCGTCACCCACAGTTCCTTCTTCAGCCTTTAAATAATTCATACAAACATTTTGCCTTCAGGGGAGTTCAAAGAGAGTTTCCTTTCCGTCAAGAAACAATAAAATTTGAATCTTTCGAGAAGGAGAAGGAGGAAAGAGAGGGGATTCAGCAAAGAAGGCCGAGATAAGAGACATTAGGTAAATTGGTGAGAGAGAGGACCAGAAAACAAGGTTGTCACACCGATTTTGACCAGTGAACCTTAAGCCTTCGTTTCTAACTCTTATCATCTTTTGCCATTATGCACAGTATGCGGATATCTGACGTGAAAATCGTTCTTGTTTGGTGTCATTAGCGTGCTCAAGCTAACTGAAGACAACACATCAAACGGTATATCAGTTCAGCACTTCATAAATGTTACATGTATGTGCATATGGCACTGTGGCAGAATCAGCCCATATTTATGTCTTCAAGCCAAAATTTTCATGATGTGTTTCAAGCCATTTGGACTATACGCACTGAAAATTTACCCATGAAAGTCTTTCATTTTCCGTTCAAAAATCGGAAAGAAAACAATAAAGCAGTCGGGCAGATGTTTTTTTTTGACGGTACTCCTCTGTCTTTATTTCGTCTTTGCTGCGTAAACACGCATTGGCTTCACATTTCGAGATACTTCATTTAAATAAAAATTGACAACATCATCTCAAAAAACTCTTCCAAATAAAAATCATACGATATTTTTCTTTCTTACATGAGTCACAAATTTTTTAAAAGATATTTTAGGAGGAATAAAACATGGGACTTGCCTTTTGGAGTGATTTACGTGATGATGAACTCGTCGTCGATGAACCGTAGTCAGTGACCTTCTCCCTAGCTGATGACTCTTTAAATGTGACTTTCTTAGCACCCGCGCGCACTTTGGCCATACTTTCTTCATATTTCTTTTCAAACCTCAACAATATGAAATTCAGTTGGATTAATGTTATATGCTCACTCAATATTTTCGTTTCATTTATGTTATATGCGATACATAACAGCTCATAAAAACTACTTGATGCAACAGCAATACTGCAAAATTTTGCACATTATTCGATTTTCAAAAAGCAGTCAACAGCTCAAACCATCAAAGCAATCTGCACTGTTCACTTCGCCATCTTATGCCTATCATGTCAGCATTCGGCTTCGTAAGTCATCTTTTGGGAATAAAAGCACTAACCCAGCCCTCTTAGTGGGACCCCCTCTCAATGCGAATTTCGCATATTTCTAACATCGTTGTTACTTTCAAAACGGATGAGCACACAAGTATATGAATGAGCATTTGGCTACATAAATGAATATTCAATAAATTCGCAATCACTCTTTTTTCAAAGCGATTCCATATTCTTGAATGAACTCAAAGGGACATTATCGATGAAATTGATCGAAACACTCTATTGACCTTCTATTGATGTTTGATCCAATAATAAACCAGTGTTTATACTATAAATAACAAATATCAACCGAACCGCTCTTGAGAAATTCGAATTTGCCAACGAATTTACTGAATGACTATTTGAAACGATAAAAAGATTTTGAGCTGGAACAATGAGATATGTTGTTAAACAAAATAAATTTGCAAGGTAAGAGGATTCGATAAATGGAAGGGATGTAGCAGTTAATGAAGATTACCGTTGTTTTTCGATGAGCATTTCCTGCTGCTCGAGAATGAGTGCCCGTCCTATTAATCGTCTATTCATCGCTTCCAATTCACGTCGATATTGCTCGGTACGACTCATTTGTTCTTTCCTGCATTTTTCTTCATTCAACACTCGAATTGATGCTTCACTATGAAAAGGAGGGAGGGAACGATAGGAAAATATTTGGAAAAGTGGACATCAAACGTGAAGAAATGACTTCTAAAATAATGTACGCCACCCTAACAATACTTCGTAGACGGTGTCTTTTACGAAGCGCTTCTTATTGTTGAAATACGACGACGTAGGAAACACCTTCAATGAATGAATAAATAATCGGTTTTCAATTTGAGTCAGATTCTATGGAAAAGTCACACATTCTGAGATAAAACATTTTCTCAACTCAGACATGGCTCTTTTCAAGTATTACTGATTATCCTCCAGTGTGCTCAGCTAGGAGCCATCTGGCGCGTCCCCAGGTTGCGGATCGGGGAACGGCCGTCAGTACGGCGGTTAGCTGCGAATATATTGAATAAGCAACAGCGGACAACCTAGCGGCGAAATCCAACAGGGTGTGGCTGGGGTTGACGGTGGCACGCCAGCGCCTGAAAAAATGGTCACAATACCCAATGACGGTTTCGTGTCACGGCGAATACGGTCCGCCGAAAAAGACCGCTGCCCCTACTGCCTTGTAGGTACTTCGTGAAAGAAGAAAGGCTAGGAGAAAGGAACTCCGAATCATGGTGAACCTGCAGTGGGCTACGATTGTATATCGGAAGGGCAGTTTTGTATGGTCAACCTGGCCTCATTTCTGGCCACACTGCTGCGCACCCACTGCTCAGACTGCACGTCTCGATCTTCGTGCCTGCAGCCAACGAGCTATGGGTGAATAGAGAGTCTCACAAGCATCTCTCACTTAAATCAACTCATTGTGACGGTAAAACTCCGGTGAAGATGTTGTGTGAAGCCCTGCGGCGACTGGCAAGTGGCGACCGGTACAGGTGTCGGGTCACTGGAAGTACCTAGTCACGACCCTGCACGCAGGCGGCTCAGGTGTGATGGCCGCTTCTTGACGACCAGGAACTACTTCAAGATTCGTGTCCTGCCTGGGTGGCAGAGCAGCCCTATTCAGGAACGCACTGCTCTCTTCGAATGAAGAAGGGGATATAAAAGGTTCCCTAAACATTGCTAGTTCCAAATCCTTCATCAAGCATACCGCGGCTTGCTGAATACTTACCCGTGCGGTCGAAAAACAAAGTGGTGTAAATCTCAACCAATCCGTTTGGCAACGTGGAACGTGCGCACGCTATTGGATAGCGGTGATCGCCACGAGCGAAGAACAGCCATAATTGCCCGTGAACTTGCCAGATATCGCATAGACATCGCAGCACTTTGCGAAACCAGAATCTCCGGTAGATCGCAGTTCTCGGAAGAAGGTGGAGGATATACGTTCTTTTGCATTGGACAACCTGAAGGTGCGCCCAGGCAAGGTGGAGTTGGATTTGCCATTAGGAACGCGATCGTTAAAATGCTTTGCTCTACACCAGTCGCTATTACGCCACGACACATGAGCCTCGAACTCCCGCTGTCGCATGGTCGCAAAGCCACTCTCCTCTCGGTATATGCACCAACCCTTCTCGCATCAGACGACTCCAAGGAAGAGTTCTATGCCGAACTGGATAACATAATCTCCAAAACTTCCTACAGAAACAAACTATTTATTCTGGGAGACTTCAACGCCAGGGTTGGCAGTGAGTTCGCCACATGGAGCCGAGTGCTTGGGCGTCATGGAGTTGGTAAGGCCAACTCAAACGGCACAATGCTACTCGAACTGTGTGCAAAACATGAACTGGTCATAACTAACACAGTCTTTCAACAAGCAAACAAATTCAAGAACACGTGGATGCATCCCAGGTCGAAACACTGGCACATGCTCGACTACGTAATAACCAAGCAACGCGACCTGAAAGACGTGAAATTAACCCGAGCAATGCGCGGAAGCACGACATGGTCAGATCATGTTCTAGTTCGCAGTACTGTGCGCCTGACAACGACGCCTCCGCAGAGGTGTCGACGAGGTCTCAATGTCAAGAAGCTCAACGTGAGCGCGCTAAAACGTCTAGACGTTCGAACGGAGCTGGAACAAGAACTCAATGCCAGGCTGAGTGAGCGGGAGAACAACGATGGAGCTGATGACGACTGGAACAACTTAAAAGATCTAGTCTATAACGCCACAGCAAAAGTTGTTGGCTTCGTGAGGAAACACAGCAAAGACTGGTTCGATGATCAGGACACTGAAATCCGAGCGCTACTGAACAAAATGTACACCACACATTTGCAGTGGATAAATGACAAATCGTGTGCCGCCAAGAAACATGCTTATAACACAGCCAGGAAGGAGGCAAATGCGAAACTTCGCACAATGAAGGAACGCTGGTGGGCCAATATGGCAATCGAGCTCCAGACAGCAGCAGACCGCCATGACATGAAAGCATTCTATGACGGCCTCAAGGCAGTCTACGGTCCAAGAGATTCCGGGAGTGTTCCAGTTTATTCGAAGGACGGCTCTCATCTCATAACTGACCGTGAGAAGATTCTGGAACGCTGGGCAGAACACTTCCGAGTGGTGCTGAATCAAGCATCAGAGTTTGACTCAACGGTGCTCTCCGAAGTTCCACAATGGAATGTGTCCAACGACCTGGCGTATCCTCCATCAGAACGCGAGGTACTTGACGCCATCCAATCGCTGAAAGCGGGTAAGGCACCTGGTGCCGATGGCTTACCCGGCGAAATATTCAAATACGGCGGGGGCAAACTTATTCACCGACTCACAACCTTATATCGGCACATATGGGAGCGTGAAGACGTCCCACAAGAATTCAAGGACGCGCAAATAGTTCATATTTTTAAACGCAAGGGGGATCGGGCAACCTGTGATGATCACAGAGGCATCTCTCTCCTGTCCATCCCAGGCAAGATCCTGGCAAGAGTAATTCTCAACCGACTTGCCTTGCATGTCTCCAATAACAACATCCTTCCAGAAAGCCAATGTGGTTTTCGCGCTGGTCGTAGCACCATCGACATGATATTCAGCGCTCGTCAACTGCAGGAAAAGTGTCGTGAACAAAACAAAGACCTTTTCGTTGTTTTTGTTGACCTCACGAAAGCTTTCGATTCTGTCAACAGAAAAGGTTTGTGGTCACTTCTACGCAAAATTGGATGTCCAGATAAGTTCGTAAATGTGATCCGATCGTTCCATGAAGGGATGCGCGCTCGCGTTATCGAAGCAGGCAACATGTCGGATGCATTCGAAGTTACCAACGGCACCAAACAGGGATGTGTACTTGCTCCGCTTCTGTTTGGGATCTTCTTTGCCATGATGCTGTCGGTCGCATTTAGGGACTGCAATACTGGCATACCAATTCAATTTCGAGTGGATGGCAACATCTTCAACCTCAAACGGTTAGAAGCCAGAACAAAAGTGCACACTGCAGTCATCCGGGAACTCCTATATGCTGATGACTGCGCGTTAATGGCACATTCCTGCGCGGATCTACAAGATATCATGAATCGATTTGCCACGGCAGCCAACCGTTTTGGCTTGAAGGTCAGCCTGAAGAAAACCGAAGTTATGTACCGAGAATGCCCAGATCGTCAGCAGCCTACATCACACACCGTAACAGTTGACGGATCCAATCTTCCGGTTGTCGATAACTTTACATACCTAGGCAGCACACTTACAAGCTCAACATATAATGACACAGAAACTTCCAGAAGATTGGCGAAAGCGAGTGCCGCATTTGGCAAACTATACAAACGTCTCTGGAGCAGACATGAAGTGAAACTGAGTACTAAGGTTGCGGTATACCGTGCAGTCGTGCTAACAACACTTCTCTACGGTTCCGAAACCTGGACGCTATATCGAAAAGACATCAAGAGACTGGATTTTCATATGCGATGTTTACGCAAAATTGCAAACATCAGCTGGCAAGACAAAATAAGGAACACTGAAGTGCTGAAAAGGTGCGAGATAACTGGTATCGAAGCATACATCATCTCGTCCCAACTACGTTGGGTTGGGCATGTCATCAGAATGCCGGACAACCGCATCCCCAAGCAACTACTTTACGGACAACTCGCCTCTGGGGAACGGAAACGAGGACGTCCGCTGCTTCGATACAAGGATGGAGTCAAGGCAACGCTGAAAGCGTGTCAAATGGAGCTGAAGGATGACATAGTACATGACAGACAGCTGTGGAGGAGAGCATGCCGCGAGGGGACTGCACGATTTGAGGGATGTCGAGTTCGAGCACTGGAAGAGAAAAGATCGCGACGACTATTGGGCACAAGTGGGCCTGATCAAGGAGTACGGTTTATCTGCGATAGGTGCAACAGGACGTGCTTATCCCGAATTGGACTCGTCTCACACATGCGCGTTCACCGGTGATGAGATCCGTTGACTTCAACGGCTCAGTCCATGGGGAGGATTATCCCCCTAGATATTTGCACGTCCCGTGGCTTGTCTTACTGAAAATTCTATAAGAATTCGTGATTCAATTTCACTAAAATTTCATTAGCTTTTTTTTTGGGAGGGCATACTGCTGTTCCTCCAACGCTAGTGAGAACTAATCCTGCTGGCTTTAAAATGCCTAATCTCGCTGGGATGTGGCGAACGTGGAGGCAAAATATCTCTTATTTCCTCCCTTTTCGTGGAAGATATGATTTCTAGCGGGTTGCGAGGGATCTGGTCACGAGGGATGAACAAGTATAGGGTCGTCCATTCAACCCAACTGCGATGCCCGCAGCCGCCAACCCGTGCTCATCCAGCACAATACTGCATGAAAAAGCACATATTATTTTTAAAGACAGCACTGGTCCTGATTAATGAAACCTTTTTTCATCAAGTTTCCGTCGAATCTCATCGCTGACATACTCTTCAGCAGCCAGTTTCTGTTTCAGCCTTTGACGAGAGATGCGATTCTCCTCATTGACGGTTTTCCAGAAGTTACGTGATCGATTTTTCTCATCTTCCAATTTACGCATTCGCATTCTGCAAAAGTATCAGATAGCTACTTCGGATGGAATGAAAGTGCAAATATGCAAAACTCTTTAGCATTCATCTGAAGGTGGCAACTATGAGCAAGCTTTCAATTTGCTGACTCATTGACGTTCTCATCTCTTGCAATAGAGGTCGCGTTGACTGACTGCAACAAGACCATATTGCAGTCATAATCGCCCTGATCAAAAATATTGTCTTTGTGAAGGCATTTAAACCATCTAATTTCAATTTTAGGATGCAAATAATGTTGTCCGCATTGAGCACAAAAGCAAAAAAACGATTTACAAGTTGCAAAGATAAAATGATAAAATTACGGACTCAGGTGAGGAATCATGCATTCCCCATAAGATAAATAACATCCCCTTTGGGTTCGTAAACTTGACGAAGAGCAAGTAGTGGGCGAGGAAGGGAGTGGTAAAGGCAGTGATACTGAGACTTCACCTTTCTCAGTACAAATTGGCAAGAGAATGAGGAATTCCACTTTCGTTTCCTTCAGTGATCAATGCTCAGACATTTCAGCACTCCACATGCCGCAACCGTACTATTGATCAACTGCCACCTATCCACGATTCATTAAGCAAACTATATTGATTTAATGAAATGTAGCATAACTACTCCATAATCCCAACACCATAACAAAACATTTTATTCTTCCGAAATCATGAAGTGAAAAACCTTTCCCGAATTTGCAAAAATGTCTCTATTATTTGATGAACTCGATTCAGATCATTCGATCTCCTTTTGCTAAATGTCCATAATTCTTTTTATTTTCTTACCATGATTAATACCATTGTGTCCTCTCAGTGCAACTGTTTTATAGATTTCAAACAATGGAACAATTAGCTGGTTGAAAACGATATCTAACTGCAACTCTAATAGAACCAGCAATAAATCTGACCGAGTTAACCAGCAATAAGCTTCATAAATATTTCAAATGCAACACACCTTATCGCTTCATTTCTCAGCAGCGATGCATGATTTAAACGAACATTGTATGCGGTGCTCTCTGAGAGATTCGACGCAGAAAAACTCCGTCGTGGTGGTCGACTCTTAGTCATGAGATCATCTTTGCACTGAATCATCATTATCCTTTAGTTCGGTAAGTCATTCAGCATTACAATACCTAATTCAATAAAGCTGTTTTCTCAAAACAGAAGTGAACAAATCGAATATGTTAAATTGAGTTGGAAAAGTGACCACTTAGACACAATTATATCCTGACTGTATTTGTTCGTAGATTAATAAAACGATATTGGACGGTATGGCTCCAACTTGGGAGTTTAGTGTTGGACAAATAGGTCACTTAACTCCAATACTTTATCTCTGGAATCACGCCAAATGATCCCCTCCTCAGCCCTTTACGATCAAAGCGATCTGATAATAAATCAGAATTTGAACCCTCCGTAGAGGAAAGCATTTGGTGGTTTTATTATTGAAATGATGGTGAAATAATAGAGCAAATGAAATGAAACAAAGATAGACCAACATGATGTGCATGGACTCTGTGATCGGATTCGAATTGGAAGGGCGTTGCAATTGTTGTTGGTCGCACCGGTGCTTTTTCGAGCTTGTCGGCTAACCTTTGGTGAATACGCTTGAAGTCTGGAACCTGAATTGTTGTATCAAATAAATCTGAGTGGCAAATGTATGAAGATTCCTTGCTCAGGCTCGAGAGACTCAACATATCGAAGAAAACCAGGCTTATATATCAACCTAAGCACGAAGGAAAAAACAGGAACATACAGCACTCTAACCAATCGAACTCATCTACTAGTAAAATGCGAATGTAACCGAAAAATTTTATTGGCTAATAAGGATCTAACTGCTCTATGAAAATCGACAGATAGATATTCGAAACAGAAATAAATTAGCAGAAAAATTCACTTTACCTCTTCCCCCATTGCCTTCTGCACTCTCAAATTATTTATGACACTTTATTCACCTGTGAACTCTTTGCGCAGATGAAATGCACATAGAAGAAAGAAGAAAACCTCATTATGACAGTGGAGTTATATGGTAAGACTTGAAAGCGAGTCAATTCCCGTAATTTTATTGATGAACTCTCATCGATTCTCATCATCGATATTTTATAAGAAAAAGTTCCTATTATAGCGAACGAACCGTTTTCGATGGTGGTAATACAGGTATAGGCGATTCGCCATTGCACACTCTATTATGCCGTATATGGTTCTGTACCTTTGCACGAAGCGCTCTTTCCTAAACGCGTTCCTTTGCTCATTACTTCGCCGCATTTTTCAGTATAGTAAAAAATAAATTAAAGGCAGACGAGCATTACACATCAAGCAAATGACAGCATACTCCATGAACAAAAACAGAATGATACCACATTCTGAAAAGCTAATTCCATATCGTCTATGAACAATCGTTTTCGATGGCAGTAGCACGGCATTCAGGTGACTAACAAAAAGGAATGTTGTGAATTCACACGAAATCACGCTACGCTGATGTGATGTTCACACGTAGTTACTGCGTGTTTTCTGTCTAGCTGATACTGCAGCTTTTCTGTAGCTGATACATGTCCGATAGTGCAATGGAAAGTTTTGAGAATGACAAATGACCATATGTTTGGTTATCGGTTCGGTCCTAATGGCATTCATTTCGTGATAGGTGAAATAAAATGTTGATAATGCACAAATCG
This sequence comes from Baylisascaris procyonis, assembly GCA_037389465.1. Classification (NCBI taxonomy): domain Eukaryota; kingdom Metazoa; phylum Nematoda; class Chromadorea; order Rhabditida; family Ascarididae; genus Baylisascaris; species Baylisascaris procyonis. The sequence continues at coordinate 1,336,305 of JAZARR010000082.1, forward strand.
AAGATATAACATGAAATCCGCTAGATAGATTGCATAAATGCTAAACCTCGTTCAACAATTTCATTACGATTCACCGGGATCGTGTGAGTTCTTGGCATCTAGAGGCATCATTGATCTTATAAATCAAATTTTTTCGAGAATATGGCCCCAAGACGAATTGCTTCGACTAAACTCATTATTGCTGCTCATGTATTTGGGCAAGTGATGCCCTGAAATGCCAAAACGCACAAAGCATTGCATTCCTAGCATACCTGTTCACTTATTCAAAGATGTGCCATGACATTATATTCAACGCTGGTTAATTTGTTTATTAATGCATTAATGTGAATTAATTTCAGACTATATATTTTCATAGTTGAAATTATACAGATTATAACAGAACTATATAGCTCCATAGCTGACGCAACACATTGTTAATAAACGGAAAGTGAATAAGTGACAACCTGCATTCCAGTAGGTGCTTTGCTAGCTTCAATCAATTTTATAGCACGTTGAGTTCGAGCTTTAGCTCTAAGTGCCGCCTGAATCTCGTCCTTATAGGGTGGTAGGTAGACACTCATGGGCACTTCATTAGCTTTGAATGTCTCACGTTTCTCCCACTCGGATGCTTCAGCACTGGCACATCGCCGCATATGAAAGTTTGTTGTGGAACTTGTTAGGGCGCTGAATGGTCGTCGACTGCGTTCGACCAATTGTGCTGCACGACGATGACGCTCCTCTCGTGCCTTAAAAGGATTTCATTACAGAGGTGATGTTCCATATTTCTCTATACGCATTACTCGGTCAAGTTTTCGGAGCCAAACACGATTATTCACTTCAAAATCTATTACTAAAAATTACTCAAAAGACAGAGAAACATTTTTGCCCATATATAATTATAAAATTTGATTCATCAGTGACTGCGTCATTCCCATTTCAACTTTACTTGAGCATTCAAAGCAAATTCGGAGTATACTTTTCGATATTTGAAACATACTTTGGCGCACCGATAAAGATACAAGTCCATCAAGTGGGAATAAATGGTGTATAATTAAAACATAATTATTTTAGCATTAAAACTATAAAGATAAGGCGCTTTTATCGCTATAAAAGTTCCCATCTGAGAAGATCAAAATTCCACTAGTGAATTCGTTTATTCAATTAAAGTCTCCTGCAACTCCCCTCCCCCTTCATTCCTCAAATTTGAATTAAAACATTTGTGAAATAAATTCATTTTCAACCTACTCGTTCCATATCGATGAGCATTTGCTCGTAAATCGGTTCATATGTCGATCTGGGCACTTCTCTCGCTTTGCACCTAAATAATTTTCTAGAGAATTCTGCCAGTAGAATTGGCACAGTGAATAATTTTCTAGAGGATTTCATTACAGAGGTGATGTTCCATATTTCTTCTGCACAATTTATTTTCTGCACAATGTTTCATTCTGTACAATGTTTACTGTGAATATATATTCATTCAATCCACGTTGACGAAAGGTTTCATCTTCTCTCCCTCATCCCCCCTTTTCTATTGTTGCACCTAATGATGCATCAGATTATCTATCAGATGCTTCGCGAAGCTAGTGTTAGTGCACCTCGTGCTAGAAGAGTGAGTGATTCATTTGAGAAAACAACAACAATAACGTTGCAACAATGTCAGCATTTTTTATTTGACATTCTATATTACTAGGTGAAAGTGAGTATAAAATGAAAAACAATTAAGTCGATGCAATGCATTGCTAAAGTAACCCAACAAACTTCAATTGCAATGCGCATTTCTAATGTAGCACAAATTTGCACTAAACAATTAGCAAAATTTTTGATTGCATACGATTTTTAAATGAAGACGGCTAATGAATGATTTTTTCTGAGTGCTAAGGGAAGTCGAAACTATACTCTTGCTTAAAATAGTGAGCATTCATTCTTCTTGCAATTGTATTATAATTAGAAAAGATTATTGCAGAACGATTTCAATCATATCTCAAAATTGTCACAAACGTCGAGATTGAGCTGTAAAATTTTGGTAAAACTATAAAAACTGGCCATTGCAATTATTAGAAAGTGCAAATCGTATTTCAAACAGTCATCGCAGAGAGCTTTTTAATTTCGTTTCTCTTCAGATTTTAACGTTTTCTCTACGCATTAGTGCAAAATGGTCGTTTATTACTATTTCTCTTAAATGCGCTCTTTATGCATCATTGTAAAAGAATATATATTATGTGTTGCACTCTGTCTCGATGAGTTGCATCTGCCTTTCGATTAATTCAATTTATGAAGCGGAAAAATCATCAATCACCATGACCAAAGAGCACTGTAATCTAAAGACGTTTAAAAGTATCATCAAATCAGTGAATTAAATTTTCTTACTCAACTGAGTAAGCGGCTTATCCTTCTGGAGGATTTGCACGACAAATCGGTCGTTGAGGATATGAAACCTGGACGTTCATAGTTTATAGGTGATGTTGTAACCGGTCAGTATACTAGGAAGGAATGGGAAAAGTCTAGATCATGCTAGCCTCTTCTCTTTCTTAGGCATCCCTACTTGTTATTTGTCTTTTTAAAGCACGTTATGGTGACGCCGTTATATATGTATGCAGGGATGTTCGTGTCTGTCTTTCTGTCTGTCTGTCTCATAGTGTACAAGTTCCTATTCTCGAACCATTAAAGCTAAAGTTACAAAACTAAGTAGGTGGAACCTATACCACATGAGACACCTGTACCAGTTTTCAGGACGAACCAAACCTCCAAAGAAGTTATAGGTGTGAAATTGACTGTAACAAATTCATTGAATGTGTAAATAACCGTCTTTGCTTTTCAAGGTACATCCTCCAATATGACCCTTAAAAAATAACACTTATCGCTAAGTGGTATTCATAATTGCAGCATATCACCTTAAAGACTCATTATTCAAATGCTCATCAAGCATTCGTCCAGATGACCCGATGTGGCATTAAGAAAATTCTTTAAATTCATTGCTATCGGTCACTTCATCCATTCGATAGCCTTCATAAAGCTCCGATTTTTCAGCCAAAAACACTCCGGCAGAGCAATTATTTCAACAAAGAAACTCTCGCTTTCAAGTGCAACAAATAATGGGCGCAGCAGTTGTCACCTGAGTTTATTGGTTGCTTCGATGCTTTCACGCATTTCTTCTTTCTTCTTTTCTGTGAGCTCTTTGATGAACTTCTGAGAATATGATGCTTTTATTGGCGATTTCTCATCTCTGCAAAAAAATCATTTCAACTATACCAAACAGCAGATTAAAAAAAATAGCCGCTAACAATTTTTCCTATGCAAATTCTTATGTGACCAAATTATGGCGATGGCATTGTTTACATCTGTACGTAGATATGTGCATTTCGAAGTTTCAACTGGAGAGTAGCAAAACCGTGGCGATGGAAATGGGTTGGGATAATTTGCATTATTGGACAGACTTCGATCCCTTGTTTTATTACCTTCATTTCTTTCATTACATTCATTCGTTTCATCACCTTCACTCTTTTCATTATCTTCATTCTTTTCACTACCTTCTCACGTTTGCATGAGTCATATCCACTCAAATGCTGTGTGAAATTTGCAAGATATATTCCTTGGCTATCTACGAGTGCGATGCAAATACCTCTTTGATCAATAATTGAAATAGCGATTCAACCTGAAACCGCATATCGTCCTTCAGCGCTTTTTTTCTAGTTTTTCTTGCAAATTAACTGCTTGCATGAAGATATTCTTTGAGAATATAGTGAACGAAAGGAATAATCTAGCAGATTAGGGATCTGCTTTTTATACAAAAGCAAAAACACTTCGAATAAAATGAAAAGAATTTCATAGGAATACTGAACATATCCAGCCATAATCTTGTTAACTGTGATGGTGAATATGAAGTTGTCCATTAAAAAAAACCAAAGTAAGTGCCTAACACATTTCTGGAGGCATCTGCGGGTCCAAAACATACAACGAACAGTACAGTGGGTGCAGTTTGTTTGCAAAAATACGCAGAGGTCGATTATTTCGTAAACAAATGCTCTCATAAGACACCTCCATTCATGCAAAGCAACTCTTGTTTACTATTTAGGTGTGAATTTTTCATTTTCAAAAATGTTACGTCATTATATCATTGATGCCAAAGAAATGCAACCTTACCGTAGAGTCATTTGAAATGGTTTGGGCACCGTAATTTGAGGAATCCATTCCTCCTCAGTGAACTGCACTGTTCGCTCCTCTTGCCAACATTCGCAGCTGTGTAAAAGCGATTGAACCGACTTTGAACGACGTTCACCCAAGTAGCCACGATTACAGTAATCTGAAAGAAAGATGCATGAACGCGAAAACATCATTTACTGTGCAGTATTGGTCACGTTGTGCGCGAAAGTGTCTGCTTTTAGTCATGTAAGCGAGAAGAAGAAAAAAGGAAGCTGGCTGCTCTGACTTCGGTTACAGAAAAAGCTTCGAATCACATCTCTGATTCCGATCCCCATCGCCCCCTCATCGGAGCGAGGGATCGACCCCAGAGTCAATTGGAGATGCATGTTATTTGAACTGGAGAAACTGGAGAAATCGGACCTCGATGTGAAAACTTCCTGATTTTCTTTTCGATCCTTCGCCACAGTGAATGTGATGTTATTAGTCAAGCAACACCAAAAATACGTGCAGCAAACGCATTTGTAGATTAACATACCCGCTCTCCTTTATGAGTAAGACCTCATTTGTCACTCCACTCGAACTCGGCGACAGATCGAGACTCCCTCATTTCGAAGTTTCAATAATATTTTAGCCAAATATCAAAGATTTTCTGTTTTCTCAGCACAATATATAGCTATAATCTTACTGAGTCTATATAGATTAAAAATACTCAATTTTTATTCAAAAGTTTTGAATTTTTGCAGCAAGCGGAAGAAAAGGCGAGAAACGAGCTCATCAAAGAGCACGAAATTGAAGAAAATTGGAAACTTAAAAAGCAAGTGACAACTAGAAAGGTAGTCGAAGGGAGTTTACTATTTATTGCAGCGGGAATATTGCAGTCATAAAATTCTGCCACTGCTAGAAGGATTCCGTTTGAAGCATTATTCGAGAAGGAGTGACCTGTACCCCTTTGACGTCCATCTTCAAATATTTCACAACCATATCAGAAAGAATAAAGCTCATTGAGGAAAATGGCCTTTCTCCTCTCTTCAAGCAAGAACTCCCCCTTTTCCATGGTACTGTGCGGCGAAAATCTCAGAGAATTGACCAGTCTTCTTCCGTGACGACAGGTTTTTCAGAAATTTTTAGGGAAAGGTATTGAGAAATCTTGAAACCGAAAACCATTATAAAAATGGCGACTTACAGATTATTCAAATTATCCTTGAAAATTGAATGACTAAAAGATGTTCCCGCGAAGAATTTGGTGGAACAACTGACCATTTGAAAACATCGTTGAAATTCTAGGAATTCTCTTCTAATATGCATTAATCACTTCATCAAGATCTTTCTTCTACCAAGCTGCCACTTAGGGCACGATTTTCTTCCTCCCTCATATTGTAGCAGCATGTATACCTTTGCGACAATTTTTATGTATGGTTTCGAAGAGGTGGAGGAACATGTCAAAGATGCTGGCAAATTATGCACTTTTCCATATCGATCAACCAACAAAACATTTTCGGAATTTATTAACAAACAATAAAATGAGCTGAATAATTTTATTAGATCTGATTGCGCTTATAAATCTTTTGCAAAAGTTATACTCTCGTATTGAATAAAAATCCAGCCGAAAATTTTATGCAGTCTTTTGCGTGTTTAAGTACTTATAAACTCTCATGACCTATCAACGTGAATTATAGTACGGAGAGCACTCAGTGGTGTGCATTGTAGCAAGCAAATCTCATAACTCTTGATCTAATAGTTCGTATGTTGAAAGTGCTCCGCTACCAGACCCACGGACAGACGTTTACGCACATACACATTCGCAGCACAAAAACGACGGCACCAAAGGGCATTATTTCCAAGCGAATTTGCATAAAAACGCAAACGTCCACTAAATGAGGGAATTTCTAGGTCCGAAAAATTTTTCTTCAGAGGAAATCACTTCATTGGATTCGCCTTTGGAAGAATCCGTTGGGTACTTAACTTGCAAGAAAATTCAATAATCCATGGTTAAGTGGCCAATTTTTCATGATAAATTCACTCGAAAACTTTGTGAATTTTCAGCATGGTATTTGTTGTAGTCTATGCACATAAGATGAATATCGCCGTAAGCAGTATCCTTCGCTATGAACGGATCACATCAAAACGATAAGGTTTTAATAATCAGATGTCAGTCGATGTCAGATGTGAGATAACTGATAATCAAATAATGTCGGATAATGTCATGTAACAAAAGATAATAACTGATAATCGGATATCAAACAATAATCATGCAATCAGATGGTTTCGGATTATTTAGACCGCATTTTTGTCAAGATATGGGTTCAAGTAGTTCAAGGGGAAGGAAAAAGAAGGAAATGTGAGTCCAACATTTTTAAGGGATAGAGAGGGGAGGAGATTAGGTTGTGATCACAGCAATCTGCAGGAAGTTGAGTAAAACTGTTACATACTGTATTTCCAAGGAAAAATTCCGCTTGCATTTACCGAATTTCCAAATTTCGGTTGTATTTTATGGGTGACTCATCGACTAAAGAAAAAAGGAAGATTAGGGTGTCCGACATGAGATGTTAATTATTTTCGACTGCGTTCGAAAATTCAATGAAAAAATGTGCACTATCAAGACGATCCGGAAATATGTCACTACTTTCCTACTCAGGAAGTGAGAGGCAATCTTCGTTGTAAAGATCAATCAAGCGACCCCACAAGAGTTGGGAAGGTCAATTATATTCAGTTGCAGATCAACCACATATTCTCATGGATCGATCATACGGTCTTTCAGATTGCACAATCCTAGAGTGTAATCAGGCAAATCAAACAGCTAAACTCTCTTACGATCTGCATAAACTGTATTTCACTTCAAGCGATAAATTCTCATACCGAAAACGTCGGCATCGTATTCGTTCGTTGAGAGAGGTCTTGCATAGTTACCGTAATCATTGTAGAGGGATTCGATTATTGAGAAGGTTTTCTTGTGCTGTTGACGAAGTTGACTAAGATTGCTCATGAAATCTGCATCTCGAAGTCGATTCTCATCCTTTAAATGGATTTTATTTTATAAAATCAATAAACGGATATTGGTGTATAATTACATTTGTTTAATAATTATAAATGAGAACAGACTCTAGGGAATTAAGGGAATAATTAAGGGAATAAACCGATACAGCCATATTTTCCTAGCAAATCAAATTTCAACGATAAAATATTTCGCTGATTATCAAAGTGACATTCGCCGTTGAACAAATGAATAATGGTCGATGATGGGAACCCTGAGTCGTAAGGATGGCCACTGCAATTATCACTTCACGGTGCATTTCTTCGAACGCATTGCAAGCAGCTATTAATATAATTCACTATTAGATAAATAACGAATATGCAATGGAATATTTTCGTTTCCATCCATAGAAAAAGAAAAATTCAGAGTCGACAGTGAGGAAATTTGCAGATTATAGTAGCAATATTTTCTACGTCTAGAATTAAAATGATGTAATTATTTGAGTGAATAAAAGATTTACTTACACAAATGACGTTTTGCAAGAAATGATCTGTTGCATCTAATGTGCGTTCGATTTCGTCCATTTGAAAAGAGCGAATCCGCAAGGATCTCTTTCATCGAAAATCCTCTAAAAATCCGTCGCCTTCCAATACACACGGTAACAGCTTCTTTATTCTGAATGTTTTTGTTGCAAATATGCAAATTGTGCTTTAAATCAATCGCGAATTTGCATTAAAACATTATAGAGCGGTCGACTAAAAAGACGATGAGAGCAATCTCAGCAAACTAGCAGCCATCATGGATGACGAATGACAAGTGAAGTTTAGACATTGAATGCTTTTAGAGGTAATGCTCGCATCTACATTCTAGAGGTAATGAAGTAATACCTACTTAAGTGGTTCCTAAGTTTCATATAAAAAATATATCATCGGTTAAGGTGATACGTTTAAGGTCATATAAACCGTCGGTCACATAAAAAAGTCATGTAAAAAGAAAAATCGTTTGTCTCGAAGACGATTTGACTTTTCAGCATCCATAACACATAAAGCATTCATAAAAGATTGTCAATAAGAAGGAAGATGTCTGGGAAGTCTCTATTAAGTACAGAACACGACGACTAAGTACCATCACCTATGAAGTTTCGTCACTGGGCGAATTGAAGTTACTAGGTGAACAGACACGTACATATTCGTAGAGACACGCATGGACACTATATTGTTATGATATAGTTCTTTGAAGAAAAAAAAACAAAGAAAATTATAAAAGCTCACAAAATCTTTTAAATAAACAAGGCACTCAAATTCGTTCATTTAGATTGTGTGATACCCAAACACCAAGTGAAATTTCGTGTTGTTCATCTGCCGACTTAGCTAAAAGAACGGTCAGCTGACATGATTTCATTCGTTAAAGTGTCACAAAGTCGCATATGTGCGAATGAACACACATCTTTGAGATGCAAAACACTATGCGATAAGAAATGAGCCATAATAGATTTTGAACGGTTACACCAATAGAAGCATTGAAGTCACATTGAGAGAATCTACAAACATAGTGGTGCAGCTGAACCGTTCTTGTTCGTTGATCACATCAGCGGATTTGCGGTCGGATCCCTGGAATGCGATGATTTTCGACTTTTTTACCTTGGATTCAACGTAACAGAAACTCTTCAACGTTTAACGACATCGTCCCTCAAATAGCGAACATTCAAAGCTGATAAAATTGTACTAGTGCACTATGACATAATCTTAAAGTGCACCTGAATTCGTTATCGCTAAAGGATGTAAGCATCCTGCAATAAGCTGGACAGCGCAAGTATTGGACCAACCTCATATCCCTTAAAAGTGGAGAGATATGAAGCTCTTTGATTGATTAGGCACAGTTTTTGAACTGCATTATTCCCGATCTTTATGAGACTCTTGTTTTATGAGAATACCATAAAGCTTGCATCCCACTTTTACATTACTACATTGCACGACTGCACATATCAAGAGTAATTGGTTAAGAGTTTATGAAAAGGATGCATTCACAAATCGGATCCTAATACCTAAAGCACATAAATGGAAAGTTCCATAAGGATGCTGCTATGAAATCATGCAAATCAAACACAGAATTTGACTATACCTATGATTATTCCTAAGTCAAGCTGATTCCAGCAAAACGGGCGACAATTTCAGTAACAAAGTTGGGAAAAGTATAAAAGGAGAGATGGAACAGACACTAAGCCTACAAAAATCTATTCCAATCGAATAGGTAAAACTGATGTACTAGCATACTCAATGCTTAAATAAAAACAAAGTATGAAGTACTAGCCTAGACCAAGAATGTGATCAAGCTCCTATCCTAATGTACCATTAAGTTGGACTGCAACAACATAGAGCACTAATAATCGATCGATAGTAGTCTATAAGTGATGAAATATTACGATAACTTGTACTAAATGTATCAGTCATCGGAAAATTCATAAGCATAAAAGACGACTGAATAAGTGAAGGATTTAGCGTAATACTGCGAAATGATCGACAACGACTATTCCACGTTGCATAGTGACCACGAGTGAAAGGGAACAACTATTTCCATGGAAACGTGTACGTGCATTTTAAATCTATTCTTCTTCAAGCGATATCACTAAGAAAAACCATTAGACCACATAAATGGTACCAACCCATTCCTCCGGACTCCCATTCCCCCACTCTTAAAGGTACCATCTTATCTGCGATGACGCTATCATTTTACCCAATTTTGTCAATTAGGCTCTAAAACTTCACTGCTACCCTTACTGACTCAAAATTACAACATTCATTTTTCTCAACATTTTACCATAATTTGCGCTTTTTTGTTGATGTGAAACATATAGTAGTAGAGATACGCATAAGATTTCTTTAAGCAGTGAAACGTTTCGCAATTAAACACGAATATCAACACTTTTTGATGGATGATATAACGTCGATATATTCCATCAATAAAGAAATTCAAATGCGATTCTCTGATTCTTACCTCTTACACCAACAAATCTTCATGATCAGTGCATAATTACTTCCTCTATTTTTTTCTCATGAATAAACCCCACATTCTTAGATGATCATTCTCTGTGTAATGATCATCTTAAAGCAACAATAGCATGAGAAATACAAACAAACGAAGTAAATCCCTTAATCCCTAATGTCACCAAATCTGCAAATACATCGCCATCAAAATAGACCCTTGGGGAGGATGCATTCACTCACTTTTTAATTAAATATTATTGTACAGTCTAGATGAATCAAAATTTTTGTTTTTCTGAAGTTTCATCTCAACGAAATCTTGCTTTCGTTTCAACTTCAATTCGATACATGCGACTCGATCGAATCATATTTGTGGCATCGTTGTTTCGCAATCAGTATCAAATAGTTGAGCATGGGAATCACCGTCAAATCTTAAGGCTTGAGGTTCGGCTCGAAACTGTTCATTCTTTAATCGGAAATTTTTTGGTGAGGGAATAGAAAAGTTCACAGCGGGTATAAGAATGTATAAACCCGCTTAGTTGACCAACCGATTCTATGAATTGATAACAATTTGGGAACACAAGCAATCGCGCATTTCCAATTTATTTCTCAAAGCGACCGACGGCCATAGAGCCTCTCTGCAAATAATACATTCTTGTATCGGCCCTGCAATCCGACCAACTGCAAAATGTCCCCGCATGCGCGAATTTTCAAACGTCTACGACTGTCTGTCTGCTACTCCTAACGACGTGTTGGGCCGACGTGGCAGTTGATCTTGGAACTAACTCGACGTGTATTTTGCTATCGTAACTTCAACTTATGTGATGGAAGAGTTAGAACTTCCTGATGAACTAAAATACACCTAAACATCGACAAACACACAGACACATCACATTGACGTCTATAATTTGGACTTTAATAATAAAACATATCGGTTGTGAAGCTCCGACCAGAGTTGTCGGCTCGGCTCTGCCAAGCCACCCCGCCCAGCACCCTCATCGGGGCAACAGCGGTGGGACAAGTCAAGACAGTCATAGGAGGAACGACGATGAATCGGCTCGTCAGCATCCCAAGGGCAGGAGACGAGCCTTCACGCGACCGACCTGCTAGAAGGAGAGGCCGACCTAAAGCCACAGGAACCAAGTGGACCAGGCAGCCATTGGGTCAGGGCAGGTGGAAGCAATATGAAGAGATGTGTGTTCGTAATGAATGCTATGTTCATTGAAATAAATAAATAAAAATAAAACATAACTAATGCCGATGGGTTTAGATCTAGTCTTAAATAGAGATACAAACAAATTCATTGGGAGATTTGGTTTGCACAGCTGTGCATATTTCTCACTTAGAAATCGAATGTGGATGAGAATTAAACGCTATGCAATGTTCGGGTAGATGGCTAAACATCCACAATTATCACCGATCGGCTCCGCAATTAAGTTCCTTTAACTGCCTCTCACCCTGCCTTTCCTTTACTTCCGGCATTTGCTTCACGATACTAGAACGCAGCTTTTCGATTCTTTAAGAAAAAACTTTATCAATAAGAAAATCATCAAATAACAATACTAGACATCACTTCGCAAAAGTGTTGAGGAAACAATACACATGAAAAAGAAAACAAAAAAGCAAACAAAAGGAAATAAAATCACATCATCCTTAGGCAGTGAATGCAATATGGGACGTCCGAAATGTCGCAATCATTCGCTTATATAGTCCGAATAAGCGTGGATCGGCCAACGCACAACCTAACGACCACCATCGACCCCATCATTCCTCCCAGCGAAGCAATATTCGGTTGAGTGGCGAGCGGTGTTTCTTCGAAAATTGTCGTCGAAAATTTGAGTGTTTAGCGTGATGTTAGCGTTTTCATCTCGTGCTTTATTCGTTGGATATTTCGCACTCAAAAGCGAACGTTTCAAAAAAGTTCAAATGACAATTCCTCCCCTCCCCCTTCACCTCTCTGTCACCAACAACAAGGAATGTTAGTACAAATACAACAACGAAATCTATTCCAATGAAACGATTGAGATCACGATTTGTTTTCTTTGTTATCCGAGGCGACCTGAAAATGAAAGATTACGCTAGCTTGCAACCAGGTAAGCTACAAATAATTAATTGCATCAATGATGTCATCGCCGAATGCTTATGTGAAAATGTAGTTAAGATTTCAGCAACATTTGATCCCAGCTTCTCTTAAGCAGACTAAATAGCATTTAGCTGGACAGAACACGAACAATGCGAGCTCTAAATGAGACGTGACGCAGGCTTCACTTCTGATTTTCCCAGATCACCTACGGCCTTCACCGTTTCTGTGTCCCTCTCCCTCCCCAAACTGTAGTTACCTAAGCCCTCTCCCGCCCCTCCTTCCACCACGAAGCAGCAGCCAAGCGCATTCAGAATATACAACAAAAAAGCGTTTACCTCATTGGTGATGATGACGTCCCTAACACCACGGTCAATTTTCTTTTGCTGATGTGCTGATAAAGTAGGGATGTAGTCTTTGAGTGCGGACACGATTCTTCCCCCGTCTTGACCTGCCTCTTTCACAAAATCCACGAAATCCTCTTTGGACAACGATGTTAGTAACGCCTGAAACCAACCGCTTGATGAAGTTGCAAGAAGTACAAATGACCGTATAATAATATAGTATGATATTACAATGGCATCATTCCTTTGAAATATTTTTCATTTAGATAGAAGATTATATTTTCGATAAATTTCGATAAACAATTCAAATCACTTTATGTTCGATAAGCACTCTTTTAAGTATGCAACGAACGATAGTTAGATGACGGTCTCGGATGATCAAACAAATAAATTTATGAGACTGGTTGCCTGCCTTTGATTTTACAGGACTACAGCGATGATGTGTGACGAATATAGACATGTACGCATACAAATAGATAATATTTTGAATGTTGCATGATGAAAGAGGAAACTATTCTTCTTTCCATCTTGATCTATCCCAAAACTGTAAAGATGAGATGGATGATTTGAAGGACAGATCACCTGAAAGTGGTGGGAAGGTACTGTCTCATTCCAATCTCACAACGACCAAAAATGCATAATGTATACCAGAAAAACCAACCAAAAACGAATGTGGCGCAGTCGAAATAGCACAATGCACAAAATACGGCCAAATTGTGCGATCTTTGGACCATGGCCGTTTTTGAACAATTATATGGATAACGTTTGATATGAAGCCACTCAGTGCGGGGTATGCCTCGTGTGCACGTGCCACCGTATTGAATAACATCACCGGAAACGTCTCGTCGTCGAGGAGAACGTCAATAGCGGATGCTATGGAATCTTTAGCTGCCGTAAGCTGTGATAACAACAATTCGATATCTAAACATTGCAACTTCATTTAAATGAGGAAATTCGAAAAAGCAACAAATACGCTTCACTAACAGTTACAACAAATCATCCAAATGCAGCAAAAGGATACAAACATAGAAAATTATAAACTACCTTTCATAAAGCTTCTTTCAAACAGATGGTATACCTTTGCAAAAAAGACTAGAAAAACTCGAAATTTTAATTTCAAAAAACCAAAGACAAAAAAGGAAGCAAACTTTGCATTAGCAATGCAGATTCTTCAGGCGTAGACACGTGAATTCGATGCATAGCAACGAGCAGTTCACTGGCCGTCATCGGATGTTGCCCCGTTTTAATGTCTTAAAAGATGTGTTTAAATGTTTAAAATATACTATCAAAAGGAACATAATAATTGGCACAGGTTTTACATAAAATTTTCAAGACTAAAATTACCTATTTATACCTGTTCACTAAAGACCACTAACCTGAAACTTCTTACCGACAGTGAACTTTATCAAACGCTCCCTCTGCATCCTTTACGAAACATTCTTTACGTCGACATCGGTAATGAACCTTGTGCGAGCAGTTACCGACGATGGGAATAATAGAAATAAGAGAGTCGTGCCAAAACTACACTTCACATCAACGCGAACTCTATGACGTTGCTCATACGGAAACGTTAAGAATCTTACTGTCGCATTAATCCATGTATGCAGAATTAGCAGAAAAATGCAACTTACTTTTACTCAGTAGTAATTTGGCGAAAACATTCCGCACCGATTTCTGATTGACCGCATTGAGCACAAATTTTGGCAGAATTTGTAATATCTGTTCCTGAAATCCAATGCAATTGTAACATAGAATATTGAAAGCACCATAACAGAAACCACAAAGAAATTAGTGTGCTGGTAAATAGCAAAAATTATAGACCTTATCAAGACCGTTGAGCACCGGAATCAATGACCTCACATCAGTCCTGCCTTGTTCATACAATGCACTCACACGATCAACCAATTCTTGCGTTGGGGCATCTGAAAGCATTTTTGCATTTTTTGTTTGCATCTATTCTCTTTTAAACAAGAACATTTGCACAGAGAGCTGAATGTAACTTAACACTACTATGTAAAGATAAATTTCGATTAAAGTAAATCAATACAAAAATTATCGGTCGCAACCCACTCGTCATTTTTTGAGGATGGTGGCGTCAAACATTTGTTCAATATGAAAATTAAGGTGCAATCATCGAAATACTTTCTCTTGAAAAGCTATACGCGACTTTTAACCTTCGGGAAAGGCAATAAATGAATCTTGATTTTAAACCATGAGATTACTCCTTAGTATAGCTGAAACTATGCCCAACACCACAACACAGAATGTGGCAGTCGATTGTCGCCAAAAGCTCCTCCTTAACATCTACCCTCCTAATTATGAAGAAAAATTCTACTTTTACCAGTCTTCAAATTGAGCTTTTATTTGCGGTCCCTTGTTCAAATAAACGAACGAGTTGGGCCTCAAAGAGAGACCTTCATTCGTTCACTTCAAAATCAGGCGCTGTCAGCTAGTCCCGAATTCAACTCTTCCTTCTCAACGACGAATAAATCATACAATAGCCGCATATTGCAACTGATATGTCAATAATGATACAAAAGTATGCATAAACATTAAAGGAGACAGGTAACCGGAAACTACTCACTCCTCTCAGTGAGTAAATGAACAATCCTGGCCACAAGAGTATCGGCACCATCTGGACAATTCTCTATCATCTTTAATAAATGCTCACTCGATCCACCCATTCCCTTAATTGCACTCTCGATCGCACGTAACGTCACCTAAAACAATCACAATGCATCATGTCACCGAAGCAAATAATGTGTCGAGGACGACAACTAGATATTAGCATAAGACAGCATGGAAAAGGGTGGAAAAGGATTTCAATATGCGCCCCTGCCGTGCTTTCCAGCCGAGAATTGAAACCAATATCCTGTTGGCTGTTTGGTGATTGGATGGCACTACATGATACTGCTACTGGTGCGTGTGATTATTCTCGATCTTAGCTAGACCACACTGACGGCGTAATGTATGTGCCTTAACCTCTCCGAGGTGTATAGTGTTGCTCCAGGTTAATAGATCACAAGGAAATCAGCACACGTCGACAGTGCTGCTTAAAGAGATACATTTCATACATACAGGAGACCGGGGAAGAGGGAGGTTCACTGAGAAACACACATGTGAAAGACGAATCGTGCACGGAAACAAATTCAGAAGGTGTGGAGTAACACAAAAAAATAAGTTGGGATTTCTCTAATATCAGGCGATGATGAATGAGACGGCCAAAGCGATGATAAATTGTAATTAATTTAAACCCAGACAATTGCCTTACCCTTTTGATATCGTTTGACGCTCTGGCGTACACGGCAGCCAAATTATGGATAAGCGAGTGATCAAGAGGAAGTATCGAAAGAAAGAGATGTAAGGCAGCGCGGATTGTCACATCATCCCATTGTGGTGTGCTGCCGTCCTCGAAGTTCGAACAAATCTGCGGTGGAGGTGATGGCCGCAAACAAAACTCGATGGTGCACACTAGATACTCACGCACGTCACCCCTTGAAATTTATTACCAATTTAATTTTTTATTGACGATCCGATCATGCTCAAATACACCAAGCCTTAGCTTATGGCCTCGATTCTCCTTAGGAATACCCCCCTCACCATTCCTCCTCTCTCCATAGTTTCAACACTGTGGCCAAAGATATCAGCCTGGCGCATCTTTTCTAAGGAGGTCTGTTAAAAAAAATGTGACGACTATGTGCGAAACTATTGAAGATTACCAACATTCTGGACTCTGTGAGAGTATAACAGAGATGAACAATCAAAGGCATACAAAGGTACGCTTCCTCTGCATCTTTGCTTATTTATGGACTTCACAAAGTTTCAAATAGTCTCGATTTTCAGTGTTAAAATAATCGAGAACCGTTACATCACATAAGGAATTTGATAGAGCTCTTTGGCAGTTTCAACGCTTTGTGTTCGAACGTCATTCCTTTCGCTGTATGAAAAGTCGAGCAGAAGACATAACAATTCATTGCGTTGCCTCGCACGTGTTAAGATCAGCTCACGAAGAGTGGTCATTCCGAATGCACCGAACACCTGATAAATGAAACAACCTTCAGCACTATTCAAATCGAAACTTGCAATTTATGCCGTATTAAAAGAAAATAAATTAGAAGCTTCAGAAAATGTGTATCGCAGAGCTGTATGCAAACTTGGTCTAGTAAAGAACGATTCACTGTTGGTGAAAATTCATGTAATATTCACTGGATGCCTCTTTCTTTCCTTCCACTCTCTTCGTATTCATTAAGTTTTTGAGCATAGCACCACACCTTCCCCTTCAAAAGCAATTCCACTCACCATTTGGTAAAAACATTTGCGTATTCCAAATATCACGAAAAGTACATTCGAGATATTAAACCATTTCTATGACAGACCAAACAATAAGAAAAAAATCTAATTAATCCCAAACTTCTGCTTCGAGAATTCATAGGCTAGCAAGTTTTCGGTTAAACACAAACTCATAGGATATATATATATATATATATATATATATATATATATATATATATATATATATATATACGTATATATACAGTGACTGTAGGGCTTTATAGACTGAAGAACACCTACTCAGAATATGTAAAAAAGAGAACATGTCAAATGTGCGAAGGAAAGTATACCGGATCAAGGCAAGCCGACCGTAACCATGTAAGCGATTGAGGTGTTAGCAATGGTGCTTCGAGAAGGATTTTGTGGAACAAGCTAAAAATACAATCTGCATAGATCTAAGGGAAAAGTCATAGCACTCTGCTGAAGAGTTTCTTCACTTCAGGTTGATCACTGTCGACTGCCAATCGCTTCAGCAGTCCTCCAGTTGTTTCTGCTCAATCGCGAGCATTACTGGACCCCCTCCCTATCCCCTTCTTCCTATCTGAAATGAAAAGGGGAAGCAAGAGATGCTTCTTTCATTTTCCTCACATTATAAATCTGACAGTGAAAGTTTCTAAAGACAACACGGCAATGCTTCTTGTTAATATATGACAATCTCAAAGCTGAAGTATTGCGAATGGATCAGTCATGATAAATCATACGTACCAAAACTGCAGATAATTAAAACAAATGAACTCACTGATGCACAAATTTTGTAGTTGTTCAACAAAAAAGAGAATTGAAAGATGGAACTTAAAATGTTAAATACACATGACGTAGAAAATAAAATGTCAGGCGATGCAACTTCTATATCTGGCCGTGAGTGTCCTCTTCACAACGTTTCTTTCAGCTCTAACCATCGGAAGCATATTCACTTTAGAGAATATATTAAGTTTTAATAGCCGGCTAAAGAAAGCATAGTAGGTGTAATGAGAAGACTTCGGCTTGAAAACATTCGTCGCAGTATTGCCTCTCGATCAGATAAGTGCTCTTTACTTATCCGACTGCGTATTCTCAAAACTAATAAAGTGAATAAAAGAACAAAAATAATAAAATAAAAAGATAAAAAAGAATTTTTCTCTCATTCATAAGTATGAAAATAAAAAAAGATCATAAGTGACGCACGTTTCTTTGTGTTCCCCTCTCTCGAAAAGAGTTTTCAAAAGTGTACACAACACCGTATCGTATCGTTCATATCGCCGTGCTTCTGAGCTCCAATTGCCCATAAACAGCGATCGCCGAAAAAGGGAATACCTTCAAATATGATCTATTTAAGAAAACACCTTAAAATTTCTGTAACTGCAACAACAACATAAAACTGCCTTCAAATTATAACAGCCTAGAACAGAATAGAGGTGTGCAAAGATAAAAGGCATGTTTTCGTCCCTGCGGTGCAGCTGAGAGGCATACTGAAGAGATATGTTCATTCCTGATAGGCGTTGAGTCGGCCTCTGCACTGAATAAATCGTACAGTTAAAGGCGAAACAACGAACCAAGAGGTATTTCCTGTGGCAAATTTCAGAGGAAATTAAAGGCCGAAAAACGACCGCAAATCATCTTTCCACAAGCCGTCGATTTAGTAAAGCAATTAATGAGAGGAATGTCGTTGCTTATAGAATAAATGCAGCTAACCACAACCGCATTTAAACAAAATTCAGGGCTCTTGCAATATATACGACCGTCAGGACCGCATCAGGCTTGCGAAGAATTTTTGCAGATCACTCCTAATACACGATCAAACTCAACAGGCGCATCGAAGCACCAAAGTTGTGGTCGTTGCGTCCATAAAATAGTCCGAACATTACCCTTGGAATTGTGCGTACAGCTCGGCGATCCACATGAGCGCAAGTTCGGTTCTCGATTTCTGCTCGGCCACAATGAACATTGTCAATAAATCTTCGAACTGCGAACTCGAATCGTGATTGAACCTCGTCACTAGACGAACCAACAGTTTTTGTTGTGCTATACCTGCACCTCCTTGTACAGCTCGTTCTAAAACACTTCCATAACATCACCGATCACTACACTCCAAACAACCCCACCAGCATCCATTTTGCAACGCGCACACACCCTATCATATTATTCAAATTATCAACATATGTTAATAATCCGACTTTCAATAGCAATTGTAGAACAATATGGCATCAGGATATATCCTAGTGATGCGAGCTATCAAAAATAGATAATAAAATTTGAAAAATAGCATTCTTCGGTATTAATTGATTCGAATCCATATAAGCGTTAACCGATACCCCTATGAAATCTTACAGGGTTAGCTCGCGGTTATTAATAAGTTCTTACCAGAAACTAATTATTATATGATTTATATCAGCCATATAAGAACTACTACTGCAGCAACCCATCCTAAACAATCTTCAATCTTAATAAGCAGGCAAGATTTAACCCATATTCGCATCGGCTGTTTAAACAAACATCAACCCTCAGTTAGAGAATGGTGAGAGAGAAGGATGTAGACTTTCCTCTAACTGTTTCAAGAGCAATGAGGCTGCTTAAAAAACTACTACTATACTGCTTCAACATACATATTTCACTTCCCTCTCTCCTCTCTCCTCCCTCCATCCTCTACTTCTATGTGATAAAAAAAATACCTGATCTAACTAGCACCAAGATACAAGGATGGGATAATGAAATCGACGAGTAACAATTAGGCAAAATAAAAAAGAAACGTCTAATTAATCAATCAACTATGAGACAAAAGCAAAAACAAACGAACTTTCATTGGCAAGGACTCGTTGGAAGGCAAGCAGAATGAGTTTTAGTGCCTGTTCCCGTTGCAATTGCCTCGTAATCGACAATAAACCGAACTGCACCTTCGATTTTGGTTTAGAAGGAGGTGCCTGCAATAACAGATCAGAGTCAGGCTGTGTTAGTCACTGATCGTCATATATTATAACGGTATGTGATGCAACTACAAATATTATTAAGAATGTTTAAGAGATTATAAAAAACATTATAAAAAAGAGGATGCAGGGGAGATGAGCAGATGAGTGGCTCGCACTTTTCCAAAAATTATTTACCATAAATTGCAAAGAAAATTCATCAAGGCGGTTGCTAAATCAACTCTTCAGAGATTTCTAATTTTATGAGCGAAGTGCATCGCAACTCAACTTTTTCTTCTCCCTACCGTAAAATATTTTTAAGGGCGTTCACATAAACAGAGCATACCTCGAAATAAAAAAATCACTTATAACCAACTTGGAAAGCATCAGCATAAAGCGCTTTCGATCTGTTACAAAGTTTGCAAATGGAGTTTCAAAAGGAAATGATACAAGCAGTAACAAACGAGGGGTTGCGCGAATGCAGCCGAAGGTTCGGGTCGGCGAACGTGAGCGGCAGCAGCACCGAGTTCATGCAACGGTGTTGGCGGAATTATTGCACCTTCCATTCTTGCCGTTTGCCGTGCTGAATTTGAAGAGTTGAAGTTAACGAAATGTGAATTTATAAGAAGTTATGAACGTGCACATCAAGGAGCATAAATGCAATTTCACTCATGATTCCAGTCGCAATGGCAATCGCACTTTCTTAAGAGCCTCTTCCTTTGGATGAAGAGAGGAGAAGGCGAAGAAAATGATGCAGGAAACCCGACAGAACAAGATGAAAAGTGAAAAAGTCGCCGGAGGATATCAAAGAGCAATACCAAAAGGCAGGAACCGAAGAAAAGGTTAGAAAAACAAGCTGCGGGCCATCCTGGAAGGTAATGCAACTATATCGAAATATAGAAAGGTAGCGGGATGCAAAAATATTGCCCCAAGGATCACAACAATATTTTGCCTGAAACTGGGTGACAAAGGGACAAAGAAGATAAGCGAAAGGAGGGGGAAGGGAGAAGGGAAAGAGAATAATATTAAACAAACAAGATTTATAATATTAGACAGTAGAAGATTTATAACTCTGAACCTGTCCGAATCACTCTTTACTCACCAAGAATGCCACTTTCACTCAACACGCTCCTCACATTTCCCAAAAAAATTTATATACGGTAAGAGTGAACAAAAACTTTAACCCACCAATGAACTGTTTTCTTTTCTCGTTGCGCATCATCTCAACACCAGGCCCCAACTCGAGACTCGTTAACTGGGTGGCAATCATTCGGGATAGATGCCTGATCTGACTTTCCGTGCCGGCTGCTGCTATCGGTGTGTATGACGATTGGAATGCCGCTGGCATCTCTTCCGGAAGTGTTACCTACACAACAACAACTGATGAAACACACAATTATTTCGACAGAACTCAGACCTCGTTTAATTATACAACTTTAAGGATCTGTCCAGTGAATATTTCATTTCATGCATTATAATTAACATTTTACATCACAACAAAAATGTCCGTCAGTGTTTGATGGCCTCAATGGACAGAAATGTTGGCACGCTGCAGCTATTTTTTGTAAAACTTCGCGAACGTTATTTCTGTCTAAAATTATGCGGATTGCGAATGTTCTGTTGCTTGCTGCTGTTCGTGCTCACATATATTTTGTACGTTTCCCCACTTCAGAACGCTGAAATAGATAAATAAATAGGGAAACAAATAAATAAACAAACAATTGAATATAAACAATTGAATAACATTTTTTCTGAGATATTTTATAGTCTTTTATGACATTCAAACACTGTGATCGTTAGTGTTTCTGCAGATCGATGAAACGGCAATTTAATCACACCCGTCCTGCAGTGCACCTTCTTCATAAGGCATAGGTGAATACCAACTAAGAAAAAAAGAGGAAGTGGAAACAAACCAGTGATATGAGGACAAGATTGGTAACAACGCGTGGACTGAGCCGTTCGAAGACAAACTGTGCAGTAATGTCGATAGCTGATTGCGACGGAGCCGATTCTGTGGATGTGCTTGGCCCTCCACCTTCGTCACCATATTCTTCATCTTCTTCCTTTTCCACCACCCTCGAAGCCTCATCTTCCACTACTATCTTAAAAATAAATTCATTACTATCTATTGAAGCTATTCGCTTTAATATAAATGAGCGGTTTGACAGGATCTATAAGGATTTGAAAAATGAACCGCAAATATAAAAGGGAACTAAAACCAGGAAATGAACATTCCACGTGACGTTCGTTTCAGTAAATCATTGAGTAAATTCAACCACTGAATAAGTCGATCATCTACAGCTACGACATAAATTATATCAGTTCGTTGGCGATCAGTCACACTTGGCTCAATGATAAAAAAGTCACCAACATCAAATAGGAATTATACATGTTTCACAGACAGATTATGTGCTGCTTAAGCTGAAAAAATGCAACAAACATTAGCCAACCTTTGATCTCTTCGATTCGCGCTCCTCGGTAACTTCTTCTTGCCGTTGAGATCTTTTACGAACTTCACTCGTTGCCGGTAATGCACGAAGCACTTCCTCAAAAAACTTAAATATCAATCGAAAGAAATATTTAAAAACCATTTTATACAATACTTCTAAAAAAAATCAAAAAAAAAAAATTGAACAAATAAAAATCCAATAAAAAAGAGGATATAACTAAAATAACAAAACGAGAGGTAAACATTTCAAAAGTGCACTCGATGATGATTTCAAATTTGCATCTACGAGTGTTCGCTCTTTATGAAGTATATGCCTCATTTCATTGGCTTTTTTAACACATATTCCGTTTCTTTATTCGTCGCAATATAGCAACATTATTTGCGGACATAGAAGCATAATAATTCAAAAGAGTGGGGAAATACGGTGGATACGGCTTGCGCAACTGTATTTCAATCCGACAAAACAACCAACTCGGATACTGAAATAAACACTGAGAAAACTCTTGATGCCAATTTTGACATTATGCAGATCAGTTACAAAAATCTTTTTTAGGGACCCATCTCATCACTAGCAGAATGAATTTCATTCGCAAATTCTTTCGAGCTTTTCAGCATTTTTCTTAGAATTAATTCTCGTGCTCGAAGGCAACAATTTTAAAGGTGATGAATGATTCAGGGATCCAATTTTTGAGCAGTCATTTAAGAGATGATATTTGCATATGCACCACTATTCTTTCAGAGTTATTTTATCACCACTCTGATGGCTCTTCTCATTGTTTCGCATTTGCTAATTCGAATCTCAAAAAGTCCTCCACTTATACATATTTTATACATATTTTCAATGACATTTTTGCATCTTTTAGCACGATACCAGCATCTAGCATAGAAAAAGTGTGGTCCAGGATCATCAAAGACTTATAGATGCATTTTTAGGTAGCAGTTAACATTCAATCTGATAGTTCCTTAAAATAACGAACCGATTGTCCAGCTCCGAGATCGGTGAGCAAAGTTGTTATCCGCTGATGGAATGGCGCACTGCTTGGATGACGCAACAACCGCAAAAGATGCATTTTCAATTCCTTTCGCACACTTTTCACTTGACTCGTTGCCAACGTTGGTGGAAGATTTACGTGCAGTGATTCCAATGCACCTTTAGAAAAAGTAACATATTGAACATATTGAAGATTTTGAACGAGGGTAATACAAAACAAACGCTCAGGTAAAGACTCAGAGAATGTTCGATTTGGAAAACACTTCCACTATTTACGACATTCGAAATCATAAGCTCCGTTCCGAAGCGCCACAATCTCAGCCAAACGCAAATCGACAATTCTATCCAAAAAAGAATATTATATTCAATGAAGAAGTGAACTTTTCAGTCACGATTAGATCCATGTTTACATAAAAAGAAACATGCAAAGTCACTATTCACATGTGCCCAAGCAAAGACTTCTAGAGCAAGTAAGATGATGAAAGCTGGAAGCATCTGGAACATATAAAATGCTCGTATTTTCTAAAGTTTTCGAAGATATCAAATAAAATTTTGGCATTTCTCCAAATTTCTCATCAATTGTCATTTAATAATAAAAGAAAAAAGAAAAGGCATAAACTAACCGACAACTCTGTGCATGAATTGTGGTCTCTGATGGGCGATATGACAGATACATGAGAGACAAGTAAGCAGATTCAACGAAGAGATGTGTGCAGATGATGTCTGGTCGAGGAGTGAATTAAAGTTGAGACTCGCCTCACTTTCCATCTTACGATAAGAGATAAAACGGTGGTCGCGACCGATCTCGTTCAGGCACATGTGGTCACCACGACCTCGTTCACTTTCCTGCACTCCAACTATTTAATTCTTCACAAGCATGTTCGTCTTTACCAACAAACATTTTTGTAACCTAATTTTTTAAATCTCATAAATGCTTTCACACCACCGAATTTCTATTAAACTGCCGTATCACCTCAAATAAAAGCCAAAAACTCACAGAACGCATAATGCATCGATGAATCCTGTCGACAAGCAATGCTTTCGTTAACTGACTTCTTTGAGCCCCCTTCCAAATATATTCTCATCCGCAATCGTCCCCCTTACTGCATCAAACTGGATGCGCTGAAAGCACTGAAGAAAGTCAAACAAGAATTGTGGTAAAAAACAAATTAAAATACAAACAGCTAACCTCAGTGCGTAATGTCTGTGCCAACACGACCGCTTCCAGAAATTTAATCGTCTGCGTGCGTATGCTATAAACAACAGTTCATAAAAAAGTCAACATACTCTATACATCTATCTTTGCTTACAAACATTTCAGAGGTGCAAAAACGTGATCCAATAACACAACACACTACTTAACACTGCCCATATCCAATCATCAGCTATGACTCGAAGCATTCTTTAATCATTCTAGCCAATATTTTAGTGGTAGAGTGACTATGTCTAAATCTAGTTCACATATTTATAAAAACATCCGAAACATATATAACCAGACATTTGCATTCAATGAGCAATCTCATAGGGGTACTTCGACCTTACAGTTAAAACAGAAGACCCGTTCATCTGCAAAGATATGTGTGCATAAACAAAGGATAGGGTAGAAAACTGAGTAACGCAGATCGTGAATGGGTCTCAAATGAAAAGTACCCTAATGAAGCCGGACTGATCTAGTGTTAAAATTTCATAAAACATTTTTTACAATAACGGTAGTAGAAGATGAGAATTTTCAAACACTAATAACTCAATCGTGAAGGTTTGACGGTAAATAAGCTAACTGCAAGACAGAGGAGGCGAAGAAAGGCAACAACCTAAGACGAGAAAAGTGAGTTATACCAAAAGAACGCGTTGATTAAGGTGTAAAGATCAGATTTAATTCTGTGAACTTCAAGTGCACAGAGAAAATGTGCGATATCGATCATCATGGTTTAATATCTTCGTGGTTTGATTAATCATAGCTAGTAGCAACGAACGACAAACAAACCCTTCATTGTCGGAGTCGATTTGTTGCATAATGCGTCCCTTAAGGACAGAGAACGCCTCCCAACATCGTTCAACCTCGACACTTCGCGAACTGGCTGCCCACTTTAATACGTACGGATATATCTGACTACACACTCCAATCACCTGAAAATGCTTTATTTGTAACAAGAACAAAAGCATACTCTACACGAATTTTAGCACATCTAGCCATAAGTTGGAAGATCGCCACCCAATAGCTCTATTCATATAGGGAAGACCTATCTTGGTGACCGGGCCGAAGCACCCTTGCTCTGCTTTATACATCTCCCAAAGAAAGGATCGGCAAGGGTGCTCATTTCACAAACTTGCTCGAATATAATCCAAGAAGTCACAAATAAAAATTTTTATACAGAAACATTGACTAAACTGATGATTGCATAACTAGCCCACATATACATTTCCAAAACGATACGTACTTATGGTACGGAATAGTTCTTTTTCGAACATCGTTTATAAAATATAAAATTTCGACGACTCCAGTAATCCATCAAGGAGGCCTATCACTTCCTGGTAAGAAAAGACTGTTTTTGAGGACCAATAGCTCATTTTGTCCGATCACGGCTCATCCAAAGAAGTCAGTAATACCGATTTCACAGAACTTCGGTTTTTGCTCATGTGCACCATTGTCGTTCAAGACTTGTACAACAGAAACTGTGCGAATCATTAACCTTACAACGAACAGTAACTAATACACTAAAAAAGCGTTCATATAAAGTAAAAAAAGCAAAACGAATGTTTGTAATAGCAAACAACAATCAACATAAAATAAGCAGTCCATCTCATAGACAAACGAACTCCTATAACGGCATTAAAAAATAAAGAAAATGATGCCCACTGCAAAGCAATTGGCAGTACAATTTAAAAAATACCTTTTTAATGACGCTTACAGAACCAGATGCACCCAACTCCATCATATAAGACAGCGAAACAACCGCCTTTTTAGTCACTTCTGCATCTTTCTTGCTGAAACAATAGGCAACATAATCGACCATACAAGATAAATGCCAAAGCTTAGATTATTACTTCAATTATTCAAATATCCACTGTTTTAAATTTCTCATAATCTGCAACTGGGGATCTCCCCTCCCACCTGGTCGAAATAAGTATAACTTTTCCAGTAGTCATATTTTTCAAGCAGGGCACATTTTTAAACCGTTTGCTAAAGCACATGAAAGTAAAGTAATACCAAGTGGGCATTCCCAACATCGGCATTTCATACGAGAGTGTGGTGATCATATGCGTCATGCGGTGTCCTGCATGGATCACTCATGATCTCATATCATTCCACACAGACCACCCCAATCTATGAGGATTTTCCTAGGCAATTTCCAATAAAAGACACCCACCAAGCTTTTTCGATGAATGAAGCAACGAAGCATCGTATTTTCGAGTCGTTCTCAACTACGAATTCCAGCATTTCATCGAGGAAATTATCAAGAAGCGATCCGCTTGTATCCCGATGTAATAACATCTCTTGCGCCTAAAACAATCTTCAATTGTCGTATTTAAACACTGAACGCATAGCTCTATAAACGTGTTGTATCGGTTAATGATAAGCATGACCTCAGCTCTATAATGTCTTGGCAAAACGCCGACTTCGATGTGGTCCATGCCTTGCTTAATCGGGTATTTAATCGAAATCGGTAGGTTCCACGTAAAACAAGGTGCATGAGAGACCGACTGCAATTTAACAAGGGAATAAAGAAAAACAAGATGCCGAGCAATGCGCGAGATACTAACCGATAATTTCCACCTCAACCTCTCCCTCATCACTACCCAATCGCAAATGCGATGACCTATCATGCGAAATAACAATCAATTAAGTTAAACGATGCCAGTGATCGCTTCTTAAATGTACTTTACTCAGAATGAACCTATTTGCATTTGATCTTTAAAAAAAGTGATCGAATATTTGAACAATGTGAAAGTTGCATAAATTACTTTATGTAGATGGGCAATGCGCTCTTCCACAGTTTTTCCCGACATCTGCAGCGCTTCGTGGATTTCATTGCCAATCTGCAAATTTGAGTATTTTTTACAGATAATATATGCTCTATAAACTCCAATACCCATTTTTTGTGCTGTTATTCTATTGCATTATTAACAAAACGATATCAGCGACATTCAGTTTTGTTCACTTCTCGAGGAGATAAAGACGCCGAAAATATTACTACTGACTAATCAAATATCTTCAAGCGGAAATGAAGAAGTGGTTAGAGCAGTGAAGCTTACCTCGTCGCTTAGATCTTGATTGCTATATTCCACCATATTCGTCGAATATTCCAAAAAAAATACCCAATAACCGATCTGAAAAATCAAGAGAAAGTACTATTGAATAGGATAGATTTAATGTCATCACATCCTCGAATATAAACGTTCGATTACAAGCGAGATCTGCTAGTAGCCATAGAATCAACTACGAAGCAATGAAATCTTGGATGGAACTCTCATCGACGATAACTACTTGGAAATTAATTTAATCTTTATTTTACATAAATCGCATATTCAGCGCACTATTACTACGTTATATATTAAATCCATATAGCACTGTGAAAATGGTTTATTATAAAAATTACTCAACTGCACAACCCTATATGAATGTTTGAAATGATATAATCCTCTTTACATAGATGTGAATAAATTATTATACATTTTGTGGGCGATATGTAACAAAAGTGAAAAATGGTTCTTTCAGAGAGAAAAAAAAATGAATTTAATATCATTATGAATGGTACTGAAGAAGGAGAGGTAGTATCGAGATAAGTTATGAATGAGTCGTTCTTGTAGTGGAGTCTGATCGTCGGAAAATAGTATTTCCATATCAGCAACAAGCTGATCCTCGACAATATTGTGCCAATTGAAATTAATACCGTATTCATACTTCGCTACAATAAGAAGAATTTTTTGAATTGGATAAGAAATTCCATTCAGATTAAATATATTAAAAGATGCGATTTTTTCGCAAGTTATTACGTAAATATCTCCGAAATGGGTACTTCTGCGATGAATACTAGTAATGAGTAGCTCTAATAGCAGAAAAGTAACAAGTCAGTACAAATGTCTCGTCATTATACAAAATTGTTTGACAACGTGTATGCAGCTGCGAGAGGGGGGGGGGGTAAGGCTGAAAAGTGTAGAGTAAGAAGCAATCATCAGAGTCAGTAAAATGGGATCGATGGAACCGTTAAGAATCACATGATCACTAATGAAGAGGCAAGAAATATCCGATAATATTGATCCTTTTATCGATATAAATTTGAGTTATGTTTGCAATATGAGTTTGCAAATGGTGTGCTTTTCAGTTCGCCACTCTCCTAAGCGAATATCCGTGAATTCTCGTAATGTTTCTATGAGTTTCCGAGATTAAAATGCGCCTTTATCTCTTACGCTTCATTGACGCATATCTTTTTCTATATCTTTCAATTTTCAAAAGCATATTAGTAGATCGACAGTTCTATATTTACAATGTGTTGTTTATCTGTCCATTTCAAAACAATAAAGGTAAGTGAATTGAAGTAAATACCTCTTGTCAAGGTTAATTTCTCATAAATCAACCTTCGAAATACTTTGTAAGCAGTCGAAATGCACACATTTTATCGTCTTTTATTTTAGACATCAAAATTCAAAACAGGTACCATTATATTTTAAAGAGAAAAAAATTTATCGATTGTTCTTCTTACTGTTTAAAGCTTTTCCCGCGAGGATTGTTTCACTTGTTTCATTCAGCTATTTATGAATGTATTTATATTATCCTTTCCAAATTTGCTGACTGTATGGAAATATGCGAGGAGAAGAAAATATTCGGTCAACAAATCCATTCGATGTTTCACTAACAATAAATAATTTAAATCAAAATAACTTACACTTCAAGTAAATTAATAGCATTAAAATTTTAGCACAAGATGTGGCAATGATCAGTAATAGTGATCAATAGCAGCGGTCAATAGTAGTGGTCACTAGCAGTAGCAGTGACCACTACCATGGCCACCATCAAGTTAGTGATTTATAAGAAACTTTCATTGAAGCGCCATTTCATTCTTTCAAGAAACTGACAAACAGATGAGGAAGTTTTTCAAAAAGAGCTTCTATGAGAGTTCATTGCCTATAATCCAAACTCATTTCCTGTTTCTTCATGCTCACTAACGAGTGCACCTCTCTCCTAACTTCCACATACATTCTTTATCAATTTCGCCCTCTCGTTCAATATTTCCTGCATCTTTCTTCCTCCAATATTATTTAACAACGTTATTAACGTTTCATAGATCATATTGGACATTTGTTTAATCGATCGTTCAATAACATTTATCATATGCATCCATTTAAATTCCCCTAAGAAACATATTTGAATCTGAGTATATTATCTTAATCGGTCTATCTTTACTGATTCATGATTACGTACTCGCAAGATTCGCTCATATTTCGGCTTCTTCAAACACTTCAAAGGAAGATATAATCGTACATGAGTGCAAACAAATGGGCAAAGGTCCATTATTCTCCTTTTCAGCACGTGTCCATTTCTCATGCTTTCACCATCTGTGCATATCGCTTTCCCTATAAACAACTTATTTTTACATCACCATCATGACTTGCTAGACTGATATAAGTGATATTGATGAAGTTTTATTAAGCTATATATTCAATGAGCTTTGCAGCCGGATGACGAAGCCACGTGAATGTGAAGAGAGGATTGCTTCAGGAAATTGTTTATGAAGTGAATATGATTGAAGAGCATCAGGCTAGTGAGATGAACCCTTCTGCTAGAATTGACATATTTGCAAATTAAAAAATAAAGTGAAGGTAGCATTGTTCGGAGGATTGAATGACGGATAGATATCACCGGGTCGATTATCCGAGCGAAACAAATTTTCAGCTAACAAAGTAAAGAATTTTTTTAGATTATTCCCCTCTCTCTCTCTCCCTCCCTCTCTAAAATTATGTTCCTCTGTGCGGATAATACGTTTCTCCACAGCACAAATATTGAAGTGCTACATTCGACGGATATTTCACTAACTGAAGAGATCAATTGAAGTTTAGGTGAGCTAATTCATAAGAAGGCGTGTATGCAAATTAATGTGTTTCGATTCATTTTCAACAAAGAAAAACCAACAATTTTGAGTATAACGAACAAGAGGGTTTATACTGTCTAATAATACACCCACTGTACTGTTAGACCTCTTTTAAGAATTTTTTTTTTGCAGTTAGATGCTAATTTATGACGTAATGATGCTAAAATGCATCACTTGCAACACGCTTGAAATGTGCAGCTATGAGGCGATGATGTTGCCTTGCGGCATCGAATAATCCCTGAAAACATTGCCAACGCCTATTTCTATCCTGAGAACAAACCGGACAGACATACATCTCACTTCCGTTGCTTCATTCCGAGACAGAGAGATTAACGATAAAAAAGTGGAATACCTCACGGTGCATCTTCCACAAAGATAGCTGGAATATTCCATTCATAAGCTTCGTAGTTAGTTTTTAGCCCCGGAAATGAAACATTTCTTCCAAACTTTTCAATGGCAAACACTTCAATTTCGATTTTTTTTTTCAATTTTTTGACCTATTTGTCCACTATTCGTTGAATTTTTTTAAAGGTTTTATGATTGTGCTGTCACTTCGTTGAACCATAAAATTGACAGAAGGAAGAATATTGCCTCCTCTGCCCTTCCCCCCCCCCCTACTCCCCGAAAAAAATTAGTGCGAATAAATGATCTCTTTTGTTGTGGGCAACGAACATTATTATGCAAAATGATGAGTTATTAGCAACGAATAATTAGCTAATTCTATTACACCAGTATAATGCTTCCAATTTAGTTGATTCGGTGTAATTTTTGAATTACGAAGAATATACGGTAAATTACTGCAGCAGCCTTGAAGTCGGCCAGAACGTCAAAACATTGGCGAACACAGGTCGACTATTGAACCATCTTCGATCATAAGCGATATTTAGTGATAGTGGCGTATTTAAGATGCGATGATTGGGCACAAGTTTCGGTCATCTCTTGAAGGGAAGTGCAACTGAGAGGAGGAAGGGGATGGGGGTGGGGGGTCGCAGCTTTATGCTCGTTATAAAGGCCATTTTTTATGTACGTCCCTGCCGAGTGAAAATATATCGAAAAATGAGTGAGTGTAATTTACAACGAAATGTTAATTATTTAAAAGAGCGATCGCAATCTATTATGGAACTGATAAATTTTGAAAACTCTACGACGGCGAATTGAGACATAAAACTGCTCTGATAAAATGAACTCATTTCTATGAATTTAATTGTTTTTGAAGTTGAATTAGTGGAATAGAAACAAATCTATATTGGAGAATATATATCATTGTAGATATGAAAAGGAAAATATAGCTATAAAAAGAAACGAGTATGTTCAACTTGTTCGATTTACGATACTCAAAATATGCAAATATGCAATTCAACTCATTTCATCCAACTACAGTTCTGTTTATTAGATTTAATAATGCAATCTTTTGAAGTGATATTTTCAAATACAATCGCATTGAATTTTATAGCGTTTTCTTTCTGTTTTATTTTATAAGAAGCGCTAATCGGGCAATATTCATCTCTGATGTAATGTTACATTCGTCATATCGACCAATATTTTTGGTGCTTTGCATTTTGCGGAAATTATCGTGATTATTCATGTAAAATGTGTAATATGCAGATTTTTCTCCACAGACAGAAATTTTTAATCACCAAGTTGCATTTTAGCTTAATTTAACGTTTCATGGCATCGCGTTTTTTCTTTCAAAATTTCAACGCTTTTAACGCAAAAAGCGCATTTCAATCTTATAGTATTGTATGCGTTCGGAAGAACCCCAGAATGCCTTACACATTTTGTGTGGATAAGGAGAGTGATGCATGATTGCAAGTCAAGTGTGTCCCTTCAAATCGGTGACTACAAAGAGTAAATTGAAATTTTCGAGCGATCATATGAATTATCCGGTTTTGATGTACGCTTTTGTTTGCCTTTTGAGAGGGGCTAATGGTGGGATGCGATTACATAGATGGGCGTTATAATGGAGACAACATTGCCCCGCCCATGTCGAGCTGCTTTGGGGGAGTTGCGCCCACCTCCTCTACGTCGGTGATGTCCGGCAAATCGGTGTGCTCGATGTTCTTCTGATTGCGGGGGTGGAGGTAATCTGCGCATCGCATCGCCATCCTCCAATTTTACACTGCATTCATATGCAATTCCCTTCAATCATCGTCTCTCGCCTAATTAGGTCATCATTATGCACATATCGTATATGTGCCCGTTACGTGCTTCTTAGTCATTTTCGAGTATTTATCAACTTTGACATTCCTTCTCATTCGTTCTTATGGATTGTATTGAAACAACTTAATGAAATATGTTTCCTGTCTAATAAAGGTTGATCTATTTACTTCAGCTTTTGAAGAAATTGACACTGAGCCGGTTTGTTACTCTGAATATTCCTTGAAAGAAGGGAATGCGAAAGAAGTAGAATATATTTTAAATGACCATAGTTCATAGACAACGGTAAAAAAGAATCCTATATAAACCCATGAAGATAAAAATAATCGACATGAGTTCAACGTCAGTCAAATCTCTGCAAATTTTTTTCCACCGTTAAGAGAGGGGAAGCTGAGAACATTTTCCACCATTTGAAGGGGGAGAGGGGGATAGGAGAGGAGAACAACAGTGCATTATTTCTCTGGATTATTGGCCTGTGATAGAATTAAGTTCAACACATCACATAAGTTCGTAGATATATGTAGAGTACAACATGATCTGCGTTTGTATGTGAGTCATATTTGGCAATTTGAAGCGATTCTCAATCTTATTCAATCATTTACGTAGGTGTTAAAAATATTTTAAGAGCAACTGTCAAATGACTTTGTTTCGATGATTGTGGGATATCAATTCAAACGGGAATTTGAATTGTTGAAAAAGTACATCGAAATGGTTGAAAAAAGAACGGCGACATTGTCTTTTGAGTGATATTAAACTGTCAATAGTTGTGTATTTATTGCAACTATCGTATTTGTTTCGTTCTATTCAATATCGAATTTTGCATTCGTTCAGTGTATTTTCGTATTTATTATCGAAATAAATGAAAAATTATGAAAGTTTTATATAGGAATAAAACTACAAATGTATATACTCGACAAATACACCAATAAAACTGTTTTAAATATGTATTTTAGGTGAGAGTATGGCAAAGAGTATTCACAACTAAATAAAAATTTACTTTATTTATTAATTTAAATATTTGTGAAATAAGTGAAATACTTATTAACTACGATGCTCATAATATACATATATCTCGCGATTGTCGAGTGCTTCATTTCTACTTCATCTGGCTTTATTTTATTTATCCTTCCTTCACTGATCCTCTTTTCATTTATTTTCCTATCAGTTATTTTCCCTTCATTCACCTTCCTTCATCCATCCTTCTTTCATTCGCTTTCTGCAGGGGCTCCTCTTCATCTTCTCGCTTTCCTCGTCTAACAAACGATTTCTTCTTCGTATAGCTAATTTTATTCAGCATTATCATGTGAACATTTCATATTTCTAATAAAATTTTATAGTCCTGCCTTATATAATACATTTTCTTCGGTCTGATGTCATTTTCGCTCAGTTACACCTCATAATCGTAGTCGTTCGAAGAAATTCCCACTGAGAAAGGTGAGGAACGGAGAGGGTGACTTCAAAAATATAAAAAATAAAAGCGAATTTAAGCATGTTAGTGTTTCTTCGAATGAATAATTTCAATAAATATTTAAAGTTCCAAAAGATAAAATTAACGCATTGTAAATGGGACACAGTAGAGCGTTCATACATTCCAAAAATTACTGCCATATTTTAACTGAATCGATAGCAAGAATTCACCACTCATCGTTTTGCTCGATGCAGTGAAGAAAACTTGTTTCGTCGCTTCTTTGAATATAGAAATATTTAAAGAGCTATATTTATTGTCTCAATTCGGCAATCACAGTTGAGATTGTTTTATGTTTGTTGCGTTATTGACCATAAAAAGACAATATTTACATATTATTAATTGATTTTACATCGATCAATGGCGAGTTGGCGTCTAATGATGCATTTGATATTTATATATCAATAAAAATTCTATTAGCAAAAAAAAAAATAAAAAATAGAAATATACATTGTAAAAGAATTTCATCTATAATAAAAGAGGCAGATTGAAGACAAAGTAAATGGATTGTCGTTTATTTATGAGATGACTGTGATTCGATATATGCTGAAGGCTACAAGAGATATAAACATATCGGCCATAAGAGATACTTTCTTGCTCGTTGAAATTCAGTACAAAACGAATGTCTATTGTCTCAGTTATGGCACAATAAAAGATAATCAAACAAAATATTGGTGAAAGATTGTTTATGCATTTTTATTCTTTATTGTTTATTTATTATTTCATTGTTTTAAAGAACATTGAGAATATAGAAAAAAATTTTGTTTTTTTTATTGAAAACGCTGACGATTTTTACCAAAAATTCAATTGAAATTATCGCATTGAAAATGCTCTTTTACGAACAACGATTCTCTTTGAGAGCAATAACAACTCTTTATTATGTATAGTTTACAAAACGAATCATGTGCATTTGCTAATCAAATTCTATCCTTTATATCACTCATATAATACATTCTGAAGCCACTGAATCATACTGTAAACAATTTATTTCTAATCTCAAGCATCTTTTCTTCGGCTATAAGAACAGACCTGAATGAAACAATCATTGCGTAAGATAGCATATATGATGTAAAATAATGACCATCCTATAGTCCTCTTGTAGAATCACCGTGAAGGTGATCCTCATAGGCAAATATGCTTTTAGGGTGTGAGCACCAGCGCATTCTTAAGCTTGAGCCGTGTTTCAGTGTTGCATTTAATATTTCAACAGTAATTATTATTTTAACACATAATAGTTAGCATGATTGCGATTTGTAATTTTTAAACACTCATTGCAAAGAGACGGAAACATTGCATCCGATTTTATTTCATAAACGATGCGATTCAAAATGAGCTAACTTCTTATGCTTTCTAACAATAATAATAATAATCGATCCTGTTAATTCTTTCGTCACAATGAGTTCCCATTGGCACTTTTCATTTCCGATAAGAATAGGAGAATATTTATGGGTATTTCTATTCTTTTCTTAGGCAAGCAATATGACGAGTATACATCACTTTAATTCGTTATACGAAAATAACTTCAGTAATTTACTTCAGAAAACTTCAGTCTATCTCATGAATAATTGAAATGTGAAGGAATAAAAAATTCAGTCAGAATTTTTTCTTTCTAAAAAAATAGTTGCAGTGTTTTAACGTTGTAAGAGCGATGTGGAAGATATATTTTCAATTGCAATAGAGACTCACATTTCTACTTGTTGTCTATGAGGAAAACTTGCACGACGAATGAAGCACAATCGAAAAGTGCAACAAGCAGTGAGTGCAAAGTACCCTCTCATTTTGTTGCACTTTTCACTTCTACCTCTTTCCTCATGACTGTGACATTTTAATACTCGTGTGAGCCGATATTTGATTTAAGCTTGCACATGTCGAGGTAAATGTGCTTTAACATGCAACTATTTGGCCATCACCGCAAAGTTTTAGTGCCACGACAATTGCGCCTTCGACAGTTGCGTCTTCGACAAATACCCTCCCCTTTCCGTCATCCCTTCACGTCATCACCAACCTCTGCGAGCATATTTTTCTGAGCTGCAATTGTCAAATCATCGAATGTAACCATTTCAGAATATTCTTTGAAATGTATGAATTCTTATATTTGAAAATCGTTAGAACTCAAACATTCGTCGTTTAATAATGACGGCTATTTTATAAATGGTTTTTCAATTGAAGCATATGTGAGGAACTTTTTTGTTATCCTACATTCTAGCACAAATATATCACCATATCTAACTTGACTTTTTTTTGTTTATTGAATAATTATTTAAAAGAATCAATATTGAGACCCTTGTTTCGTCAGTTGCAATCACAATGATGCCTCATGGTCAATAATATTGTTATTTCTGAGTGAATAGAAAGAGAAATTGTTGAAAAAGTTTGTTAGCATTCATCTAGTGCAAGCATTTTCCATTCCGTTGTTTGCACTCGTTGAAACTCTTCGCTTTTCCCACATTATATTCGTTGAACTATTTTACGACACCTCAACAGCAGCAATAGCAGCACAAGTGTTTATTTTTTTATAGCGATCTTTTTTTTTTGCTTTCGTTCAAGCTTGCTTCACATTCGTTAATGAGTGATCAGAGTGCTGCACTTGTTGTGGATTTGCAAGTGTACCATCGAACATTTTTCGCTCTTTTACTAATGTTTATTCGATATTTAATTATTTATTTATTGTTTGTTTGTATTTTTGAGAACTCTCACTCTTATAATAGTTTTTTTTTAATGACTGTAAAGAAATTCTCGAGTATGATATGTAGTGGATG
Source organism: Baylisascaris procyonis (assembly GCA_037389465.1). NCBI lineage: Eukaryota > Metazoa > Nematoda > Chromadorea > Rhabditida > Ascarididae > Baylisascaris > Baylisascaris procyonis. Next base: position 1,372,920 of record JAZARR010000082.1, read on the forward strand.
CAAATTAAAACAGTGATTTACTCAAGAATCATTTCTTATTCTTCCTCGTTCCTCATCCACATCAGCAATGCGTTTGAATATCACTCACAAAAATAACTGTGAGGAATGTATACTTGTGCGTAGTTCCTTCCTTATTCTAAACGAGATTACATAGATTTAAGTTACATCTATTTTTTTTTAATTGTAAGCTCACTTAGACGATTATTTAATCATCACTAGCATAGAAGGAAGAATGGGATCAGTATATGTCCACTGTGCTAATTCTGCATACTTCCCCTCAGACCTTTCAATCATTCATCCCTAAAATGCAAATCTTGTGAATGAGTCAATCCCCTATCAAACATAAAATGATAAATTTATGAATTTACAGTTTATCACTTTATCATAGAATCATATTCGTGTGAATTTAATGACAAAAAAATGGAGGGAATATCTCCTTCCTTCAGATATTCCTGCTGTAGTGCAAAACGAAGAGAAAATCAAGTATTAGCTTGTAGATATAAACTCAGAGAATGGACGTCATCTAGGGATTAGGGAGATAGAAATAGCTCTTTCTCTTATTATATGAATTTCGTAACTAAAAGCGCCAATGTTCACTTATATATCCACTAACTACGTGAAATTTTTAAATGATTACATTCCCAGACTTAAAAAATTGAAACAAATTTAAAAGTTTTAACCATATCTCAATATAATCCTAGAATTGTGAAGATATAATTACGTAATACGAACTAGTTACTGTTGTTTATCAGTAAGACATGAAATGGAATTGAATTCAGAAAAGTTTCATACTTTAGCAAAAGGCAGCTAACGTGATTTCCAATAGCTCAGCTGATAGAAGAGTAAACCTGAAACTTACAAATCATAGATTCGGATCTCGTTGATAAAACTTTGATTGATCAACATATCTTCACATTTCTTGAATCACGTTGCATAGATTCCCATATTTCGAATAAAAAAAATTGAAATCTAAGCAATTGAGAGAAATGGTATGCAAATTGCTTATATGCAAATGAGATGGCCCATTTGGAATGGCTCAGTAACGTTCATTCAGCAATGCTCATGTTGCACATCGAGAGCTGTCTCTCGTTCAGCTTTTGTTTTGCTCTCTCTCTCTACTCTGCTTCTATTTTCCTTTGTTTCCTTTCTCGTTTACCTCTCTCTCTCTCTCTCTCTCTCTCTTAACAACCTCTCTTCAATGTGTCCACTTTATCTTCCACGGATATATCTGTGGTGGAATACGGGTTACCGAACAACAAAGTGCTTGATCATTTTGGTGGGCGAAATTGTCTATTAACGCTCTCAGTTCATGCGATCTATTGTTAATGTCTATAGCAAATCCATTAAAAGATCTCAAATCATTGAAATATACCAACACTTCTTGTGGATTATTTATAACTGATTACATTCATAAATTAATTTAAAATTCAAGAAAAAAATCGAGAATTCATTAAAATTGGAGTCACTCATAGCACATCGATTAAATACAATATTCTTTAAGGAAATATTCAATGCTTCAATCAACTGAAATAAACAAATAAGGAACATTTCGACTGGAAGAGAGGAAAATTCCCACTAAACTCGTACATTTAGGGAAAAATCTTATTTACAGTGATTATAGTTAATTAGTTATTTATTGATACATAAAAATATCGCTCGAAAATGCTTTTAAAATTATTTAATTATCTCATAAAAGAATAACGAAAAAGAAACTTTCTTTGAAAAGAAGAATAATAGAAGGAAAATTTTTAATCATATTTTTTGACATTTATTTTCCATGCTTTCCCAATGTGCTAAGTGGGAAAATGTATGACCTCCGTAAATCAAAAGACAGTTAGCGTTCACAAGAGAGCGAAGAAATGGGGAGCGAAATTTTCGACTATGATGATGACTTCCGTTCCAAAATTTTTGGACTCGACTCCGCTCCCCTCCCCTTCCCCCCACCTCAGCTCCTAAATTGGTACTTCGTTTTTATGCCTTTCCCTCGCCCTTTCGTTTTCCGTCCCCCAACTCCCACCGTTCGAGAAGTTCTCTCGGGCACGACGAAGTTTTCCAACGTCAGAACGTCATGCTTGTGCCACCGCTTTTCAGAACCGTGTAAATATGAAATGCACAGCAGCACTATTTTTGAAAACCTTTTAAATACCAAAGAAAATATAACACTTTCTTACGCATATGATTGTTCTATCTCATTATTAGCGTAATTGCTTTTAAGCCTTCATGAGTCATTATCACAAATGAAATAGTCAGTTTCCGAAGCTTATTTCCTCCTTTTCTCTCCACCTGTCCCCCTCCGCCTACCCCCCACTATTTCCTCTCTTCCATATAGCTGTTTTGATCGCGTTCGTAGTCTGTAAGGCAATTAAGCGATCTAAATGGAAAATGGTCGGTTCGTTGTTTGCAAAAGTTTGTTAAAAAATTGCAACTTATTGAAAAAACAAAAGAGTATCTCAAGTAGTTTTATTTGTGATTGTTCTAAATTCAAAAGTGTTGAGGAATTTGCAGATCTATTCAGAGGAAATTTGTTTGTGAATAGTTTTCGAATCTTTTTTTCTGCATTTAATGAATACCTCATTCGGCCTCATCTTCTTCCAATGTAGATTGATATCGTATTTTATTCACTCTTTTTTGCTCTCATCTTTAACTATTTGCAACCAATAATGATTGTTTCTGTTTATTTTCTCTACACTTCATTGCATGTGATATCAAAAAATCTCTTATATTCATAAGTCTATTATTGTTGATTTTTACTTTAAAGTATAAATTAATGCAGTTTCTTTTTTTTTTCAATTTATTCTCTCTATATTTTGGCCGTTTTAAATCAAGAAGAAAGGAGTTTCATTTGATATCAATATAATGCGCAAAAAGAAACACTTCAAAGACGTCAAATAGCAATTGGCGGCAGTTTTATATCAATGACAAATTTTCCCCGACTGAGCACATTTATATTCGCACATTTAAGACGCCAATTTGCTGATCACTTTCTAATACCGCAGTTATGCTTTCCCATTCACCTAAATATCGAACTGATTGTAAGGATAATGCTCTCATTAGAGCATAGTCATGACTGCCATTATGAGGGTTCACGATGGCAATTTCGGGTTGGAGGAGAGGGGGCGGGGTGGGGGACGGCAAATCGACTCACGTCTCTCGCAAAATTTAATTCGGCCGAATCTCTCAACGCAGGTGGCATCATGTTTTTATCAGTTTTTAACTTTCATGACTCCGGCTTGAACAAATCCTATTGGTTTTTTTTTCATCAAGAGAAATGCTGCAGTTATTCTAAATCCGCTTTGAAATTCTCTGCATAAGAATTTGAATTTATTGAAGTATACAAATTCATAGCTAACTATTATCTGATTATGAGTGATTACGCTGGATAGGCTGTACTAATAACTTTTCCACTCTCTTTAAATCGATATGCAAATGAAATAAGCTCATAGAATTGATAGAATTTTGCGAAGAAAACTTTCTTTCTTTTTTTTTTTTGTAAGCCAATATAACAGTGAGGCACTTCAACGGAACACTTATTGCATTGCGTTGCTCTTCGTGCCGCTTTCATATACTTTACCCACCTGAGCTTCGTTTACAAAGCTCTTGAAAGCTTAACTTTGCAAACTTTTGAGTATTTTTAATTATTGATCATATTCTTTTTCAAATTGCACATCGTTTCTCCTATATGAAATTTATGCGCTTTTATCTAATATATTTCATACTAAATAATTACCATTTATTCTCATAGGCGTTTTTAAGGTGTTTTTACCACTTTTTTTTTTAAATAATATTATGCTTGACCTTATAATATCATTATAATATTTTCAATTATATGCACCAAATTTTATAGATTATACGACCGAATTTCAAATATCGACACTGTCGTTTTAATGTTTCATTTTTTTTCCCCCTCAAAGTATGACGTGCGAATGATATGCTCTTATCAGTTGAAAACAATCATAAAGGGGCATCAAACTTCACTTTTTTTTTTTTTCAAAAATGCTCAAAGCTTCGCAATATTTCGATTCAAATATTCCAATTTGCTGTCCATATGTCAATCTATCGATAGAGAAGCAAATACTAGTGAAAGCTATAGTGCGATTACTTAAATTTTTTAAGTATTAACATCCTGCTTATATTATGTTCCTCGGAATTTATTTCCGGGAAGTTAATAATAAAAATGAGTTAGTCAGGAATATAAACGTTTACATCTAATTGTCAAATATGTCACTCTCCATTTTTCTTTTTTTCTCATTCTTCGTCTCGGTAAACATTTTGGAGGGCGAGCATTCAGATCAACAAGCACATAGAAATTTAGCCATTTCAGGGAGAAAGCAGCGTGAGCAACACGCTCCAAAATGGTGGGGGTCCGTATAGACCCTCTGGAAGAGGAGGCACGTGTGCTGAAATGTGTACTTGTCGGTGATGCAGCTGTTGGTAAGACATCGTTGATCGTTTCGTATACAACCAACGGATACCCTCATGATTATGTACCAACCGCTTTCGATAATTATTCAGGTTAGCGATCTGTTTATATTACAGGTTTTGTTTAAAAGTTGAAGAAGATTATAGTCAATCTACTCTTCAACTTGACAGAAAGTTTTTGTCACTTTTTTTAGCAAAGAAAAACTCATTAGTAGTATTGAAATTTATGAACCATGACGGGATGAAAATATTATTGATAATGCTGAAAAGAATGATTAGTTCCATAGTTGCAACAATATGTTTGGATTTATATTGTAATGTTGAAACCATAATGATAATTAAAAATTATTTGAAATCAGTGACAAATATTTATCCACGAAATAATCACAATGTTTACTCGGAATTCCTTTGCATATGGCTATTTCGAGCAAAAAAAGAGAGAAATATGTTGAAACTTAAGCGCTTGTTTAGTGCCCTTTCCTATTTTCTCTTGTAGATAGAAAATAAATTGATATCAGCCACTTTGAATCTAATTTATTTTTAGTTGTTGTGAGGGTTGATAATCAGCCAATACGATTACAATTATGCGATACTGCTGGACAGGTATTACTTTTATTTGTGATTTATTTCTATAATAAACTGTATTTGTTATTCTTGTAAATGTATCATATAATCATCGCATATAAAAACAAATATTGTTTTGACGTCCTTAATCAAAGAGAAAGTCACATTAATGAGGAAGGGTAAATTAAATTAATAAAGAGAGACTTTATTGCAGTGTTGAGAATTTTGCGAAAACAATGGATATTAGTAAAATGCCCTCATAGTAATGAGATGCATTTGCTATTCTTTGTAGCAATCAGTAGACTCAAACAAATTGATATCGACCATGTCAATTGCTCTAAAAAAAAAAATTTTGAGAAAAGAATGTTTTCACTGAGATGGAAACCTGTAATAGCCTTCAGTGTTGATCGAAATTGTATGTAATTTAAAAAAAAAAAGACGGAGAAGCCAGCTGATTGGAATTTTCACCTCGAAATTATAGGACATTACCAATGAAATTTTCTCGTTTCTTATATTCTTTCATATTTTGTTGCAATTTAACAGATATTCTCTCATAAATTTATGAAATGGATTAAAGTAGACCAAAATATATTTTAAACAGAAGCAGTGAATAATATGTGTGAATTGATGAATTGGTATTTAATCCAACCAATCGTTTTTACAGAATCGTGAAAAATTCATATTTTGAATGCGATCGATTGTAAAATGCGATCCAACCAGTGCAGCGATCGTTCTCAAAATGCATTCAAATTTTTTTTTTCACACATCTAGGTGATTGTATCACTATGGATGTTTATTTGATCTATTGGAAAACTATGATAAGGGGTGTGGATTAGAGTTGCTTAATTTTATAACTATAGCCGATGATTTCCGGGTTGAAACTATTAGAGGGATAGACAAACCTACGAGCATACCTATAAAGCTGACATTTGTACAATGCGTCTTGCAAATGCGAATTTGGCAGAGACACATAGAAATGAATATTTTCGTTGAAAAAGTAATTTGTTATGGTATGCACAGAGTTAAACCATTCTCAAATATCGATTATGCAGTGTTATACGATCCATTTGGGTTTGATTGTGCGCGGGTAGTGATCGGTCGTTGATCGATGTAGGAATACGAAACGAATTCGCTGTCTATCATGACGTCTCCATTCAGTGTCTCGTTGTTCAGTGATATCTCACCTATAGACATACCTATGGTGATAAACGACTCTGATGACCTTCGCTCTTTCACCTATTTCCTACGTCCTTCCCTTCTTACCTTCCCCGTAAAGGCATCTAAAGGAGAGAATCACATCGTTCTATGGAGGGCGTCTTGTAAGTCGCTGAAGTATGAAAATTCCTATAGTATCTTAAATTTGAATGAAAGTTCCTGTCAGCAAAGAGTGTTGGGGAGTGTGGGAGGGGAGAGCTAAGGGGAAGCGCCTAAACTGGTATTGATAAAGCATTTTCAAAGAAGCTCGAAGCTTCAGAAATCGAAAATCAGAAGTGATATACGGAGGTACTTCTGATCGGGGAAATAGCTGAAAAATTGTGGTGATGCGATGATATAATTTTAAACATCCATTTAGCAATAATAAGCAGCACATCAGATTATGCATGCCAATGTTATCAGGGCTCAAAAGGTTCAAAAATTTAGTGTTCCAAATATTTCAAAGTGATGTGAATGTGATTTAATGATCGAATTGATATTCAATAGCAATTCGAGATTGTGAATATAATTTCTATGACGATTTCTATCTTGTTAACTTCAAGAAAGAATTAACTGTTGAGCTCATTATCTTTTTTTTTTCTCATAATCTGAAGCATTTCCCCATCTATTATTTCTAATTGATGATCATTTCTTCACTATAGGGGATTTTTAATGAGGTGCTCTTGGTTGATTTTTTTTTTTTTGCTTCAGCTGTATTAGCTAATAGTTGTACCATGAAATATAATCGAATTTATCATTGTCCCGTAGATTAGGTTAACGGCGATGTTCATAAATTTTTATTCTTTCCGTTCATCCTTTTATATTCCATAGTTTTTCATTTGCATTCCTCTGCTTCATTTGTTTACTAAACTCATATTTCTTAGAGTTAACTAATTAACCAGTTTTTTTTACTGCAACTTAACTGAATATATAAAAAAATTCATTAACTTTGAATTATAAGTATATTCATAAAGAAAATCCTCAATAATCTTTAATCCACTTTTCATCCCCAATAATCTTTAATCAATAAGTATTTCGTTAACAAAATTTTATGATCGATAAATGGCTGAAGTATAAAATTCAACTTTTTATCGCTCTTGTCTTGTGCACTTCATCAAAATTTTCCCATTAAAAAAATTCATTTAATCATTACATGTCAGTTTCTTTTAAAATATTCTTTTCTTTGACTTATTATTCGAAATGAGGAAAAAACAGCATTCATACACTTTTTCTTTCAGCTCCATTAATTCTATTTTTCACTGCAAAGTTTTTATGAAATATTTTTCCACCTAGATTACGATATATAGTGCAGCGAGTGAAATTTAACTTCAATTAAAACGTGATCTCACTTTGATATTTATGGAGCAAGGTATGCGCTAATGTATCATTAGTGATAAATGCATCGCGCGGAGATTTAGGCTGTTTACTTTTTGTTAAGTGCATAGATTATTGTTTCCAAATTTCGTTGATATGTTGAAAGCATTTTGTACATATAGACCATCCGTTTACATTGCGTGTTTGAAAACAATCAAAGATAACAGTATAAAACATAAAAATGAGCATTTAATCACCATTAGTAGCTCACTGTTTTTTTTACATAATTCAGCTGTAATTTATAGCAACAAAGAGTCATAGAAATATTGGACCTAGATGCAATTGGAGTAGGATTGTTTTTAGAGCATAGGTGCAAGCAAAATATTTAATAATCTCTTATAGAAGATAATAAAATCGAAAAAAAAAGAATTAAACGGAATAAGATAGCGAATTTTTTTAAGGCTGAATTTGATTCGCTAAGGCCATTCAGTTATCCTGATACAGACGTTTTCCTTCTATGTTTCAATGTGATGCTACCGAGTACACTGCGATCGATCACCGATCACTGGCTGCCCGAGATCACCAAATCGTCACCCAACACTCCCAGTATGCCATTTTTTAAACCTATTTCCATGTTATTTTTAAGTTCTCACCTGTATATTGAATGTGAATAACATATATCCAGAAAGTTCTCACAGAGGGTGCCAACTGTTGCAAAAAACTCTGAAGGTTATCGTTTAGAAGGCTTACTACTGAAGAAACGTATACTGAAATGTGTCTGAGATTTGAGGGGTTTTCTCGAAGGTCGAACATGAGTGGAGTAAATACCTTCGAGAGAGTGAATCAAGCAATGACTTGCTCAGTGACGTGAACTCACCTCTGAATTCAACAACATCCTTGTGGATCTCTAATTGAGATCGTAACTGCAAAAAACTTTTACGATTCATTGATGTATCGTAATAACTTTGTTTCTTAACCTATTATGTTCGAGTATAATGCCATCTTTGTGCTTTCAGTTAATTGCTTTGTGATAGCTTACTGTCGACATGCCCTGAAGTGTTTTTCCTTTGTCTACCCTTGCATGCAACATGAAGTTTTAATCGTCACATCAAGTGCAACAAACAACTTCAACGGTTTTATTTTCGAGTCGGATTCATCAGCGATGTTCAAAATTGTAAATTGACGAATTTGCAACACAGTTTGTTCAAAAAGAAGATTTTGACACAACGAGCAGTGGTGAATTATTTACTGAATAAATTCGTCGATGAATTTGTGACATTTCATCGGTGAAACTTTAAAATTTATTTTTGGGTTTTCTTGCTGCAATTTCAGTTAGCTCTGAATAAATGGATTTTCGGAATTCACCGATGTTTTTTCTCAGTTTAATTCTATTGTTGGTGTGAGCGCGAATTCGCGATGACAATTGTTGGTGCGTATTGCGGCCGGGTACAATGACTGAGCGGGCCATTGGTCGAATGATTTCTGCGTGATCAAATATGCAGGACCACGATCACGCCAGTCCTAATTAGCTTTGTATATTAATTCAATGGAAGTATGGAAGGTGGATTTGGAAACCGGAAGTATGTGTTGCGCCACACGATATCTCCTTCAAAGATATCTGTGTGATGGGATCAGAAAGATATTCTTCATTTCTGTTGATTCAAATGTCTCGCTTTTTCTAATGCCTCTCGTATCCTGCAAATTTCATCGTTTATCTTGAGGGTCAGATGAATTTCTCAAAATTATTGATGGATTTTCTGACATTGTCGAGGAATTTGAAGAAATTCATCGACAAACTTATAACGCTATATTATCGCTGTCCCGTGTTGCTTCAGCAGTGGCATTGGAGACTCTACAAGCAGGTTAAATATGTAGCAAAAAACCTGGTTAAAAAACGTTTAGTAACATCATCACAGCCATCATTGAACTTTTTCAAGATCCGACCTTCATCTTCTTCATGCAACTCCTAGGCGAATGTCATGACTAGAGACCGGTGAAGGGGGAGTGAGGAGAGGAGTGAAGGAGAAAGGGAAGGGTGGTAATCTGTGCCCGCGTAGCCTTAAATGTTAATGATATTAAGTGAACTAGTAAACGTTTTGAGTCATCTGCTCAAGAAAACGCTGTTCTAGTGGGTTATTGTCTTTTTGAATTTGCGGTAGCAAAATAATCAGCGCCTGCACCGATGCATCATGTCGAGTATAATCCAACGGTGATTAAGCATAACGAATTAGGGCTGCATATTGCAGCTCGATGGTTGACGGCGATGGATCGTCCATCCAGATGTCATCTCTTTCCACCTCATTGACTATGCAATACAGCTTGCCTATTCCCTTATTGGCGGTTTGCTAACAAAATAGGCGCGGTATGAATTGTATAAAATGTAATACATCGTCAGAATGTGTTCATTCACTTTAATAATGACCCAACAGGGCGCTGGAAGATAGATTATAAATGTCATATAAACAGCAGATAAAAGGCATGCAAATTTCATTGTAGTATTCTTTTCGACGACATCAATACTTGGAATCGTCTAAAATATTTTAGTCTATTTGTTGGCAAGTTAGAGACATCAATGAAGAGTTATGCTACTGCCTCTACAGCGATGGCACTACATTGTTTTTGTTTTTTAAATACTCCATTATTTTTTCCATTCTCCATTCATAAAACGAATAAAATTGTTCATAAAACGAATATTTCATATTCTCATCAAAAACAATAAGAAATATGTTTCTAATTGGCGATAGCCATTCAGAATCAAACGTTTTCATTCGATTCAGTTTTGAAATACTGATGTTCAGCACCTTGTTGGCACAAATTCTTCATGGAATTTGCTGTGCAATATTTTCCATAATTTTGCAATATATCATCCAATAATTATTTTTTTCATAATTTTTCCACTGCAAATGATCTCTTCGGCTCACATTTCATATGCGTTATTCTTTGTAAGAAATGCGATGACGTTCATTCCACCTCCTCATTTTTTAAATATCTTTCACTCAAGAGGCATACATATTCTTGATGCATTATTTTTCTTTCTTGAAAAAGAATGAATCGAATAGAATTCTTTTTCCAATGTTCTCTCTCTTCCTCTCTCCCTCTCTCTCGCTATCTCTCTAGAAAATTTTTTTCTCAGTGATATTCTTCGTTTCGTTTTTCTCGCCTTGTAGATGAATAATCTCCAATAAGCTTACCTTCTCGCAATCGAACTACTTCAAGAAATGCATCGTTTATTACGTTTTAAATGATCTCTTTAAATACCTACTTGCTTGTAGTCTTAAAGCAGAACATTGGCGCAAATAATATGCCAACGAATGATCTATAGTGGGGATTAAATGAACGGGACAAGCTTATTTCCATTACTATGTTCATCGAGAATGATCTGCACTTTCTTCAGAGAGGAAAGCTTTATGATTGTCTAACGACCAACACGAAAATAATGTGCAACGGAATTTTTTAGCGGTAAACGTCGTCGTTGGAAGATGGTTTCTGGAGGGAAAGTGAAAGATGCAACTTTGCTAAAATATAACCAGCGGAATCAAGAAGTCTTTGTAGTTCAATGAGAATCACCCCAAATCTGTTTTTGAAAATTTGCCCGGCAAAGCTGTTAGGTAATTAATTTCGGAGAAGTATTGAAGAGTGCGGGAGGGTCACAGTTTATTCGAAGGATAGTACCTGATTGGAGAGAGGGCGGAAGGTGGGGCTAATGTTAGGAATTTTGTCTGATTTCCCACAAGCTATACAGAAATATGAATTAACTTAACAAAAACGAGTCGTTTTTCAGGGACATGCAAAGAAGGCTTGGCGGGAGTTATATCCCAATAATAGAAAATTCTGAAGTAAAAGGGCAAATTTTTCACTATGAATTGAACAACATTCATTGAAAAAAACAAATGGAAATATTTTCTGCGCTTCCTCAATAAAAAATAATAAGTTTCAACGCTTGCAATAAGAATAAGTGCAGTATGCATTTTATGATCCCGCTCAATTGACCAACTGACCCCACAAATCACTAACGGGAATCCGCAAGTTCATGTCTTCATATTTGAGTGGGTGCTTGAAATCTCTAAACATCTACAGCTTTTTTCGATGCAACTTTAAAGTAAATCATAGATGTTCATTGTGTTCATCAAATTTTGCAGCTATAACTCCAGCACTCAATCTTACTATATGTGCATGCAGACAAACAAACACAGGCAACACAATGCATTTTTGTCAATCACTCTGTAGAGACGCATAAAAAACTGAGAGGGACTGTTCTTAGCGATGGCATGCTCAATATCTCATAGGTTTTCTTTTTCGAGGTGATACGACGCCGATCGCATGTACTTGAAAGGCATTTTGAATGGAAGAGATCGACGAATTCCCGTTTATGTGGATGGTTTTCTTTAGGGGGAAACCTGTTCTAAGGAGGTGGATGTTGGTCGTGATGGCCTAGAAATTGCGTAAAAAGAGTGCCCATCGATCAAATATCAAAACGATATGCGGTGATAGCGTGATTGCTGTGCTTGCGCCCACCGGCATTCCACACATATCCCAACACACTGCTTCACTCATGATGGTAGTAAATCGCAATATTTGAATTATAAGAAAAGAAAATTGTTTGATAGATGAATATTTTATTGATACAGAATCAAATGAAAGAATTCGCTGAGAATCTTATTTTGGAAATCGTGGGGGTATTGCAAGTGCAAGTCGTTATATACCATAGCGTTGTTTAATTTGCTGAGAATCGCAACAATTCCCTGCATCCGCTCATTCCTTTTCTTATATAGCATTCGTTCGGTTTATGCTTATTAAGGCATAAAATCTCATTACGATCTCTTCATCAACAGAGAATTGAAATTTTGGAAAGTATTGATAAGCTTCAAGATATAAATAATGCCAAATGTGAAAAGTTCAGTAGTCTAATTGCAGATGTGTTTCTATGGTAAGTTGTGCAGTAATATGCCTAATATGCAAAAATATGCTTTTAATATCTTTATAGTAGTGTTGTAATTTAGTCGTTGCTTATAGTGCTTTGAAATGTAGTGGGAGTTTTCCGTTGTTCGCGACAATTATAACTGCAAATTCGCTTCCTTTGGATTCACCGTTGAATTTTCCTCATTGTTGCTGAAAATTTCATTTAGAGTGTTTTAAAAATGTTTCTGCTTCTGCTTACGGAAATTTCTGTTTAGTGGTGAAAAATCATGAAATGTGAGATAAGCATCAAATGAACGCACGAACATTGAGAATCAAACACTTCTTTCCAATTGGAAAAGTGCAGGAGGGATCATTATTTTCATTATCCACAAATGTGGTAATCCATTTTGAAATTCATATTGATAGGGTGGATCTCCAATATTTCTCCATTCTTTTTTAGATTTTCTGTTCACATTTCCTTTTTTTTATGGCCTAGAAAACTATAAACCCTATCAAAAATCTTCAGTGCGTGTACCCTCAGACGGATAAGCCCATTACCCCCTACGTTTCCAACTCGAGCGATTAAAGGTGATTAGGCTGATTTTGATAAGCAAATTGTGGTGATTTGATTACATAATAAAACATCGTTGCATGAAAAGCACAGCCTGTGAGGTTGTTAACTGTGTATAATCGTTTTCTGTAGTGCAAATTTCTTATGAAAATTCGTGATTTCATTTCATTCTCTTCTATTGCGGCATTGCAACGCAAACGGAAGATGCAGTTTTTTGTGCTGATGTTGGATTATTGATTACCTGGTGGGAAGATAGTTGCTTCATTATTGATGTTTTGTTGCGATGCTGAAGGATGAACTCATGAACCACTTCATTAATGACACCCTATGTGACGTCCGTCAGGCGACAAGTTTCACATGTCACAGCACGATGCAAATTCGTCGTTTTGCCTTATTGCAAATGTCACATTTCTCGCTTCTTGAAATTGAACTGACCACTGCTATCGTTAAAGAAAACGTTCACATTGAGCATGAAAAAATTGCATATCAGTCAGGGAGACGTTTTACTGTATATCCATCCGAATGATCGATTAATATTCTTTGAAAGATTCTCGAAGTTCCAAATCTCAAGGGCTACACTAAATATATCTTATTCGTGCGAAGGATGAACTGTCTTTGTAATTTAAAGTGATAACATTATATTGGAATCTATTATGGCAGTCTTCTTCCCATCGTTCCGTCCTCTTCTGCGGGAAGACGCATACGAAATGTGCTTGCGAATTTCCCATTGATAAATGGTTAATATTTTACGATAGTATTAGTGTAGCTTTGCCCTGTGATTAATCACCGCATCGAAAGTTTATCCATTGGGACGATAGCCCTAAGCGCAATTCGTGCTTTATAGCAGCATTTTTGAGATCTAAGCTACGACTTAGATCTTATGGAGATACTCGCTCTGATGATTGTAATATAAATAATGAAGTAGTAACAGTACAGAAAGAACTAACATGCTCTAGGTGGAGTTAGAAGAAGTGCCACGTGAATTTTTTTTTGCTAGGATCCTTTGACATGGACATTTGCCCCATATTGGACGGTAATTAGTAAGAATCATGAAAATTGTAGGTGGAAATAATTATGGACATACACATATAAGATTTGGCGGAGGTGATTTTGGTGAAGTTCGTAGGTTTAATTTGGACGTTTCTTTTGGAGAATGCGTGACACTTGTTTCTATATTCTTGATTCGAAATATGATTGTTGATGCGCATTGCCCTCATTTATGCTAATCACATGTCCACATGAATTGTCTTGAATACCTAAAGTTGACGTTCTATCAAACAATAGATCCTCTTATTTGGATCACATTGCATCAGTATTGAAATAGGAGAGGTGAGTGGAAGAAATGAAACGTTGTAACTCATTGAATAGTTAGAAGGGAAATTACATTCGTTGATTCAATGATGGGTATATAAAATAGTTTCTTATTTGATTTATTGATTTAGTATGTAAGATTTGATGACAACAAACAGGATTTATTGATGTGGGATTGAAACAAAAAAACTCATTCGCTTTTATCACTTGCTGAGGCTTGCGTCAACTCTTCAAAAGATCAGTTTTCTCTAAAATCGTTTCAATGAATGAGTAGAGTATTCCCTCTATGAATTTAAACGACATGATTACCTCTACATAAGCGGTAAGTGGTGCGTATAGAAAATCGGATGCAATAATTGTGATATAAATATAAATAATATAAGTGTAAATATATAAATATAAATAAATAAATAGATAAATAAATAAATAAATAAATAAATGAATAAATTTGGCAGAGAAATCACGAGGGGTTAACGGCTTGCGAGCAATAGGCTTCGGTAAATTGCAGCGGTAAGATCACAGTGGCAGAAGTGTTGCGGTTTTTGCTGGTAGTTGGCTGATAAAATATCGAATGGGTGCTCAAGGGAATTTGCTTCTGTAGCAGATGAGTCCGAACTGAGTCAACTCCATCATTTTGAAAAAAAAAAAAAAAATTCGAAAGCAAAAAGAAATCGCTATGTATCGTATATCGTCCAAATGGAAAACAATGCAAAAATCTATTTCCGAATCAAATTTTTCCTTTTATTCGATTGCTTAATTATGCATCACATAGCGATGACTACAAAGAGATAAAGTGAAGTGTTCAATGCATGAAAGTGTTTTTCTCTGTAAACATTTTACTATGCGGCTAAAAAATAAGACACATATATTCAATAACGAACGTTCATATTCTTTTGTGAATGTTTGTGTTTTTAGTTTTCCGAAATTATTGGGAAATTATTGCTCATGAACGATCCTTTAGCGCTACAGGGAGAATTACTCCAAAACACTTTTATTTTGCGAATGAGAAGTTCCTCATAGAATGAACTTTGAAAAAAAATATAAACAATAGATAAAATTGAAAATTTGCAGTAATAATTGTGGGTACGCAATCGGATCTTCGCTGCAATATTAGTCTCGTGATCGAGTTGCGCAAGAAGGGCGAACAACCTGTCAGCGAGTCAAAAGCACGTTTATTAGCTGAAGAGCTTTCAGCAGACTATGTCGAATGCTCTGCACTAACGCAGTTCAACCTGAAACAGGTGTGTTCTCGTTTGATTTCTTCCTCTTCCTTCATTTGAAAATTAACGCAAATACAATCACCTACATCATTCAGTATAGTGCAGGCAACACTTCAATTGACCTCAAATGAAAGGTACAGTACAACTAGATTTCATTACAGCCGTATTTAATCACTCATTGATCGACTTTTTCAACAATTACTTATTCTGGAAACCAATCTAAACAGAGCAGCTAGAAGCATTCTCGAAAGTGTGTGTGGGGGGGGGGGGAGGAAGGGGGAAGGGAGAGAGATGGAGGAAGGGGATAGAGAAAAAGTTGCTGTCGTCAACTGTTCACATCTAGGAGCTATTCAAAGTGAATTTCTCGCCCATCGATAACCCACTATCCACATTTTATGCAAATATCCTTTCCTATCAGCGCAATCATCTCCTAGTTTCTCATTCGTAATGTTTACTAAGTAAGTTTCAATTAAGGTTTTTGACGCAGCGATTTTGGCCGCTCTAAGAGGGAAATCGCAACTATCGCTACAACGTATTTGTTCTAAGGAAGAGAAGAAATCGAAATTTCGAGAAGGATTACGTCGAATAGTCACTTTTACGAAACGTCTCATTTAGTGCTAGCAAATATTCTCATTCAATGCTCATAAATTTTAATGTTTTTTCCGACATATTCATACGTTTTGGCTAAGGGGTTTTTATTGCCGGATTACTGTAGATTCATCAATGCAAGAATCATTGTAAGCTTCATTGAATTGTAATGGTTACATTCATTTCAATATGGTTTTGTTCAACTGTTTAAAATCGACGGAACAATGAGAGAAAATTCGGATGCCACAAAATGCATAGTCAAATCAACGATCCTATAGACAGTATAATAGCTGACACTTTAGTTATCCTTGGATAGTTTCTATATTTCATTTCTCTGCATACGAATTGTGAAAACAATTGCAGATTTATGAGAGAAAAAAATAGTTCAAAATTATTTTTAAATAACAATCAATGTGATTAATGTGTGAATGTTTTTGAAGAGGAATTTCTTCAATCGCTTATCACAACGCAAATCTTTGAAAATACTGCATTTCGCTTCGTAAGCGGGTCTATATTTAAATTTTTGGACGGTCGAACAATGGTTCAAATGAAAAACAAGCATAACGCATACAGAAGCGATAAACTTAATGAACCGCACTGTTAAGGCTCATAAAGGTTGAGAAGCTCTAATCGTAAATATTCGAAGATACCCTCAGTTTAATTCAAAGAATTCATCGATCGTTAATATAGCCAAGACGGCGAAGACATAGCTATTCTTATATGTTGACCGCAACACAGACCCATGTGGTTGTATAGCAGTTGATTACTGTTTCTATTATACGCTGTACACTTTACCGATGAGAGCAGCCTTCGCTAAATTGGTCTTTAGTAGACTAAGATGAAAAGGCGTCAAATGCAGTAGTTGATACTGTTTCATATATATATATATATATATATATATATATATATATATATATATATATATATATATATATATATATATATATATATATATATATATATATATATATATATACTGTACTTATTATATATTGCTATGTTTGGAGTATGGACGTTGCAGTGAATGGAAAATTAGCATACAGTGAAATGCTAGCCATTTGATGAATTAGTTCTTCCATGCTTTATTGTTTTTTATATAAACCACTACTTAGAGACTGTGCTGTCGAAAAGAAATCCGGAAGCAATCGCCATTTAATTGTTTATCTTGCAACGGTAATATCAGGGTTTCAGATCATGAAACTTTGAAAAATTTTCACTAATATCTAATAAGTTGCAATTTTTGCGATTGAAGAGTCCAGGTTATTAAAATATTTCTACTCAGGTGCGATAATGACTTGATGATTAATAAATACTACTGGCAATAAATAAGACAGTAAAGACACTAGCAATTCCAGGAGTATTTTCATGCTTCCTCGTTGTTGATCATTTGCAGTAATGCGTTGTAGTGAAATGACTGTATTGCAGCGGAAGTTGTTTCAGGCCTCAAGCCATAATCGTGTTTCAAAGATCTTCATAGCGTGCTGTGTTATATATTCATTTTGCATATTATGTTTTTTTGTTTATAAGCCATTCGGTGTAGTTGATATTCAGTTTATATTGTATTAAGAGATGAAGGGAAAGAGACAATTGATTTCATTTTGATGGTTAAAGAATTCACCTTCGAGGAATGTCGTCTTTGTGTTATGAAGGGATATTTCAAAAATTAGCTAACTACCTGCTCATCCGATGCGATCGTTCAATGTACAATGAAAGAATTCTTAATACAGTTAGAGATTAGTGCACTGTTCACCTGTGGGCAGACATTTTTGAAGAGTGTCAACAGTTGGCCAACTATGTGATGTTTAATTCGACTTTCAATTGTGTAGATGCGAGGATCGCGACCTTTCTGTACTTCAAAAACTCTTCACTGCTGTATCATTCTGCATTTGTCCATTATCAAACGATCCAAAATCTTTGAAAAAATTCTACTGAATATCTGCGAAAAAATCACAAGTGTTTTCAACCACAATAAATTTGGGCTTACTAAGTGCTTAGTTAAAATTTTAAACACTCCATCCTTTTAGCGAACCTCTTTGTGCGTTAGAGGAGGGGAGGAGGGAGGGGGGAGGGGAGGACACAACACTATTTTTAAATTGATCAACACAAGTCAAGTCGAAAAAAGCATATGCAATGTTGGAAATGCGAAAGGATGGGATTTTCCCAGTTTAGGATAGCTAGTGAGATATGGCAGCTGCCTCAAAACCCCTCTCTCCTACACGATACTGGTTAGATGATATTCTAATATTTCCTAAGTGCCTAATTATTAGCAAATTCGTTGATCGAAGGGGAGGTTCGATTTGAATTTTTTAAATTAAATGCTGAAAACTTTGATGATCGTTTCCGAAGTTTGCAAATTGCGATTGGAGATGATGAATTCTGACTTATTCACTCCATGCAACAAATTCAGATGAAATTGGCCAATATTTTCTAACAATCGAACAATAAACGATGCGTCAAATAATATAACATTAACCAATATTGGAAAATGATCAATTTCGATATGTTATAACAGAAATGTGTCTGAACAATCGGTGAATATTGTATAAATATTGATAGAGGCTACCGATTCCATTAATGAATAAATTAATCAAGAAAGTCGAACCGAATGTGCGAGGAGATCACTACGAAAGAGAATGTTTAAAACTGACTGATAGGATGGTTCTATGAGGGGGGCCGCCGTGCTGATTGATGTTAATGCGTGATCACCTTCGACGCACAATTTGACGACGCAAAACAAAATTATCGCCTTAATTTTCTTTATATTTGATGAATACAATCGGAAATTAATTGTCTCTCTCAAAATTCACATAAATCATCAACTAGTGCAATATGATCAAGACGTTTTTATAGGAAAATGCTGGTAAATGCTCATTTTATTTACAAACGGGTTCAGTATTATTAGCAGATGGATATTTCATATTTGCAATCCATGGGCTTCTTTAAAAGTTGATTCGAAAACGCAAAAAGAAGAATATTATCAAAAAACACCTGACAGGGATTTTTTGTTATGCGATATTGCCGTAATATTCACTTGGCATCGCTAAAAAAACGTTTTTTTCGACTATGCTAATTTTGAGTTCAGAAATATAGGCAGATGAATTTGCAATGGAGGGAACCTTTTTCAAGATCCATGTATCGAAATTTTACACGAGAATAACGATTCTTTCGAAGGTTTATTCCATTGTTCTGAAATTTTATTGAATTTGTAAAATTGCGCAATTTTATAGAAGTGAAAGTATTTTATTTCCTGCCTGTTAGGTTAAAAAATTATTTCGAAAGTTCGCCTTCATAGAAGAGACGCCGTAAATAGTTATCGAACAAATGAATAAATTGGCAGCTGATTTGTTTCTCTGCTCAATGTCACAAAATATTTTTTAAACAACTTCCGTATGTTTAGTCTAAAGTATTCTTTTGACTTGTTCTCTAAAATCAATGAGTTCTTCAATCATAGCTCAAGCGCAGTAAGAGAAAGAAATGAGATGCATTCTCATCTGCAAAAATTCATTTATAAATTAAGTGAAAAATTGCTAACTTCTATCGATTATCTCTCTTTTTCCATTCGGAGATTTCATATTTTTGCTTTCTTTTTCGTTTATTTACTGTTTATTTTCTATGATTATTCTGGGCTGCAATATACACCTATGCCATCATCAAACACGCAAAAAAGCGTCACAAGTTTGACCATGGATGCATAACAACGGAAAGCACACATCCAGTGGTTGGATCAGAATGCTTCAATCGATGTGTTTGACTATCAGTTGCTGATATAAAATAAAAACAAATACCGTAAGAATATTTTCATTCCATTTCACTCATCAACACCTAATACAGATTATCACTTCGCTATTGATGAGAAAGTCTCATGCAAGAAAATCATCATGAGCAATCATATGCTGAGAATCATAAAAGCTATGCCGATGAGGATTCTAGTAAGCACTATAAATTTAATTTCGCTTCCCTCGTATAAATAAATCTCACATATAAAAAAAAAAAAAATTGTTTTACGTGTAATGTTTACTAAGAAGGTAATAAGCACTCGATTGAAAAACCCTAACGTTTCCTACTTTGATTAAAGTACAGTTGCTGACCTCCTCATTACATTTTTCAAAGGATTCATTTGCATTCAAAAACAAAATATAGATAAGCGTGACGATTTTATATTCCTTATTATGAATAGTCAAATATAAAACTGATTGTTTGGTTATACAATTATGAGTACAATTTCTGCGGAAAGGGTTCATCAACAATCCGCTTCTAAGCAAAGCGAAAAAAAATTTTCGACGTTGCAACATCTATCAATACTTCGATATATAAAGCAAGCCATCTTAATATTGTTATTGCACGCTCAACTCGTCATGTATTGTTTGTGAGATTGGAGAAGGAAATCGAGGATATGCTAATCTCAGATTGATACTGCTTTAGACGATGTAATCGAGCTGCAACAGCAGTAGGATATGGATGACTTTATTGGATTGACTTTGAATGAGGAGTGAATGGTTGAAAGATTGGGTCAGCAAATGAAACGTTGAAGAAGAAGAAGGAGAGAATTTGAGAATAACGTGGAAGAGCCATGAGATTTCAAGAGAGGAGGAAAATTCCCGTGAGTTGTGTAGTAGCAAACGTTAATGCTAATTTTGAGAGCGTACAGGAATGTGCAGGAAATACGGAAGAAAGCGATGAAAGTAAAAAAAATCCAACAATAGCATGATTTACAAAGCAAAAAAGAAGCAGATAGGTGCCTATTGAATGAAAGGGTGGGTAGGCAGCAAATGTGACTAGACTTGACCTTTATGACGCATCAACGTCCATTTCTCATGAACATTCAAAGAACGAAAATGCGTTGAAGAATATAAAAAGCACTTCGAAAGCATCAGCTCATCAAGACAAGCAGTCACTGCAAAGCAGATAAGCACGAGACTTCCTCAACAAAAGTACCTATTTAAGACTAGACCTGAGTAAAGAGTGCCGATTTTTCAAAGAAAAAAAAACAAGGAAATAAATCAAAAACCGTAGACTAATTAACCTGCTATCAGGAGTAAAGAAATATTTAGAAAAATGCATAGAAGTGCTAAAAATTTCACGAATAGAAAAGGCTGTCGAGGTTATCAATGAGGTTTTAGAAAAAAAAAAAACATTCTATCACCTATTACACTTGTGGGATAAGCAGGACAGAAGCTGGTCAGAAAAAAACATCAAAAAAATTCGAAGAAAAATCTACCTCAATCCTTGAGCCTCAAAAGGCTCTTCACAGACTTTCAGCATTTCATTCAAAGGCTGTGTGTATGCGTTACCGTTGAAGTTTATTTGAACATTAGGGCTGCAAGGTTGAAAACTATACGAAAAACACTCATCAATTATATGTTTCCGCTTTTTTTGGTTTTTCTGTGTTTCCCCTTCTATTAAATGTGTAAAAATGTTACATCTATGTTATAATAATTAGCAGTTCTAATTCCAATTCTATATCACAAAAGAATTCCTTTATTCCACACGTTTTGTTTTCGTTACAGAATGAATAAGACGGTATCTTGAAGTGGTTAACATGCACATACGTTGCGTGTTCTCTCTGTCTCTCTTCTACGCTGCACAGATGGAAGGTATTCGTTATCGGCGCTGTACAAATATTAACAACCCTTCTATGCTTCATTGATACTTTTTTCGGTACTACAAATTGGAATGGGTGCGTTAGGGAAAGGCGAGAGCAAAGGGGGGGGGGTTATTTTATAGTTGCTTCATTTCCCTATGAAGCACTAAAGAAGCGTGTGCCAGCCTCTTTATTGAGATAATGTTCAGGCATTTGCACTGCTGCTATGTCTATAATGTTTGTTGGTTATTATGTGATCGTAATTTTTATATTTCAGTATGCCTACTATTTTTACTCTAACAAGTGGCAATTATTTTAAGACCAGATGGCTCACTGGTTCCATCGAAACCCAATAAAGGTGACTGATGAGGTCAACTTCGAGTTGAAGTCGGTTCTCACGAGCGTCGAAAGCAAGAAAATTTGTGGGTAAGTGTTGATGTATTATTGCAATAAATGCTGAATATATGCTAAATTGAAAAGCTTATTTTGCTTCAGAGTTTATTGTGATTCGCATAAGATTGATGCCATCTCCATATGACTTTCTAATATTTCCATTTTTGCATATGACATCCAACAACTAGCTAATGGGAGGTCCATTTACGACCATTTTCGGTCATATCCCGGCCATTCGACCCCTTTTCACTTACGCCAGACCAGTTGCGCCTTAGAGGCGTGCGCTTCGGTTACTTGCGCCTCCCCTCACCAGCTTCTCAAGACCTTTCAAGTGAAGAGTTTATGGCGTATATGCCACAGAGGTATGTGTATAGATGACAATTATATCACAAGCAGTCGGAATTGTGCTGGAATTTTTGTAGAAATAAGAAATCGGGTTCCTTATGCACTATTCCTGATTTTTCTGACTGGAATCTTGTTTAGTGGATTCTGCGTTCTTCAGACAAGTTTCCCTCAATAAAATTGGACGATGTAAAACTTTTTTGCTCGTGCAAACCTTCTTTCTCATCTTTTGAAGTCTTATCACTGCTTACTGTTCACTCCCATTTATTACGCTTGGATTTATCTGCATGCTCCTTTACTTGTGCTATTTGTTGGCCAATAGTAATAGCCGCAGTCCCATATTCTAAAGAAGGCCGAAAAGCTGTTTTGATGTACTCTGCTTCAAAAGTGAGAAAAGGGCAAAAAGTGTCATATTCTCTCATCGGTTAATTTACAAACTAGTCACTCATCCAGGGCCAGAGAAACCTACAGCTTCGGGCATTGTCGTAAATTGTTATCATGCATTCAATACATGAAGAGAATTCAGCAGTTTTGGAATGTTCTCACCTGCCGAATTGCCTTCTCCTCTTCTTTGCTAGTTTGACATTGCGGGTTATCCCACTTTGCACAATTATGCGTTTACAACAAATTCCCAAACTCAGGCTGCATTGTTATTCTGTAGCCAGAAATATTTAAAAGGATACAATTTTGAGTGATGCAATCTTGTAGCCAGAGTATGCAAATCTTTGCTCGAAAATCCCGCTTTTCATATAGCAGCCTGGCCCGACAAAACTCGCTTACCTTAGAATTCTTTATGAACTCCACACATTTCTTATCCATTCAGAATGACAATGAAAGAAACTGTCCGCAACATATTACAAAATTGTTTGAGCCCAACCACATGGAGCACAAATGACCATAATGCAATTGCTGTGGTGCGAGTGACCACTACCAGAATGACCAAAACGCGAGTATTGCAGCAGCTTTCGGCGAATGAAGCTTTAATGCGTTGATAATATTGCTCCTATAACAGTTTTGACACAAGTCACAACAGCCTTCCATGCGGACGTTTAATTGCAGTAGTACATCTCTGTACACTTCAGTGTTTTTGCTCATATTGCAGATGCTCTTCTCATGGGAAAGGGATTTAAATTTGACGGTTAAAGCATAAGCATTTATCCCACAATGCCACCACTCTTATTCTTTTCGACTTTGGTTTAGCATCTGCAGACCGATCCTCTAAATCCTCCGACCTTATTTACCTAAGATTTCTTGAAGATTTTTACACTCAAATTGACATATGTTCACAACTTACATTAACTACATTCTCATAAGATCGAGTGTGAATGTGCTTTTACGTGGGAGACTGATCATTAGCTGATCACTAGCATATCTGTGGTTTCCGGATAATTGGCAAATTGTTGGCTTTGATGTAGGTACTTGAGAGGTTGACTAGGAATTTTTAGGTTAACTAGGAATATATATATATATATATATATATATATATATATATATATATATATATATGCATATATGCATACATATAACAATACTCCATTCATTGAATCAATATGCAATATATATATATATATGCAATATATATATGCAATATATATATATATATATATATATATATATATATATATATATATATATATATATATATATATATATATATATATATATATATATATATATTGTTTACTCAGTGCAAATGAAAATTGAAGTGAATCAACTAATTTGCTTATGTGAAAGGGGCTGTAATGTAACGATCCAAAAATAGAATGGTCATAAAATTCATTACTCAAAATATTTGAATAGGCATCTTTTTCTATTCTGACCTAAGGCAGATATACTATAAGACAAAGTCTAATGCAATATGCCATTATTTAGAGTGTCTGTATCATTGCTTGTTTCATCATAGGCAATGAATCCTTACCATAAATACACGTCATCATAACTGCAAAGGTCAAAAAACGTTTATTGATCGTCTGCTTTGTTGCCTTCTCAATGCTTGATCTGATATATATTTATTCCAGTTTCAGGTTGTTTTCAGCCGAAAATCAGTTTGTCTTCCCACTTTTTCTTCTGCAATTTTTTTGCATCCTTCATTCACTTTCCTTTTTTTAATTTGAATATATTATGTCTTGCCCCTGATTAGCATTTTTTTCAGGCAAAAAGTCTTTCAATTTACTGTTTCTTATAAGAATTTCATTACTAACTCTTTTAGAAGTCGATTTAATAAGCGCGTTACTCGGTTCTTCTTAACATCGATATATTAGCTGTATTTTGGTTGATCATCTGTAAAAACATCATTGGTTCCATATTTGAAGTGATCTCTGTGTGCGCAGACAACATATCCTCGAGCATTTTCTCAACGCAAGCAATGAACTTGAGACGGTCGACGAGGAATTCACTAAGTATCTGGCACTTTTCGCCGGCTTCATTGCGCCCATAGGACCATCAGGAACCGAACATGAAACGACCAGCAAACTCGCACCGTTGATTCGGTTCAGATGGACCAATTCGATGCTCGGCCTCACTGCTATGTGAGTTCTCCTTTTTTTGCTGTTCCTCGCTGTTTCATTTCCGATTGCCTGCACTATCTTTTAAAGTTACGTTAAAGGTACCTATCAGCTACGGTCTGTGTTCGTGTTGCTTTTTGAAAAGTGATGGAAATTGCAAAGTAGTTTGGAATACTAGTAAAAGCTTTGCTTGACGTATGCACGATTTTGCCTTCACGTTACTTCGAGGCATCGATCTGCTTTGTACGAATTTTTCTAACATAGAAACTCAGCTGTGCTAAGCATGCTGCATCATTTTAATGTGCTTTTGTAAATAAGTGTGCGTGTTCTTGTCTATCTGTCTGTCTGTCTGTATGAGTGTTGTCTTGATTCTTTCAGCTCGTTAGCTATGAAAATTGCGGTGGTGAAATAAGATGCTTATGATCTACACCACGAACGACCTATCAAGCTGAATTTCATTCCAGTGGTCGGTCTTTTCATCGTTTACCTCAGTATAGATATTTAAGGGTGACAACAGAAATAAGATTTTTTGACAGACGAACTGTCGAATCTCGATCGCATAGAAAGACGCTTTGGGCGCTGTTCTTTTGTTGTTTGTTTGTTTATTTCTTGAATGCTCATAAAAAAGGTTTATCGAATAAATTGCATTGCAAAAAAGCACATATCGCGCCAGTCTTACTAACGAACTTTCTCACCTTTTTATTTACTGAAAAGGAGTGCTATATGATTTATTAAAGATGTGCTGAAAATCAAAAGTGATCTTATATTTCACCTCGCTGTCGAAAATAAGCGGAATTCGTTAGGGGAAGTGCGATCGCTGAGACAGATTATGCGGAATCGACTATATATTCCCCGTATCGTTTATATTAGTTACATTACATCACATCCGCTCTGTTTCGCTGGTGGTTGACAAGGTGATATTGTTAGACTATAAGGGAAAGGACCGAACCAAGAACTATGAAATATAGGTTCCTTGCTCACTGACTGGTATGAATTGCAGGGAGTTAAGCGAAAGTTGGTTCGAAGCTCTCAACATGGTGCTGAATATGGCGTTGTGGTTGACGAAGCATGCAGCATGGACAGCTGCAAAGGATGAAGTGCGTGAGGGTGAGGCGAAACGAGTGCACACTTGTCTACGACGTGCGGCCGGCATGTTCGAATTTGTGTTGCAGAATACCGGTCCGTTTCTATTTTGGGATCGTTAGCTGCAGAGAAACTGGATTGGGAGTCTCCAGGACTAACAGCTACGTTAACGTCCAAGTTGTGCTAGCGATGCCTTAATCCTTGGACGCGCTCAACCCCATCCTACTCTTGTGATCTCGATTTTGATTTTGCTCTCACTTCAACGTTAAATGTGGTGCGGAAAGAGAGACGTTGCTGCCTTGTAATTACCACTGCTGGAAAGGGAGAGAAGTCCGATACAACGAAAATAGTTGTAATGGCCAGTGACTTTCCTAAAGTACCATCTTTGCTCATCTGGCATCACTGCTACTGATCCTAAGGTTCTTCAGCTGCAGGGAAAGTAAGAACTGATTTGAGAGGAGTCCGAAGTCCGTTCATTCCGCTTTCCATCGGTAAACGTTTTGCGGTTGCAATACCTCCCTCTTATGACGTATTTTTGTTACTCGTTTAAATAACTTCTGTAGATTGTAATTGTTCAACCTTACTCAAAGATTCTTTATTTTTTGCTTCGTTCTGTGTAGATTTAGAATCAACTCAGTTTCATCCTCTATAAAGCGGTTCTTACAGTTTGCTTTAATTATTAACAATTGACGTAGACGATGGAAAACTTGTTTCTTATAGACAAGGTGAGTGGAGCTTCATCAATAAGTGGATCGGACTTTGATCCTGCACTTCTACAAGCATACATTCAACAATGTACCGCAGAAGCGCAGGAGGTAACCGTAGCACGAGCTATAGAGCTGAAGCACAGCCCAGGACTCATCTCGGCATTAGCGAACGAAACCAGTCAACTCTTCACCAAAGCAGGTTTATCACGAATTCTTTGTTCTATGGTTAAAACTTTACTTGCTCTTTCGTTGGTTTTGGTTTCAAATGGCTTGGTTGGAAAAAAAATCGATGGATTACTGGTTATTATTGTATTCTTTTGTTACCATTACCACAACGTTTGGAAACTTATATCTGTCGCACCGATTTTTTCCTTTTTTTTCACTGTACTTGTCTGTTTGATGGTGTTAGAGTAGTAGAGATGTGCAGGCTAAATTGACCATTGAAACGGCCCTAATAATCAGAATACTATGAGTGTTTCGGTGAGGATTCTCCAACTGGAGAAAGAGGAAAGCTTATTGGCGTAGAGGGGATTTGAGAGGAAAATTTCGAATTCCCAACTGAGCTGAGCAAAAAAATTTTATTAGTAAAGATAAACTTTTGCTTATGAGTATGAAACTTCATCATTGAAGGGAAATTTTCAGCGAATAGGCAAACCGGAAACCAAAAAAGCATACTTGATAAAAATTGCTGCAATTGAACTTCTTTTCACAATTGTGCAGACGAAAAATTTTGCAACACGGAAAGTGAATAGAGGGACATGTTTTAGGCATCCCTCTCTCACACTGAGTGTGAGAGAGGGATGCCTAAAACGTTTGTGATAGGTGTGCGGAATTGCATCACGGCAGTAGTCTGAATTCCCAAGAGTATAGCTTAACAAGTCAGCAGAAATTAGAAATAGATTAATCTAAAGTTGCACTGTTCTTTATTTGCAGTTTAAGACTACAGTCTGATTGGTTTATCTACTCGTTTTCTTTTTTCCCTCTGCTTAGGTGATTCGAATATCCATAGGCACTCAACGAATTTTCGCTAAGTTTTTTCAACACAGGAATGAAGTCGTTTTCAAGAATTTCCCTTTCCTTTCCATGCATTTCCGCCTTATTCTTCTTTGAACATGACTTAAGAACGTTGGGAAAGCAAAATTGAAAAGCGTTTTATTATCGTCAATCAAGGTGTCATATTCATTGTGGGTCGCAAATACCTTCCACCAGAACAATTTGAAGGGCCTACTAAACTGCTGTTTTGTTGGATGACCGCCAATGTGAGGTCACGGATATCTGGTCTACTCAAGTGACATCTGCAGTACATTTAGAGAACAGTTTGGAGAAGCTGGACGAGTCGATATTCGGCAAATGGCGTCATTACTTGCAGCTGAAGGCGCAGTTCTACCTGGCATATGCGTACGCATTCTTAGGGGAGAGCCTTTTGGCTGAAGATAAATGTGGTGAGGCGATACGTGCGTGCAAAGAAGGTATTTCCTGCTATCAGGTGGCCGCTGATTTCGCAGTTAAATACGCGAAAGCTTCAGGACCCGGTAAATAACTTTCGTTCCTGCATTCAAATCTTGCTACTTTCCCAGTTTTTTCCATTTCTGACTTTAGGTGTTCTTTTATTTGCGAATTTTTTAACTGAATTTTTGTTCAACTCGTTCCCCACATCCCATCTGCATAATAATCTAATGATCATGAAGCTTTTATTCCGATGAAAAGTCGTTTTCAGAAATAGAAAATATATATCAGTATAAAACTTTCATAGATAACGCGAATGTCAGTTCAAGCATACGTCTATTTTTCAACTATTTGAAGAAAAATTTCTAAAAACTGAAGCAAAAGCATGAAAACCGTAGCAAAGGAGCGATCTTTATTAATGAATGCGTCGAAAGGTTTTCTCAGGATGCGAAAAAATTGAAGAATTTATTTACGTCGAAGTCAGCGTAGGTCGCAGGTTTCAGGCAAAAGCTTTTTAAAGGCAAAAGGTAGAAGTGAAGAGGCGCGCTAAAGTATCTACGATGCGCATATCTGCATTGTGGTTAACAAGCTAATTTCATAGGGGATATATTTTTCTGAGCGCTCGTTCGGATATATTTTTCTGAAAGGGATTCTCCTAAACTTCACACTCAATAAGTTCTGTAATTCAAGCTTTTTGAATTGCATACCACGCATATACCACTCACTACACCCACAATACGCCTATATCCCTGTATGCAAATTTGGAAAGTTTCTTCTTACGCATTTGTGTTGAAAATGCTTCAGCTGACTTTCGGACCGAAACGAGTGGTTGATTTGAGTTGTGAATCGGAGATCAGAATTTTTGGTTAGAATGAAGGCGTTTTTGAGGGCGATGATTAACTCTTTCGCTGAAAACTGTAACTGTAGAGTATTGACTTTAAGAGATGAAGTGATGTCAATCTTGTTTTTCCTCTTAGAATTTTAGTTACGTAGTTCCTTCCGCATTTCTTTTTCTTCCTATCTACGGGAAATATCCACTTAAACATAGTGACTAATCTGAATGCTGTGAGTTTTGAATGAATTTATCACCTATTTAGAAATAAATTTAGGTATGCAAGCACATCCAGAAAAGCATCTCTTCTTCCGAAAGATTGAACCACTCTTGAAGAGACATTTGGAAAAGGCTGAGCGCGAAAATTCTTTAATCTATCATCAAAAGGTCGTTGAGGATTGTCCATGTCTGGAGGCGAAGGCCACATATGGGCTAGCGAAAGCTGAACCTTTCACTCTTCCGTCGCCACACCAGGTTTGCCTGCTTCGTTGGACAGAAAGCGATTCATATGTGTGCCATTCGCTTACGGCTTAACAACGAAGAGGTGGTAGCTGGAAGCAATATGAGAGTCAGAAAGTATATGCGGGTATTATGTAGAATTGGTTCATAGGGATGTCGAGTTGTCGAAATACAGTTAAGTCGAGTTGGACTTGAAAGAGCTGCCATCAGAAATTTTTAAATTTCATTCAGAAAGATGGTTTCTAATTAAAAACATTCTATAGGACAGATTTAACGTTATGTGCAGCAAACTTTAATTTTGCAAATGATATCAGTCTCTTTTATAAGTTAATCCAATTCTCGCTAATGAATTGACGGCATTGAAATGTCGATTGAATATTATTCATTCGTAACTTATAATCAAAGTTGAGTGCAGAAGTCATTCACCATTTGTTCACGCAGTTAGTTGTATTCATTTGGCTCCTATGTAAATGCCAGTTGCAGATCCCCCCTCCGATACCGAAATCTGGGATTCGTTTATCGCTCTAGAAAACATATGTTTTGTATTCTTTGGTTTCATAGATATGCCGGATTCAGGATTGGAATGCGTCGGTATATGCATCGTTCAATATTTCGAAGGCAAAAATGCCAGATTTCTCGAAGATAAAGAAGAGCAGTAAGCAGCTAGCAGCCGTACATGAGGAGAAACTCTACGAGACAGACCGCGACCCAACCAATTTCAGTGGATGCGTTCTATCTTGAGCACAAATTAATTCTGACGCAAAACCGGAGATTGCGAACGTAATCGATTTATTTTATTTTCCTACAAAAGGTCCGTGCAATTCATGGCGCGATTTACATTGCTTGTTAATATGTTTCCAATTAAGTAAGAGCGTTTTAAATGAGGTTGCCATGCTTGAAGGAGGCAGGGAGGGGGAGATCCCTCGAGCCATCTAAGATGGCCACGCACCAGGGGAAGAATTGATGGAAATAACCGGGGACGTTGACGAATTTTGGATGCGACTATTCCACGCATTGTTGAGGAAATGCCAGTTGTAGAGAGTGCATTTCGTCTTTGTTAAATTCAGCCATGAGTGACCATAATTTTGGGTGTATTAAATAATTGTATTTGTGTGTTATCAGTGAATCGGTGATTGCATAAAGCGTGAACTAGTCATTATTCATCGGCAACATCGTTTCGAATGTACCTAATTAGTGATGAATTATTTCGGTGGAACTGTTCCCAAATGATTACTTATAGTTGGAACGGTACTATTCATGTGCATTGTGTGAATATGTTATATGCGCAGCGTAATGTTGATCTGAGTGATAGATATATCGACCACTCGATTTTATCACCTTTATAGTAACTCAATATCTTTGTTGAAATTGGAATTTGAAGTTTGCTTAATTGTTTGGCTTGAAAGTTTTTCATCTACTTCCCTTTTGCACGCCTTCAGTTTACCAATCACTTGTACAAATCTAAGAAATTTGTAGATGAATATTTCTCTAGACTTCAATGGGAGTAAGGAAGTGAGAGGAGAAGGGTTGTTCACATCTTGTGATTTTGAGTGTCCTAAAATTTAGTTATAGTTTTCATTGAATGAGTGTCTGAAACTTTAATTTTCAATGATCGAATGTAAATAACAGAAAAAGAAATTCCTTTTGCGAAATAACGATTATTCCATCGATAGAACGTTGCTTTAGTTGCGATGAATTAAATCCATGACATATATGTTACTTGCAAATTTTGAATTTTCTTTTGTGAATTATCGAATAGCTTTGTTTCCATCCACTTATGACACGCATATTTGTAGCTATATTTAACGTTTTTCATGTTTTGTTTATGCACATTTGCGTTTCTTCTTTGATATTTCATCACTTCGGAATTTGTTGCTGTTCTTATGCACAATTATTGGTACGTTGTTTCCGACTTCATTTCTCTCAATTTTATTGTGGTAATATTTAATCTGAAGAAGAAGTAATCATTGTTGAAGTGCATATTTTCCTGTGTTTTCATGTTCTACTTCTTCTATTTTCATTGATATGATATTTCCTCAGAGTTTGTTTCCTATTTCCGATACGCTTAATTTGTGATTTGAAATTTTCCCATCTTGGCCAATATTTGTAATTGTATAAATTTTTATTAAATAAATAATCATAATAGTTCTTGAAATTACAATTTCACTTAGATGCTCAAAAAGAGTGCAACATTTTGTCATTGATCACATCGATATAGACATAATTCCTCATCCAAATCAATAGCCATCTTAGAAATTACAATAGTCTTCATCCGAAATATTGAAGCAACCCATTGTCGCTGAAAATGACGTCTATAGCGATACTTGAAATCAAATCCATGAATTAATCTCATTTCTAATTTTTTTTTCTCGCAAGGAGAATGGAAGGGACGCAACGAGGCATTTAATTCGCAGTTAAAACTATCCTTGACGGTGATTATCAATTGTAATAAGAGTGAGGCAAGAGTTGACACGTCATAATATTTTTCATTTGACTTAGCTAATGAGCCCGAAGTAGGGAATATGACAACGCATCGAAGTTCTGTTTATTTAATCGTCGGCTGTGAATTGGCTAGTGTGCCAATCACTGAGGTTGCCAAGCAAACGGTAGCACTTTCAATCTATGTGATTTGTCAGAAATTATCGAGCAACACATCGCTTTATCTTGCTTAAGCCATCTGACTTCGTACACCTCAGCTACGTTTCTCCTTTATTTACAACTAATGTTGGTTGAAATCAAACCTTACCAATGTGCTTATTACCAAGTATGCTACCATCCTAAGCTTCTCTCACTGCTTATTGCCAATTTATTACCCTTACCACATATGCTTATTCATTTCTGGTGAATTTCGTGGTCGATATTCAAGTCGGTAATCGTAGCTACGCGAATCGACGATTGTCAAAAATGTTTTCGTAAATCACGCTGGAAAAGCTTCGTTAATAGCAGCAATGATGAAGAGATGTGAACAGTTTTATAATTGAAATACGCAAGCAATTGGCTTAAATCCGAGCGGTGAAATACGAATACATTGTGACATATTGTAAGATTAACGATGGTTGTTTACTGAGTGGAGTTGGCCGTTTGCCATGTCAATCTACGATTAAATTCATATTACATAACATCGAATGAAGTTATCGGTGTTATGCAAACGCGCAATGTGCAAGACGAGCTCATATTTACGTAATTTCGTTGAGCAAGTATCAACCGAAATCGTTAATTATATCGTTACCGTTTAAATAGAACGACATGGGCTTTCAATGTTTATGATGTCTGCATTATAAGCTGCTGTATATGGGAGATGTCTAGTTATTGTAATTGAATACGAGCAAATAGTAGGTAACTGGGATGAACGATCCCACAAAGGTCGCATAGCAAGCATCCTTTTTGTTTTATGATTCACTTCTTCATGACCCTCTAGAAGATCGTCGGATCGCTTTGGAACTGCATTCGGCTAAGAATTTCTTTGATACATCCGAATGGTAGAATCTGAAGTCGTTAATAACCCTCATGAAATTAGCGTTGAATAACGAATGCACCATAGAATTCTTACATTATTCTAAATGACATACTTGAGTCTATTGTTGCCCTTTTGAAGATTGGAATAGTTACCTTTTGAAGGTATCACCTTTATCTTGATGACTGCAATGAAACGGTTCGTCAAACCATGGATGGATGCAATTTTCGGTCATTAAGCACCAACCAAGCAATCAGCTGAAGGAAACTAACCGATTAAACGAATTCCATCAGTTGAAATTCTTTGGAAACTAGTACCACATACCTGTTTATTTAGTCAGCATGCTTAAATGAAACATATCTAAAAGAGATGAAGAACCTCTTCAGATAAATTGATATCTGACCAACCATTGTGTACTTCAACAAACTGCCAACAAATACTATAGTCTGCATAATAGCGCTTATGTGTTTAGAATGATCCGTCCGTTCAACGAGTCTTCTTCAATGGTTGGACATCCTGTGACTCGAGTGATCTAAAAGGAAAATTGATTTCCATAATGCATGCATGCAATTTATAGACACATTTAACTCTCCTTAACTTCATTCAAAGTCGCTATATCGAGTTGAACATTAAAGAACACTTAGTAGTATGCACTATACTCACCAAATATCGAAATCCTATCTTCGTTGGTCAATTACGGCAGAATAGCAATCAATTTCTTTGAAGCTTATCGAGTAAGTTGCGTGGATTAATAGTTATGTTCATTATGCACTCTTCCCTTGGAAAGCTTAATTTAGACTTTATGTCTATGCACATTTCTGCGTATGTTGGCTTGATTTTTTTGATGTGAGGAAGTGGGGGGGGGGGGGAAGAAAAGAATGCTTTTATTCAAAAGAAGACATACGTTTGCACTGCTTCGCTTATGCCATGCTAGTTAATTGAAACAGTTCTTTGAAAACTATACATCTGCATGTTTGACAGAATCTCAGACTAATTGACAAAGAAGATCATTTTATTGCTTGAGCCTTAAGGTTTCTTTAGTCATAAGTACCGTAACGCTTCAATCATAGGTCCCTTCCCATCGTATGGCTTCGCTTAAATCATATATTTCATTGAACAAGTGCAAGCTGTAATTAACTTGGAATGAGTCTTCTTCACCCGATTATGTGCCTTCAACTAGATATTAAACAATCCACAAATCCTCCATTCTCTGTGCACGATGCGAATTACTTTGTGAACGTTGTGTGTGCACAATTAATCGTTAAAATATTTATTTGCATTTTCAAATTCATTAGGTGGAAATGCGATGAACTTATGCCTTCGGCTATGCCTTTATGTGTTTCCATCTGCCTAGAAAGTTCGAACTTTTTGAAAACTGCAGCTCAGAAAATAAAATTAGATAAGAACAATCGACAGTTTAGATCAATTCTTCTCTATTTTATTTTGCGTTAATTCATCAAATTAGAAAGAGTTATAGGTATTTAAATCTGCTAAAAAAATTCGCATATGTTTCACGTAGAATTGTGTTTCGTTTTACACCACTGGTCATGGCGGGAAAAATACATCTTCACAAGTTTCGTCTAGACAGTGGGATTGAATAAAATATGGGAACATTAATCCACATATCTTAATTTTTGCTTATAGCTAGTGAAATCGCTGATCGCCTTCTTCATCTGCATATTAATTAAGGACATTTTTATTACTAATTCAAATAAATGTATTGAATAGACGAATATTCTATCGCGTGATTAAATGTTTTAGTAGAAACGGATTGGACTTGACGATTTTATGATAGTATATCCAAATTGATTGCAAGGAATTTACACACTCTTCACATCATACGTTATAATTTCTATTTTATATTATCTGCTACTTCTACCTCCGATATAATATTGCTCATTTTATGTTGCTATTGGGAATCTCCACGTACTCTTTCTGACTTATGTTTTCTTTTTTTTTCTATTTTTAATTGTAGTCATGGGATTGTTTTTTTTTTCAAATCCCACTGTCCTACAACTTTTAAATAAATGTTTCTATGTAAGGCAGGTAAGTCGAGTAAACGAAAGTGCCCAAAATTATAGGATCCATTGTGTTGAACGAACTTGACGAGAACATTTTGTACATGCAGTATAAAAGTAATAACCTTTGCGCCATAGCTGCTTCCATCCTAATATTTGTGGTACAGCAACTATGAGATGCATGCATCGGCTAACGATGATCACATTCCACACTCTTATTCTAATGGGCTACATCTATTGCAAAGAAAACAACAGAATAGTTAGTGAGAAACCGCTTCGTGAAATTTGTGCAATGAATGAAAGATAATATAGGTGCGTCCTATTTGCAGTAGGCTGCAATTCTTTCATTCCTGTTTGCATAGAAATTTTACGGAAAGGAGAAATAAAAAATCCTGTTTATATTCCCATCCGCTAGATGCACTTTAAATTTACCACCAGAGGGTTTTCGTCTTCCTTCCAATGTTTCGTTGTCGTTGTCAGCAGTTTTCTTTTCTTGCTGTTTTTCCTCATTGTTCGCAAACATCGGAAGACCGAATGTCGCGAGTGCGTTCAAGAGTACTTTATAACATATATGCAGCATCGTCGATATAACACTTGCATCGCTTCTATTCTCATTTCCTATATAACATAGAACGTATAGCATCAATAACTCGGCGACACTTACATTTTGCTCTTCAAAATTGCTCAGTATGATGAGTTATGTAACTGACACAAAATTATTTTCAACTTTCCCTTAAAGAAATGATGCCTCAGAACATAAAATTCCATTCATTGTTGTATGAATCGAACGCATTATTCGGCATAAACGTCCTTTCCATCCTTCCCCTCTCCTTTTTCTCTCTACTCCGCCTCCACCCCCCCCCCTCCAGCCCTCACTTCTCTCCATTCCAAGTCTTCACTGAAATATTATTATTATTTTGGTGATAGGCAGTTTCAATTAATAGATAGTTTCAATTAATAACTGTTCACATTAGCACGAAGAATCGTAGTATTAGGACGGCATTTTTCTCCACTTATAATATAAATTATCAATGCAAAATGCAAACTCTAATTGCAGAAATCAACACCGCTGATCTTTCTATACAGACAGAGGTTAGGAAAGAAATAAGTCATCGAAGCAACCATCTCAACAATCATTTACTTCTTCGTTCTCCAGAAATGAAACTTTTCTTGAATCATAATATCAAAACACATTCATCTATATCATTTAGAATTTTAATTAGTAATTCTATTTTTTCTTCTGTTCCTTCATTTCTTTATCTTCCTTTGCTTTTTTTTTTTCAAGAAAGATCTCAATGAGCAAAGGTTGACCAATCACATAATAATGGAAGCAAAGAGTGCTCCGTTGAATTCACCGATTTTATTTCTGCGAATGCAGAACTTTGCGTCAATTTTCTAGATGTGACGATCTCACTCAAAGAGTTTATGAATGGCGATTCATCAGGGTGGCTGAACAAAACCGCCGCCTTTTGAGCATTTACGCTGTCAATATAGCCAATTTGATCTAAGTTCATCAACTCATCGGTAAACTGCCGTAATGCAATGCAACTTTTATGCAATCCGGCTGAAATAAAGTTTCCCATTTCAAAAGTCACATTCACAGTCCATTTTTCAACAACTTTTATTAGTTTTGAAAGAAATCGGAAAAGAACTAAGGGCTATGCTCGCCGTCGTTGTAAACGATTCAGAGAGTTTAAGCCATCTGGTAGAATATGGCAAATGTCGCGCTTTTTAAATCCCAATTTCTTTATAGTTGTTAAGGAATTGTTTTTATGAGTGTTCTCGTTGAGTTGTTAAGTGAGCTCAGAGCAACAAGAATTCTTTAGATTCGTTTGGGTTTCCTATCAGCAAAGAGGAGCGTAATTCAACAACAAGAGGAGCCGGTAATTCACTAAGAAAAAATGAAATTTAATAATAAATTGTAAACATAAACTGTAAATTAGAATAAGACATAAATGGCCAACTGCTAATTGACAACGATGTAATAAACTTAAAAAATGCTTTGCCTCAAACAATGAATGATACACTCTAAAATGTATGTACGACTATTGGAAATATGAATTGAGATGAAATGTTGCACAATAACATTTTCTAATTCTGAAGTTTGTGGAGGTGATTGTCCGCAGACAGTGGATGTCTGCAGATGAAAACAACTCATCAACAATAAACGAGAAGAGATGTCTGCAGACAGTACCGATGACGTCACAGTAGTCAACTTGAAATCCAGCTGTGCACCAATAATATCGAATATTTAAGGTAATGAGGATAAATCGAACTTCGTGAATCAACGCATATAATTTCGTTCGATTATGTACGAGTGGAGATAGTTTTATTAGAACACGTCTATACTGCAACTTGAAAGGCGTTTCGAAGCAATTAGGCTTTATGGATTTCGTGGATTAAATATTTCGGATAACAACTTATAGAGAGAGGACGAAAACTCTCTTCGATGTTACGTGGCCTTCAGCCCCAATATAACCACTGATATTGTTAGCTTGTCTACTTGCTTACGCATTCTCTTGCCATTCTTTCCTCTGTCGCTTTGCTCGAAGCTTTTATCAACAGTGATCTGTTCTAATGAGACGATAAATCTCTCATCTTATGGGAACATTGTAATTTTTGTTTTTTCTATCGTTTTTCCACGTCATTTCTATTTTCTTTTTTTTTTTGCTTTAGAATTTTCACAACCGTATAATGTCACAACAATTAGCCATTTGCAGTAAAAATAATTGGTGAGGCTACGTAGTTAGGGCAAGGAAGTTAATTTATAAACTTGCTCAGGTTCATTTGCAAAAAAAGTCCTGAACTAAACAGTCATTAGCTAAGAAGAAGTTTTCAGAATCGATTGGAAAAGTGGAGGATTTTATGAGTTTTTCGGCGGAACTCAACTTCTATTTTTTCTTCCGTCACTCCATCACTTCGGGGGCAATTTTATGGGCGTATTTAACCCGTTTGATCTGCCAATGAATTGCTTTCTAGACAATTTGGCGTTCAACTAAAATTGGAAAGGACGATTTATCTGAGGGCATAAGGGCACATCACGAAGACTGCAGCACTCAGACAAAATCATACCGCATGAATGCTTTCAGCATATCAGCAGCCATTCTTTGATACAGCACTCAAATGCCGCATTCTGACATATTTTGCACTGTTACTTTACGTATGGATGAATATTTGTGAAAGATGGTAGCAAATATTGAGGGGGACGGACTAGAGAGTGCTTTTTTTCTTTGGCCGGAGCAAGTAGACTTTCGATGAAGATGCGAGAGATCAATACTCGACAGGCGGCTGGCTTGTGGTACTTCTAGTTGTCGGATACGGCTTGAGTGTTCGGCTAAGTTTTTGCCAATTTTTGCTTACACATGGTCACTTCCACCAATATTTCACTCGTCAAGAGCTTCTCAGCTGGTTGCATGAGCGACAGAATTTTTGTCCTTTCATAATATTTTTCAAATTTTTTCTTTCCCACTGATTAAGAATAATCAAATTCTATACGATGATGAACCAATACTAGAAACAGCTTCAGCATTTCCTGTACACATTGTGCTCTTTCACTCGTTTTCATCTTATGAGACTGCTATGTGGATAGCTATAGTACATGAATCGAAATAAACGATGACGCTAAAGGGACACTCCATGCATAGATTGAGTTGATTTGTTTCTAGTCGAGTAAAACAAGTTCGCTCTGTTTTTACACATAGCTGATTTAACGGATTGACATTCCTAAAAAGATGAGGAGGTGTTGGCAGACTCGTATGGTCAGAAATGCTTTCTTCCTTCGTTCTAACTGAGAAGAGAATTTCTAGTTTTGATGGTTTTCCGATAGTTTTATTTTTCTTTGAGGAAAATGCCTTAGATAATTATTTCACCTTTATAGTTACTTCTTTATGTCCTTGAAGACTCTGAAATCCTCTCTTTATGTCCTTGAAAACTCTGAAATCCTCTTTTTCAGGAATTAAACAAACCTTTCAGAGAATCATGTCTCTATGATCTCTACATTTCTTTCCTCAAGTGAACTTTCCAAGTACACTTGTGCTCATATGTGCGGAAGTGGTGCTTCCTGAAGATTGTCGCTTTCTCGCAGTTCTCCTCAGTCTCCTCGTTTGTTCGCCCTATCCTTCATCCTGCCCATTTTTCCCATCCCTATCGTCTGCGACTATTATATTCCCATGTAATTCGTTGCATCCATAAAGTGCAATTCATCAATGCTGTTAAATTATTCGATCATTTCTCCTCATTGAGTGTTTATAGTTTTATAGAATAATTCAAAGAATAATAAAATTGGATAATATTTTTGCTGTCTCCAGAAATCAAATATCGATTGTCTTGTTGACGATATTGATCCCTAAAACATTAAGATCGTCTTTAGTCATATGAAGTGATTTGTTTCATCCTGTAATGCGCACCTTCGTGGAATTCTGATCACGAAATATAGTAGGAAATCGAGAACTACGGATTTATTGATTTCTTATTTAAATTTTTTTTTCGCTTTGCTTTTTCCAATTGCTTGCTTCATTATGCATTTCTCGTGATTGCGATGTCGCCTGCAGGCGTATATACATAGAAGTTTGCATGTTTCGCTCTCTAAACGGTATCTTCAACTTGGGAACCTCTGAGGCTCTATTTGGCAACTCTATTAGGTTTATTCTTCACTAAAAGTTATCTGTATAGCAATCTCGGAGTTAATCCGCCTGCCGCTCGTCAGACAAGTCTCAAGGTGACTACAGATTTGCATGTGAAAGTGCATTTTACGCAATCCGGATCCTAAAAGGTTGAAAAATGAACCGTTTATAAGATGTGCAAAGGAGACCGATGTAATATTCGCTTTCGCAGCTCAGTTGATTCGACGAGTGATTGTCCCAGTTATCCAGAATCAAAGACAAAACGCTCATAAGCTCAATTTTATGCGAGACCGGTTGGATTTACAAAACGAGACAAAAGCATCCGTTTTTAGGCTCACTTCCATCTGGGGCACTTCTTACTACCAGTAATACATCTTGTCGTAAATTACATCCACCATAATTCATCCCTATGAATTCTAGTGTTAACGGGTTGAAACCATCTGATAGCAGATGCATGCACACATCATTTGCATACTCATAAAAATGGTGCCGTCAGAGTGGACCGTTGCAATAATTGGAAATTGCGGAGAAAATTTGCCAAATATTGATTAAAAATTGAAATGGTGTGCAAATGATGTTCTTATTTGAATATGTTTCTGCCAATCTGCTAGAATATTAAATCTTTCGAATAAAGGCCTCCTCACTTGTTGCTGTGAAAACGATTTCGATTCCAGCAATACGACATAGAGATTGATAAGCTTTGATGGTGTATTATTGAGCAAATTTGTTGATGAATGTCTCCGGAAGTGTCGTATTGCTAGAGTGAATAATTATCAATGTTCACATTGCTAATTGTAATACATCTATTTTGAGAGGAAGAGTTTATTGGGAAGGATCGGTTCATCATAAGCACTCAACGAAGATAGAAGCAGCAACGGAGTCCTCGAAGTGTTATCCTCAACAAAACGAATGGCTGTCTTCAAAAAACTGAAAAAATCGAAGGAGAAACACGCCGTCTTGCCCGATCCTGAACCTATGAAACAACTCGACAAGCGCGTTGGTCTCGACAACTATCGTGACTTCTTCACATTAAAAAACTATTGGAAAGCAATCGATCGTCGAAGAGTAGACGCCGGAAATCATTTGCTGCAAAGGTATATGTGTTACTTCATACAACCATTAATAGCTCAATGTTTGTGATGTTGCAATTCAGTGCCAGAATTTGTATATCAAAAAATACATTCAGCTTCAGTTTAGAAAACTGCAAAACGATATATTGTTTGGTGGCAGTCCAAATATTTTTCTCGATTTAAAAATTACCTTTAGAATAACACTTTATTCTAGCGTTGCATCTCAACGATCAACAATTCACTTTTTAGACTAATTTTGACGCTTTTTTTCCAGAAGGAATTTTCGGAAAAATTATTTGAATGTTTTTAGAACGGAGCCATGCCTCAAGTTGACCTATTTCCCTAAAATTCATTCACTCACAACGAACTTCATTGATCACATTTCCGAACGGATATCTGTGCATTTTTTTGCTACAACTTTTTCAAACTTCCACTAAAAACTTCTTTGTTCGGCAGCT
Source organism: Baylisascaris procyonis (assembly GCA_037389465.1). NCBI lineage: Eukaryota > Metazoa > Nematoda > Chromadorea > Rhabditida > Ascarididae > Baylisascaris > Baylisascaris procyonis. The sequence continues at coordinate 1,413,969 of JAZARR010000082.1, forward strand.
TTGCATCAATAGTTTCGAAAAAGTTTCAATAATATTTATCAACTGAAAAGATATCGTCATTAAATATTATTTTCTCGTTGAAACAAAAATGTTTTATCAATCGATCTGGTACATATTCTGATTTGAGGCTAATTATTTAAAAATATTTGTATCATTTCGAATTGTCCCACTTATTTGAATCGTAGTAATAGAATTGGCTAGCTTTTTGATTTTGCGAATGTTTTTCCTCTTTAGGGCATTGGAGTTACAAGTTCATGTTTACTTAACAAAAAAGTTTCCGAAATTTTGCTAAAATATTTGCTGAAGGGAATTTAGAAGTTCTAAAGGAAGGAAAATACTGCGTTCTTAAGTGGAATAACTGTGCTACTGGCCAGAAGTACAAGTTGCTACTCTAACATTGGGCTTATGTATTTCTTTTAGTTGAGATTCTCTCGTATCCTTCATTAATATTCATTTCTTAATTGCACTCATTTTCGCCCTCCCGTCGATGATCATATATGAATCAATGGCATAGAGTTAAAGCCTCTAATGCTGATCATATGTGACGCATCATACTCGTAATCAACTTTGCTGCTCCCATTAATTATTGGATGGCATTAGTAAATTTCGACTTTTTAAGAATCAAGTAGTAATCAGATACTAACCAAGCAGCGAAAACAATTGAAAAGTTCACCAATTATAGAAAATTATATAAAGAAAAGTAATATGATCAATGGTTTAGGCATCTTTTCTATTGAAGGTCAATGAGTGATGAATTTTGATGAAAAATGGCGAATGACAAAAATTTCCTGAAATAGGAAAAGGGCTTGCTCATTTGCGATTCATAACGTTTTTAGGGCTCTCTTTTAATAGCGTTCTATGATAGTTGACAAGATGCCTCTTTTGCATACTCTGGAGCGTACCTTTCATCTATAGGAACTTTTTCTAGGAATGAGTCAGTTCATGTCTTTCTTAGGATGACGTGAGCGGATGCAATTCACAATTTCTTTCCTGGTCTGTATCTTGCAATCCGCATTCCCTATCTCCGGAATCCATCTCAACCCCTAATTTATCAGTAATGCATAAATTAAATCAGATCCGTGATGTTATTAAAGGAAAAAAAAATTTGCGGTTCCAATGGTCTTAGAGATGTAGATTTCTATTCTCTTCAATATTTCACTAGAACTTCGGCGTTTTCAAAACATCTTATTGAAAATTGTAGTTGCGGTCGGACTTCATAACTCCTTTCAATATGTAAGGCTTTGAAGGAGTTGAATTAATTAACCCCAAAAATAGGCTGCTCTTATCAGTCTGCGCTCGTAAAACTGGTCCACAATAGCCGGTTATGACAGTACTTCATACACCATACTGCAAACATTGAATATAGCTTAGAGGATGTTTAGAAATGTGTATTGGCCCACTTCAAATGAAACTTAACAGTTCTTGTGCAATTGGCCGGCTGTAGAGTAGCGAAAAAGTGCGGCGAACGTCATGAGTTTTCAACCTTGGCAAGAAAAATATTAGTGTGTCATGTGTAACGCAGACGAGAGGCAGTCATTTAGGTGCGCCACTTATAAGCTGCTACGCCCTATATACGTAGCCAATTGCTTACTTCTTTTTTGGCTATAAAAGGTTATTAGGGGCATGTGGGTTGATGGTTATTTACAGCGGTTAAACACATGAAGGTAATTGCAGATCTACCTTGAGAAGTGGGATGAACAACAAATTTTGAAGCAAAAAGTTGTCTCCTTCTGCGTCATCACGCGCCCACCTTGCATCTCCTTTCCGGGGATATGCGTTTTTTTTTCATCTGGTCACATACGTAGGAGGAATATGCTTCATATTTCTAGTCGGCCGCTTCCTCTATCATATCAGATAGCCTATCCATTTTAACAATGCATTACTGATCAAGAAATTTAAATTGTTCTAATTGCGCACGCAGTAACCCGCATGGTTTGTCTCTCAAAACAGAACCTTATAATACTCGAATAAATATATGTGTTGATAAATATATCATCTGATAAAATATCACGCAGCAATTCGCATAAAACTGAGCTAAATTTGCCAAATTTGCCAAAAATAGCAATAGCAATTAGCAAATTGCTGCAAAATGGAATATGAGAGTAATCTTCGTGATGTTTTATTTTAGCACAAAAAGTACTGCGATATTTCAATTATATTAGGAAAACATAGTTGTGAAAGGTGCAGATTTTCAACAGTGATAGAGAGAACTGATAAAATCGCTTCGAATTTTACGTTCAGTCTGATTAACATTTTATGAGATTCTGCAGCAAGATTCGGGTAGAAAGATTTTATTCATCCCTTCATAGGATGCTTGGTTCATTAATAATTTTGCAATAATTTTATGCTTTTGATCGTAATGTCTCTTCTTCAATTTCTTTAATTCCCCAACTGCAAAAATTACATTTCACAAATGATAAAGGATATGCATCCAAAAAGATGACTTGAATAGTAGCAGATTACTTGGAGAATTCGAGGAGAAGAATGTGGTCAAATATAACCTGAAATATACTTCCGTTTCACGATGCTCACTTCATAATACAAGCAAAGACTTCTCGACCTGAAGCAGCCCTTCCAAAAAAATCACAAAACATCACCTGATGACTACATTAACATAATTGAAAATTATCGAGTTGTGCATTCGACTGTTTTGCTGAATAATTGCCCCTTTGACTGTCCATGACTGGGATGAATATTTGGTAGATTGCTTGATTTCTTATATGCTAGTCTACATGGGAACAAAATAGCGATGCATATAAGTAAGCACTAGTGCTATTGATGAAACACTTGCAAAGAAGCGTCGAAAAGAAGAATGTTTAATATGAAAACGCTTAAATTTTGAATGAGCGCATAGAAGGGGAATTGTTTTATGTTGTATTTCACATTATAATCCATTCCTCTAAACAATATCAGTAATTAGGGATAAAATTACTGAACGAAATATAGAAAAGCACTGGATGAAACGTGTTTGAATGCAATAAATTTTTCATTTCTTAAAGACTTCAGACGACGATGCTTACATAATTCGTTTTACGCGTCGGCGCCATCTCATTTCTTATTCGCCACCCTCAGCTAAGCACGACTTGGCCAAAACAAATGTTACTCTTTGAAGATCAGGGTCAGGTTACGACCTGATCAAACATAGACAATCGATTTCCGGACCTGGCCCAAGATTGGGAGTGACTCATCTCCACATGAACGTGGACTGAAGCCGGTATCGAGCGCGACTGGGGATAGATCTAGTCCAGACCCACATAAAGCTGACAACCGAAAAGCTTACGCCTTCAAATGCGATTTCCCAACATAGAGGCATATCAATAACGGCCACTGCAAAAATTAGGTGACTGAGAGAAGTAAACACTAAAGGTCATGATGCCTTTGGCAACATTCATCTGGCTCGTGGAAAAGACGAAGAATGAGTGGTAGACGATTCCAAGAACACGTGAATGGTACATAATTTCATGTCGAAAATTTGTGCAAACGAACACATTTAAACAGATTCTCCTCACATAATAAAATTATTCAAGTTATTATAATTAGTGAGCGCAGTGGACATGAAAAATGCTTATTTACAGAGGACTATTTAGATAGAAAGAGGAATGTCTCTATAGCGATTGCACTTTCAGTGATTGAATGAATGGAAAAGCACATCAGGATGGTGGCAATCTTTGCGCTATTTGTATTTGTCGATTACATCGGTCCATTCTGTAAAACATCGTGTCATTTTCGATGATAGCTGCTGGAATGAGCTTAATTGGAGGCCACTATTCAGTGTGGATTATACCCATTGAATTTCGCCGCTACATCCTTTTTGATTCCCCGGCTGAAGCTACTAGACGCACGAGCAAGCAGGCAAGAAGACAGACAAGCAAATAGCCATCGACATTCGCGCAAGCAAGCTAATATATTTTTGAGAAAATTTACAAGAGACTCATAAAATCTAAAATACGCAGCATATTTGGCAAAATTCAAAGGTTATACGGTTGGGAACGGATCGCGATATTTGGAAAGAGAGGATATGAGTCAAAAAGGAGTATTGCAGTCATTACAACAAAAATTGCTTCAATTTCTCGAATTCGCCCTATAAATCTGAGTTTATTTGTTGCGTGACAATAGTAATATTGTTTTCCACAGCGGTCATATGCAATTGCACTGGAAAAATGGAAATTTGTGCGGAGCAGTATTTCGTTCGAGATTGCTTCCTTAATATATATTATATCGAATAACACATCAATCTCCTCCTCACGTGCTGCACTCTTCCGCTTACTCTGACGTAAAACGAACAGCAAACAAATTAGCCGACGTAAGTATGCAAGGGGACATATAAATTGAACTTTTCCAGAAACAGTTGCATATTGTTCAATAAAAAGGACGGATTACAATCGTTAATAATTTCTCTCGCGGAAAATTTGTGCTTATAGGAAGTGCTTGTGCTATCTTATTTTTGGTTAGACATGATGCGATTTCGCAATTATGCAGTTCGATCACGAGTTGGCAATCTTTATATATTTTACTTGTTAGAGCGGACTTCCGTCTAAGTTATTCAGGCGCAAATAAGGTCCCGCATGAATGAAATTAAATGTGTATCGTGTTTCTATCCGCGCAAAACTTTTGAAAAAGGCCACTCGATGAGAGACCGCAAATAATTTCATTGACTGCATAATTTCGAGTTGAACTTGCCAAGGACTCAGGAAAGACTCGGCCAACGTCCTAACACTGGAAGAATTGAGTAGAATAAATGCTCTTGATTGAGCTGCACCAGTTTGTAGTATGATCTCCAGTCCCGAAAATGCAACTCCCGGGAAGCTATAAAATTTGAAACCTTGAAAATAAGCTATCACACTATCCTCTTTTGTATTAAGCTTCCTTATTATCCTCTTCTGGATTAATTTATAATTTTTTTTTCCGTTAATTTAGCAAGCTGACTTTTTGAATGTTGCGCAGTCTCCCTTTGTAGAATTTAGTATTGAGCATATTCGGATTGCAGGCGGATAAAATATTTTCCATTGATATTCTATTGGATAAAGATTGCCTAGAAGTTAGAATTTTCCGAGGTGACTGCTATAGATTTCAGGATTTTCAGGATGACTTCAACAAATTTGTGAGATTCAAGATGACTTATGCAAACTAAAAATTTTACATTTGACTACTTTGACTGTACAATTTGAGAGTTTGAAGTAAATCCACTATTTTCAACGTCAACACTTGAAGTCTAATGTCATAACATGCAAAGAATGTTGCTCAACGCTAATGAGGCAGTATCATGATTAAATAACGAAGATATCATTACTGCACTCCTATCTCCCACTCTCTCTTCGTTTAATATTTCCCTTTTTTGAGATTTTTCATCAAAAATCTACCGCATAACAATGTAATGCTGTTCACTTAAGACATCATATAATGATCAGCTAAGAGATTAACGGATATGAGCATTTACCCCACTTCAATGTGCTTTTACAAGATATATTGATATTAAATTTACTAAATTTCCTCATGTCTTTTGATTCCAACTTCCTAAATTTAACTCTATTATGTATTCATCAAGTGTTCTCTTCAATCATATTCACTTCTTCGTGTACAGTCAATCTTTATAGAGTAAATTAGTTACGTTTACAAGAAATGTAAATGAAACAAATGCAACAGTATGTCAGACGTAAAAATATACAGTATTCGCTTTTTTTGCAGTACAATTGCCAGAAAGTGTAAAGAACAAGCACAATATCGACTATTCTAAGCAATTTGCTTTATTAATCACTGACGGAAAAATGGAATGTGCAGAAAAATGCCCTTATATATTTATTGATATGACCAATTGCAGGAATCTTCTGTAACGAATTCGCTTTTATTCGCTTTTGGAGATTTGCTTTCTGAAAGTTCATTCCAGCAACGTTCCATCTGTGTATCTGTGTATATGCTTGCATAGGCATAACACCATCCAATTTTTCCAATTTCGCAACCACAAGGCATGAAAATATTGTTTCGCTTAATCTATTAGACCATGAAACTGCTTGGCGGGAGTACTGACCTATAAGCGTATACGGTAACATTTGACCTGATATCTGCCTTGTAATCCGCCTCATGTAAAATGAGAAACCAGTGAGTAGGAAACAAAATTGGCGCAGATTGTAGCGTATAAACGCGACAAAATAAATATTTTTGGCAACGAGAGGAGTTTCACGCTGTTAGGCTTACAATACAGAAAAGGCGACTCAGTCATGATATGGAGAGTTATGGAGAGTTAATAGGGATGACAACAGGGGGAGGAAACATAGAATCTTCTCCCAACAATGTGAGGATTCCATGTTTCCATTCCCACCAAATCTCCAGCGAAATCTTTCTAGTCATTCGTTAAAATTTTATTTTGTCTATGCGCCATTCGAGGCGACACAGATGATCGACTAATGTGTCTCTGATACCCACCAAATTGCTAAGCGCTAGCTGCAACGCTACCCGATTTGAAATTGTCGGACAAACAGATAGACGGACGGATAGATACCTATGGGATTTCATTAAAATATTCCTTATTAGAGTAGATTTGAGAAAGCGTATGAAAACGATAAGAAGTTTTGAAGGTAACGCATAAAAGACGAAAGTTTTGCAAAAAGCTCATGAGAAAATCGTTTAAAGCGAGGAATATTTTCTCTTTACTTTGTCTGCCGCTAGAGCTAATCTATAAAAGTGATGTATGAGGCAATGGTGTGTGATTCGATTTTGAAGAGTGTTCTCATTTCCCTACTCATCGTCAATTTGTGTGTATCCACACAAAAACATGTGGATGGATGCTTGTGGCTAACTATTAAAGCTCTGAATTGAATGTCCATGAATCGGAGATAGTGGACTCCTTACAGAATCAACCACTTCAGGAGATATTTCGCTCATTTTATCGAAGAGAGGACAGTTCGTTTATTGTCACCCAATACGCTAACCGCAAACTGTCCAACACACCAGTTTGTCTAGAACGTTCTCTCGAATTACTTCCGTAAACGAATTATCTTTCATGTTTCAATTGTTTATCTCATATTTATATTGTAATCACAATATTATTCATGCTGAGTTCTTAAATATCGGTGAATCTGTAAAGAGAAGACTGAACGAATAATGATCTTTAATCTAAGAGCGCACTGACATTTGTATAAATAGACGGGAGTCGAATTTAATGACGTAGAAACTATTTCCGTTTTTGTGTTTGTCCTATTGAAAGAGGCTAACTGAGAACGCCGCCGTTTAAATGCTTTTCTCATTAACGAGTGAATACGTAAGTTCGCTTTCTTCGATGAATTACCATGAAGAGAGAAGGGTGTTTTGTAGTTTTGTCCTTTTTGTGAGGGCGCCCTCTATCGTTCACATATGGCGACTGTGTAACAGGGATGTGAGCTAGTTATTGAAATCGCTGAAAGCTTCAACCCTATACGCGTCATCGCAGCTCATTATGAATCGCCATTTCGTGCGCAAGGTAACGCAGCTAAGCAGGTGAATAAAGAAAGCGGGTCGACACCGATGTTAATGCAGTGACGTCGATTCATATCCATTCAGAGTCACTCAATCGACGCCGTCTTCCCACAACGATGACGTCGAACGGTATCATAGAATTATGCTGTAGAACACTGTGAGCAAGCAAACAAAGCACACAGCTCCATTGCGTTGTCATGGCGTTGCACAATTGCAGTCAGATGCTAGCTTGTCCCCTAGAGCATTGCCGGCCGTCGACGCTCGTTTATTCAACTCCGTCCACGCAACACACCGAACCAGCATCACTGTTATTCCTGCTTGCGACTCTTGTTTCCTGCTGAATCCTCTTCCTACTCCATTGATCGACGTGGTCCCTGCTTGCGACTCTTCTTTCCTGCCGAATCCTCCTGCTGTCACACGGGCTGACGTTGCTCCAAGTCAACGTATCGACGTCCATTTTCAGTCACATTCCATCTTATTCAGTTGCTTCGCTGTTTATCAGTAATTATTACTTGAGCGATCTTTGATGATGGCGCTCGTGAATTATATATTTGAATGAGTGACTGTTGCTCATATTATATTCGAGCATTGTGATGACCACTGCTTATTAAAGGATCGCAAATAGAGAATTTTTTATAATTGCTGATGCTGGCGTAACTGATGTACCTATCGTTCTGTATGTGTCGCGTATTTTATTCTTGCGTTATTTAGCAAGTGATTTCTTAACGGAGAATCATTGCATACATTATTGTTGATTTTACTTGCAAAGAACACTTAAAATTCTATAGAGGGTATTCGGTTTGCAGTGACTGTTCTATTCTCGATTACCATCTGAATGCTTATAATACTGCTAAAAAATAACTGAATTGTTTTGTGTCCTTGTTTTGGTGTTGCTATCTCTTGCTATCCGAAGAAGGTTATTTGGTCGATACGTAGACGGGAAAGCAACGATCAATCAACGAATGATTAGGGAATGGGCTCAGGAAGCAGTACACAAGCTCCTCCAAAACCGGTGGAAAAGCCACCTGTCGAAGAATCGAATGAGCAAAAATGTGATCCACGTTTACCCTATCCGAATTTTCGTGAACTCTTCACGCTCAAGAATTACTGGAAAACGATACGAAGAAACGAGAAGGACTGTGGCAAAACGATGCTTGCCAAGTAGGAATCTCCTCAATATTTTAAATGAGTCTTTCATTTCAGGTTTCAAGCAGATATTCTTTGCCGATTTATCCTTCATATTACGCTAATCAGTTCATTTTTTGACCATTGTTAATTGTACGAAAGCATTTCTATTTTAAAGGATAGATAGCTAAGAGAGATGATAAAAAGAATTGGGTGAAGGTGAACACGGATGTGGAGGAATAGCCTCATTAACGCCATAAAAGCAGTCGTCATTCGAAAAATCATTTTCTTGATCAAAAATATCAGATTTGACAGATTTATATTGTTTAATTGAACCAATTAAACTATTTTCTAAAGTATTCTGAGCAATTTGAAGATTTAATTTTGTTTACAAAGAAACTTTTAAAAATTTGAGGCATTAATTTCTTTTCATCAAAACTTACCGCCGATTCGAGCTGATTGGCTGTTGTTTTTCAAACTTTGGAACGCTTTAACAGGCTCACTTTTTGCAGACTCTTTTTGAGGAACTGAACAGTTCCAAGTAAATCAATTTATAAAACAACTTTTTTACTATTTAAAGACCCATTTCAGACAACTCCTTTGAGCATGCGAAAATTTCCAAATAATACCCAATCGCTGCTTCATATTGAATTCGCTTTGGCCATCTTGAATGCATTTCACTCAGCCCTTCTAATTATTATAAAACACTTATATATGAGTCATTTGTATAAGCCATTTTATCAGCTCTACTCGGCTGTTTTATAGATGTACCAAGCTTGTAACGTGTTGCAAATAGCAGTTTTGTTGGAATGCGCTTCAAAAATCAGGCAATTGAAGTTTTCCGTCAGTTTTTTCTTCTAAAACTTGGAAGTGCGCATGTGGATGCGGCGGTAATAAGTATGATGTTATCTGTGTAGAGATGTCAACATGCGTGTTCGTATACTTTCACTAACGAAAATATCCACCTGCTGTGTTTGTGAACATATCTAATAGAAGCAAAAGGAATGCTCTAGGAACCAATTAGCGATTATAGGCTTATAGATCGATGGTTAATTAATGCTAGGAGATCACAGAGTACAGTACGTGCGCTTAGTTATGCTCGTAAAAGATGGCTTCATATAGAAAAATTCATTTATCATTTATAATGGAAGATAAGATATAATGGAATGGAGCGAAACTGATATGGTATTTCTATCATTGCTACGATATCTCTGCTTGAGCATAAAACAGTGTTCGTAAAGGCCATGTGGGAAGCTAACAAAACTTATCCTGGTGATGAATGTTAACTCAGAATTACAAGGGCAAATAAAAATGTTGCTAGAAAGTGGTACGAATGTAAGATGACGGCTGGAAAATTTCCCGCCTGTTAAATATTGTGGATGCGACGACTGCCGCGATCCTATTTTTTCGCTTATCTGAATAAGATGCGTTGAACCTGTTTGTAAATCGAGGGTATCTTCTTTGATAATTACCTCTTTAGCTTCCTCAGATCCTCGCAAAAAGCTTGTATTAAAAACAGGAGCCACCAGATGACGGATTTGGAATTAGTTTAACAGTGTTCTCACAACAATCAAATCACCCTTAATCTATCATGATCTGTTCAAGGCAGGAAACAGTTTCTGAGGCATTTTACTCATTATGTCAAATATAATTGGTTGATGTGGGTAACAGTTATAGTATGACATAGTTTAACATAGAGTTTTAATTAAAAAGTGAATTTCCATATCAAGCGACCTGAGAAGGATGAAAGGTCGTTTATTTAGAACGCTTCACTTACTAAGTCAATGTTCTTATTAATTTTTTGTCCTTCAGGAGAAGTCATTGATATTCGAAGTTCAAAGCAAAGTCTAGAATATTCAACTGGCTAAAGTAAATAAACTTACTATCTCATGATCCGTGCATGTAGAGGATGTTGCCTATAAAATTCCTCTAGTTGAAGTAAATTGCACCACGCTCAATGCAGCCAAGAGTAAATGAGGCGAATGTTTTCAAGAATCTGTTCACCTGCATGATCTTCTGTGATTGTAACTGCAACTTGCTCCCAATCTTATGGGTAGTTCGTCTTCCGAGAATTGAGCTACGGCGAAATTGAATGATGGATGCTAGAGACCTCTTTCATTCGCGATTGTTCATGCGGAATCCACTTCATCACTCCTAGTTTTGGTAGCTTTTCGGCTTTATGTAATCCTTCAAACGGCTTATAGTCGAGCAGTACTTTCAGCGCGAAGCAAATAGGGATTACTCTCTACACTGCTTATTCGCTTTCAATGAGAGCGCACCTTCTTTAAATACGAAGATATGAAAGAAGGCGTGATGATGCGTGGAAACTCATTTAACTATAATCTGCTCAAACAAAATTCAACGCCATCAAAGGACAATATTTTATACAGAATTTTTCGACCAAGTCTCACAGTAATGAATGCATTGAATACGCCTGTTGTTATTTAAACGTAATGCAGATCATGGCAATGATTTTATTGCTCTTTTATCATCAGATGGGGTGCTTTTGCAGTAAATGAGTGAGTTGAGGTTATAGATAACTGACCGGAAAAGTGAATATGAAGAATACACGCCGCTTTTAGAAGAGCGAAAATCACACATTTATATTGACGTCGTTGTGATAGCTTTCTTTGATTGCTCAACACGCAAGATTTTGGCACCGACCATTCCAGTGCTTTAAACAGTAGGACATCAAGAATAGTTTGGCATTGCCACATCTAACTGCTGATAGTCATATAGGAACTAACTAATATAGAACAATAAGTATAAAAATATTGTTTAAGATAATACGCGAATAGTGGATAAGAATAGAAACGTTAAATGAGTTGAAATATAAGAGGGGTGCATATTTGCCAGTTTTCCTCACTTGGTTAGTAGATTACTCTCAATATTTTTGCTTGTAATTGGTTGTTCGTAATATTGTGAATCATAAGAAACAGTTTCCTCAGCATGCAGTTATGAAAAATCCTTGCAATGATGAAAAGAAAACCATTATAGAATGTGTGACTGATAATTTCAGTTAGCGGACTAGAAAAGCTGCTACGATGAAATCCAACGGATCGAATGAACACGGTAACATGGTCTCTTACCCCCACTTTTAACCTTTTCTCCCGTTTGTTTCACTGTGAAATAGTTGAGCTTTTAGAAGTTACAAATACTGTGAGATATCTTAAATGTTGAAATCTTTACCTCGCACAACTGCATTCGCTCAATTTGCATCAATAAACACTCTATAATAATCATATTACACCATAACCGTACTAGACGACCCATATTAAATCAAACGCTCTATTTAATTTAGCCGTGTGATGAAAGATGACCAAAATTACGCAAAATAAAGAGGGCAATAGCGAGGATTGATTCCACATGCAGAGGCATGCAAAAAAAGAAACTTTTGCAGGTACTTAAAGCAAAATCCCGATAATAAGTCGAAGTATCCGAAATTGAAGAATGTGAACGTCGATACGGTCGATGCGGCGACCAGCGATCCAGGATTTGAAGCAGTGGCTGCCGCATATCTCAAAGTATGACCTTAGAGTGTTTTCTTAAAAGCAACAGTACTACTGCATGAGTCTTTTTTAATGTGCTTTCCGAGAAATCAGTATGCCACACTGTGATTGGGTATCTTAAATTGTTATTGTACTGCGGTGCACCATATCGCCGTTGACTAAGCTTACAATAACTACTGCATTGCACCCGGATCGACATGAAATATAGTGCAAGTTTGTGTTTAACGTTGCACGCACCAAATTGCATAGTTCTAGCTCTGATGCTTACCAAGCTGAAACCAGTGAACGACAGAGAAATACACCGACAAAGACGATGCTGACATGATGCACCTCTACAAGCGCGAAGTTGCAAAGGCGCATAAAAGTTGATGGAGATCATAACATATCCTGCAATAATTATAAAATTTCCTAAGTTTGCACGGTCCAAAACGTGAACATGGTTGCGAGATTAGAAAAATTTCTCGTAGGATTTTACGTTCCATACTAGACCATCAAAAAATATGCCATCAAAAATTCAAACTCGCAACTAAAAGTGAAAGTAAATCGACCACCAAAGCTCAGAAATGGTAAGAAACGTGGTGAATTTTACGACAGTCTAGACGCATTACAAAAAAAGCTACAACCCTGAAATCAAGCATAGTTGAAAAATGAACATGAACCAATTATTTTGGTGCACATATTCTACTTGCATCAATTACTTTGATGCACATAGGATATGAGGAAAAACAAATGAAAAGCATGCCCTAGAAGCTATCAATACGTGCATTTTTGTATCTTGGCCAATGAAGGAGACCGATTGTCCGAATATACATATAAAATGATATCGAAATGCAAATAATGCTTTTTCATGATGCTTCACATAATACTTTCATGAGGCTTTGCTCAGTGCAAAATGCTTTGAGCAGAGCAAAATATTTTCAAACGTACGCCCAAAAATAAAGCGTTTTTCTCGATGCTAACTGAGTACTGGAATTTTGAGGAAAAATTCGTTTCCGGGCCGTGTCCAATAGAAGGCAAATTAAATTCGCCATCAAAATTCTATGGCTCATTTAAATGCTAGCAACACATGCAAAAACTGCTGTAGTCGTAATAGTATATAATTTCGTATATTTTATTGTATTTTATTTGCGTATATATTTTTGTATATTTCATATTTACGTATATATTTTCGATTATATATTTTGTAAATCGGCTGATGAAGTATAAATTCCCCCACTTAAGTCATGATTCCATCATCTTTTTTTTGTACCAAGACTATATTGTAAGATATACTCAAAACATCTCAATACTCGAAACATCTCACGGCCGTAGGTTAAATATTTTAATGCTGAAATTACCCGAATAATGAAATTACCCAAAAAATTACCTGAATAATAATGGTGCGCACGTGAACGGACAAGCCTACGCAAATAGATGTGGCAAAGGCATCACATAACTTTGTTAGAGAAAAAGAAACTGCGGGTGTGTAATTATTAGCTGTAGTTGTGATTGTGCTGACTGACGATTTCTTAAGTGTAAACGTCGATAAGAAAGAAATATTGTGATGCTTAGTTAAATCATCTGTTTATATTGTTAGTGCGAGTAAGCGAATGGCACAAATTTGTGGTCGTAAAGTTAGCCACTAGGAAACAGGCTAAGCAATGCACATTACTTTCTAAGGGATCGGCGTGTATTTTCTCAGTAAAATGACCATAAGCCTGGATGGGCACTGGTCACATCGCTTTCATTGAGCTAAATTTTCATAGTCACCATTTTTAATAGGGTTCGTATTGATTAAGTTGAACTTCGCCAATGAGAGCAACATGCGCTTTGAACATTTCAATTACGAAATTTTCAATGATTCACTTATCTTGCGAAAACATTTGACAAGATTCTTTGGAAGCAGTTTTATCGTCATTCTCCAGTGCTGGCTCGTTTTATATAGACGGCAACGAAGTCTACTTCACATAAGTGTCATTTCAATGCAATCTGATATAGTTTAGCCGTAGCTGAAGTAATAACCTCCATCCAAAGTGCCACAATAAACACATGTTCGAAAGATTATGAAGTATCTTGCAGATGGATCCTTAAATGGACAGGTAGAATGTATTACATGACCTGAAGCACGTTGAACTAGCTTAGAATCCTCAAAATGTTTACTGAAATGAGAAAGGAAAATTGGATGCTAGAATTAATAAACTAAACTGCAGATTCATGAGTTCGAACCACATCCTTGCAGCGGCAATGATTCTGAAGGAACTTTGAACTTGAAACTTGCGTAAATCCATGAGTAATCTATATGATATTATCATAGTATCTTCTCATGAAGGTTTTCAAAAGCGCAATTAAAATCGAGCTCAAAGTTTATCTGATTAAAGGCCGCTAACTTTTTTTAATTTTAACCGCTAACTTCTAACGATCGAAAATCATGGGATGGTCGAGAATTTTGATTTCTTAAAGTTCAATATGAAAATTGAACTATGCTATTTCCATTTGCAAAGAAAGTATAATCACCTTAGCGCCTTAATCACCCTTCGCGCTGTCCGGGTTTGGCCGCAACTACTAATATTGATCACATCTATACCGCCCTGCAGAAATGTCGTGTACTTGGTGCCAGTAGTTCATTTTAGGGCCGAACGGGTGGGAATTTCGCCTTCGGGAGCACAGAAAATTTTTAGAAGCTCAAAAGTTTGGAAAACTGCAAGCACTTAATAAGATGGCACCTCGAATTTCAGGTCCTTTACGAAGAGTGTTGAGGCCTGGCATAGGCCATACATAATTACATAATGTCATATCTGTTTATGCCTTAAGGTACTAGCTGTTCAAAGAGCGACGCAATAGTAAAACTATAAAAGTGATCGGTTTTTTATAACTAAGCACTGTTTGATATAGACTTACTGGCGTTTGGTGCCGGCACATCTTTGCCCACTTCACAAATCTCTGCACAGACCTGAGAGCGTCGGGGACACTCCAGGCTGCCTTCTCTAAATCATGCCTGAAGGGCTCAGTTGTGCAAGGATCACAACAAAAACCTTGGTGCATCCCAAACCATGGGTTCATTTTGAAAGTTCCTGGGTGCCACAGCCCTCACCCTCTATAGTCTTTGTTTTACGCCCACAAAATCATTCCACTAAAAGGCGATATATATTTTTTTCCATTCCAAAGAGTATATATATATATATATATATATATATATATATATATATATATATATATATATATACATTTCCTTCCTAAAAAGTTCGAAGTTGCTTATAATGCGTGCAATTTTTCAAAGTCGATATATCTGAAGGGGCAGTTTTATGGAATTCTGACTGTAAAGAACGGTCACATTTCATGAAGAATTCTAAGGAGTAAAAGGAGCGAGAATTGATAAGCATTCTACAAAATGCTGTCATAGGTCGTACATCGTTCATCGCAAGAGGGAAGACTCTTGGGAAAAACATTTACATTGTTGTGTGTTGAGGTGTTCGATGATGTCATTACGACTGTCGAAGAGAAGCCGGCCGATGTATCGGATGCGTGCACTAGGCTCAACTCGGTTGGCAAGATGCATCGAAGTAAGGTGGGCACAGTCATTTCTCATCTATTGGAATGTTGAAGAAATCTAAAATTTAGCATTATCTTCTTTGAAAATAACCATTCCATTTGATACTTTTATGTTATTCTTCTACGTACAGTATTTTCCAATATATTCATGTGCTTACATATTTCCATCCAACGTCCCTTGTAGCCCTCTCGAAAAAATTTCAAATTTGCTTATAATGCATGCAATAATGCGTGCACGCTGAGGGCACATCGATTTCGTTTTTTTTTGGATCGATGCGCCCTTAACGACGCTGGATGCCACATGGCTGAAAAGACACAACTATAAACTTTGAATAGGCGAAAAAAATATTATTAAAGTACATAATTAAAGGTGTTGTCATTACAAGTTAGTGACAATACCTTTGATAACGTATTCGCACATGAAAATGACCGGTTGCACAAATCTTCAGTAAAAGATTCCTTTTCTGTGATGCTTTCAAACGATCAGAAAACAAATTTGACTCGCAAATTTCATATTACTTTTCATTGTCATAGCGGATAAGGAGGATAAAGGACGTTCAGCGTGGTGTTGTTGTTCCTACACAGCAAACTTCACCAATTCCTTGTTCGCGAGTTAAAATAGTCAATGGGTGCCGATGCATGAATAGGTTCAAATTGGAATGAAATATTAGTTTGCATTTGCCACAGCGCATTGCTGCAAAGATTTGCAAAGAGTGCTTTCTTAAAAAGTTTGCAATACTATAAAATTTTACATAGTTGTGCGTTTTTGCAAACTGCAAAAACACATCATTATAATTAAATATGAAAATTAGGTTTCGATAAGATTCTAAAATCATTCATCGTTTTGCCTTATCTATTGCGCGGTCGGTTGTGGAGCTCCGACCAGAGTTGTCGGCTCCGCTCAGCCGAGCCACCCCGCCCAGCACCCTAATCGGGACAAGGGTGGCGGAACAGGTCCCGACGGTCATAGGATGAACAACCTTGAATCGGTTCGTCAGTATCCGATGGGTAGGAGACGAGCCTCAGCCCTAATCTTCACGCGATCGAGCTGCAAGAAGGAGAGGCCGACATAAAGACCACAGGAGCCAAGTGGACCAGAGAGGCATTGGGTCAGAGCAGGCTGAAGCAATATGAAGAGACATGTATTCGTAATGAATGCTCTGTTCATTGAAATAAACAAATAAATAAATAAATAAATAAATAAATAAATAAATAAATAAATAAATAAATAAATAAATAAATAAAGATTCTAATGGATGCAATTTTTAGGTGTCTGGTATGGATGGTGCTCAATTTCAAGCAATGGAGGAACCCTTCTTGCATATGGTCAGCGAAATACTACAAGATCGCTATAATGAAAAAGCCGAAAATCTTTTTAGGAAATTTTATCAATTCTGTTTGAAATACCTCCTCGAAGGTTTTAACTCTTAGCGGCAACGGTTCGTTTCCTATCACCTCTAAAGCAAGATCGATTCAATTGAAGGCATTGCAATATGACAACCCCCATATAAACAATACTGCAAGCGGGTCATTAATTGTCTTTTGCTAGCCACTTACATATACTAATCACGAACCTCAATTTGAACCGAAACTAAACTCGTAGCAATTTGTAAATCAAATGCTTTTTTGTTATTAATTAGGCAAAGGGGGAGGGGATTGAGTGAATATGAGTCACAAATTTTTGTTTCATCAATTATAGTGTGTAGATCTTACGTTATCAAATAGTACTAGAGAGTCGAAAATTTTTAACCAATTATAACTGATGTGCTACTCATAGTTGCATAATTTTCTTTCGCTTTGTGAGAAACAAAGAGATCGAAGAATTGAACTTTACAGTCATAAAAAGAGCTCTGCATGCATTTACGAATTCTTTCAATTCGATGTGAATAATATATGCTAAATAACCTTAGTGTTTTAGCCGTGATTGGTTTTTATATTACAATGTATAACACATACGTATAAATCTATTGTTCAGTTATGCCTCTCGCATCGATAATAATGATCACTCAATGTGAAGATTTTGTTTTTATTTGTAAATTAAAGTTTTATGAAAAGAAAACATTTAATTTCTTTTGTATTTTTTATAACTATTGAAAATAGAACAAAAATTGTTCAGAAACGAAAATTTCTAGAAATTTTTGTTGATTTACTTTTTAATTTGAATGAAAATTTTCAACGCGGTGCTTTTTTTTTAAATTATAAGTATTCGATGTGCACAAGCGCAACAGTTAGTTGCATTGCTGGTGGTAGCAATATCTCTGCTACGCCGAAAAATGCTTTCAATTGAGTGCAGCAGAATTAACTTCTAAAGGTGTAATGAGGCAATTGGCGAATACAAAGAGATTCAAAAAGGTGCCTTTATTCGTTGACTGTCCAATTCGCTTTCTAAAGAGTGTTTTTGACGTACCGAATAAAGAGTGTAGTTTATACTCATGGCTGCTAATGGTCTTGAGGCATTCTCCACAGAGAATGCACTCTAATATAAATGGGGACTAAAATTGGCTCAAGTTGTAATCGATTTGCACCCATTAAAACGCAATTCGTATTCATCAACTTCAACATCGTTTGAGCACCTTTTGGGAACTAATAAAGCCAAAGCCGTGGCAGTAAATTATACTGAAAACTTAGGCCGGATGGCAGTTAGCTGAAAACTTGTTCCATGTTGTGAATGACAATTTTCTGAATATAGTTTAGAAGAAAAGGCATAAAAAGACGTGCTTTGCGAAGACGTCGGTGTTCGCCTCGCCAAATAGTTTTGCCATTCATATGTGCATTTAGGATTATGACTGCATCATTGCTGACAGCTGTTTACGTCGGAGGGAGGGAGCGGGTGGGAGAAGCAAAGGTTGGGAAACAGATTGAAACTGAAAAGTTTGGTTATCATTGTGCAATGAATAATAAGCAACAATATCAACACGTATATTATATCGCAAATATATATTTATTAGTGTTGTAAATTGCTAATTCATATCTATGAAATATTATCCCCTCATCTGGAAATTCACTAATGCGAATCTCTCGACAAATCGTGTAAATAGGCGAATATACTATCTGATGAACCAAATCGCTATTCCAAATGAGACTACAAAAAATTTTGGCACATGAGATTCACTCATTGTCCATATATGAAATTATTGCTGCATTTTTATATTATAATAAAAAAGTTTGCGCAATGTGTTTATTTATATGCATCTAAGATGGGCAGGAATGTTCTCATATATGCGGTCACAGTGTCATTAATAACGAGATGACAGACCCGAATGAGTCAAAATATCGACTCTGAGATGAACAGCGATATTTTGTACGAGGCGTATGCAACGACTCGCTGAAGTGCTGTTTGGTTGGGTGGGTGGTGTGTGACGCGCACAGGAAAATAGGCCGAATTACAGTGGTCATCATCACCACTGTGCTCCGCTACCTCTTCTACTTTGTTGTATCAGCGATATCGCACGTCTCCCAACATTCATCGTCGGTCGTAGTTGTATCTTACGCCTCCTTCGGGAATGACCGTCGGTTCACGTCCACCGCCCAACTTTCCCAAATTTACTCAGTATTCACGAATTTTGCCTGGACCCGAGCGTATTCATCAGTCGATACTCGTTAAACCAAACGGTCAGCGCTACTATAATATTCCACATTTGTTACGATGTGCTTGTGATCTGTGTTGTATGCACCTTTCACTGGCTAGGTGGTCTTAAACGAATTTGAAATCTTGCAGTGAAGATGAAATGGAGGAAAGGGAGGGGAGGTGCTGGGGGCATGCGAGAATGATGGTTAAGGAGAGAAGCTAAAACGTTCCACATTTTAACAAATGTTACACTATCCTTTGTCCCAGCACACTCATGTCCCATCTCCATCCAGCTACATGAACTCTTCTTATGGGAAATGTCAACCATTACAAGGACAAGTAAGGAAAAACTTGATAAAATTACTTGTCACAATTATCTTTTATCAGCAATGATTGAGGTAAAGCAAGTCATCTAATACGAAAAACAAAACGTTTCATAAAGCATTGCTCTGTTTTGAGCTTATAACTCGATTATGCGTAAAGCTTTAATCTTTCGTTTGATTTCAGAGGATCATTTATGATCGATCAATCCACTAATTTATATTTTACTCGCTGTTAGCAAAACAGAACGCTGAACTATAAATTTCTGTAATACCTTCGAGTTCGGTTTATTCCAATTGGAACAGAAAAATTACTTTCAAAAAGTTTCTTCCTACACATAAGCATTGCAATAGCACATTAAGGCAAATACTCTATATATCATTTACCAGCTCAGAAAAAGTATTCTACCGAATCCTCTCTTTGAACTTACCCAAAAACCAGTTGAATTAGAAAAAAAAAAACAGGGTGAGATTGTTGAAAATGCAATGAGAGATGATGTTGGTGTCATTTTATGGAGTATTTAAATCTATTGCAAGATTGTTTTAAGGGAATTCATCTTCGAACAATCAATTTGCATAACGCATTACAATGAGTTATTTATTCATACGTTCAGTTCTGTCATTAAGTGCTTTAAATCGATAGTTCACATAACCTATTATCGTAAATATGGACAGCTATAATCTACTCTTCGTTCTGCGCTCTGAAATTCATTTAATTCCCTCAACCATTCCGATTTACCAAAGCTTTGCACCATGGATGTTTATCTATAAAGATGCATGTTCCCTTTATTTGACGATAAAGTAATAGATGAGGTGAAATATTGATAAATTTTATTTGCAAACGGTGGAAAGAAAAGTGCAACGAGGCCAAGTTAGTTCTACGAGGATGCTAGAAGTCATGCGGCCGAAACTCATATTGAAGCTCATAGATTAGAGTGAATTTAGGTGTATTTGCATAACTTAAATGATCATTCTTATGCAACAAATCTGTGAGATGCAATTTTTTGCCGTTATAATTTTTGAAGAATCGAATAGATGCAAGAAGTTAAGAACTTTGGAATATATTTATTTGCGTAAAAACAATATTTCCTAAATTCTTAGCAAAATAGGCGTATTTACGCGCTTTCATTTATTTGAGATTTTAATTGAAAGTACAAAAAGTGAGCGACTCAAAATTTCATTGCAATATTTCAGTTGTCCGAAATTGTCAATTCTAAGAACCAGTTTCTTATGAAACATTACGAAAATTGCAAATAAAAAAGAAAGGCCTTGAAACGTTGTATCTATATCATATTTTCATATTCAATCGAATGAATAACTCAATTAACTGAAGATCTTGTTGCGACCTCATTTTATATGTTTATTAGATATTGATGTTTTTTAAATATAAATTTTTAAGCTTAAATATGAGATGTGGGAGCATTATGGTGTTTCTCCACCATTCAATTCAAATCTTTGAATGACATACGGACCTTGCAAGAGGTTTAAAAATCTCTGGTTTCGTCGTGATAAAATTTCGATTCTATCTAAAGAGAATAGCTTTCCCTCATCCCATCGCTGATAGAAGAGATCCTTTTTGCGATGCTTTCTTTTATCCTTTTCTTAGGCATTTCTTCGAAAAATTTTCCCATATTATTTTCAGCGACCAATTAAAAAATTTAACCCCTGAGCGTTTTCGGTGAATTCATCACAGCTGCGTCACCGTACTTAACTGATGCCGTTTGCGGGATAATTAATTGATCATTGTGGGTCATAGCTTTGAAATACCGTTTATATCGAGCCTTTAGATATTCTGCACCTCATGTTTTCTTCAGCTTCCTTCTCAAAATTGGAGGAGTACCGTTTTCAATCTCGTCTGAGCAATTTTTCCCCTTTATTTTTGTGCTCCTCGTCCCCCTCCTTCCATCTAACCTCTTCCTCATCCCTCTGACCACACTCTTTAGTGGTGAGCATGGGAGAGAAAAGCAAGTATTGAGTGGATAAAATTTGAACCAGATGCTGCTTGACTATTTGTAACATACGAAATGTATAATGAATGCATCAACAAAGAAAGGAAAAACAGATAGGGAATGGATAGAGAAATATTATGTTGGCATCAGAGCATTGATACTATTACCTGATGCTGCTGCAAAACGTCGTTTATCTCGAGCCCAATATGAGGGATTTGAGATTTGACTATAAACGATGTAATCGAATACCTCATAAACAATATTACTGCAATTATTTAAAGGCTAATCAGCTGGTTATTTCAGTTAATTAGGATGAAAGTTACACTCAGATGTCTCATGAATGGCAGAATGGATTTGAGCAAGTTGCAAGCTAATGAAATTGATTGCAATAAGCTGAGATTTTATGAGCAATTGAGTAATTGCAACGCAAATTGAGTTAATTGCTAAATTGCATTAGTTAGCGTAGTAATTTATTACAATAGCCTAAAGGCTTTGCTATGAGCCGAGAAAAGTTTTGTTATAATTATTTACTTCTGAAGATGAATGCTTTAGAGATATTGGAATATCCACCAGATAGAAGTGCAACAACAATATTCGAACTGTTGCAACGAGCGATCACCATCACCGACAATGGGGAATTCATTGGTGAACGAGACTCAAGAGGCGACGTTCAATGGATCCGTTACAAACAGGTCGGCTTCATTGCTAATGACTAATATGGTATAACGATAAAGGAGTTCTATGCTAACCCCTTTCCCTTCCCTTCCCTTCCTGTCTGAAAGTGTCGAGGAAGATTTATAATGAGAACTGAACGTCAGATTATCGCAAAAAAGTACGCACTTTCTCAGTCTACAACTTTCGCAAACATTTATGATACTTTCTTAGTCAGTCTTACATTTTTCAATGATATTTTATCATATTTCTTGGCATTTAAACTAAGTGATTGACGCAATTTTGCTATTGTTTATTTCATTAATTTTATGCAAGTATCTACCTTCAATTGCTGATGAATCAAGGAATACCTCATTGATAACAATGCACGTGACACGAGTTTTTTCTTGGATCCGTATTCCTATGGAAAGGTAATAAAGAGTGGCTTTCATAGCAAAAAAAATGCAACTAGATTTATTTGTTATAAGCATAGTATATCTTAATGCAAAAAACAAGCATAGATGATGTGAATTACCTCAGAAGGCGTTTCAAGAGCATTGATAAATAAGATTTAGGTGATCCTGCGCTGCTCTTCCCTCTTCTCTTATATTTCTTATTTTATTTCAAACCTTTTAATTTCAGTATGAATGCTTAAAATTGAAGGGCACTCATAATTAGAAGAGAGAATTATTCAAAATTTTCAAATTGATAAATACCATAAGCATTCAGATCGATTTTTGATATCTTATAGAAACCCTTAGCTTTGCACAGTATCGTAACTATGCTATTGGTTATTCGGATACTTAACGTTGCAAATTTGGGGCATGATTCAGGCACTCGATCACGCGCAACGAATCGGATCAGCGCTATTGCATTTAGGTGTGGGTGCAGGTGAAACGAATCGAGTTGGCATTGCGGGTCTTAACTCATCTCGCTATATGATCACACAATATGCACTTATCAGCTATTCGATCGTTCTTGTCCCTCTCTACTACAATTATAAAACTAACGCACTTTGGTAATTTGCTCATTGAAATTTCCCCGTCAATTCAAATGTCGAATTGTTCCAAAATAATCATTCAGTGTGTGTTCCCCTCGATTATACAACAAAACAAGTTCCGATGAAGGAGTGGAAATTTAACCGACAATTTTCGTAGATCATTTATTTACTTATCTCACCTTTGGCCTCTAAATGCACCTGTGGTTTTGGCCGTCTCTCGACGAAATTTTCGATGTAATTTTCTATATGTAACGTTCTGCTACATGTTTTCTAAGAAAGTATTTTTACAAATAACCTAGAAGATTTCCATGAAAATATGCAAGAAATGATATCTGATTCTATATTTCTATTAGCTTATTCAATTCAAGGCACTGCCGACGAGTGAATAGAAACTACTTTTTTGAGAATTTCATTTTTTTTCCACATAATTTGAATAGAGAAAAGCTCGGAGAGAGGTTCCAGAAATTCGCCTCAAAGCCATACTTTCAAGCAGAAAATCTATTGCAAATGATTTTTGAAATTAAATAATTGAAATTTTCAGTGAAATAATCAACAGTTGTCGTCTTGAAGTGATATTTTGCGATACAGTTAATCGAGCGGAAATGTTTGTTGAGCGTGTCAATGATGGCTCGATAAGTACGTTAAAGAGGATCATAGTAATGAAATCTTCTAGTGATTTCCGCAATGGACCACATCGAAAATGCTCTCAAATTGAGGTTGGTTCTAGTGTAACTAGAGCATGCAGTCAATATACTTGCAAGGACCATCACTGAGAATTACTGATTAAAGAGCAGGATTGTCACATCAATAATAAAAGGCTGAAAACTGATGAATTCATTTAACAGATTTGTTTACTATTTGTGATATAGAGAATAACACTTTTCACGGTAGCGTAAAATCCTGATGGTATAAACGCCACTGAGGTGAAAACTGTGTGGAGAAAAAGTGATGAAACCACAAAATACTTCATCGAGCTAATGTCAATGCTTCGTTAAACGGTATATGATGAAAGGCAAGTTTGCTTTCGCTTGCAGTTGGAAGTATTTAGATGGTCACAAATTTATAGCCGGCGCTTTTCGAAATATGCAGATGTCTACATTCATATCATCGAGAGTGATGCATTGGTGAGATAGTTGTGGTGGCAATGATATTTTAAGCCGTCGCGATATTAGTCTAAAAGGTTCACTGAGCGTTATCAGCTCTGAATTTTAGTGCATAGAGAAGTAGGAAATAATACTCTGAGGAGTTAATTCCTAGCATGTACCAAGCTGTGTAATATTTCCATCCTTGCAAAAATGTTCTGGAGAAGCTACTTATTTCTCTATAATTCATAACGACATATCAACGTTTACTTGTTTGTTATGAAAGGATCTTTAATCTTGTTAGAGAGTTCTAAATTGGCTCTATAAAAATTCTGTATCATTAGAGAGGGCATAGCTTCATCCCGAAACAAATTCAGCGTAGTTTCAACTATATTGACGCCATATATTACAAAAAATAAACCACATACCAAAATCACAACTGTCACCATTTATGTATACTTTTGCTTAGCGACAATTTTATTTTTGAGCACAACGTAACGTAGGCTGATGTAAGGCAACTGTAATCGTGTGCCAAGAGAGATGAAACCTTCAGTACGGATTTTGCATACTCACGACATTTCAAAAGGAAGGAAGAAATTTTCGAGTGAAATGTCATATCATCGAAATCGCATGCCAAATTTGCATAACTGAAGTGATGGAAATTGAAGGTAGTTTTCATTGTTCTCTTCTGAGTGAAAGACAACTAAATGAGCAATTGAGCTTCTAAATTTGTAGGCAACAATGAAATTCAGGTGTACGATTGGGATCATATAATGAGAGTTGGAAGTGCCAATTTGAAGCCGGTGACTCCACCGTCACCATCAAGCATCTATATGATTTGCCATACTAGTGGTACCACCGGTTAGTAAATTAATCTTCGTAAAATTCTGATGGCGTTAAGAGAGTGCCTTATCTTAATTGTAATACGGCTTTAATTTATATTCAGATCACCTGCAGCCAGTAATATTTCCTCAGGCATAGGTAATTGGCTTCGAAAAAACATCATTTTCGATTAAATTCGGTCATAGAGATATTAGATAATGCGAGTGCAGTGATTTGCATTATATTTGAAGTTGCAACAATGATAAGAAAGTATCTTCTCAAACGCTTCGCTAATCACTTCATATAAAATAGACTCCTATATTTTAAGACATCTATTGTAATAGTTATCACAGTAATGATTGATCTAATCATAAATGGATAAACAGAATTTTCATCAGAGTAATTAGACACTTCAACGAATAGTAAACTCTGTGGTATTAATGAATTTATTATCTATTCAATAAGTTTGAAAATATTTGAGGGACTTAAGAGGCTGTAATTAATATTTGAAAAAGTATTTTCTTTTTCATCTATGAAAGAATTGGCTTTGAATATTTTAACTTATTAAAATAGTTTCATTTCTCCGACAAAATTTTTATTGCTAATTATGTGACTAATTTATTTATTTATATGCAGCGATGTTAAAGTAATGCAAAATAACTAGAAGCAGATAAAAGTTGCACAATCGTTGCTGTGATAAAAGTAATACAATCATTTTTATCGTGAAAAACATTACAAAAATAGTTGATCAATGCTGCATAAAACGATTAGCAATAAAGAAGCGATAATAATTGTGGAATATAAAACGGAGCAATTTCCATCATAATGGATTCTATCGCCGATTACTAGGCATAATGCTGTCGGCAATACGAGAAAGAGGCATAAATTGATTGAATTCGTGAATGATTCAATGGGATTATGCCATAATCTGACCAATTTTCGTTTAGGACGAATGTGAGAGGCCTCCCAATTTACGCAAGCTGAATGCAGTTGATCTTATGTGATAAGGAACAACCGTTGAAATATCAGACTCAGCTAGATGCGCGTTAGTGGAAAACGCATTTTATTTTGCGTTATGCATTGCATGTCAGATAAGAAATTAATGTGGTATAAATTAGTAAACATTAATATGTTATAAATCAGTGGTGTCATACTATACGCTAATACTGCTTTTGCAATTTGTGCGCTAGAAATCGAGTCTAGAGATAGCCCTGCGGCAGTTGGTGAACTAAGGAATGAGCCAAGAGCCAAAAATTTAAGGCATTCTTTGAACAAAGCACTGAGTCGAGTGTCAGACCCATTGCCTTTTCCGTTGATTCTCTCAGGGGGCGTAAAATTGGCGTGTCAAAAAATATGAGTGGAATGTCAACTCTAGCAGTCAAAGACACCACTGTTTGTAATGTCAAATTCGGTTGTTAGAGTGGGACTTGAAGCAGGCCAAGTTTCCGTAAGGTACATTGTAAAGAAGAATGTAGAATCTAGCAATGCTGTTAAATGAATGCTTTACAGGTACACCCAAAGGTGTGCAACTCTCACATAGGGCATTACTTGCTTCTATGGCCGGTCTCTACGTGCAGTGGTGTGTGCCGCCACACTCGATGTCCTTCGACAACTCCGATATCCACCTCTCGTTCCTTTCTTTAGCTCATATTTACGAACAGCTACTTGAGGTAGGCTTGAATGTGCATAGCTGAGCACTGCCTTACATTCTTTATGTGTCTGCCTTCCACATCCTTCTTCAGTAAGAAAACTCAAGCAATGGATATCTCCATGATAGATTATGCTGTTAGAGGAGAATGCTGCAGTCTTTAAACAGGAACTCTTTTGAATAAGGAACTTTTTCGAAAGATTTGAGAAACGGAAGAGCGGATTCTTTTATTACCATAAATGCGGTTCATTGGGAAGAGAAATAGTTTTAAATAACCAGCGATTGTGGTCACTGGACTGCTTAAAATTAATCTTCGTGTGCATTATCGAATCTCTTCAATTGTATCATATGTGTGATGAATGAGATTTCAGTTGTTTATGATATATGTTGGGGGTCGAGTTGGTATTTTTGGTGGCGATGTGAGAAAACTCTTCGATGATATGGCCGTTTTTCGACCGACAATTGTTGCACTTGTACCACGACTATTGAATCGATTCCACGAAAGGATATTACAAGAAATTGCCCATCAGAATCCTATAAAGCGTCTACTCTTCGAAATCGCTGTTAAAGTATTAAATTTACATAATCTTCTTTTTTAAAGGAGTGGATCAGTAAAAAATCCAATTTTTTTCACTAGAATTGTGAACACAGAGGGTCACTTCTTTAAGCGGCATATCGGAAAGTCAAGCCGTAGAAGAATTTTGGTATTCGTTCTTTGAGATTCTCTCAAAAAAACCTTTTTCTTTCAATCACTTCTTGTAGTTGAAGAGTCATTTATGCTTTCGTTCTCCTCTTGAAACTTTTCCTTTGCTCTTTTTTACCATTCTTTTGCCCCACCAATCCAACGTCTATATGTTACCTAGTCATTAAAAATTATTTCGATATAAAAAATGCATTAAAGCCAACTTTGACTACAGTTTTCACCGCTCCAAATGAGAATCTTCTACTCTTTCAGAACTATAATGGCTTTGGCCAAGAGTTGTTAACGTGATTTTTTATTACCGAGAAGATGGAATAGCGCTTAATGAACAAAGTGAATTGTCTGTCACATCGATTATTAAGATTCTTTCTTGGATTATTCTCAAAGATGATTAATCTATACAGAAGATGCTAATTAGCACTTATTTACTAAAGAATCTTGCTTAAGAATATAATATCATTTATCTAGAGAGTGAAAGTCTTTTCAGCGAAACGAATTTACGGCTGCCGATTGAGGAATTAATTCAATACAATTGACGATCGTGAAATATGATACGAAATTATGCAATTTTTTGCATTATCATTCAATGATAGCTCTGAATTGTTATCATGAATATTAATCAATACTACACTGAGCACATTTCAGTCAAAGTTGAAAACACTTTCGAAGGGTGAAATGCGTTTCGACACCATATGGGATAAGCTCGTCTTCAGTAAAATTCACGCCAAATTCGGAGGAAATTTACGTCTTTTAACAACTGGAGGTGCACCAATTTCCAAAGAAGTGATGAGATTCTCACGTATTGCATACGGTTGTCCTGTTTTCGAAGGGTTTGTTTCAATTATTTCTATTCATTCTCATTTAAAATTTTCCACGTAACTGAATTAAAGTGATAGCTTTATCGTTCGACTAAAATCATTAAACACAATTACAATAATCATCGTTCGCTTGTCGAAATTGATGACCGAAAGACTCGCAACGTTATATAAAATAATCAAAAATAACATATTGCAAAGAATAACGAATTTATTGATTTTTATCTGATTTTCCCAGTCTAATATTGCGATCGTAATCTCCACAGTGCAAAATGATGATCTGTAAGACGTATACAACACATCTTCGAATTGCACTAAATAAAGCAATTTCTGTATGATATTCCATGAATATAGAGGGCAATAAATTAAAATTAGTCAATTATGCTACTTAAGTTAATTAATTGCGTCTTTCTGGGAGAAGCACATACTGCGGAAGTAACAGTTTTCATTTAATTTAAGCATATATAAGGGATTGTTTGGTCTTGAATTTGATAGCAGTTGAAACCAAGTTAAATAAAATTTTAAGATATGGTCAAACCGAATGCTCTGCGGCTGGCACTATTACTCTACCCTTCGATGTGGAAGGTGGACATGTTGGTGGACCTGCTGCTTGGGCAGAGGTCATCATCTCTTATTGGAGAGAAAGCTTTCGAAGCATTTCGAAAATGAAAAACTCCTATAGACGCTTGATTGATTCAGTTCATTTCAGTCTAAAGTATTTTACTCTGAGCTTCAGAAAATTAGCACCTATATAAAATTCATTTGCACTAAGCAGCTTAAATATGTGCAAAATTGGACATCAAACTCTAAATATTTGGGAATTTGCCGTAGTTCTTATTTCGATGACACAATGTTATTGACAGCTTTTAAGAAGCGAAGCAGTACAATAATTTTAACAAAGATTTTTGACTTTAAAACAGCATAAATCTATAAATATCTCCCTAAGCGACAATATTTGATAAGTCTAGCAATCGACTTTTAAGATAAAGCTGATCGATGTGGATGAATTGCAATACAATGCTGAAAACGATATTGGTGAAGTATGCTTCAGAGGTGCAGCACTTATGAATGGCTATTTCAACGATCCGGATTTGACTTCAAAAGTGGTCGATGAACAAGTTCGTTTATGCGAAATGCATCGAATCTTTTTTGTTTAGTTTACTTCTCTTTGGGATGCTTTTGCTCTATACTGAACAAGAATGACATTTATTGAGTAAAAATATCTTTTCTCCGAGGAAGTGGTCCACTTGATGATGCGAGGAGTACATTTGCCCCAATTAGCTGACAGGGAGCGTCACCTGTTTGAGAACATTAGGAAATAAAGCTAATATGTGAACGGCTCTGCTTTCTGAATGTTTGACGAACACTATGTGCATTTATGACGATGACCAAGTTGTTACGTGAGTAGTTGAATTACTATTAAATTATTGAAGGTGACATTCGACGTTGACATCGATAACAGACTAAGGAATATCTGCGCTGAGATTGACAGAGTGGATTTATTCAATAAACAGAATAATTCTTAATAATAACTCTCGAAAAAATCTTCTAAGAATATATGAATTTAAGATGTTTTAAGGGTTTTTCTAATATCGATTCTCAATCTGATATCTCTAAATATTAAGGGATGGCTGCATACTGGCGATATTGGAGAATGGCTACCGAATGGATCCTTACGTATAATCGGTCGTCGAAATAATTTCTTCAAGCTTGCGCAAGGTGATTTCGTCTCTCCAGAACAGGTGGAAAATATCTATTTGCAGCATCCTATCGTTAAGCAGGTAAATAGTTTATATATCCCCAAAGGCATTTTACCAATAAAGAGTGGTCGTTTTTTTCCGCTCAGTTGTTACCCACAAGTCGATTATCAATTGACAAAATTGATATGGTGATCTCATGACCTGCAGGTTATAGTTGATTTCGAATAGAGGGAGGAGCGGGGATATGACGTGTATGGTAGGCGCTCACGGAGATGAAGAAAATTGGAGCTTATTACAAGTAGCTCATAAAATCTTTAGTGATGCTTCCACTTTCTATAATCAGTTCATGTAACCCAGAAGACGCTTACAAAAAATAAGTGGAAGCGTGGTCGACCGAAACAAACGAACTAAAAATTCGGTTTTATGCCTATGTTGTCATTCACACAGTCTATATAAATATAAATAAAAAGATATAAATGTATATAGATATAAATATAGGTATGAATATAAATGATATAAATGTAAGAGTAAGGTTCTTAACAAAAAAATTGCAGGTTTAGAAAATACTACATCAGCTTTACGTTGAATTGGGATATGTGTGGGTTACCCTCATCGGATGGATGTGCATCTCATAAACACTCTCATGGGGTTGAATAGTTTTTGCCCAAATTCTATCATTTATGGCCGTCCCCTACCCCTTCACCGTACTATAGTTTAATGAAACAAGCATATAGCTTTATGTTCAGGTATTCGTTTATGGATCCTCACAACGTGCTTATCTCGTTGCGATTGTGGTTGTTGATGTGACATTACTAAGAAAACAATATGCTACCCCATCCATTCAACAGGTATTATTTTTGCATAATGAAGAGAAATAATCTTTCCTTAGCGAATCATCTTTAGACATTCGTCGATAAGCTCAACCACAATGAACTTTAAGAACGTTCTAGTTGGTTTCTCTTTCCATTAATCGGTAAGCCATTTAAAGCTTTGATTCGAACACTTCATAAGCTACTGCTGACTTATGACTGCAAATGTATGATTCCATCATTAACCGAAAAAATGTTGTTTCAAGACGTGATCTTAAACTGAAACTTTGAAGGCTTTCTTTCTTCGTAATGGCCATGGAAACTGTTTTTTATTGGCTGGTCATTAAACATAAGTTTGAATGTCTTCCAGAGTTGCTGAGAGAGCATCCATGAAACGGCCGGAATTGAAGTTGGCGAAGTGGTAGAAGTTGTTAATTTTAAGAAGTGAGGGTTGCTGAATAAACACTGAGTTAAGAGGGGTAAGCGGAGGGTTTTGATGAGTCAAGATACAATTTGCTTCAGTGGTTCAATTACCTTTGATAACTTCTAATTCTCCTTCGATTTGGTTGGAAAAACTCCTGTCAGTTTTCACTACTTATTCTGGTTTCTGTCGTGGCCCTGTGCCTTCGAACGATTAAATGTAGACAATCCACGCTTCCTTTAATCGTTCAAGAAAATCAACTCGAAACTGAAGGAGCTGATTCTCGACGTCCTAATAACGCTCATCAGCTAACAAGTTTAGGTTGGGTTCACTAAAAAGTTGAAGGTAGTCGAGATACTGTCACAATGGGGCCTTAGCGGCCCGACGGCCGATCAAACTGAAGCTGACATTAATGAACTGTTGAGCAAGCTGAGGTCGAATTTCAGGAAAATTTGACCGTGGCACTCTTTCTGGGGCGCTGAACATGATAATGGCAGAACGGGATATAGTTCGATTGGGGGAAGGAAGAACGGGTAGGGATGAATTTTGAGAGTAGCTTTCATTGCTGTGAAAAATGGGAGAATGTCAGCAAAAACGTAGTTCCTCGCGATATAATAGAGGGTTCCGACGAGAATATTCTTACGTTCTCAGTACTTTGAATGAAATCGCTTAAAAAGTTAACATAACATCTCTAACAATGCACTCAAAAGAACGCTGATAGCATCGCCCGTTTCGTTGCTACAGTCGATTGCAGGCAGCATTTGTTCTGGAGCCAGGATCGCAGCCCCAAATATCGCCTAGGGACATGATTTTCCCTTTCATTTGACTATAAATAAAGTAGTGGCCAAACTAAAATTGACCCTAGCACCAAAAAGGTTAACCTTTGCTTATAGTGCATCATTTCAATAATAAAAATCTAAAGAAGTCTCTTTTAGGAGAAGACCGTACGGTCATCGACCACTACCACTCTTTTATCTGACGTAGGAGTGCGTAAGAAGTTCCTGTTAGATCTACGCAAACTGGGTTCGAGCAAAGGCCTTACTGGAATCGAACAAATCAACAATCTTTACCTCACAGCTGACGAATTCACCGCTGAATCAGGACTTCTTACGCCGACGCTCAAGATTAAGCGCATAGCACTCGCTGACAGATTCGCCGAGAATATCGAGCAGCTCTACTCGCGGGATCTGCTCATCTAATCCCTACTCAAGAAGAAGGAGTTTTATTTTGAAGTACTGCCTTCGACAATTCCCTTAGAATCATTAAAACGTCACCAAGCGAAGAATACAGGACACTCCCACTGAAGTCATTTCGAAACATGAAGCGTTAAGGGTGTTCCTACTTTGGAGAGTTATTTCTCCGTAAATTATCCTATTATACCGAGAAGAGGGTTATCCTATTAGTCGAATGATGTTCTATTCATGAGACTCAATTTTCGGCCACTCGATGAATATGAAATGCAACCAGCCAAAGGATTGCCCATCCATCAATACACAGCAGCATAACAGGCTATTGTCACTTATTACGCGAAACAAACAGGTACATAGAAAAAAGGCACTTCGAAAATTTTTCTCCCCCTCCGGTTTGCTCTCTTAATACAGAACCCTGAGAGAACCTAAAAGGAACATCCTTTGCAAGTTATCACAGGATTTTACGTTAAAAGAGTCGGGCTCAACTTTCCTCGAGTTTCACTGACAACCGAGAAGGCTTTTGAATTCAACAAAATTTCACAACGTTACTGGGGATGCAGCATGAAGTAGTGATTACACGCGCTATTAGCACTACCATGTGGGAAAGGAAACTGCCACAGGCAGGAATATCCGCAGGCGTAAATTGCATGACTAGCTGGAACTGCAGAGTGGAACGAAGCGAAAGGGGATGTGGACAGAAACTAGATAGCGATACCTTGGAAACTCGTATTTTTCATCGTTACAAACTCGCACGGAACACAGGGGATGACCTCACATAAGGGATCTTAATTTGAATCTTTCAAGTAGCAACGCCAGTTCTGTATTAGAGACTTTATTCAACGGATGTAGCATACACCTTTATTCAAGCAATTCTTTATATACAATCTATACACAGAATGAGACTAGTCGACAGAAGGTCGTCGCACCGGTGGATGCATAACCATGTCGTCAATTCGTTTTCTTTCTTTCTCCTTATTTTCTTGTGTTGCAGTCGACTTGGAAACAAACCGGAAGTCTCCCCTAAAATAATCAACATGCACCTAAGTTCATGTCTTCTGCTTGCACTGCTACTATCTATCACAGACGATACAGGACAGTCCAAAACTTCAGTGGAAACACTATAACACATTGTGCAGTAAATTGCTATAACAGTGCAGTAGGTATAGCAGTAGCCGAATCGGTGAATGCCCCAAGGAAAAATAATCTCAACTGACCAAAATAAATCCGCTTATGAAGGAGAACTCATAATTTGCTTAGGAAATTCACGAACAACCGTTAACCAACCAAAAATCATTCGAATTGCAGAATAACGAATAATAAAATGGTTCATTTCCTTCAAGATGCATATAAACTAGCGTAGCTTCAAGGCTCTCGAGGATTTTCCAAACAGAATCTAAGAGTCGTGGTTTTGAATTAGCTCGAAGAAAATTATTTTGAATCGAAGATCTTTCGCAATGAGACTGGGGAACAATGGAGGGATTATGATAGAACAGACAGAAGAATCGAATGAAAAAACAAACAAAGGTGTGCTTGAAACAGGGACTCACATCCTCTGATAGAGGCCGCTCGTTATGGCGACTGCGAAGAAGACGACCAGATATATCGTAAGGATTTTGTTGAGCAATTCAAAATTATATGCAAAATCGTTAGTGAAGTCGAAGCGCCTAGAAAAGTGGTCATCGATTAGACAACGTCAGCGCATAAAACGCATCAGTGACTTGCACTGAAGATAGGACTGTGGGTAATGATATTTATACGTAATATACTGCGATGTCAAAAAAGCAAGAGGAAAAACGTGTCAGAAGCGCAAGTTCAACGTGCACGTCTTGCCTTTCCCTCAGAACGCCAAAACATTTCCTTAATTATTATAAATCATAAAGTGAGCGTACCGTTCTAATATAATTTTAAGTAATATTTCGGTCGCCAATTAACTCCAGCAATAAAAAATTAATTCGACCGTTTATAAACGACGTAAAATATCTAGCTGCAAATGTTGCAAACATCTTTGGATGGCTAAAACTCTCTTGGGTGTGCACGAATCAATTTGAAGAGGACACCCCGTGGCGTACCATACATCCATCAAATTTCGTAGCTCTAACTTCAATGATCCTCAAATTAAAACTACTTGACAGACAGACAGACACACATACATAAACCGTCCTACAAATGAGAGTCCGTGAAATGACGCAAGAAAGAACGAGTAAAACCAGCAATAGGAATTCAGGCCTGAAGCGCAGGCAGCAAAAGCTCGAAAAGATTATGGACCAACAAATGGCTCGAATAGTTAGTAACAGTCGTCTTGCGTTTGCTCCGAAATTATTTTCCTCGTTCCTCTCTAAAACCAACGTTGATTTCAAACAGGGCCTGATGATCACAATTAGTCACACCTGACGACATGCCAAAAGTGGTTCCCAAGCATATGCTTCAAAATGGTTTACAAAGCCATTATGATAGTACCAACAAAAACGAACGCATGTGTCGGGTGCTCGATTCAGTGCCTCGTTTAATCTTTGCCCCAGAGGTCTCTAACATATAGATGGTGGCACTGTCCACAGTAACATAGGTATCAGCACAGTCATCACTTTCGTGCTCACTAAGGTGCTCAGTTGCTACCTTACCACAAAACCCAATATCGAGATGTTTGTTCTACGCACCTTCCAAACGGCTTTTTGCCTGAATTTCACGATTGGGCCTTGCATATTCCCTAATAATATATCTGCTTCCGAGAACGCTACAGTCGCCTCACTGCATTAGTTGCCCTTTGCCAATATTAGACGAGGAGAGAGGAAACACATGAACTCACGAAGAATATGCATCCTCTGATCGTCGACGGGAAAATCCGCGTCTGTTGGAATATCGTGTACTCTGACGCCTTAAGAATTCTGCCCGCCGGCGTAACTGTTCATCCCAAGCGCGCTGTCGCATCTCCTCCTGGAAGGCCTGATATGCCTCACTGTCGTATCGTCTTCGAAACTGGTCAAACATCTGCGAGTATTCATTACATGAGAATGTCATTCAGAAAGAACCCTCTTGCTTCAACTGTTACAATCCACTTGTCTCTTCACGTAAGAAAGGTTCCAAAATGCAACAACCTCCGTCACAGGATCGGCCCTTTAAACATATACAATGTTTGAGCATAGTAATCACGAAGGCAGATATCCATCAACCACCAAAAGAAAACACCAATATCGATCTCCCAAGACCCACGTCGCCGAATTCACACCAGCCACGCATATTCAAGGATATATGCGAAAGGCTGCACTTGCTCATTCCGCTGTTTGTGAGGACTCATTAAGAGGACAAGAGCATAAAAATGACCTACCCGCTGATATTCCGCTTCTGTGTAGGTCTGCCGAGGGGGCTGGGTCCGAGTTCGATGCCTCACATTAAAAGGAGAAGTGAAGGGTCCTTCATGGAAGGGGGATTCGAAGGTAAAAGTATTCTGGGTAGATATTTGTTGGTCATAAGCACGTCGCTTTTCTGGATCTCTTAATACATCGTAGGCGTCCTTTATTACCATAAAATTTGTCGTTGATTCACTACTGATCGATGAACCTGCCACATCTGGATGATACTGCAAACGATGAAATCAAAATTTACACCTCCCAATATTTGTACGTCCCATCAACCATCCATCACTTCACCAGCTGAACCATGTCTAGTAGAGTTTTTCAGAGCTACCCTATGCTATGTGTAGTGTTGCATCGTAAGAAGCATCAAAAATTACAGCGGGTCGAAATAAGGTTGTTGCCGAATTCTAATTTCGATTTGCTGGTTCCCCATATCCTTCGTCCCCCTTTACCGGCTTAGCGAATTTATCTAAAAAGATGCTTCTTAGCAGAATATTCCCTATTCAAGAACTGTATTCATACGCTTAAGAAAATCAAAACGAAATTGTAATTCGGACAAAGAAAACTTTATGCAAAGGAACGAACCTTCTTGGATAGCGTGTAGAAAGCATTTTTGATTTCCTTGAGGGAAGCATCTCGTCTCACACCAAGAACATCATAATGCGTTTTTTCATCGTTTCTATAATGAATGGAGGTGCGTTGAGTGCGTTGTATAGGTCGAATAAGCAATAGCTGTGCCCTCTCACCATTTGAGTATCGCATCTTCAACGCATCCAACAATGCTCTCTGCAATGCTCACCTCTTCTTATGTCGAATAGAAACTGCTATAGACGTCGCAAGACTAGCCACGTAGCATATCATCTGCTTATCAATATAACAATAGATACCTAAAAGAAAAGCATTTAAATCGATTCTTTTGAAATAAATCTTCCATTGCAATAATTTTATCGCAGAGCATCGAATGAAAGTTTTTCTATGCAGTACCCTTCCTTAACCTCCTTCCTTCATCCCCTTCCGAATTTGGAGTGGAAAATTTAAACCGAAGAGAGAATAATAAAATCCATAAAAAAGAATCAAATCATCAAAACGTTACAAAACACAAAAAGCTCTATTAATTCAAAAATAACAACTTATTAAACAATTAAATCGAACACCTAAACTATGACAATTAAATTAGAAAATAGAAAACAATAATGGGGCTTTATGTTGGTGCCAACTAAATTATGCACATTTAAAATATATTTATTGAGAGTTAATCTCGACATCTACTGTACACGACTATGGTGATAATGAATAAACAGTGGAAATCAACGATAAGAATTTATAAGCAATCAATATACGATGTTAAATTTGAAGTTGTGAGCATCTTTCGATCGTCGAATATAGTCGAGAAATTTCTTAAACAAGTTTCATGAGCACTGACTTATACTAATGTGGCGAGACATCTGAAAAATTCAAAGGTGTGCGGACAACTTTACTTCTCCCACCAGTGCCCCCTCCTAAAACACTCCGTTTGAAATAGAGGCAAATACAGGCCTATTTCGAGCTGAGGGCGCAATCAGGAGCAAAAACGATAGGAAAAGAGATGAAGAGAAAAAAATTTCATTGTTTGACTTCATCTCAGTAGCTAGCAAGATGAGAAAGAAGTTCGGATGTTGGGACGATTGAGATGCGGAGTGTCAAATTTTTGGAGAGACAATACAGATTTAGAGACAATACAAATAAACCTTGCAGATTTACATAAGAAATCCTCTGCTCGATTCAGCGCACCTCTGCATGCTTTTCTAAATCCTAGCTGCCATGTCGTTCCTCAATGAACATAAATTGCGTGATGCAATGCTAAACGAGATGACGTCATGTAAAAACGGTGCAAAACTAAGCAGGAACTTTGGAGATGATGCCTTCCCCTTGCCTCATTTTCCCTGAATGATTTCCTGAATAGTTCATCATTTTCGGAGGTGTCGCCTCAGAAACGGCAAAGGGGGCAACAGGAAAGAACACTGCAAAAGCATCATCACAATGCTGCAAAAATTCTTCATCAATACTCTCCTTTGGTAACAGATTGCTTAAAAAAGAATCGCTGAATGTGTTTTCAGCTTATTTCCTATTGCAACAAAAAATTTCGATCGGTCATTACACTTGTGAGTGCATTTGACCGGTTATCAATACCCGAAACCTTTCAATAACATAGTGCTTCGACCGATTGCGTTCGATTGCTACAATCGTATTTGAAACAAAACATTTCTCGTGGAAAAATCATAAGGCGAAAGTTGAAATTTGTTAGGCATAGTGAATATGATGATGAGGGCACTTTTGAGATAGATCACCTATTGTGATGGTAATTATATTATGGAGACATAAAATTATTAATGGCAACGTTAAGTGAGATTAACCGAAAATTTGATGATAATCTTGAGAGAAATGAATATTATTTTACTGCACTAAAGACCCCAATAGTCTCTTCTGATAGTGATAACGAATCAACCTTCTTGGATGGGTCAGCTATTTCAACAACAACTGCTCTAAACAAAAGGAGTGATTATGCTTGAAACTATCTCATTACCATATCAATCGTTCTATTACTACATCAGCAAATAAAAACCTTTTAATGGGCAATTATATTTGGTGGACACAACAGCTCAGAAGAAAGAATACCAACATTCATTAAATACACGGCTCATTGAGCAAAACAGTGAATAACATGGGCATCAGAAGCCGAATTGAACCGCTATGAAGAGTGACGTTCATATTAAGTGATTGCAATCGGACGTTTTGATGCAGTATTCTTGTCTTTTGACAATTGATACCTGCAAGGTAAGAGACCGATAAGACGAGATCAACATATTTATGTACATTCAATTAATATGACTTCCATATTTCAGAACTAAACATCCGCTGTGATTTAAAATATACCCTCTACCAGAAAATAAACAGAGACCAATGTTAAAAGAGTACGTCTATGTTGAGACATCAAAATAAGCATTGCCCCTCCGATTTTTCATTTATTCCTCTTCAAAAAAAAAAAATCACAACACTTTCTTTTCGAGGTGAGCACATTGAAAAATATTCAGAAAACAATGAAAACCTCATATATCAATTTCTGTAAACAATAGCCAAACGTGAAGCTCACTTAATATAAACGCCATCAGCGAAAACAATGAGGACGACGAAAGTGATTGCAGTGAAGATGATCCTCTTGCCGCGTCTCTCTTTGGCATCTGCTGCCGACGGATCGAAAAAATGTTCATATTGTGGCGATACGTTCATTGGAGCTGCACCATGAAGAATCTTATGACCCATTCGCAGGTGCTTTATGTCCTCGACGGTTATGGTTACATCAGCCAATTCCTACAACTTTGCTGTGATTGCAAAGAGGTAATGATAAAAGAATAATAATGCAATCCTATACATTCATTATTTCTAGAAATAATAAACATTCAAATAATGTGAGAATAGTAGAAGCTTAGTAATTGACCACCATCTTTAGAACGCAATCAAATTATGTCACTGCAAAACATACAAAGTCAATCGATTGAATTAACCGAATGCAGTTTTTAATGAAAACGTAAATTACAACGTGAATCGATTTTCGTTTAAGAAATTTAATTCTTTAGAATATTCGTCGAGAACCACTTATAAAGGAGATCGAAATTTTAACAATGCACTATTACAAGAGAACAGAAATCATTTTAAATGCTTATTAGGCAAACAACGTCGAAATAAATCAATAAAATCGACGCTTAGTTCAGTTATCACTTCTGTTAAGGAAGTGATAACACACCAAGTTATGTATAAAATGCTGCAAATTATCATTAAAAACTTAACTGCTAAATCGGAGTTTTCTAATGAGCTATTGAGATGACTCTTCAAGCCTACTTAGCGTCAGCGTGAAAAATCTCAACCACACCACGCCGTAGTGCTACATTAAAGAACAGCATATTTCACTCATAAAGCATTGTGCCGCATAGTTTTTGAAATATGATCTTTCAGCACTTAAACTACAACAGCTATAGCAATCGAACACTTATAAAAACATCAAATCCGCATACATCAGAACGAAGCTCGCCTCTGCCCCATCGCAATTCACGGTCGTATTCTCGCCTCTTTTCCGGTTTTTTCAGCACTTCGTATGCCAATTTCAACTCCATGAACTGCTCAGTAGGGGACAAGCTTGGTACATACCTGTCTCGACTCTTTTTCAATTCCGGACTATATGCCACTCCATCAGGATGTAGCTGAAAATAATCGTGAAGAGAAGCTCCATTAAATGTGGTCGTTGAATCGATACTAATGTTTGCATTACCATACATTTTGTTGTTTTCTCTATTGCCAACTTTGTCACCTTTCTTGTCACTCACATTCCATACTTTCGTATTTCACACTTCGTTGTTGAAACAAATAATTGATAAATAAAATTGCTCATTGTGTTGAATAAACAAAAGGTCAAATCATTAAGGTAAACCGATACCCACTGGAATTTTGGGGATATATAAACAATCAACTTTTAAAAATGAATGAAAGAATGGTCATCCTCCTTCCGCTACAACAGAACGTTATTGAATAAAATAGAGGCAAGATCGTTGCAGCGAGAACAGAGGTATCTGAAGAAGGAAATGGTCCTCTTTTGCGCATCGTTCAATATAAACAGAAAGATCTGGACTATAAATATGACTATCACCTTGTTTCTGCATCTATCCTCTGGCATTCACACTACGTGAACCACTAATTCAGTTGTTTAAAACACCAACGCTTCTTGAAATAATCTTTTAACATTTAAGAACCAAAGTTACGGCTAGTGGTCATCCCTTTTAATATGGTCGACTTCATCAGATAGTACGCATCCAACATTCAGTTTAACCTCTGACAGCACTGCTCCATAGAAGTCATTTTGACGGTGAAAATGAGGATTCTCGAAGGTAATTATGTTGAAGGATATTCCGATAGCACTATAATTTAGGCACTCTAGACCAAAGACGTCGCTCACTTGCACAACATTACCCCATTTCCTATAGCAAGCAAACAAAAAGCACACTCGCAAATATCGAAAGAAGCTTTAATTTTAAAGGAATTCAGGTGTAGGCAAACCTGTTGAGATCTCCGTACGAAGGCTGCTCTTATTTCCTCATCATTTGCGTCTCGATCTACGCCTAGAATTTCGTAGTAATTTCTCTTCCTGAAAACTCTTCCTTTCACTAAAAACGACATTATCACCCATTCTATATCAGCAGCTCAACGGCCCGGCAAGAAACTTCTGTTGTGCTTTTAATCATAAAAGATTCCGTATGCATTAATAATCATCCTCCTTTAGCGTATCTTAAAAAATATGGGCCTCAGGTACTTCCACAGTGTAGAAGGAGAGGGAGGGGAATTGGGACAGAACTAGAACGTGAACATCTATTGCTACATTAAAGAACTATACTTGGGACATAGAAAATCAAGACTTCCCTCCTCCATCCCCGGGAATATAAATGCTGTGAGTGCAAATTTCATTGCTCGTTCAATTCTCGTAATCATTACCAAATAAACTATTGAATATGAAATGCGGGCACCACCGCCTATGCAGTTGTTTCTTTAATGCTGTTAAAATCACGTGCACCACTACCCAATTAATGGCTCCTCTCTTTCTCCGTCCCCATGCGTACGTCAACCACTCTCACAGTTCGGAATCCTCTATCTGTCCAACTTCGACAATGCAAGATTCTACCTGAGCCCAGACATGACCTACAGTCCACTAAATATAATAGTGCTAAAGTTTCTACTACACTTGGTTAGTGGAAGACATGAACAAAATAACAACCTACATCTTTTCCAAAGCTGAATTTAACACGATACTAAGGGTATAAGAACCGAGGAAATCATAGCTTGGACTAAATTCATGTTCAGTCCAACGACGGTCGGGGCCGAATAAGCCTCATATCTTGGATGCAATTGTGTCCCAAGGAAATGTTCTATGATGCTTAATTTTTAACGACTTTCTGACCTTACTATTTCTGTATTAAATAGATTTCATCGACGTCAGCACGTGTGCAGCGATACAGAAGGGAATGACTAACATACTTTTGGTTATGCAGTTATTACAATATAACTAAAACTTTACTAAGAAATGTAAGTTTCCAAGTACAATAAATGTAAGAAACCTCGGAATGTAAGAAACTGTGCGTCGTCCACTCACTAATAGCCATAAACGGGGTAGTACCATCACAGAGAATTTTATTCCATTCACAAGCACGGACCCAACGATGCCAACGACGTCAATCTGGAAACATACCCACTGCACGACCATATCCCATTCACTTATAATTAAACGCAAAGTGCCAACTAATGCAGTGAATGAATGTAATAAGAAAGTTAGGAATATCCGAAGAGCCTCATCTCCTGCTCTGAGAAGATATTCATATTGAAAGCTGATATGGGCCATATGGCGGTTTTTTTTTTTTTGAGAAACTCAACTATTACAACGTCGAGTAACGTCGAAACTTAACTACTGTAACGACGATTGTATTTTGTGGTTCGTTACAGTTGTAGACGGTATAATGCAATGGGCAATTAATTTCGAAGACTGCAATAAAGAGCATACAACTGCTCAGTGTTGTCGGGAATTCTGATCAAAGTTGAAGGGTGGTTGGACCACGACCTCCCCCTTCTTTTCCCCTTCCCTACAAAAATCACTGAATTCGAAAATGTTATGTCATGTGTTTCACGTGTTATAAACTCCACACTGACCTTTCAAGAAGCAATAATTCTTCAGAACTGTATAATCGGCATCGATCTACATACAAATCCCGACCGTTCACATCACCGATTCTGGTGAATAAGGCACAAGGCAAAACAAGAACACTTCCGAATACAATCCTAATTCGCTCCTTTTGCAATCAATCTTAGTTACCGCGTGCTACGATGAACGAATGTTGTCGCACCTTCAAATTGTTTGTCGCAACTTGGGATTGGAAGTGCGTATGAAGGCAGCAACTATGCTATACATTAATATTGTGCATCGTTCGATAGACAGGTCTTTATTCATTTACACCGCGCTTCAACGGGGATCAGTTTGTAATAGGGGACCAAGATCGTGCAAGACAGTGCCACATCAAGCTTTCCTTTCTTGATATTTAATCTTTTGGTGACAGTCGAAGCCAATGATCAACTCACAATAAATTGCTGACGCAAAAAGCGAGATATTTTTGAGGGCAGTATGAGTTGAATCATTTATGGCCCAAAACAAATTCCGATAGAAAGGAAGAGAAGGGCTGGGCTGAAAACTATCGCACAATGGGAAGAGATTTTAACCCATTTCCGCATGCTATGAGTTAAAACCAGTGCAGATTGTGACCAGATCGAGCTTTGCCGAGATCCACGGAAAACCATAGTCCATCGCAATTAACGGGAAGTGGTTTTGTTTTTCAAAAAGGATGTTTGGAAAGAGAGCTAGACGGAACCAGAAAATTGAATATTCCGAAAAACGAGGAGTACCCTCTTCGTTGGGGACACCTAGTCAGAGACCACTGACCACTCCGTAATGTCAGAGGGAAAGGACGTGGAGAATGCCGATTCTATCGGAATTGGAAAAATATCGACGAGGAATTTGAAGACAAAGATCTCTGCAAAGAATTTGCGGTTCCTTTCATGACATTAGCATGGAACGGCTGACTTCATGTTGCCATGTAACATTATAAAGAGACACTTTCCCGATCAAACAATTCGATGACAAACCCAACAACCATCTTCAAATGATATTATATACGTCTCGCCATGAATCATCACTGACCAATGCTTCTCATGACTTTATGCTTATATAGCGGGATGGACGTTATGTCTCTGTTGTAGTTGAAGATCCAAGATAAAACAAAACAATGGACAAAGTGTTGCACGGAGAAGCGTAGTTCACTGCATGCAAATGGATTTCGATTTCTTCTCTTCTACGAAAGGCAGCGAGGGGGAGGGGGTAGGAGAAGGAAGAGACAAACAAAGATCACGAGCAAAATGTTTTGAGCATTCCGAAGGGATGCAAACATTCGAATTTAAGGCTATCAAAAAATCCACACACATCTCTATGTTGAGAATGCAGGAG
This sequence comes from Baylisascaris procyonis, assembly GCA_037389465.1. NCBI lineage: Eukaryota > Metazoa > Nematoda > Chromadorea > Rhabditida > Ascarididae > Baylisascaris > Baylisascaris procyonis. The sequence goes on from JAZARR010000082.1 coordinate 1,457,673, forward strand.
AGCATCAGGAAACGTGAATGCATCAAAAATATATAATCACTGAGCAAAGTGACACACAGCTGGAAGTACGACCGTATTGCGAACGCTTGAAAATTAAAATCAGATTCAACAATCACACAAGACTATTTATTCGTTAAGAACTCGCTAGGGACTATCACAGTACACATTTCTATAAAGAACATCAGGATATGAAAGTCAATAAACCTTTTTAAATCGGAACAATCCTGAGCAGTAATCGGGTCGATTATCAAACAATAGTACGGAAATGTGCAATCATCCGTGCTGTGCGGCACCGCTTCTACCGGTATTGAGAAGGAGACTCGACTTGGGTACGATTCTTTTCTTCTCCTCTTTCAAAGTGTGCTCTGTTTTATATTCAGGATCAAGTTCCACCTCCATCTGCCTTCGCATACGATCATCATGCACTGATGTATCCAGATAGGGTATACTTTTGGGTCGTGAAGAGAGTTGCTTCTCTACGAAATAGCCAATTGTACCGATGACTGCCGCAAAAGGCAACACAATTGCACTCGAAATACGTGTTCCTAAAAGAAATCCATAGATTGATGTGCAAATAGAATCTCTACGACACATAAAATCGCAATAAAACAGCAATGCTATATTGTGTTCATAGTGAAAAGAAAGCTTTAGAAGTTGCAGTACGTTGCAAAACTTCAACAGTCGTGCTAGTAACTGCAAACTGCAAGACTCTGGCGATCGGCAACTGCAAAATGCAGCGACCTGCAAATTGTGGAATGCAAATATAATGCAAAAGTGAACACATCCTCGTTTTAGAGCGCTAAAATTATTGCAAAGATAATCTGTGGAGGAGAACGAGATAAATATAGACTGCCTAGAAACAGAAAAATAGATGTTACACCTTTAAAATAATAATGAATTGTCAAGTAAAAAGTTAATCAATGAAGTGGACATCGTAATACGTGCGGCCAATTCGGCGATGCAGATCAGCAACGATGAATCTCTCAGATATTGCTCTAGCTTCTTTCGTTCCTTGACTCCGGCTCTTGTCAACCCAATAATATGAGCTCTCTTGTTGATTATATAACGATACTGAGACGACGCTATCAAGTCATAAAAAAAGTTTACAAGTGCAACAGCTGAGAGAGGATGAGCTGAGCAGTCGACGAAGCAAAGTGTAATATAAAGTGGCGCAAATGTCAGTGGAAAGCATTGTCACCTCTTGACACAAAAACCTATATATCGACGCACTGCAGTGTCCCTGTTACCATGATGGCACGATATGTCATCAAGAGTGTTCTCGTCAAAAACCATTCGGCGTTGTGTATATCTATGAGCACTGACTTGTGGAAGAATTAATGTTGTTGCATTCTTGAAGAACTGTACAAAAACATGTTCTATGGTCGTAAAGAATACCGACCAGTCCATTGGTGGAATTCTTGCCACAAAGCACAAGTTCCTGTCACATGCTGTCATCTCTCTCCACCGCACACAAACCTCGATCCCTACCCTTCCCCTACATCCCCTCAACTTCTTCCATCGCCGAGTACAATAGAATATTACCCACCTTCGTGTCTGGAACTCGTCAGTCGTTTAACGCACACCATGGAGAAAACCTTCAAATGCAACGGGTCATAGCTAGTCTCGGCAAGTGAATAAGAAAGATAAGCTGCTTACCAAAGAGGATGAATGTAGGCCACATAGGAGTACTCAGAGATGGTGAAAACACTTCGTTGAGAAGTACGATAATCCCGATAGATCCGCTGAAGTCGCTCCAACAGAAGCCACTACAACGGTTAAGCTCCTGATTTACAAGCCACTGAAATAAAAATAAAGTTTCTGACATGCGCAAAGGAGAAGCACCAGAGAAAGTTTTGAAAATTCGAACACATTAGTCGATTACACAGCCAACTGCAACAAATTGCTTTTTCGTGTGGTACGACGTTCATATTGAGTACTGGTTAAGGTCTCTTGGGACGCTGATCATACCGCATTCGCCTCTCCAGTGCACCTAGGTCTGGGCCTCACTCTCCGTCTCCTTTCTGCAGGAGCATGAGCTGGTGGGTCGATCGTCACCGGGGCTAGAGTATCTTTTCTCCACGCGGTCGTGGATGGATCTAACAAGCATTTAATCCAGCTCCGGTTTTGCCCATGACCGAGGCCCTACTCAATCGAGACCTCCGACTCTGCCTCAAGCTATTATTGGCAAAGAAACTAAGCTTTTAAACCGTCGCGTTTCCCTAGAAACGTCATCAGACAATCACGGTTTAAATAATGAATAAAGTATAACAAGCAGGCAACATATTTGTTCAGTTCATGCTAGATATCAATTTTTTCCGCCCCATATTTGACGATAAACCGGGATTATGTTAAGAATACAAAGTTAGCTGGGAGATATCCCTTTTCCAAAGCAATTCAAGTCGATTCATCACGCAAAGATGAATCCAATGAAATCAAGCTGCAGGACTTTCGTCAGGTTCGCATGAAAGCCAACCACAGACATGCCCCAATGGTAAAAGACACTATGCTAAAAGATGTTGCTTCAACCGTCGACCTAAATATTTCCTCACCTGCCTAGTTTAAGCTCGAAGCAACAATACTCTCGGCAGGTTTTATAACTTATAAAAGAAAACAAACTTCTTAAAGAAACTGCAGATGAACGAGACAGGAAAAAAGCCTTATGAATCGATGAAACGAATGCAGCTTCATATTTTCCTATAAGAAGGACATAGGAAACTCGAAGACAAGTATGGTTTTAAATAATCGGAGCTGCGGATGCAATCTTATGGGAGATATGTTATACAGTGATAGTTTTCTTTTAGAATATTCATGGTAGAATAGCATATTCCTCGCACTCGTTATTTACTACTCAAGACTTGAAACGACGAACAACGTCATACTTGCTCCCCCCTCCGACCTTGCAAAAAAAACCACACGCCATAACATTTTGCATGTGTACATTATTGATGGATGGGAATAGGGGGGGAGGGGAGGTTTACACATTTATTCCATTCAACTATCATCAATCAGCAGATTGCATTTCGTTGATACGACGGAGTTGACCTTGTTTCCGAAATTCTAGCCAAATAAAACAATAATATTATATATATATATATATATATATATATATATATATATATATATATATATATATATATATATATATATATATATATATATACATGCATATGTCGTTTTCAACGTATTTGTCACAAATATAAATGAGTTGTTTTTTCTTCATCTTCATTGGGAGGAGGAGGAAGGATGAAGAGCTGAATTGAATTCCAAGACAAGGCAAAAACCATTTACGAAATGGGATGGTAAAATGAGACAGAAAGGTGAAAATAAAGAAGAGGAAACCTCAAAAACAACATACAATACCATCCAATAAACAGTGGCATTAATGGAAGCGCAATAAAGAAATGTTGAAAAGATGTTTCATAGTGAAAGAGTACGGACCGTAAAGCGAATACTGAAATCTTATAAAGATTTCATTGTAAGATTGATGTTCGTTACATCGAAAGATTATTCCATGTCATTGATGTCGATCTGTTGTAATTTCGACGATGAATGCTCGATTTAACGTGATTTTATGAAATTATTTAGAAGCATCTGGGTACTAATTTTCGTGATGTTTTTACGTTTGCTGCAATATTCGAAACCATGCCCGATGAGTTTCAGCTAGTGGTCATTAATTGTGAAACTAGTATAAGAAAAACCTCCTTTCCAGTGCGACTAAGAACAAACTCCCCACTCGAGTTATGCTCTGAAAGCATCTAAACACCCTCTAGAAGGCGATCTGTTTATCACGTTTTTCACAAAGAAAATACGCGAAATATTTCAGAATGAGTGAGTGAAACAAACACCTGCCAGCCTATATATATATATATATATATTGCGATCGAATTGGCAAGGCGGTGTTCCCACCTGTGTTTCCATCACACAAACACAACGCCACTTTCTTCAATAGTTTCCTCTCAAGTCTGTGCATATAACGGTGGAAACATTGCTCACTGTAGCATATCGTACAGGTTTATGGTCATAACTTCATACCTTTGTTATTCGTGCAGTGAAAGGCGATCCGCTTTATGCAATGGTCAGTGATGGACAAACTTATTTGGGAAGGTGGATAAGGGTAAAACTTTGTATTTTCATTGAAACATCCTCATTATTAATCGCCGATAAAAGCGATAAGATGAAAGAGCGATTCTCAATGAATCAACACCTTATTGAGCACTGAAAGGCTTTATGAGCATTCTATACAAAATATATAATCGGAACTAATATCAAACAATTAGAGTTATCCATTTCTGAGTGCTTCTTTGTATTTTTGAAGTTCAATTTGAGTACGTGTCCATGGTCGTTGACAGCATTTACGTTCCGAGTCACAACTGTTCAATGAGGGAAGCTTATTGGACCATCGTCTATTTAACGCTCCCGTTGATGATGCAGAACCACGATTGGAACTGTAAATATAAATCGTAAAAACTCTACAAATTTTGAATAGAAAATTGAGAGGAAAGTCACATTGTTTCATATTTTGCAATTAAAGATAATTTTAATGATATTAATCAACTGATTGGGATACAACTATTGGAATTGCCCAAATCATCTCATTTAGTATAATGGACCCATTTTGAATACTTAGCAGCCTGGTGATGATCTAAATATAGCATTCTATATGTAAACGATGGATATGCAACACGCTTAAACGTATGCAAACATGAAAATGAGCAATTCAATCAAGAAAACCTGTTGTATCGAATGCTAGCACGTTTATTTTAGGCACAACGATTTGTGACATCTATAACATATTTGTAAATATATAAAAGCCGACTATAAAGTGCATAAAATTGTTTTCAAATACAACTTGAGCTTTGCGGTAGAAATTCGTTCCCCAAAGTGTGTCCACTTGGAGAAATAAGATCGATGTGAATGATGATTTATAAAGTGTTGTTCGCTAATAAATTGCAAATAAAGTTATTAGTGATTAGTGATAAAGAAGTTGATAATATTGCCGATATTTGATTGCTAATTGCTATGGCTGCTTGCGAGAAACTTATTTATAAGGTAGTAGCAATCTATAAATCACTAAGCTTTGAAGCAGAATGCGTCATAATGGCTGATGACACATTTGACGAGAGCTGTGAGTTTATGTGTAACCATAACTACAATCTGTTTATAAGCATTAAACTGACTAGCACTTCAATAGTACGAACAAAATCCAGCAATATGAAAGTCGAACAAAATCCATCATTCACGCTAATATAAAATTTGAATTGCTCATTAAGGCTTTTAATGTTGCATTTATGGAATAATTTATTAAAGTTAATACTTACAATTACAGCATTATAATTGACTATTGTAATATAATAAAACAATACAAGCACTTAAGGAACATTCTGTAGATGTCGATTTATGAATGCATATTGCTGGATGAACGTCAATAAAGGTACTCGATTGATAACAGCTAAAACGCTTTCATCGCATAAATTGTTATATTGATAGTTGAAATGAATCACATTTTGCAGTGAATTTATGTGACTTAAATATTACCTGAATAGAGATGTCTTCGGAATATCGGCATTAGCGCAACGCCTCCGTGGGAAAACTCCGGTGATCGCTCCTGAGAAATCGAATAAATTTTATAGAGACGGCCTTTTTTTGCATAAATGCAAACAGTTTCATTGCAAATATTGCAATCAAAAAGCAAAGTTTCCATAAACTTGTATATAGTGAGTATTATTTTTGCTTCAAAAGTGCAAAACGATGATTGCATTATCAAATTATGGTATTTATTATAGGCTATGATTTTTTCTAACAGAGATGAATAATGATAGGAGATTCGCCCAATTTGTCGAAAAAAATTTATAAACATTACCAATTTTATTCTAATAAAGATGGAAGATTTTCACAGAAAAAAATAATACATGAAGGCAAAATGAACCCTAAAGAGTTTTCGTGGATAATTTTCTATTCTATTTCATCATTTGTATATATAAATGTATTTATTTTGCAAAAAAACAAGATAGATTTATCGAACCAATTGGATATCATCAAAAAACGTTGAAGATTGATTGGCTTCTTCATTAATTTTTACGCATTTCCAACGATTTCTGCATGATTTAGTTGACTAAAAATTTTAAAAATTTGCATTTATTTTTGATCAGTCAAATTTTTATTCCCTCTTTTGGGATTGCAGAGAAAATAAACATTAGTGGAAGATCTATATGAGTGGACGGTTGGTTCATTGCAAAGACATTGTTGAACACAGAGTATTTTTACTTTCAGTTCATGGAAACGGCTGGTCTAATGAGAGCAGTTGCAACGCGTGTATAGTTTCAACCCCTATGGGAAATCATAATCCTTTAAGCACCGAACAATATACGTCTTTTCGAAACGCTGCTTCAATTATTTTTATTGCTTCTATCGGCTAAACATGCAAATGATGATGTAATGCCTTTGCACACACCATTAATCGAGAATTCAACAATATCGGAGTCGGCACTACTCGATCGAGCCTTCCTCGTAGGATCTTGTTCCTTTCGATGCCCACCACCAAGAGTATACGTTAGATTCATCATCGACTTGTTCTGTTCTGCTAACCGATTATTGAATGGGGCTCTGGAACGAAAAAAATGCGACGTTATTGTTTTCACAACGGATCGAATATGAATGCCTCAAAGCTTCTTGATATATGATGATGTTGAACTATTGTTAAAAGTGCCACCATGACACTTTACACAGACTGATAAACCAATCACTATATAAATATCTGAAGTGGTTAGGGTTAATCGCATCCCCTCCACTCCAATCACCCGATGGAGGAAGATTTTTTGAATGATCATGCGCTAATTGAGGGAATTCGCATACAAAATTTATACAGGTTTGTAACCTGAAACGATGAAGTTTAAAGAACGTTTCTGATATGTTTACCAACACAGGCAGCACATACTGATCCATAATTGAAAATGTGACTGGTATGGCTATCGTCTTCCTATTTGGCGGAATCCTGTAATTTAGCAGAAACCCTATCGTTATCGGAAAATGTAATCGTAATACTTGATGCTGGTTGGGCAAAACAGCCGCTACTGACAAGAGTTTGATCAATGTAGGAAAGATCGCTGTAGCATAAAAAATCCTATGGCTATCGTATGGATGTGCAATCACCTAATTCCTCTTCTATGTAATATGAAAATCATGCGTGTCTATTTGTTAGAGACCAAAAGTGATCCGACAAAGCATTAGCTCAGTGAACATTCCGCGAATTCATTGAGTAATCTTTGATAGTAACGCATGTAAAAGTAATCTTTTGAGAAGCGGTAAGGAAAGTGAGGGCAGAGGATGGTGATATGAGGGAGAGGGAGGCTATGAAGGATGGCGAAGGAGGAGAGCCTAGATCACCGAACGCCATGACCGAGAGATAGAAAAGTCATTAATAAAAACTTTTGTTTTTTAGAAGAAACCGCATCGAACATGGAAGCACAAAAAATTTTGACCTTCAAATTTCCTCGAAAAGTCTGCAACAAAATAAAACCACATGTGCGATCGTATAAAAATTCTCTGGCACAATAAAAAGTGGATAGAAGAAGTGGACAAATGTGTCACAGTATCCACCACGATTTGCCTTTTTGTATGCCGCTCACTTGATCAATCATATTCATTTTAGTAATAATAAATAAAATATGCAGAACTAGGCTTTCATATTTCTACTGATGATACCGCCCACACAATGATTATGTTTCTGTGGTTTCCTATAGGGAAGTCCTGAAAATGAAGAAAAATATTTTTTTCTGGTACATGATTTGATGTATCATGAAGATCGAGATGCGATATATAATTGCTAAGAAAATCTGCTGCCGAAAATGTGTTGAGAGAGAAATAATAAGTCAACTATCGGGAATGCTCATGCAAATTCTGACGAATTAGGTGGTTATGAAAAGCCATCAGGAAATAACGAAAAGTATAGGTGAGATATCCAATGAAATTGGTGCATTAACGAGAGCGCTTTATACTGAATTCGATTTGTACTTTTTAGGGAGTTAATAAGAAACAATTTTGGATGCTGTCATTGGAAGAAATGAATCAACGATCACGAGATGAATGGCCTCGAAGCACTATGTTAATTCTGAGGAAAAATTATTGAGAATTCAAACGATCAACTGAACCTTTATTTGCAGACTGAACAAGGAAGGAATTGCACACAATAAAATGCATAAAAATGCATTAAAATAAAAATATTACCTTATTAGTTTCATATTTTCCCATTGGCAAATCCGATTAATTAGACAAAAATTTTGAACAATAAATGCTGATTTGAGCATTTCATTGTTTATGCTTATGATGGCAGCATCGTTTTATTAGTGTAATTGTTTCCTATTTTTATTTCATTATCAAAGGAGATAAGGAGACAGTCACAACGGCTCATAAAGAAACTTCTTGCTTAGAATTGTCTCACCACAATAAAACAATAAGAAAATGACAGTCCGTATACTTTGATTTGGAGAAATATTTGCGATTTTTTTTTTGAGCATTTTGTGCTCACTTATAATGGAGCAGTGTCAATACATTAAAACGACTGCATACGAATCTCGTAAATGTCACAACATTTTGAACAAAAACGTTATCGAATTTGCAAACATTGTGCTCAGATCCTTGGGAAGAGTTAAGCTAGATGCGCTAAGAATAGACGCAGAGAATGAAAGCCTCCCTATAGGCATATAACAGCGGCAGATATTAACCGAGTATATAATAACTAGTGCTGAGCATAGAAATACAGAAGAATATAAGCGATTAAAGGCTGGACGATAATTCAGTAGAAAGTTCCAAACACTATCGTTTAGCTTTAAGTCAAAAGCGATGTTAGGGAATGCTTCTGCTTAGTGACAGCTGAAGCATGTCACATCATCATCGCTTTGCTTCAATTTTTCATTATTTTATCACTAGTGAAGATATTGTGACAAGCGTATTTAACGAAGGTTGAAAATGAGATATTAATAAGGCTACTTACGTTACATTACTTTCAGGATGGCAGTCCTGTGATTGAATATTCGGCAGACGAGTGAGTGCACTATCGTGACGAGTCATAGCCACCAATGAAAAGCAGCTATGCTCTTTATTATAATCTAAAATTGAATAACACTTGTAAGGAAGGATTTTCCTGCGGAACAAACAAACAAATCTTCACGAACAAATAAAGCCATTTTAATATCCGCACACAGTAATCACAAACAATGGAGCTTTTTAAACTTAACTTTGCATTTCACGTAGTATTTCATTCATGAAGTCGTTGCTTCCATCGAGAGTTCAGTTGCAGCTTCCTATTTGATCTCTTGTATTTCTCACTTCATATTGTGAAAAATCTTTATAAAACGCAGAAAATTCTCATAAAACTGAACTTTATTATTAATCATCAGCAACTTTTACGGCTTGTTAATTCTCAAATTAGACCCACAAATAAGCACTTAATTTCAACGAATAACTAGAGCTAATTTAAACTTTGATGTATTCCTTCACAATGTCCGGGAATCTGCTTCAAGTTGTAGCAATCGTTGGCCGATGGCTCCTGGAAGCACGATGATTGAAAATTTATTATGCACAGCTGAAAGCAAATTACAATCCACTTTTCTATATACACCATTTCCTATCAACGATTTTTCCTTCCTTTGCCCTCTAAATACCAAAACATTCGATACATCGAACCCGCAATCCAACATGCCCAAATAACTTTCTTTTATGAAGAAACGGAACGATCTGGCAGTTCAGAAGAAATTGAGCGCAGCTTTCGGTGTCTTCTTTTTGATCATTTTCACTCACCAATCTTGCATTTGTAAAGCATATTACGACGGCATCGTATCTGCGTGTTTTTTCTGTTCGTCCAACAACTTCAACTTAGACACCGATACGGTCAGAGATAAGAAATTCGGTGGGTATAGTATGTGGCACGAGTCGCTCTCATTTACCGGTATTTGAGCAGATGTGTCCTTCGGGTCACTTCACGGCAAGTGGACCTTTGCATGCACTTCTTCAACGATGAGGCTTTCATTGTATGCTGGATCGGGTGACAAAGAAGTGAAGATGTGTGTCAAATGAAATAGCCCAATGTGAACTCCTTCATCCCGTTCATCTCACCAACCGGTTTCACAAATTACAAACAAAAAGGAGTACATATAGCACAATGCTTTCATATACTCTTCCGCAGAAATCCAGCCACTGTTAAATGAAAATCTAACCGATGTAGTATGCATAAGAAACTTCTTTCATATTTTATTGTATATAACCTCGCTCGAAGTGAATGCTTCAAAGCGGAATATTGTCTGGGAGTTTTTCCCTATTGCCATCAAATTTTGCATCTACAGCTTCAATAGTTCCCAAGTTGAAAATATTAGACATGTTGATGAATAGACAGACATGCATTGTTTTTGCATAATGCATCACAAAGGATATTATGATTCACTGACAATCCATAATATTGGTTGGGATGATGCGTGAAGTTGCAAGAATACCTGCCGGGTTATAAAACGTTGTTGTGTTCGCTATCAAAAGTTCTCGTATGCTGAATCACGGATGGAAAGACCAGTCACTATATAGGAAATCAGCAGTTAACTTGTAGCAATTTCGATCATCGAATAGTTCCTTAGCAGGTAGAGAAGCAGGTGAAACATAAAGCAAATATGATTCTCGGATTATTTTTGTGGAAGTCGATAAGCGATTTGATTTGAAAATCAGAAAAGAAACTGCCGAACCAACTCAATATTCAATATGCTGAACGGAAAGAAAGTTATAGATCAAAAGAGCTGCAATAAATTGCTTAAATCCATCGATAAGCACACACCTACGAATCGCAATTACGCTTTTCATTTCTCTAAGCCTTATAATAATGGGATACTGCCTTATTTGATCTATGAACTTGTCGAATGTTGATTAACGATTTAATACTATTAGATGAAAAGAGCGAATGGGATTGCTGAATGAAATTCAATTGTTGCGATTGAATAAAGCAATAAAGCATTCATGCATCACTTAGGTGTCTAACAAGTGATTTAGACAATTGCTCTACGGGATCATATTCACCAGTGCAGCCTATGCAGCAATGGTCTATATAAGAAGTAATATAAGGCTTAAACGGCGTCATACTACCTCAATGAATGCAGTTTACAATGGTTCACATGAACAATTCTAAAGTTGGATGCATATTAATTTTTTCAGCTTCAGTTGTCTACACTTTGGCTCAGAGAGACGATGACAAAAGGCACACTGAGGCATGCAGATAGACAACAAAACAAGTAGCAAATAGTGGGAAAAAAGTTCGCAATTCGTAGAATTTATCAGTCCTTTCATTCACAAGCGATTTCAACTCTACAAAAAATGCAAAACAAAAAGGAATTAAAAATGATTGAGTGAGAAAAAATTATACAAAGAAAAAAAAAGTACTGCAGATTATTTCCCATTTACATAATGACGAGAATAATGAACATTAACAAGAACGATTATACTACGGAGAATAATCGATGTGGCTGACTTCATATTACAAACTCAATTCTTTAATCTGTAAAAAATTGTCGACACTTTAATGCCAATATTGCTAGCTAGATTTATTGGTCTCTGAACACTCTTAAACACTGAAAAATCTCATTTCTTTTATTGACAAAAAATTCATTGCTCTCACTTTAAGTTTCTCCATCAGCACTCCATCATTGCTCTCTAATACGAATGATCTGCTTATAACAATTTAGAATCACTCAAAATTTGAAGAAAATTCCCAAGCAGAGAATTAGAAAATTGAAACACTATAAAATAGTTAATATTGATCAACATTTCTATATTTTAAGTGAGATTCGTTTCGGCTGATGGCTTATATGCATAATCTATAACGACGAGCTCCTCAACAACTGCATCTGAATGTTGGCAAGAGCTGAAACGAAACATCTGAGAAACGTGATCTTATGAATATGGAAGATTTCTTGATTTTGCATACGCTGTGATCCCTTGGAATACACAAAAAGCGCTGCTAACAGTATTTGAGAAGAATGTTTATATCGTCCACTGTCCATTCCTAGTCTCCTTGAACTCATATATAATTTCTGCATTTCACCTGTTTAAGTCCTGACTGCAGCAGACCTTGAGTAGCACAACTGACTGTATATGCAATCCTCATTCACATGAACAGTCGTTAATTCGTACAGGTGATTGCTTTGAAATTTTTTTAATTGTTAATAGTTTTTTTTTCTGCCGAAGATGAAACGATGAAATATTTAATTAAGGGTTTTTCTTACGTACCGATGCATAAAGATAAATGCAGCATTGCTATTTGCGGTATTATGCTAACTCCATGGCTGTGCAAACATATATATGTATTTGTCTGACTGTCTATTGGTTTAGACTTGTCAATCACAGAACATCACGTGACTAAGTTCAGCAGCCAAAACACTAACGAATGGAAGATTTCCTATGCTTAAGTTCACTAGCATTCATTTAGACTTATTGCCAATCTAAACTAATACAAAAAATTTGCAACGCATAGTTTGCTCCTGTTGTTCGAATGCAACACAAAAACGAAGTTTTACTTCCCAAATTTTAGCTCTCAATCGACTTTCTACAAAAACTTATTATTATATAAACTTGCACGACCTGTCAGCCTGGTGGAACGAAATGAAAGAGCACAAATCGTATAGGACTTTTAGAACATTTCGACTTATCATGAAGTTTTACGCAGTTGGACGGTGCTATCAGCGCAACTGCAGTAAGTAAACCGCATCACGACAGCTTCTGCAAACCTTTTCTTTCATGCTATTATAACTTAAGTATTAGATTTACTACTGTTGCAAAAAAACAAGTGGGGAAATGAATCAGAAAGGATCGCTTGATGTTCGCATTTTTATCTCTCTTATCTAACCAATGGATTTCACAAGCAAACGACAGAAAATAAAATATACTGATATAATTGAACGCTATCTGACCAACAGAAATGTAAAATGTACAAAACGATGCCTTTATATCAGAGAGCGTACAAACCTTCTACAAAATGTTCATATTTCTGTGGCCCAACTGGTGCGATATTCATGCAATTTTATGCTACCCTTAATGCCTCTATTACTTATTGGAGAATAAATGGATAGTGCCGAAGTATGGTATAGGAGATGATCTAATGATGCACATTCAGCTATCGAATTTCGCAGCGCTAAGAAACAAGGTATGGGAAGATATTACAAGTCAGAACATTATGTTCTCACCTGCCTTTCAAGATAGGAGTAAGAAATTTCCTAACATTTCCCGCATGCGTTAACCTCTCAGGGCAAAATACGTTTTTAAAAACTGTCTGCAGCAACAGATGTTTACACGGACAACGCTGACAGTTGAGAAGACGAAGCTGGATGGGATTAACTGCTAACGATCATGGAAAACTGTTGCCTGTGTCATACTCGACAGAAAGTAGAGCGCAGCTGTTTATGCTGTTGTACTCTGCAGTCACCCGCCGAGTTGCGCCGCATAATACAGCGCCCCTTTGGGCGAAGTAGCAAATCTCAAATATGACAGTGGTAATGCTGCCAAGGATAGCTCCTGAATGGTCCATTTTAATTCTAGACGCTGCTATTGGTGGTGCATCCCACAACAATCCAATTTGCATGTTATTTCTTCCTTGACCATCGAACTACTATCCACCGAGTGCGAATGCCTTGTTCCCGGACTCACTATAAAAACTAGAGTGGTCACAAATCGCACAAGTGGTACTGCAGTCGCATAAAATCTCGCTTATCCCAGAGGCTACATTAAGTTCCTTAGACGATCGCCCTGCTGCAGTTCAAAGCCTCTTACTAATTATACAATCACGTTTGTGACCCATTTAAGTTGTTGTACCTTTCCCAATCCTAATTCACTGTCGAAGGTTTTCTGAATCATATGAGGCAGACAACGTCAAGTAAATTATATCCACGGCAGTATAAATTTATAGCTAGAGCTGCACATGCAAAATTATTGGGAAATCCGAAGATGAGGTTTCCATTATCCCCCTAAATAGTTTTCCGATTGTTGGTGTTTTGCTCATTTTTTATTAGCAATAGGATAACATCAACATTGAATCATCGTTCAGTCTTATTGCAATTGCATTCGATGCTGGCAGTCATGTTTGTATCAGTTTGCAATTTTACTTGTGCAACTTTGCGATGATTACCGCATTTATAACCATATGCAACGTTACACTTTATAATTTGCAACAGTAGTGCTCTATGTTACGATTCATATATTCATTCAATGAACAACACCAATAATTCAAAGTGCATAACTATGAAAAGCAACTGTATGACGATGGCAACAACTGTAACAACGATGCATTCATTACTCAGTCTTAAGCTAATGTCCGCAAAGCGATGCAATAGGCATCGTCAGAAATGAGAAAGGAAAGGGTAGAATTCTCTGTATTCGACATTACTGAAAATGAAATGAGAATGGTACGAAAAAAATTGATGAGATTTTCGAGGGATTTAATTTCCTGGGAACGAAGCAATGAATAAACGTGAAAATTTCTTCAGATCAAAAGCTAAAGAGATGAGAAATTATTTGTGGGAAATATAATATCTGCAGAAACAGAGTGGAAAACTTATAAAAGTTTAGCCAAAGAATTTAGATTGATTTGGAAAGAGGCTTCTTTTATGATTCGAAACTCAACATAAAATCAAAAATATGCGAAATTTTTACGATTCGAAAAATGACTATAGTAATATGAGGCAATGTCATGCTTGTTGTATTCTATAATCCTCCACAAATCGACAATATTTTACATTTATGTCATTAGGAAAATGTGCTAATGAATGGAGAAAGTGCTGTTAATTTCCCCACATTCATTAGAGACATAATTGCTGATGTGCTTTTTTCCTGCTCTTGTCGCCTTATTGAGGTGTGAAAATGTTTGTACTATTAGACTATTAACATAAGAGGTAGCTGCTGTTTGGATATATGTATGCAAATATGGTGGCAATTCAGATTCTAGTAGTTCCGTTGTACTTGGCCTTAGCTTTAGCGATCACTGTTAAATCATGCCAACGGTGGAATGAATGACAGATGACTGGCTCAAAATATCGAATTTATTTAACAACCGATGAGTGAGTCACCGATCGCAGCACCCACAGTATCTATGAGCCACTCACCTTTTGGCACTGCTCTCTTACAAAGGATTACTTGTGCACATAAACGTTTTAATTTTTTGTTCAGTTGTAGTGAAGATGATACACGATGAATATTTGCCATTTGAGATTTGACGAGGATGGATGGAAACAATGAAATACTGAATTAACCAAACGAAGCCAAATGATAAGTAGTGTGGATAACGATTCAGCTGTGCAATCTTGTGAAGAGCTTAGAAAACGTGATAATTTCTCTATTGAATGCAGATTCTCAAAGTAACGAATCAATACAGGAAAGTTGGAGAGTTCTGGATTGTTTTATGAGGCGGAATAAGAAGAGGGCAGCTGCAGAATATCAGTTAATGAAATGAACGAATTCTTTGTCATTCCAAAGGAATGATGGTATTATGAGAATGCTATTTGTGTTATCGATGGCACTAAACTGTCACCCTTCATCTATGATGAGGTCATCAAATATCTATTAAGACTTATAAAGTATCACGTCTCGACCATCTGCTTCAATGCCAAAGTACGAGCAGAGAAAGCCCCTTGCGGCTTGAGAAGAGGCAAAGATAGTGTCCTTCTTAAAGATGACTATCCCTATTTTCGTGCTAACTATCGAATGATAAGCCTGCTTTCACCGCTTTCACAGCTTGCATAGACCAACGGTTCCACAAGAAGGATAACCGATAAGCATATATAGCGAGATGGTAATCCAAGCAATCATCGTACACTTGAGAAACATCATCCCATATCCACTATTTCTAATGAAACTTGTGATCATATCTATGAGTGTTTATAATTCAGCTAGCTTGTTTACATATTTCATCTCGGTGTTCAAAATGCGCATGACATTCAAAGCCAGTTTATTGTGCACCCTAATCTTCTTTTACACAAGTTTATTCAGGAAAGCTCATTGGAAGGCTCTTTGAATAAGAAATTAGTTACAATGGTCAGTGGAGATGAAAACTATGATATGTGCTATGCCAAAGTGGACTTACCATAATACACTGTGCTCTGCTTCCCTTCTTCCATATTCTTCGCACGTTCTGTTTCTTCTCTCAAGGGGAAGGGGAGAAGATACTGATGTTTGCCAACAATATAGAGCTGCTACAGTATTTCGAAGAAACAAGAGGTATTACTGGAAGCAGAAATCAACGAGGATTTTAGAGTATCTGAATGCACTTTGAAGAGAAGCTCATGAGGCTAAACATAAAGGAGACCATCGAAACAAAACACAGATCAATAGAAAAGCTATGGGAAGAAAAGTCGAAGTGATTGTTGGGGTTGGTGATGTGAGAATCAAAGCGGAGTCGTTGATAAGAAATCTTCGCCTTTATTTCGATCCAAAACCTTCCTTTTGCCAGCAAAATACTCTTAGCACTGCCCATCACATATGAGCTAAGAGAAACTTCATAGCTGAAAAGCAAACAAAAATTCCTTTCAATAAAGATAAGACAATTCAAGGTGACAGCATTGAAGAAATATTTCGCTGTTCTTAACAAAAGAAAATCAGCTACAGCTTGGGAGTGATTAATGACAAAAGCAAGTGCTAGTCCACCGCATATATTAAGCAGCACTATTACTGGCGTGGTATTCGTGGATTGACTAAAACTGAAATGACACAAATAACGAAAAGTGTTTCCTAGAAAGCCGTATTCAGTTCTTTTCACACTTAATAGTAGACGCGGGAAGTTATATGTATGAGACCTATAGAACCGCTAGAAGTTGGGAAACCTTCAGATACCGTGCTCTTAGCTTGTTTAATCGATGATATCGGCCAAACAACATGTGAATTGAGTCTAACCTTTTATGTTAAGCAGAGAGGTATGCATACCTGCTATTCTTAACACAATAAATAGAACAAACAAATATTATTTGATCGAGTTAAGTAGGGAAAAAACATCATAATCAATAATTTAACCATCCGGATCGTAAATAATGCCTCATTTAAGCTCGGATGAGGTGTTTGCCGGTTAACAAAATGAGAGTCGATTCCAAGCACGAAGCAATGCAAAGGGCACAGGTAATTGCTTTAAGGCTTCATTATATAAATGCCAATATTGCACTCTTCAGTCTCTATGGCAACGTAGCAGCCATATACAAGCATAAAACAACCTTTATGATGGATTCAATGACAATCGTCGAAAACACATCGCTTTTAGTTGCTTTATTTCGATGCAACCATATCCTAAACATTAAACCTCTAGAGATTAAAATTACTAATTTACTGCTTTGTGGAGTCATTAGCTATCCCAAAGGATCTGCTCAAAAAGATAATGACTATCCAATGTCCTCTATAGGTAACTGCCAATGAGAATACCGACAACAAAAGGACCGAGTTTAAAAGCACCGATCGATAGATTGACCGCTTGATGGATTTCGCATCTTCTAGTTTCGCTCAATAATCGTCACTCTCTTGCCCTAATATTGAAGAGGTTGTATCACTTCATTCCTATTACATTTGGGTTAGAAAACATGGTCTGCGCTTTTTCAGTTGTGTTTTTATATGCGAAGAGCTGGATGTTGACGCTGCTGAAAGGCCGCTCCGTATAAAAGCACTGAAATGCAAAAACGCAGCACAACAGAGTTGCAAGTTGGAACTTTTATTATTCGATTCATTAAACATTTTCAACTTGTCCAAGGTTTTCATTTGCATATGCTGAGAAAAAAGAAATAAATTTCTCGAAATTCGCCGCTCATATGCATATTCACAGCGCAAAAATTATCGTACAATGAAAACAATAACCATATCGGATCGTATTATGAGTGTTTCGGAGCGAAAAAAAAGCTATCTACAAAAACATTCAGCATATACATGAATTAATGAATTATATTTCTAAGAATACATCAATCGAACTATTATACTTTAAATTTTCGTCAAGATTTCATAAGAAAAAAGGAGTGATAACAGTCCTACAAAGGTATTTAGACAATCCAGCTAACAAAAACAATTCCACAAATGAGAAACTGCTCATTTTCAATATTTAAATCATAAAAGAATTTTTATTATTCTTATCGCTAAATTTCATGTTGTGTAACTGAAAAATCACAATTGAAAACACATTCAATATAAAAGTGCACAATACGAACGAACAAATGAAACAATGAAAATCAAACTAAGTACAACATGAAAAAACGCACTTACTCAAAAGAACACAACGCACGCTTTTTCAGATAAGGCAACCCATAATCGCCAAATTGCTCTCACTAAATGACTGGCTGTTAGCGTTTGCCAACAACCGCTGTGCACTAAAATAGATGGCAGCATACAAAAAATCCCGATTGAGCCCCACTCTCATCAACTATATGCAACCTCTTACAATAAAATCAACAACGCCCACAAATATACAACAGCATAAAAGTGGATTTCAAAAGATTCAAAAAGCAAAGCACAATCTCAGTCCAATTTCTTTAATACGACCATCTTCTCACGAAGTTTTATAATTGGCCATATGTAGGGGAACGCCGATGATCGTCTCATATATAGCCGCCTTAAAAATTCAAATTTTATAATCAGACGTTAATAAACATTTAAAATAATATTTAACACTTCCATCGGCACATATTTATTTTCTATTTGAATTTGGAGTGTTTAATATGTGCGTCACAAATTCAAATTTAAAAGTGATAAACACGACCGAGCAGTATTACTGAAAACAATCTTTGAGAACAATACCTCAACATTAAACAGAAGTCTATTCACTTAAACAAAACGAATTCCACAAATGGGAAGAATCAAAAACATTCAAGAATTGGTGCATTACAAGTCTATGTGAAACATCAGTTGGGTAATCCCGCGAAGTTAGTAGTAAAATCATGAAATCATCAGATCTAAGCACAACCGCCCCCTCTTCTATTATGCAATGAGTTTATTCAATTCCAATCCTATTGCGTCTTTAATAGATCTCATAGTAGGTAAATTACTTACTGGAATGCTTGCACAGGAAATAGCAATCGATGTGAAGAGGAGAAGTTCTGAGTGGCGGTTGACACGACATTCTTATCCGTATAAGAACCTATCAAAACGAAGTCGAAACGGTTTAGATCCTTAATATCCAAATTCTCAGTCTTGTTATATCTGTAATCCAACAACATTAATTTAACGAGTTAGGAAGATATTTAAGGTGCCACCTTTATGATTACCTAAGAAAACCTCACGTTTCAGTTCTCTCCAACTATGCACGATTAAGCCCTCATTAAAATTCATTCCTTTCTTCTGCCAAATGAGATTTATAGACCATTCACTCTCAAAATTCATTCGAATTGAGCCCGTTTCCTACTTTGGAAACGCTAACTCGCATAAGATAACGTTCGAGTTCAACCTTCCTCTGAACTTTAGTGTCACTTCTTCCCTAGTGGGCCGAAGTCTCAGAGAGTTGAGTTAGTGATTTCGTATCAACCGATTTTTTTATTTTTTTGCAGGAAACAGTCCAGACAACTCGATAAAAAGAAAATAAAATAAGCAAAACTGGAATAACTGAAAATATTTCTCGAAAAGCTGATAACTTACTCCCAAGCGTCATAAAGCTGAAGAAAACGGCTAACACCGGTTTGTGCCGCAAAGTTATCAACGTATACAGAGATCGGTTTGTTCTTGTCGTATCGTTGCATAAACTGTAAGTGTATAATGGTTATCGAAACCTTACTTTCGTCCTACAAGCATCAAAACGAAGAACTGCTGAGATATCAAAATAGATCGGCCATCGTTGTAGCAATTAGACTCATTGCTGACGCATATTTCATACATTTTTGGAATGGCTTAAAGTATGTTGCCCCATCAGTAAACAAATCAGGGTGAGAAGCATTCCAATCAACGCTAATACCAGCCAAAGCGCTTGCACGGACCAAGAGCTTCCGATCTAATCGATGTGCTAACACAAAACTAGCGCATGAAAGGCGGTAAGAATATGTGATAAGGGCAACACCTCCATATCAATATCTGATTTCATGAATAGGATGAACTGCTATCATTCTGCAATCAGATGTCGCCCTTCCCTATACCTGAGTAGAAAACCTCAATATTCCCTTTCTTCGAAGCACCGATCGGGAATTATACACCAGACGAAGTCCTTAATTTCTCGCAATTTTCATTTAGAGGCCTTTTACTCGAGAAAATAAGGTGATCAAATAACCGGGTCCACGTTGGTTTAACTAACTACCTTGAAACTCTTCTCAGGACTTTAGAATAGCACTGTAGACAAGTAGACTAAGGACGAAGAAACACCTGCAGGACCTATTTGATGTAACGTATAAACCCGTGAAAGATCCAACAATCATAAGGTTATTTCATTTTCAACCGGCTTTAGCCCAGGAACACAATTACCACCACTAAATAATTAGTGTTCAAAGAAAACAGCGATACTTCTCAAAGTTGATGGGGAAGGGAGGGGGAAAGGTGGCGAATTGGTGTGCATTATATGAAAGCAATCGCTTTACTTGGCCGCATTATAAGCAGCCCCCCTTCCATCTACACGAATATTCTAGTTTAAAAACTATCATCCAACCTGTAAATAACCAATTGCATCTCCACCAGGATAATTCCTCGAACTTGCATACAACAACACTAACGTTCCAATAACATTGGCGATTAAATGTGCCGAAACACCTATCGCAATCAAATAACGTAACCACGACTTTTGACGGTTGATCCACCTGAATGCATACACGCACTGTACAACATTTGCGGAAGAAACATCACACTTTTAAAACGGCTGTCTCAAAAATATTCGAATTCTAGTTTTTACTTCCAGTTCAACTGTCACTAACTTATAAAGGTAGTGAATCATAACAAACCTATGGATAGGAGATCACGCAATATCGCAACTCATGACAAGCAAATTTCATCGAAATTTTGCAACTGGTCAGTTCAAACTGCCAAACAACAGATCTAAACACACACATGCAAGCAAATGACTTTCAACCGTAAACCTACCGTAAGCTGCTAATTATCGCTCATCAATTTTTTCGTCTTTAAATATCTATGACAGAACGCTCACAATAAATCGAAAAGAGTAGGGGAGTGAAAATATCAAGTAAGAGCAGGCAGTCTGCATAAAATAATTAAGTAAATAAAGTCAAAAGCTGTAAAATTATACGAAAAAAAGCACAAAAATACTTACAATCGTGCACAGAATGCGGCCGCTGCTACATTGAAAATCGGAAATGTATAAATAATAAATCTGAGCTCTTTATGTGGAAGAAATGAATATATTTCTATATAGGCGAGAATAGGGAATACAATTGGAACCAACCTTCGATCTGCAATGTTGTCATCAAAAATATTATCTTTGACCACCATCGAATCAATCGATTATTACTGTGTTGAATAATCACTCCACTATCCATCTACTTTTCAGTATCAATATTCTATTCTACGAAAAAATTACCATAAATAACAAATACAGTGAAAATATTGATTACAAGTTAAGTTTCTCCTATTGAAACGTGCTCGTTGAGATGAGCGTCTGAGAGAGGAACGCTGATTGGATGGGAAAAGGGGAGGGGGATGTGTCGCAGTCGTGAACCAATTCCGTGATTCACCTTCGAATTGTCTACATATGAACATCGCAAAATCCTATTGTAATAATAGCCTAAACGATTGCAAGTGCTTGAATGTATTGCTATTGTTACCAATATAATTCAAAGAAATGTTATTCAAAGGAATGTTTAATTCATAGAAAAGAAAAGAAATGAAATATTGTTACCAATGAAAGCGATTATTCCACAATGTATTGCTATCGCTTCTAATGAAAGCGCCTATTTTGTCTCTATTCTGACCATGTTGCACACTTACGTCAAATGAAATATTGTTATCGATTTAATTTTGATTATAATGTGCACGTTATTGTCACTATATAAGCAGCGCTTTTGCCTCAATAAACATTCTTCTTCGGTCTTTCATCCGCGTCCCTCCACCAGGCCTTCCTCCCAGGCTCAGCCCCCAGGCCTTCCTTCCCGACATTCGCCACATCAGGGGAGGGGAGAGGGGGGAGCGGAATTTTAAGTCAATCTCATAAGGTGAAGGTCGTGAGTTCGGACCTCACCTCGGCATCTGATGTGGCGAATGTCGAGAAGGAAGGCCTGGGGGCTGAGTCGGGGAGGAAGGCCTGGTGGGGGGGAAGCCGATGAAAGACCAAGGAAGAATGTTTATTGAGGCAAAAGTGCTGCTTATATAGTGACAATAACGTGCATATTATAATTAGAATTAAAGCGACAACAATGCTTCATTTGAGTAGTTAAACAACATGGTCAGAATAGGGACAGAATAGGCGCTTTCATTGGAAGCGATAGCAATACATTCTGGAATAATCACTTTCATTGGTAACAATATTTCATTTCTTTTCTTTTCTATGAATTAAACATTTCTTTGAATTAAATTGGTAACAATAGCAATACATTCAAACACTTGCAATCGTTTAGGCTATTATTACAATAGGATCGATTTTGCGATGTTCACATGTAAACAATTTGAAGGTGAATCACGGAATTGGTTCACGACTGCGACAGGATGGATGGAAGTAGATCGAGCTCAAACTCTAGATGTTACAAAAACTCATTTACGCGGCAGTACCAATAACTATGCTAAATAGCAGGCAATTAATTAAATAAAAATCAGTTCCTGACTAAAACGATAACAAAAACAATAAAATAAGAAATTCAATTAGTAAACAGCTATAAGCAATAATACGAAATGAACGATGACCGACCAACGATAATGCCAGCTGGAACCGCAATTAACGAAGCTAAAAGTGCACGCGGAAGAGCCGAATAGAAGTACCAAAGGTAAGGCATCATCTAAAACAAGTACAAATAATAAATAAGGACTGCATCAACTTGTTGTATTTGTCATCAAAAATTCAGTTCTATGGGTAACATCAAAATAAATTGCCTCACCCCTTTCCTCAACATTAACAAATGAATATCTCCTTCTCCTCCTCTCCTCAGATTCTGAAGGAATAAATACTCCTCAACAATAAAAAAGATTAATAAAGTAATAAACAAAAAATTAGTAACAATCATAAGTAATTAAAAGAAAATGCAACAATAAGCAAATAATAAATTAATAAATCGCTTCGACTCATTCGGAAAAAATCCGAAGTCCGTACATAATTAAAGAAAAATTTTGCAAAAAAGGCACCGTAAAAACTGAATAAATATTGAAGAAACTTTTAGCCAATATATTCTAGAAAATATTTGTAAATTTTAATAAAACACTCCAAAGGAATATGACGCTATCAGATGCGATCGCAAGAAGCTAGTACAATTTTATGCAGTTGCATTATAAAACGAATGCAAACAACTAATAAATATAGAATAGCCTTTCTGTTAATTGAATCAATCATTTCAATAAATGCACTCAAATATAATTCACCCACTCGCCTATATTCCTCATTTCAACAACAACAAAAAAGCAGTTAGCATATGATCGCATTTGAATAAACAATAAGATAGAGTAATATATCAAAGGCCAACCCCATATTCCTTACTCCTGTTTAATACAACGTTGAACCACCAAACTTCCCCTTCAGGCCATAACCATCGTCTCCATAAGAGTGAGTCGATAGGTACCGTTATTCCTTCAACAAACAAGCCAACACATAATACAACAGCTCATACTCATAGGGTGACAATGTTCCAGATAAATAATCCTCTAGCATCAAAATATCAGCGATACACTCAATTAAAAACTCAAAAATTCAGGTATAACGACCTGAAATTAGAAAAATCTGCATAAATACATTCGTAATTAGACTGAATATATTCATAAGCCTAATGTTTCAGCATTATTCTACGTTCAGCGATAACGAACCCATATGAATGTATTATTAATTTTGCATATATAATCAACTAAAGTAATCCATATGAACGCATCATCGTTATTTACCAACTAAGCAATCAAAAATTTAAAAAATAAAGAAATGCCCTCCGATTACTGAACGGAGAAAAAATGAGAGAAAAAGAACAGATTCAAGAATTTTTAGATAAGAGCAAATCAATCGAACAAAAATTGGTTGAAATTGCTCAAGGACAAGTATTTTCCAGAAATTCGTACCGGATTTTATACTCAGTCACCTCCGAATTCCTCAGTTTATTTACTGACACTTTCTGCCTCAGGCACCGTCTCCAATTTTAATTCCCCGTTTTCCTCCTCTCTCTAAAACAGAAAAAAAGCAATATCAACCGGGGACTGTTATCGACAGTTTACAAAAACCTCTAATTAAGCGCCATTTCCATGGATTAGAAAAATAAAAACGAGAAAACGGTAGAAAAAAATAAAATAAGAACAACTTACCTAAAGTGAATAACAATGCAAGAAAGCCATTAAAGATAGCACCCTTTCGACCAAGTAATGGCAATGTACCACGCAATATTGGAACAATAAAAATCGGTGCAAACAACAACACCAATTCACATCGGAAAAGAGCGGTAAATGTCGTCGCCACACGAACCGCCCATAGCCAATTGCCGTCTAACCACAGCTGATAGACCAACAATACTGAAAATCAGTTATATATTACAAAGTCGGGGTCCGTCCTTGCCTGTTTATTGCAACTGGTCGGACTGCATTATGGCTCAGTGGATTTTCGAAAACTTTTTGCACTGATTATTGCTGGTTCGTTCTTATTTTGTTCTCTAATTCGCTTATTGCAGTAGCATCCAATTGGTCCGACTGCTCCTTATTCCTCTTCAAATGAAGTTGGATGCTTAGTGGACTGCTATTATCCGATGGATTTTCATAATTTACAACGTTAATATTAACATTTCGAAGATGTTCACTGAAACGAAAGAGGAATGAGTTACGAAAATTATAAGCTACACTGAAGCGTGACTATAATGTGTATTAGTGTGCACAATCCATTTGAGCATCAGTGAATATTCCTGTTTCAAGGCTAACAGTTTCCCCACTCAGATTCATCCTGCCTCACACTCGTTCTTCTCCCCTCTCCTCTCCCTTCTTCCCATCTCCCTGACAAAAAAGAACAATTAGATATATTATCGAAATTTGATAGCTCATGCTCGTTCGCATCTGTTGAACGCAAATATAATTAACAATTTAGAAATGAGTAAAGGTCATTTGAGAAATGGCATGACCGCTATTTCTTATCAGTGATAACAAAGGCATCTGCTTGTTAGTCTTCAATTATTCTTCAACTTTTTAGATGGCCGGGCCACATCACTTAGAAGCACGGACAACAGACAACAAAAAAGCTCAGAGAGAGGGAAGGTTGAGAGAGAAACATGAAGAGAGAAAGAGAACAGAGGTGAAACTAGACTCTATTACCATACTTTCAAGTAGCTACGAAAAAACGATGTGAAAATTGATCTCCTTTGAAAGGAAATCGAATGATGGAAGGAAGCAACGCCAGCCATACAATACAATCAAGAATCTAGTAGTTCACCGAGATGAGTACACCGTCGTTGCAATAAATACTCCAGATATTTAGTGAAAAAATCATTTCACTACCACTATTTCAAATGATAAATTTTTACGAGAAATAAATCGAAGAAAAGACATAAAAAATTGTTTCACAAACCTCCGATCAACGCAAATGTGTTTGGTAATGGCCTCGATGAGTAGAACAGAAAATGGAATTGTGTTACTGTAATCAGCCTGAAATCAATAAAGTCAAATTTTGACAGTACATACTCAAGCAATTAATTCTTCCTAAAGATCTCCTTTTATTTTGCATTTTTCCATCCTTAAATCTTTTCAGTGTCGAGATTTCCTACATAAACTGTTCAAGAGACTTTTTGATAACATCTCTCAATATACACTAGATTTGGGAAGTGTACATTGAAGCCTATTAGTCCACTTCAACTGCACCATGTACGCATGCAGATGCGGCCATTGGCAAGGGCAGCACTGCACCTCCAAACGACATCTCGACAAGCACCGCTCTGTAATCTGCTTCGGTTTTCCATTTTGAAACGACTCCCGTATGGCACTTCCGACAGCTTATCGATCGCCGCATCTATCAGTAATCCATCAAAATGCAAATTCGCTTCCCTAGTTAAGCACCGGAATAGCGATCCGCTCAGTGCTTAATCTTCGAAGAAATCAAGGGAATTCAAAAGAAAACTAAACCTCAAGAATTCGCCCGTCTGTCGACCAAAATGTTTTTCCACACACCTCGCAAAGTTCGAAAAACACATTAATACCATCAAACCAAGGGCAATACGCACTGCAACAAACAAGTTTCGCCTCAACTCACGTAGTGCTACGAATAAGACTGATAATACTAAAATTCTATTTTCTTCCCATAGTGGACGTTACATCGAGTCCAATATAGCTTCTCATAAGAACGTTCTTTTCTGATATTAAATGAGATGCAAACAACCTTTAAAAGAGACTATTTTGTTGCCCAAAACGGATGACAACAACAACTTCTTCGCTCTGAACGATGAGTGTAAATTTCAATGTCTGCCAAAATGTTGTCACATGATTAATATACCTGAGGTAACGATGCCAGGAGGGTGCTAGTTTGCTTCATGCCTCCATCTCAGTCTTGGATATTAACAGATAACAACGAACAGAATATGACTTAGGTAATTCCAAATCTCAAATCAATCCGCAATACAAATTTAATCTTCGCCTCTTAAACAACATTGTATTTCTGAGACTACTAATAAAGAAAGGCTGCTCAAAAATGAGAATGACGCAATTTTTAAATATGAAAGGTGTAAGGATGCACAGATTTAAATAAAGTTTAGGAGGACCTGCAAAAAGGCTCCAATATTTCGGCGCATCCCACCATTGAAGTGCTTTAATAATCGGGATAAGAATCGAACTCAATACAATTGGGCCCGTAAACGTTCTCGGCACTACGCCAGGAAATTCATGGTGATCGTACTAAAATTCATCAATTATAGTGTGGATGAAAATAAAATAATATAAAAACTCCTTAAAAGATTCACACTTCATCCTTGTGAACGTTATTCAATGAAAGCTTCTAAGACGACAATAAAAGCTCCTACGCTTCTACCGGTAAGTGAAATACAAATAAACCGATAAGCAAACCATTCTTACTAATTATAAAATGCTGACCGTATGCAAAGATCTCGCCTTCAAGTGCTTTCGATTCGCTCAAAAAATTCTCCCAGGCGTCTCGTTCATAAATCGGATCAATCCCGACAATTAAGGATTAAATGCTTCTTCAATCGATGCTCAATACATCCTCCTATCGCGAATTCAATCTAAGACTCGCAAATCGGCATAATATTCTTCTCTAATCAATCACATCGTTTATTGAAATTACAGAAAGAGGAGCGCACTTTTTTCTAAGAAACCTTAGGGACTTGTTCAAGGAGAAAACCACTCATTCATTGCTTATCTCTATACACTCCTCTGTATCCTCCTAACAGTACCAACACGCAATCCTCAAATTCAGAAAGTGAAATCCAATATAAGCAAATAACGAACCGCAGAAATATTGAAGTTGTGATAGAGAAGGTCGTGTGTTGCTTGAACATTAAAGCTTTCTTCCACTTTTGTGCACGGTGCCATTATTATATGCACCAAAAGTGCTAATAACAGAAGCCACTCCGTATTATAGATGTTATCCATCGCGTTCCAAACTTGTAGTCAACAACTACTTTGCTCCCGTTTACCTGAATAAGCGATACTTCAAGCTAAGGACGAATACTACCTCTGCATAGCCGTTGCGATTACTATACTCTAATGCCAGTACCTCGAGAGCCAATTAAGTCTGAGAGCCCGTTAGACGTGGAGAGGAGACCAAAAGGAGTCAAGAAGCCTAACGGAACTGTTACAGAGACGATCCGCAACAATCCGACCCATTGGCATCCATATCTCTTAAATAAGCCAGAATAGCGTCTTTTGTGAGTGCACATACACTTGCGCAAAAAGACTTGCTTCGACAACGGATCTCCAACAGAGCAAATTCAGAAGCTTATGAGAGCGCATAATGCTTTCTTTGCTCAAAAATTTCCGTACAACATAAGTTTCCAGTGCTTTTGCTGCAGCATTCCAAACAGACATATAACAACACAATTCACCCAATCCGAAAGCGATCGCCCATAACAGTTCCCACAAATCGAAAGAATGAAACTTTGCTCAAAACTGCATAATTTCCATTGCTTTTAGAATAAGCAAATCTGCAAATGCTGCTAATATCATTTTCATAATCGGATCCAATTGTTTTCACCAATACCGCAAACTTAGTTCCCCCAAACTTTATGACAGCTCACCAACACTGAATTATTTCAAAGATGGTCTTCAAATAATTGCCAAACTTCAAGAATCAACAAAAAAACCCGACCTCTGAGATTTTTTGCTCCCATATTTCAAATGCATCACAGAAATTAAAAACCTCATTAGAATTGCACTTTTGTTAGCTTAAAGGGCATCAGATGATGTAATGTGCGACATTGCCCTTCAAACACGCTAATATACCCATAATTAAAATAATATAACATAGGCGCGAAAGGCATACGCTCCATCATTGCCCATAGATGACACTCAGCACTCACTATGAATATATCATTTATTACATCATATAATAACAACAAATATTCATTAATAAAATTTTATTAGCGAACAAAACAACTACATTAAATCAGCGAAATCTTTTGAAGTCACATTGAGCAGTTCGCGACGACAAGACACTTCAGACATCAACAAACAATACGACAGCTAGGGAGATCATTGGCAAGAATCCACAATTGAAGTTTGTTTCGTTCGATGTAACAAATTCCTCAGTTTCGTTATTTCATCAACCATTCCCATCGCTACATTTCTTGCCTGAAATTCGACACTGTCGACATTATTATAAGAAAACCTAGGGCGTTAATTCGATGGTAGGACATGAACCTGAAGGTTGGAAATCACCGATTGAGAGCTTTAGCATCTCCGCTACTCTCAACACACAAATCCCCCACCCCATGATATACACGTCCTGGGGAATTATGTTGTTTCAATCATTCTTTGAAGATGGAAATTTCCTAAGTCACCGACTATACTGCATTAGGAGAAGAAAGAACGAGAGAGCCAACTGAAAAAAATGAGGCAGTCATTTGAATAGCCAAAAAGAATCATCAAAATCTACTATTGTATCAAGTGCTGATTTCCAATATACGATGTCTTAGGCTAGGTCCATTACCTCTAGCTCTCTCAATCCCAACAAGCCAACTAATTAACTAGCTTTACCTGATCTAAGCACTACTTACCTGAGCTGCCTTTCGACGATTTTTCTCGAGAACACTTTGCTTCGCATTTTCATTCATACATAACTTGTCATATTTCTCAGCTTTCGCTTCAAATTGCCTCTTCCTCTGCTCTGCTTTCTCCAGTTGAGCACATATCCTCTTATGGATAAGGTTGTTATATTCTGCCTAAATCAAATCGAACTCATCCAAACTTCATTGATATCGAAAAAGCATTAAAGACATCATCATATGAATTTTTTTTTTCATGCTTAGAACAGCAACGAAAAGACGGGAGAGAGAGGGTTCTATTAATTCCCCTTTCCACGCCTGTGAATGCCAACAGAATAAAACCATATCCTAATTAATAGTCTAAAACATTATATCGTCATGAATTACTCGTTAGTGCACAGGACGATGTACTATGTGTAGATGAGTATAATTCAGCAGCTCAAAACTTTCAACATATCAAACAAATGGACATCACTCGAAAGCAACAAGAACCGATTCTCAACCAAAGATAGAAGCCCACTGTAGCAGTATCACTGTAGAACAAGCCCATTATCAGCAATGAAGCCCTCTGCAGAACGACGACTTCTCACACTTCACATTGTCCTTTATCAGCGCACTATTTTGGTATGAAACAGCTGGCTGATATTAACTGATCTTCGCAAACTTTCAACAAGAAAATTGATAGAAGAAAAATAAACCTCAAGTTCAACTCCAAGTATGATCGAATGGCCCGAAACAGGAACAGGCAATGAAGTCTCTTTCAGTGGTGATTCCAAACTATTATATGAAGTTACAAAGAAATTGCCCAGATCAGAAACTACTGGTTCGACATCGTTCAACATTGGCGCATCACTGTGCATCGATACTGCAATAAGTTAACATCAGGACACACCTGCAAGTGATATAGAACCGTCGATCACTTTCTCAAAATGCTTACACAGTAAAAATTGCTGCGCTATTTGATTTCGTTCAAAGGATGGTCACTTGGTCAGTCTGTCGAGTATTCGCAACAATACCCTCACATACTCCTACACAGCCGTATATATAGAACTGATAGAACTGTTTTTTATAGAGACATATTATCACTATCGAAAAGGAGGCATGGCGATAGGGAGGGAATAGTGGGTGAGTTGGCAAGTGATTCCTCCATTTTAAGCAATATTTAACTGCTGAGGAATACTGTACTTCAAACGGATGTTTGTTAGGTAGCAACCGGTAAATGAATGGCATGATGAGTTATTTACATCTATACCATTTTAAAATGCAGAGGACATCTCACTTTTTAAGAAATCCGAGGCACTTACCATTCAAGCGAACTTTATATGGAAGTTCAAATTGCTGACGCAAAGAGCGAACTGTCGAAACGATAGCCAGCCCCACAGACATTTCCCTCTCCAATTCGTTATCCACATCATTACTCAATTCATTCTAAAAATTATACATCTATTAAACCTCTTATCCTTAAGAAAAAAATTCTAAAATAAATCCATAAATATCGCCAAGTTCAAAAATATGGATTTTATAAATAAAAAGATTTATATAAATACTATATAAGAAACTCTACTGTGATCAGAAATAAATAAATGAATAAATTGAAGTGCACGAAGCATATAAAAACATGAAACCAAATGATCTTCACCGAACAAAATAGTAACAAAAAAGACAAATAAACAGCTTACCTCTAATAGATAACGATCATAAATGCAAAGGCAATTGTCCGTTGTGATCTGCTCGAAAAGATATTCACTCACAAAAGGCATAAATACCGACAGTGCAATCAATGATTTCTCAATCACTTCATGTAAAACGACTGCAATCTCGTTGATACGTTCCTCTTCATTATTCCATAACGCCTTTTTTGTTGTTTCCTGTAATTATATACAGCAATAAATACTACTCGAATAAGTTGAATAAAATAAAGTGAATAGCGAAAAACTCGAATAATCTGGTCAACGAGTAGCACAACGGAAATCGATGTATACGATAAAAAAATAGCAAATGCTCGATTATAGTTTGAATAAGAAAACTCATCTGCTAATAGATAACAACCTAAACGTCACTATAAAACATCAAGCCGAAATATAAAACGATTTGCGTCAAATTTGATTGGCGTAATGGGAAATCATTTGTTATAATACGAATAAAATAAATAGTATTATAGTTTTTTATATTTATATTTATATAGTTTATATTATTGTTTTTTGAAATAACATTATATTATTAATGTACTTTGGCATAAATCGGATTTCTCAAACACAATATGGGAAATAATCGAGTTAAATAAACTATAATGCAAAAAAACGACTTATTAGCCAAACATAATATAACTGAGAGGAAGTAATTCGACTAGAAAAAATTGCTTGACAATTAAATGAATAAAAAGTTTGAGGATAACTTAATTGAGAATTTTCATCGAAAAATAAACTAAAAGATAAAATATCCTTTTTAGCGTTTCCTATTTAATTATTTTCATACAGAAATAAATTAATGCCACTAACGGCTGCAAGAAACATGGGAAATGAAAAGAAACGATTACACTGACCAAATATACATCGCATAAGTCGGCGAGGATAAACTTATGAATAGAAGCGAACGCTAGATGAATAGTGCCCTCATATATACGCATGTTCATTGATTGAAGAGTATTACTCAAACAACTCTTTATCCATCGGTCCTGAAACTTTTTCCCTGCGCAAACCTCATCATATAATCCGAACTTGAGTCAAATTACCTTCAATATACAGAGGTTTAAGAAAGCAGCTGAAAGAATGAAACAAAGCTGATTTAGTTGAGCGCATCCGCTTATAATTTCTACATAAGCTATCAAACTGAAAAAAATGTGCCAAGGAAAAATTGGGTTTGCAAAAGTTCTTTAGAAAATTCAACGAGCACTTTGCATAAACTAAAACTCCTCAACGTCTAAAACAGCAAATATTATAGCACGCATTACACTGATAGACGAGACCATCTGATGAATATGGGTAGAGCGTTAGAAGATAGAACTTAGAAGATAAAACCTTTTCAAAAAACTTCCCATTTGCAACGAAGGACGTTGTACGAAACCAATGAAAAAATACGATGAAATGCAAAGGAGGGATCCGTTTTTGTAATTTCCGAAATTTTTGAAGCCGCTTTGTGGCGATCGCTTGTTAATGAATGTATATGCACCCCTATCTTCCACAGCTTTCAGCTCGCGATTCCGGTGAAGTATAATCACAAAAAGTGATATGTTATATCAACGCGAAACGAAGACCCATTTTTCCGAACTTTGAGTTACTACTTTAATTTCTCAGCACATCCGTTTTAGCAACAACATTCAAATTCTTTGCGTTAAAAATTTTTCAACCAAACTTTGCATAAAAGAAGCAAAATTGCATCGTAAATTTCAACAATGCTTTTTGCAGTACTAATGGAATCAATCGACTCTTCGTAGATCAACTGAGCGACCATCTTACATCGCTAGATCAACTTCTAGTCATGCAGGGTGGTCGTAACTGTGCCTCTCCTTCCCCTCGCCTCCCCCGTGGCCCATTTTTCACTTTCAGAATTCCACTGATACAACGATGAGAATAAAACTTAAAAAACTTACGGCCGGATGGACTGATTTATGAGTCTCGGTAACCGATTGAGCCTTCGACCATAAGCTCTTTGCATAAACACATAAATTCCATAGTTTATTGCAAAACCTGAAAAGCAAAATACTTGATTAGTCTTCGTTGTCTATAGCATTATCATATTCAAACAAAAAACCTTCCCAGCAAACGAAACAAGTCGACAGGAAAAGCACGATCACTGACGCATGGATTATAAGGATATTATGAATGATCTCTTATTGTTTGCTTTCTTTTCAGATGAATAAAAATTACAATTCTTTTGAATTGCACTAATGCTTCAAGCGATTGCTTTTAAAGCTTTTATCACCAATGTAATGTATTACTCTTTGCAAGTAAAATTTGCGCGCAGTACAAGATCCAAACACAGAGATTAAAGGATAACAAAAGGATATTTGCCATAAATCCTTTAGGTAAATATAAATACTGTTTGCTAAGCACTAAAACAACATCACAATAAACTGTACTATCAGCAGATTGCCAATACACAGAATAGTTACAACTACAAATAAACAAGGACTTCATGCGAAACAAAAAACATCAATTAACTGTGCTGTCATTTTTAAGACAAGCAAAAAGTCATATCTGTAAGCAGCAATATAAAAATACGGAAGGAAGCATAGAGTATACGAGGAAGCCATCTTTCAGTGAATCGTCCAACATTTCCCGTTCCGAAAAAGCACAACTCCTGAGGTTTCATTCGATGTTTATGGTGTAGACATGTAACATGCCAAAATTATAGCACACCTCAAACCCTCGACAGCTGTTTCCGAAATGTTCACGTTGATATCAAGTGCGGTCAAGTCGTATCGCAATAATGCAAAACGTAATGCATCCGGCCCACATCTCATCACGCCATTCGGATACATCGTACGGAGTTGCGCCGATGCAACTTCTAAAATGCATTCATATTGGAAACTGAGCATACTGAATATTGCTTCACATACACAGATAGAGCACCTATTATCTTCACAGACAAAAAGCGATGTTAGTGTAATATAATAAGCACTTATTTTTGCGAAAACAGCAATTCTTTTACTTAGAAAATACTCTAAAAAATTCAAAGGCAAAAGTGCACCGAATAATGAGGGCATGAATCTCAAGCACTAACATTCAAACATTCCTATTCACTAAAGCATCGATCGATTAACCAACTGGCACTTCTTATATCAACAAATATTAGACACCAACAGGTTATTACGCCTGGCAATTTGTGACCAAACCTTCACTCTTAAGCCAATCAAAAGAAACAAAAACAACAATAATCACCTCACCTTTTTCACCATCAGGAAGAGATGACTCCTTGAGGCGATCAATCATATCATCAATCGATATGCCATCAATGACGTCAATTGGATCGATAACATTGCCCAACGATTTGCTCATCTTCCTACCCGCGCTATCACGTACCAATCCATGTAGTAGAATATGTGTGAATGGCATACATCCACTCAACCTATAATGTTTACGATCTCCATTATTCAAGTTTTATTGCCGTTAACTGTCATCATCGGTTGAATTGCCATTTTCACTATCCATTTGCATATAGGCAAAACGGGATCTAGTTCGTCAAAGAATGAATGGATGAGTATAAGTAACCTTTATATGAGAAAATATACATCACAAATGCCACGATACACGCGTTTGCAAAGCAGTCTCATTCTATAACGCAGTGATTAATCTGACACAAGCAATAAAGAAACGCGTATTTATGTCCTTGATTACGCATTTAGGTATAAAATTCAATGATTATTCAGCAACCATTCTTCGTGCTCTCTGTGGCACCGTCTAAACATAGTATATTCAACTGCTACATTTAAACTGCAGTCTCTCTTATCTACGAATGCATATAAATCCCTTTCAAACATTTACCCACAAGTCATTACATCTCAAACTTTCCTTAGAATATATTCTATACCATAAAAAAGATTCAACAATATCAACTTAATTTTCTTTAACGAAACGTTGAAAACGTTCAATAAAAGGGCATAAAATACAACGTTGCAAATGAACAACGGCAAAACAAACACGCAGTAAAACTAAAAACAAACTACCAACCGATAACAAACGGTAAGCATACGCGCCACCCAAAAACCAATTATATCGTGACCAGTTTCCATCAGTGATAATGGACTTGAATATACGCATTTTTCTGGCCAGCCTGTAAAAGAAACCATTTAAGCACTTCATCACTCCTAGATCTCTGGTTCAGCAATTTGAAGAATGGGCTCATGTTTTCAAAGTTGCAGTGAATGTCGAAGACCGGAATAAAAACAACTATTTTAACAAAAAACACAACTTGGCGATAAGCGAAAACTTTCAGCATGTTTAGAATCTGAAAAAGCTATGAAATACATCACCTAAAAACCTCCGAAACTAAAGTTACAGAAAAAAAGGTTAGGTAGGGACCATTTTTAGCAATCATAAATTGTAAATGTAGTATTTCTGGATGCATCACTTTCGTGCTTATAAATTCCTACGAATATAGCAGTACTGATAACATTCAAAAACAAGCACAATCGAACAGGAGCTAGTGAGATGAGAAGTTTTCATCCCTGTATCCCCTCTGAATCACTACGGCAAAGATAAAGGATGGACAGGAGAACGTTGACTACAAAAGTAAAAGTTTTAAGTGGTATTTTCTATACAAAGAAGAAATAAGCATAAGCATCCGGCAAAAATCAACCTGCAACAACAAGTGGCACAAGTGAAGAGCTGAACCATGTATCCAAGACATCTTCATCTTGCACTATTTCGTCAGCATTCTTCGCTTCCACACCCAAAATTCGTCGTGCATCCTCGTCACTGCTTGCCGCTATCCATTTACTAAACGATTCACGTGAACAAACATTAAGAGAAAAGAACAGAAATAAACAACCTTGCTGGCTACATTTATATCAAAAAATAATAATAAAGGCTTGAGGCAGCAGGAGATGCTGAAATATTTCGCATCTGCGCAGCCAGCCATTTCACGTAGACGACAGATTTAAAAGCAAGACGATGACATAACATTTTATAGTAGTGCATTACAATAATGACCATCCCCTTTCCCCTTTCACATTACTCCATGGTAGTTTCGAACGTTCCAATGTGTGATGTGAAGTGATTGCCACACTCAATTGTTTTATCAGCTTTCGCGTCGAGATGCCCAATTCTAAGCAATTCTATTGTATAGAACTTCCCTTCCGAAGTTGGGAATAAAAAACATAAAATCATCAAAAAAACCAAACATGGGGAAATGTGTGAATGCATCAACGTAAACAAGATTCACTGACCGCTTTCTACCACAGGAAAATTAGTTAGCGAATTAAAACTACACCAACGCACTCTAAATATGAAACCACCAACTTGCTATTGGCAATCCGATATGCAGGTATGCGATGTCCCCACAGAAGTTGCCTGCTCAGACACCACGATTCCTTGTTGCTCAGCCACTCCTCTAGTTTTATTCGCAAGAAATCCGGAGTTATATGCAACTGCAACAATCAGTCACCGTCTGCTGCAATGAGCTATGATAGCAACTACTTTCCGATACTCTATAACTATCTTAATATAGTTTTAACGCACTTCGAATATGACTGTTTGCTGTGAATGTGCATTTGGCGTGAGTCGGTTAATGACAGATATCTTTTCAAAGAAGCACACTTGAGTGGTAGCACTGGTACTATAAATTATTTTAGTCCGTGAGGTACTGTTTGAAATTTCGAGGGTAATTGAAGCATATATGGCACAGTGGTAAATTCTATGACATAACCCGGAGCGCCTTTATGATGTCAGGCAGAGTATGATATGACTTTTTATCTCTCAAATATTTAGTAGATTATGATCGACAGATTCAACGTGTGACTAGGTTTGCTGCGAGGGTCTTTGACGTGATATTTGAATTGGCACTAATAACTGCCTTCAATATAGACAGCTGGTGCTCGACACGGGTCTTATATTGACCACAAACATCTCTGATATGTGTCTAGACTAAAAGGAACCAGTTTCTTGTGGAATTGTGCGATGAATCGATAGAAGTTCAACTTTTGAAACCGTTGAATCATGGGAGACAACCAACAAAACACAAATCGCTTGGACCTTCATAATCTATACAGTGGCACATCTTCAGCCGGCTAATATCACAGCAAATATTACCACACTGATCAAATATTACAGCAAAATATGCAACACTCATCACGTTATGTCATTAATCTCAGTCTCGAATACAAAGAGGGAGAGGAGCAGACGAACTGCTAAGCGATATTTTTATATAACTGTCAACGATCAATACTTCCCATAGTAAGTAATAAATGAGAGCATAGGAAACCTTTGCAGTATTAACAGCATCAAGAATGGCATCGTTAATTTCATCGCATCGAAGGAACCACTGCTCTTTCATCATCGGTTCGATGATATCTCCCGTTCGACTGCAGATCGGAATTTGACCATCGCTCCACGATGATTCGCCTCCATATGCGCCAATTTCTCGCAACCGATCGATTACCTTTACTGTCAAATATAAACGGTGAATCATAAAAGACTGCATCATATCATTTTCCAATGTGAGCTCCAAAAACTGTGAATTTCATAAAACCCCGGCGGGATAATAACTAAACGAACGCCATCTTTTTCAAAATCTTCAGGCGTAATTTATAGAATGATTCATAATTTTGAATGTGCACGAGATCTGTGGAGAAACAAAAAACAATTGCAATACATGCATGAGGAATCATTCCAAATAAAAACAACGCAAGAATCGAGCCTCACGACACCTCAACACTATTCACATTTGAGTATCCATAACACAACTTCCCCCTCCTCCCCCTCCACTCATGTAGCCTTACACATCCAATACTGCATTGCTTTTACGAGAAGGAACAACTCGTTGAGATTCTCGGTACCTTCGTTGCTCTTGCGCACTCTTATTTAGCTATTTTGCATATTGCTTTCGTTTCACCTCAACCATAATTCGCCACATCGTTTATTTATATAAGGAGACGTCAGGTTATTTTGAATTTGTTCTTACACTACTTGATCTGCTTCAATATTGAGTCTTTCGTTTCGCTGTTTTTAGCGCCCAACACTTGCCCACTTTGCTCGTTCAAAATTATCTGTCAGTATACACTTTCATGCAATGTCTGTAGATCAAATACTCGTCTTCGTGCACACCTTATATTATCAGTGAATGCCCTATGCATCGCCAATTTAATCTGCAAGCAACCACTATAAGATTAAAAGAAAACCGTTCAAGCAAAAAGCAATCCCTTTGCAAATAATTGAAGAACGAGTTCATATTAAAGTCAGTCGTCCACCTGCCTACTGCTTACCGTATTTATATAAAACGTGAAAGAGACAATACTGATAAGTTAGCAACCTCCAGTGAAATCAAAATCAAAATGCAGCATAACATTATCGTAAAACTTCAGTTAGAAATCTCAAAACCGCCGGATGCGGAACATCTACGAAAAGAAGGGTGAATATTCAACCTTTATAATGCCAATCACAGATGCCGGAAATTGTTCCCTCTGAAGAAGAAGTCCCCACTGGAGGCTTAGAAAAATTTACACACAAACGAAGCACATTTGAGCATACTTTCGATCTCGCTTCAAATCGGTCCAATCCATTAAATCCAGGTGCATTCACCAATCGTCCTTGCTCATCAATACAGCACCTATTCATCGCTTCGTCACCAATCTCCTCTTTATGTCGACAGGCGATGCTCAAATCCACGAAATCATGCGATGGTGTTATTTTTAGCACACCTTAAATAATTCATTTATTTCTACTTGAAAACGCAACTCAAAAATATTATGAGTAAAGAGATGGGTGGCAGGCAAATGCGACAAAGGGAGGAATTCTCGTTAATCGCCTCTAAATAAACGTTGAAGGTCGACTGGTTCCAGTTTCTTTTATCCTTACTAGAAAGCTATTAAGAGCCGCTTACTAATTGCATTCTGTATTTGTGTCATTAGCTATTAAAATTCAGAAAATTTCATCATATTAATTTATTTATGACTACGATGAACTGACTTCTTACACAATGAAAATAACTTTGGTATTTTTGCAACGTTTGAATGAAGATTTTTCATGCTTTCGAGTTTAAAACTACAAATGAAAACTGCAGTAATGAGGCTTTAAATAGTTTTTGATATCCGTTTGCTCTCAACGTTTAATAAAACTTGCTGAGGTTTGCAAAAAAAGGTATAAGTAAAAAAAAACTATGAATGAAGCATGAATAATGACAGCGTAAGTTCCTTAAAAAACCAAAACGAAAAATTTACAGATTTATCAGAAAAATATGGAAGAAATTTTGTAAGTTCACAAAAAACTACAGGTTCCCAATTAGCACAAATTTTAATTTTAAAAAATGAAACTTAAAAAACACGAACGAAACTTAGAAAAAAACTTGGAAAAAACTTAGAAGAAAGCATGAATAAAAAATCACAGAGTTGCGAAAAAATAAGAAAAATAAAAAGGCCTAAGAAAAAGCACAAATAAAACAAGTAGGTAAACCTAAAGGATGCGGAATAAATGAGATGAAAATCTTTTACCAGTTCCTTTATCCGGTTTCACATTTTCATCTCCAATAATCGGCATTATCCGATTCGGAATTAGAGGATGTCGAACAGCCTTTCCAATGAATTCAAAATGACGTGCATCATGGGGATGAACTGCGAGTGCAACATCTGCGAACGTTGTTTCAGGACGTGTGGTCGCAGCTTCAAGATACTTAG
This sequence comes from Baylisascaris procyonis, assembly GCA_037389465.1. NCBI lineage: Eukaryota > Metazoa > Nematoda > Chromadorea > Rhabditida > Ascarididae > Baylisascaris > Baylisascaris procyonis. Next base: position 1,497,276 of record JAZARR010000082.1, read on the forward strand.
TCGACCTAAATAATAAATGCTTTCTACCATAACGAGCAGAAATTTGAGCGGAATTTTACTTGAAATCCTGAAATAAGGTGAGAGTATTCACAGCACTGAAAACGATTGAGCTATCAAATATTGCAGATTAAAACTCTCGAAATGATAGAACTGTAGAATAGAAAGATCGATTAAATATGAATTCGTTCGTCTCTCAAAAGTTTACTATCGATTTTGACAGCTTCCCTCGAAACATTTTCCTTGCGATACCGTTTTAAATATTGCTAAGATCAGCTCACAAACCATTGGGAAATAAAATTTTTTTATTTCGTAAAATTCATTTTGAAAAGTTACAAGAACACTTACTCAATATCATTCACCTGCTGCCTTAATCCTACTGAAGTCAAAAAAAAAAAAAACGACAAAGTTTGAAGGCAAATTGCGAGAATGGAGGAAAAAAAAATTTCAAAGCAATGAGAAAAGATATGCGAACTTAGAAGATGCATAGTCGAACTGATTAATCCTTTGGACGAACAAAGCGCAAAAATAATAACATAACAATATTTAGCCGTTTACTTGTGTTTTTCGACGAGTTCATATCGAATATGATGCATAACACCAATTTTAATGATTCTTTCTTTTGAAGATCCCAAAGAAGGTATATTGATAGTTTTCGATTGCCCTACATCGATGTGTTCCACTTCCTGCAATGAAGCCATCCAACAATTATCCATATATTGAAGTGTGTCGCCGATTATCTTAGAAACCGAACTGAAGTTAGCGAGAAGGCATTGATTACGTTAGTGGGCAAACCTTTACTTTTCAATTTTTCATGCTGGAAATTAATCTTTTAAAGATATTTCAAGATATGTTCGGGTTTAGATATCAATTATAATCCATCTTCTCCCTCAGCACTGCACAAAGGAGAATACAATACCAAATGGGGCCCGATAACTATACTAAAGCTCAAGCTTTGATTACGTAGATAAGGAAGTGTTTGAGGACTTTATTTTAAAATTGCTAAATTCGATCACCTTTATATCATAAAAATTAGTCTAATGAAACAAAAAAAAGGAGCCGATTTGTGCTGCAAGAGCAAAACGACTCTTTCTAGTGAGCGGCATAACGCATTTTATTGCCAGACATTATGGATGCAATAGTTCAGTTAAGTTAAAATGTTACATTGCCAATACACAATGATCACTTCAAAGGAAAGATTACAGCGATGTAATAATTCCAAAAAATGCATTTTCCCTCATAGCGATGAATTGATATATAAGTACGATAAAAACTAACATCGTTCCATATAAAAATCTTTAATTGCTGAAGACTGGTCATCTCGTAACAGCTTTCATTATGCTTCTATGAAAGCTTTCTTTACAATATTCAAAACCAACTTCAAGGGAAAAACTCCTCTTCATTAATTCCCACGTTCCTTTATAAAAATGCCTGAAAAAGGCAAAGTTGGAGTCATTTGGAAAGGTTGAAAAAAATCATTCATCCAAACGTCTAATGTCGTCCATGAAAAGAAAAGAATTGGAAAAACTGCAACCTGATCGGAAATTGTACTCTGCAGCGTTGGACACCAATTCACCAATCTACGCTCCCTGAATATAAGACCTTGTGAATAAAGTTGACAAAAAGCGATTGCAACCGCGCGGCCAAAACGCTGAAAGAACAACATCTAAGCACTTAATAAATCAATGCGCAATGAGGCTGGCAGCAACAATGGTGAATGAGAAGAAAACTCAAATGATGAAAATTATAACAAAAAATGAAAATCTTAAGCTAATTTTCCACTTGGATAGCGCAAACACGTAACGGCTGTCGTCATATTCAATCTAAACTTGAAAAAGTACTTCCATTGGTTACAAATATAATTTGGCAAGGATATAAAATAAATAAAATTATACATCCCATACTCTTTCTTCCACATTTGTTAATGCGACCATCACAACACCACAAATAGGGCATTTACTTTCCTAATTATACAGATAAATCACTCTCTCATTGATAAAAAATATATAAAACAAAAAACAATTTATTCACTAAGTGCAATATCAGTTCAACAAGATGCAAAAAAAATGACTGCATATGCACGTGTAGATAAATCTTTTAGTGCGTATTCAATATAAGATGAAATAAAACAAATCCCGAAAGCATTTATACTGACCTCATCCATTGTGAAGTAGGAATTACTCCAATCCAATGTTGCGCCAAGTCTCTTTAGTTGATTAGAAATTTCCGATATTCGTCTAAAAAATTTCAAATTCAACCCTTTGATCTTTATGTTACAACTTATCTCTCGCTAATTTTCATCTTTTATACGCAAACGAAACATTAAAAAAACTTAACTTGAACACATAGAAACTGTAAAATATACTACCGGTGGCAGTATGAAGGATTAAAACATTTCAGATATGACACATATAAACTATTTCAATTGCAGTGTTTGGCTTTGAAAATAAACCTACGAATATCATAGAAATGAGATGCTTTTATAATCAACTGAAAGATACATTTCGGACAGAAAAAATCCCTCCCAATAATCTAATCATAATGCTTTAAAACAGCTCTTTATATGCATTTATTACAAATCATGCTTTCAACATTGTAATTGCAGGAAGAAATTTCGAAACGAAAAGTGGGAGGGCGGGAGGAGAGGAAAGAAAACGAGAAAGGTTAAATCACAGATCGAAATTTTCATGAAAACATACACATATCAAAATATTCCAGTATTAATCTAACCTGAACCTACAACCGTTTGAAACCGTTTAAAAAGCGTTCAATTCAATAATTTATTCAATGAGAAAGAAGTTTTTTCGATTCTTTGCTCTCTCTAAACTCATCAGTGATTACCCAAAGCAATAAAGTGGCTCATGATTTCTAAATCAAAGATGCAAACAATTATAAACACTCATTATTTTTCAATCAATGTTATCAAAAAAAAAAAAATAATAATAATTGCAAAGAACAACAATAACAATAATAAAAAATGAAAAATGGCCTAAATAATTACGTTTCTTTCCATTGATGGCAAAGTTGAAGGAATTGCTCGCGTGAAATATGATGTCGCCGTAGTTTCCTTTCATTCCATAAATGCCTCTCAACGATCGCTTGTGTTGCAATTCCAGCATGATCGAATCCAGCATGCCATATTGCCTTAAAATAAAAGTTATTCATATATACAATTCGAATATTTTTATTAATCTGTCATCACTTTTTTCACGTCTATCACAATTAAGAAAATAACAAAATATTCACTTATAAAGGATTTTCGAAAATTTTTAACTAATCGAAACTGTGGAATGGTAAAATACAGGAAATCGACTAAAAAAAATGAATTATATACTGAAATATAGGAAAATTGTCCGTTATAAAACGTTATCACGTAAAAAAAACTGTGAAGGAAACAATCGAAGAACGCGTAAAATGTGCTTTTTTTTTTTTTTGGAAGTTCCTTAATATAAATTATATATGATGGACGAAATACGCTGCATTCTATTAAATATACTAAATATTTCAATGTTTCTAAATGCAGATAAAAACTCAGCAGCTATGAAAGGTTCTTATAAAGTTCTTTCCACTTAAAAATTTAAACCCTCCTCCCCCCTTGCCTCCTTTGAGCGTCGAGTGCATCATAGGGTGGAAATTTTCTCTACTAGTCATATTTAAATTACAAATTTTGTAGCACATAAAAGCACTTAAAAAAGAATACATGGTGTCCGTAGATGCGTTTATGCCTGCAAATAACATCTTCAACGGTGACTGTTAGTGCGTGACCCAAATGCAACTTGCCAGTGACATTCGGTGGAGGAAGTACCATCCTACAATACAAGCATATTTAATACGGTTCGTCCCCCCCTCTACAAATTAGAAGCGTAGGATTACAAATGAGAGCCATCGACTTTGTCAACATTTAATCTAGATCCTACAGCGAATTAAATATTTCACAGAGAAGAATACTCTTGATATAAAATCCACCAAGATGACTGTTTCGCATAACAAACATCGATGAGTAATATCAACAATTACAATAATTACTAAGAGATTAGTATTATGGAATTTTATATATTACTTTTTTAATGGTTAAAGCTTATGGAATATATGAAGAGATTCAATCCAGAGATGAAGGAAAAACCCTCAAAAATTAGAATCGATATTTGAAAAGAAGGAAACAACAAAAATGTTTGTGCAATAATCGTCAGCACCTTTTCCAGTGTTCCTTTTGAAACACACTACTTCATCTTTTTACTTCTCCTCTTCCTCCTCAAAGGATCATTGTATTATTCGAATAGTGCGGTTTATTCTAGATTATTTCCATTACATTTATTCCACTTTAGTTTTGTATTTGGACATATGCCCACGTCATTTGTTTCTACTTTCTAACATTCCATAAATAATTAATTGAGAGCTCAAAATTTAAACCAACCATATCTTCAATCTTTGTTCAATTGTCAACTAGAAAAATCAGCTAAAAAATTGCAACAATTGTATATGACATTGATAGCTGAGCAAATAAATCCTCACTCGTTGAAAGAAATTCTATTTAATGTGGAAATTCAGATGGAAAAGTACCTAAAGTATGCAAATTTAGCCTAATGACTGTAAACCCAACATGCAAAAATCGAATCACACACATAAAAAACCGATAAACGTACCCATGAACGAAATAACACTAACGATTAAAGTGAATACTAAACGCAAGTATATAGTAAGTGAAAAAAACACCTGAACACGCGACTGCCATTAGCATCCGTACGGTTTCTAGCAGCCAATTCGGTTCGCCTTTCATAATCGGCGGTAACGGCACGCAAATCAAATGATGGCTTCCTGAAATTACAGTTATTTGAAGTGAAAGTAAGTTTAGCATTGAGGCGAAAACATATGAAAAGTGAGTTGTTTCTTTCACGTGGAAATATTTTTTTAACACTTTTTCCATCCTTTGTGGGAAAAAAAACAAATGTAAATGAAATTTTTGAAATAAATAAAAGTCATTATCAATTACTATAAGCAGCGCTAAACTTCATACACTATTCGACAACCAATTTTTCACATCTTTTAAAAAATGAGTTTAACCAAATGCTGAGTGCGAAATACTTCCTCAGAGTACCACTCAAAAAAACTAAACTCCTACAAGCGCCTGCAAAAAAATTGAATCGGAAAAATTAGACCAGAAAAAACGAAACCGGAAGAACGGACCAAAAACTAGACCAAAGAGAACATAACAGGTCAAACGCTACCCAAAAAAGTTCAAAAACTTCACACTTTAGTTTCACTGCGGTTATTAAACGTTTCGAAAAAATCCAAAATTCACGAGCTGTAAAACACTACCTGTGCTAGAATTCAGATAAATTCGAAGCCGAAAACATTCCCAGGTTGGTCACATTCCAAATTTTATCAAATGGTCGTAAAATTCGAATTCAGAAAAACTTTGAACATTTAACAACCATCGTAACTGCACCTGCGGCTGTAAATAAACAATTTCAAAGCGGAACGAACCCTTCCGTAGATCCCCTCACCGTTGAAAGCGTACGAGTTTTGTTCCAAGCCAGCGTACCCACATTTCTGTGGCCTATTGGAGCTATCCTCATCGTGGGCAAATAGTTCTTGAAGTTTTGCACAAATCACCGGTCGAAACTCATATTAAGGATCCGATGTAAGCATCTGAAAGCATGGAAATCATCACTGCACTTGCCGCTGTTCACAAATATAAACTGCCAGACAAGTGGACAAATATGCGCATACACAGACACAATGTCGCTCTAAAACATTTAGGAAATTTTCGGAGATGGGGGGGGGGTGGAGGGGGAGAAGGCACATCTTTGCGAAAGTATTTGGAGAAGAAACGGGTGGAAATAAGATATGAATTTTAAGGTGCCAGTAATCGCAGGAAATGGTATTCGATTTCAACAGAAACATCTTTCGATTGCAAGATTCATGCATACAAAAGATCGCATTTTATTTTTTGAACGTTTGCGGTTAATTTCTCACAAACATAAACTTCAATATGAAACCTTGTCTAGACGAGGAATGCAAACTGAAAGAATCCGGAACCCTCGGCACGTATATCAAGACAGCCGTCCGTGAATGATCTGCCAAGGTAGGAATTCGAGATACTCTCACCCCTCTGCATCTCTGCCCACTTCCTCGCTCTATCGTTCTTCTGAGAGCATAGATCGTAAAAATCCATCGGAAACAAGGCCTATTCTTTAATCTTCAAATGAAGCGTTTGCCCCTCCATTAATGTTGAGAAAATCCTTCACCACTTCCGTTTTTCCAACCTAACGAAACTTCACCACTGTCAAAAACCTTTTCAAGATGGCTTGGAGTAATGCCAAGAAGTTTGTTTTTTTTGAAAATTTTTGAAAATTTTCGTCGAATTTGCTCGTATCTTGCAACAGAAGATTCCATCGATATTTCCCAAAGAACGTGAAAAAGTTTTTCGGGTAGATAAATTCCTAAAGAGTAGAGACTATTTTAATAGGGCTTATTGGTCTTTAATCGGTTCGTTCAAATCAAGGAAGCAAATGTTGCGATGAGTTAATACTTTTTGATATAATGGTACGTCCTTAAAAACACGTTCTCCACAATTTTTTATGATTATAAAATAATATTTGATTGATTTCCTTCTTCACTCTAGGACGCTGCTCATATTTTGAGTGATGGAAATATAGGTCTGCATTGAAAGTGAGACACATGAATAATTGAATGTGACGATCATGAACCCATTGATCTCTTGCAAGTGCTCTTCTATATTTTAGCTGATTGTATGCACTCATACAAATGTTTCGGTGAGCATTATAGATAGGTTTTCTTTGTGTGTGTTTATGTTTTAATCTTCGTATATCTCTTCGTATGCATATCCTTTCGGCGATTTTATCTCGCAAACCACAACGCTTCTATTCAACACGAATCTCCATGTATCCTAGTTGTAATTCCGATGATTGCCTAGTTGAAATCACTCAACAGACATATGGACAGGTGAGCACGAACAGGTGTGATATTGCCAGTGTTAATTCGCAGAGTGCATAAAAAAGTTTATTTGTTAAGAAGTTGTAGAATCGATCGGTTTCGTATGGAAAACAGAACTGGATGTTGCCTCTATCCGTTTGTCTACCCTTCTGGAAAGCATAGAAATATTTCAGTGACCAGTTATCTCGGTGAGGCGAAACACAAAAAGCTTCTAATGAAATGAACTGCAAAAAGCACATATCGTGTGAGCTTGCCTGCTGCGCTATCCAACTTTTTGATAACTGAAATACTTGACTTTTGCAGATATGCCAACATAATTAACCAACCATAATGAACAGTACAATCGGTCAACCGTTGTCATGGGTTTGGCGATGTGACAACACTGTAAGTTTTTATTTGCATTCGTGTATGAATGTTTTCGAAATACCTGTGGTCATTGTTCCAATATAGGATGTAAACGTTTCCTATACTGCAGTGAGCACTGACGAAAATAAATATCCCCCCTAAAATGTTGACATCAAAGATGCTATCCTTCCACCTGTTCCACTAGAAATTCAGTGGGGTGTCGCGATTTTCGTCGATTTTTGCACATTACACAGCTCCACGGGAAGTTATTAAAGCTTGCCAATCCTGCACATACAAATCTTTACTCACTCTTTTCACTAAGAAGCTTAGTAAAGTCATGTATATTTTAGGATTACTTATGTAAAAATTATAATTGAACAAATAAATAGAAGTAATCCATCGGTATATGAGAATATATAGCTTACTGCGATCCACACAATATTTCAAGCATTTCTTATTATTGCTATTGTATACTCTGATGATAGATCTCCATAAATCTGACGTTTTGATCACGAGATGAAATTTCGACTCGATAGACTCATTGTGATTTGCATGAAACATCGAACGTACAACTTCACCACATCTGATTTCCCCTCTCCTTCTTCACTCCCCCCCCTCCTTCACCCCATTAAACCCTCTTTTTTTTACAGTTAGAATTTAGTTGCAGTTTACAACATATGTAGTTACGCTATGTGCACATCGAAACGATTCTTATGCTTTACTATGTTTTAAAAAAGTTTATTTTTGACATTTCGAACGATGAAATTTTTCACCTCTCTTAGTTCACTTTAAGGGAGTTTTTATTGTTGTTTCACATCGATTATAACTATAATTTATTTGATCGAATAAGGATCATCCCATTAATATTACAGTATTTTAGTGCGCCTATAAAACATTGCTTACGAGAATAGTGATTCGCTACCTTTCACATCGATGTTCCTTAGAACTATGCTACAAGATGAATGTTTTTCTTTAAGATGAGTCTTGAAATCTTTCTAAGGATGAGGTCGGGTAGGAATGGGATGGGTGAGAATGCTGTAACACGACCTGAAATTAAAATCAGTTGAGAATTATTGTTACCCAAGGAATATGCTCAGAATTTGATATGTGAAGGGAATGGAAACGAAAGAAACAGTGAAAGTTTTAACCATGTGCGATTCTTGTGTTCTGTCAGTCGGTTTCGTTACAGGTGAAATGTCGGTGTTTATGGAAAGACTGTATTGCAGTATTCGATAGTTTGCAACAACTTACTTTTCATCTCGATGAACATATCGCTTTATTATCGTGCGGTAAGAATATTACTTCGCTTATTGAAATCCCTTCACCCAGATTAAATTCCCTTATCTGTTCGTTGGAGTCGTAGAATTCATTGAGAGATAAGAAGAAATCGGCTGATTGCAGAAGTGTCGTTGTGACTCTTATGACACTTCACTCTTCCGACTTTTTTGCAGATATACTCTTTTTTTGAATCCCTTCAAGTCTGCAGGCTCCTCCTTGCCCATCCCTCCCCTCCCTCCTCTGCTCTATCTATTTTTCGATTATTTATCTTTCTTAAATATTATAGACGTTTTAATCCTCTTATGAGCTTACACATCAAGAAGTGTGGTTTATTATGTGTATACTATGTAATTCGTTTTTCTCTTATTCTTTCTGTTATTGTTTTATCGCCAATATTTTTATTGATTGTAAAACTGTTATAGTCAATAAATAAATGAATTAAATGAGTATATATTGCAGATGTGGTCTCATCATTGACCTGTCCAATAATTGAGTGCGGACTTTATTTGCATTCATTCATTGAGTTACGACGCCATCTTCATATGCACAAATTTCATGCACATAGACAATATATTGGATTGCATACTGTTTCTCAACGATCCGATCTTTCACATCTCACATCGTTGCTTTTATTATTCTTTCATAATATTCTTTACTAGTTACTTTGGAAAATTCCATAATATACTTCTAATAAAGTATATTTTTGAGATTTAAATAGAAAAATATTTTTATTTGAAATCTACAAGTTAGTTGTAAATTCATCTTTTTTTTTTTTTGTTGTTAGTTATTTGGAATATATGAGTAGTGAGTTTATTAAGATTTCTTTTCAACGTTTTTTCATTATGTCATTTGCAAGAAAATGAGTGTTTCATTGACTTATACTATCTTCATTTCACTTTCTTTCTCTTCGACAAATTTTCTCACTTGGCATAAATATATTTCCTTGTTTAGGGACTTTTTTTCACATCATAAGTAACTATAGGAATGTTGTTGCATTTTATTGCCAAATATATAATCGAAGTTTGATCTTCGACTCAAATTAAGGTCTCGAAGAGAAACGTTGAAATTTGCAGAGCATGTTCCCTACCCCCTTTTCCGATTCTAAAATCTCTAGCTTGCAAATATGAATGACATCGATAGTGGGTACTGGTTTTGGAACTTCTGTCACACAATCGTGAGCAGCGTCTTCTTCACCCGAATTGGGAGATTGTTTTTTATATATGGTCAGAACTTGTTAGCTCCGACAATGGGCCAATATTTGTCTGTCGCTAAATGAAAGCTTCCCCGATCAGTTTTAGCTGAAATAGGGAGTGGCATATTGAAGGAAGATGAAAAAATTTTTCAGGATATTTATTCAGATTGGCTAGCATTCATTTCGATCACATGTTTAGATAATGTGTATTCATTCTGTCTTTCCCTATCAGATTTTATTTACGTTTAAGTTTAATGACAAGCATTTCAGATGTGGTTTTGCACCATCAACTCGAATTGTCTATGAGGGTGTACTAATGCGATGCGAATGGGCCGATTGTGGGGTAAATTCTTATTGCAATTGTTGTGTATAAAACTAGAATCTTGGATCAATTGTCGGATTCAACGATTGAATACGATATTAGAAGAAAATTTTTCACATGCTGAATATATTTTCCATAGGTATAATCTTATTGCTTGATTTGCCTTATTGCTCCACTATTCATTTATTATTTATTCTTGCTTTATGTTTATTATTATTTTTAATGATTAACTAAATATTTCTCTTTTTTAATTAATCATTATTGGTAGCAAAGTCTCACGATATAACAATATAAATGTTCATTGAAGTTATTGAGAGTTAATGTATAGAAGAATCGGAAAAAGGATCCACAATTAGCTGTTTAAATAATACTATAAAGAGAACGCTTAATGTAGAATTATTCCAGTTGCATTTATTTTTTTTATTGTCTTTTTTTTTCTCAAAATTTCAGATGCTTTTCGAAGATATTTCACAGTATGCTGATCATGTCCGCTTTCATATTGATCTTCTCGGTTCTGAAGATCGTGACCAACGATCTCTGTTGAGATGTTGTTGGAGAGGTGTGTAGTTTTGCTTTGTGCTATTGCTAAATATTTCCCTATCTTCAAAGCAATTGATCTAAGATAGTTGCTGAACAAGGTAGAATTAGAGCAAAATCAGCTCCAAGATTCTTAGTAAAATTGGGTGTAGAAATGTAGAAAAGTTTTTAGAAGTTTCTTAAATTTCAATAATTTCGAATTTTTTGTCAAAGCTCCAAAAGAGATCCGGCCTCCTCTAAGATGAGTGAATGTTATAACACTGGTGTATCCGAGAAGAAATCATGAAATTTTTTGTTATCATCGTTTCTGCTTCTTCATATTCTTCTGCTTCGTGTTTGGTTGTCGTTTCCCGTGAATATCACTTTTTACATCCTCATGAACTGTTTTATGCTTGACTAAACACATTTGACCCATTATTTTTTTACAGAATTTTTTTTAGTGGTAGGGGAAGGGGACTAGTGCAGAACAGACCCATCTGTTGGTTTTATTTTTTGAACCTAACATCTTTGAAATGTTCAATTCAAATATTGTTGATTGTAGATTGCTCAGTGGGATTTAGAAATAAAGCGAATCTTCGAGTGCATGTTCGACATCACTCAGGTGATAAGGCGACTGCGTGTCCATTTTGTGGCGCTTTTTTAGCGAGTAACTCGAAACTTTTCTATCATTTATTGCGGAAGTCGATCCCCGTTGGAGGTTGGATATTGTTTCATTTTCTTTTTTTTTGTTTCAAGTCGATATTTTTTAGAGTCAAACCTCTCTTTACACATCCGTTTCCACCACTTCATCGTCGTTTCAGTGTTCGCTACAAGCATTTTTCTATTGCTAGGCCATTTACACAAATCGATAGTATTGCAGTATTACAATTCCCGTGAAATGTTGCAATTGAAAGGGAGAGGTGGGGATTTCAATAAAGAGAGAGGAGTAAGGTGAACAGAGATGATTGAACTAGAACAATACATGCAACGGATAGGCGTATTGACGATTCGATCACCTATACGCTTCAACTTTCTGATGAAATTCTTGCATGTTGATCCTCTCTGCAGACAAGATCTTCATCTAAACGAAATTGCCTACTTCTCTCTCATTGTATAAATATTAAATGCACAGAAAATGTTATATTTCTAATTATTCCAGACTGTATATAAGGAGGATATAGAAGTTAATTTTATATAAGGAGGGCATAGAAATTAAAAAAATTACTAAGTGAGATTGATTGCACACTGAATAAGATGAAATAATTATGTACATATTTTTAAAAAATTGACTAGTTGTTTACAAACTGTTAGTAAAGTAGTCGAATTAAGGAGAGCAAATCTCAGTGAATTGTCCATCTTTTGTTACCTAGTTCTTCATCAGCCACCTTTCATTGCCATGTGATTATCACATCACACACATTATCGCATCCGTCTATCTGATTTTGTTTATTTTCGCTTCATTTGATAATTTTTTGAATGTTATATAAACTTTGTTTTTTTCTTTTAAATTTGCACATATTCCCTGAGTTATCTTTTTTATATTATTATAGGTTATAGAAGCATGAAAATTATAACCCGATAAGTGGCAATTATTTATAAATTTACATCATTTATAGAAGAGTTGGCCTCATCATCGACTTGTAATCAACAGGATTTACTATGTATATTATGTCAGAAACGTTTCGAATCGGATATTCTCTTACGAGAGCATTGTCGTAGACATGTGATGAAGCATAAGTGTGAATTCTGTGCAATGACCGTGGATAGTCCATCAGCTTTGCATCGACACATCTTCAGTGTGCATGCTAAAAAACGTAATTATAACTGCACACAATGTACTAAAAAGTACGTTTTTCTTTCTTTTTTCACCTATATATTGTGATAGAAACACTGATCCCATCGGATAAGACAACTTGAAAAACGCTTAATGTGCTTTATGGAATATCTTGCGTAGCGTTGCGAAATTATAAAAGTATCTAGTTGCGATTACGGTAAGATACAGTAGATTTATACAGTATGCTGCTGGTGTTCGCTTAAAATGCTGACATAAGAATTATCTCTTTTTTTGTTCATTTGTGATTATATTTGCTGTAATCGGACTTCTTTTATCAATTCTATGAGAGAGTTTTCATTTGAATATTTGAAAAAAGAAAGTTATCTTTTGTATAAAAAAGTGAGGCGACCATAAAAATTCTTTTTTTTTTCGCTATTCTTTTTCGTTTTTCCATTTAAAATAACCACCTCTAAATTGCAATTGCTAACTTCGGTATAGATGATCTATGCTTTCCAATTCATTTTTATACAGGTGGATGAATAGACGAACACAACAGCCAAATAGTGTGATATTTCGTTTAAGAGTGTTGCATTTTTTTGCTCAAGCAGTAGTCATATTCTATAGTATCCATTTCGTTTTCTATAGTTCTAATATTTGTGCTCACTATAAAGACATCAAACGTACATTCTAATTGGGACAATTTTGAAGATTTTTTTTAAACCAATTTTCGAGAGTTTTTCCTTAGAAATTAATGAAGGAATTAGGGACAAATTTCAATTTTTAAGATTTGCTCAGAGAGGCGATTTGGAGCGTCATATGGCAATCCATAGTGATGAACTGGAATTCGTTTGTGATGTTTGTGGTGAGAAATTTCGATGGCGAAAACAACTCGTAGCACATGCACGTAAACATGACAAGGTTGAAGTTCTTTTTATTTCTCAGGTGTTTTTTTTTTAATTTAAGGCAGAGGATGGAACGTGGATATTATTTTATTTTGGTGAAACAGGGGTGTTGAGTGTTATTCCACCAAAAAAAAAATTTTTTTTTGCTGGAAGCTGCGTAATTTTCATAAGAAATTTCTTTCATTTTTTTTCCCCTTAAAGAAGGGAGCGAGAGGAAGGAAACTTGACTAATTTTTGAAAAATTTTTCAGAGTAAAGGTGAAAGTTCCTGTTCATTGAGGCTGAGACTATGTGGTTGGAGCATTTCAGCTGAATTTCCTATTTGCCTTTTTTTCAACATTTCAGTCCTTTTTCTATAATTCACACTGAAATAGACCCCTCGCACTGAAAAAAAAAAAATTGATTTAATAAGTTAGTCTGACGAAGTGTTATGGTCTAAGTTTTGCATATTCCTAAACCGTTGGTGTTATGTCAGTTCATTTTCAAGTATCTATAGAGAGGTTGTTGAAATTTGTTAAGAGATTCGTAAATGCTATGGACAAATGGCTAAATCACGTGTGCACAGTTTAGACGGTGTGGGTTTGATTCCTTCTCTCAAATGGAATTTCATGGGACATTACATGTGATATAAACGCTATTTCGATGATTGACCTGGGTTTTATTGATATTCGACGAGTTTAAGTGCTTTAGTATTTGTGAAGAACTGATCTGATCTCAAGTAACATTGATCTCTATTACAGGATTATAAGCAGCACACGCATTTATGTCATATGTGCGAGGCGAAATATGCGAATGGTTATGGTTTGAGCCGGCATTTGGTGAAGAAACACAATTGCCCCATTCCCGATGGTTTCACTCGTTTTCAGTACAAAAAATGTGCCGATGGTTTTGCACGTCTTCAGACAAAACGATGTCTGAGTAAGACATTGGCTACGAAACTTGGGATTACACAGGAGGATACGGGCTATGTTACTGTTGTTTGATTTAATCTCATCATAGCACTTTTGTTGTTGATTAAATTTTTGCGTCGGTCGGCCGCTGAGAACACACATATTGGTCGATTGCAGTGAATAGATATATTGGTCGATTAGGGGGAAGAGAGATTTCGGTCAATTAGAAAGAATGGACATGTGATTCGACTGTAAAGAAATGATAAGGATATTTCTTTTTTGAGTTTTGGAATCTTCTCATTTGTTCGATAAAAATATCAAAAATTTGAAAGTTTTTAAGACAAAAAATTTCTGGAATATGGTGAGGTTCATGTATAAATAAGATTTCTAATGAAATGTTTAGGTTTAAAGTAGAATGACCAAAATATTTATTCTATAGATGCGATTGACAAAATTTTTAGTTGAATATTTGGCAGAGAGTTGTGATATGTCTTCTATGAGAGATTTTATTCAGTAATTGCATTATAACATATGGAAAATATTTGTAGCGATATACCACTTAATGTTTCAATATAGAATGATTATACTTTATGGAAAGACTTCTCACAATGAACTTTATGAAGGGAATGAACGAAGGCAATAGAAATGTTTGTTTTTTTTTTTTCATTTTTCAAAGAAAAATTATTATCTTATTCTTTAGGAAATAGTTTATTAATATATGAGAAATTTTTTTCCGCTTTTGATTCATCGTCGTCATATTGTTTTTCGGTTCCGTAAATAACAGCTGCTATCAACCAAAAATGCAATTCATTTGAATTACGAAAGAAGATCCCTTCAAATCTTCACTTTAGTATATCAAATGGATAATGTGTAACATATACTCTCACCAGGTAAACTCTGTTAAGGTTGAGGATTTAACGTTTATTTCACTGAAATAAGATGCGCTACTGATGGGGTACAAAAATATGAATAGTCATATATGTTTTACTTTAAAAAGGTCTTAAATTGATTAAACCTGAGAATTCGAAAAACTTTTGGAATTTTATTTTTATTTACTTTTTGAAAATTAGAGAGAATTTAGAAATTGTACTCCAATAGTGTATTTCTTCCATGGTAAAATGTTTGAGAAACAATAAATTTCTAATCGCACAGAAAATTGAAATATTCGAATTTGCAAAGTAAAACGTTATATTAGAATTTATGAGGAAATAAAATTAATCTTTGTAAGAAAAAAAAAGTGAAAGTTTCTAATCATTTCTTCATTTCGTTGATCCAAAAGAAAATGATTGTAGAGTTAGCTAATAAGTCAATAGCCGGCATTTCAGGAATTTTCCGAGCCTTCACACCTCTTTATCCCTCGTCAGGTTTTTTTTGCAGACGTTGAACTAAAAGTTGGTGCTGACAATTTAACTAAATGAGATAAACACTCCACTATTATATTTGCATTACCAACAAAACTGTAATTATGCAGCATTTTATTTTTGCAAACATTAACACATGACATCAATTATTACATGAATTATGTGAAACAGAAGGGAACTTGGTGAGAGTGCATAACGGAAATCGGTGTTGTGAATTTTCATTATCGGACAATCAACGACGATTTGGGGAGATGACGGATCAAGACGAAAAGGATTTATCCTCTTTGCCTATCCTTTTTCCTTCTTTATGATGTTTGCTTTGAAAGCATCTTGGCTCTAACATTGAACCGATGGTCGCTACATTTTCATTGGTTTTTATGCCATTCCCATATAGTCGAAAACGTTCCATAAAAGTGAGGGATTTATGCCAAATCCTCTGCATTTAAATGTTGAGCTTGGCTCCGAAACGAGGCAATCAGGATTTGTAAAAATGTACTGTCTTCCAACCCTTATGTGCTATGCACATTTCCATTAGTCCTTAATGAGACGCAATAATTCTGCAGTTCCAAGTACTCCCATTTATTTCCGCTATTTTGCCTACACGGTACGTTACTCCTCTGTATAAGTAATTGTTTTTGTTTATTTATCTTTACAATAAAATTACATATACTGTCAACTGGTATTTCACTTTATATGTTCGTTTTCCAGCGAATAAACTGGTTATTCAATGGCATTTTTGAAGTAATTTTGATTCAGTGATCGGCCGAACTATTTGAAAGACCTTGCTCTATGTTTTTTATAAACAGGCATCAGCAATAATATCATTAAACGTTAACGTTAAAGCTGCTTTCAAACATCAAAAAACAGATGAAATTCGAAAGTGTAATGAACGGTTCACGGCTGAAAAGATGTGCCATTCAGTTGAGGAACTCTCAAAGATTGAAAAGGAGGTGTATAAGGAAAGGCCAAATTCTTTTCGGATATTACAGTAAAAGACTCGATAATGCATTCCATTTTGTTGAATGTGTGTGGAACGGAATAACCAGACTCCATTCTAGGTTGTACTGTTTTGCGGATTGTCGAGGACGGATAGCAGCAATATATTGCAATGCTGCTGTCTACCAATAGAGGATCGTCGAGAGTGAAAAATGCGTTTTTACGAATCAGCTCCACCCCCCCCCCCCTCTTTTTGAAGTGCTAATGTTTGAGACATTCCCTCCCCTCCCCCCCCCCGTCTTCCGCCTTTAATATATGTGACCGTATCTAACAACGCATCAATTCAAAAATGCCCTTTTCCCTTATTGCGATTCGAAGCATATCCAAATCAACTGCAACCGATATTACACCTCCACTGGACTCGAATTGAGGGAACGCTTGAAGCAAAACAAGTTCAGAGAAGTTCATCACGATTAAACATTTCAATAAGGTATTGTTTTGATGAAATAGTATATTGTTTGAATGTTGATGGATTCCTTACTTGTCTGAATCGAAGAAATCATTGCTACAAGAAGGAAGGAAAGATTGGAAGGAAGTGCATCCGATAAAATCCAGTCGTTGAAAATTTCATCGTTCTCAAGTTGCATCAAACTTTCTCAAGGACCGAAGTTCTCGAACATAAACCTAAGCCGAATGCACCCAATTTTCTATTATTTATAATGCCATATTCATTTCAAATATGCCTTCGTTTTCGATATAAGATAAGTTGAATTGCATCCCTTTCCCGCTCACTAGCCACCAAAATTGTCTCTGAACCCAGTTACACGGTTCACTATAACGTAAACTTCGAGCATTCATTAGTAAATTTACTTAATTTGGTATTCTTTTGTAACAAACAGTACGAAATCCTAAACACAAATCATCAACTAATCACTAATAAGGAAATAATCAAAACAAGAGAAAGATGCTATTCATATATAGGAATTGTTTTTGGCCCGAGAGTGCATGACACAGGCACATGAAGACCTTATAGACGTCTTCGTGGGTTATATTACTGTCCTTAGTGACATGTTGAGCACAGGACGATCGGAGGCGAAACACAAACGCAACGATGGCACCACTCGATTTGAGGCATTTCCTAGTGAGGTGGTTCGAACGACTTTAGGAAAATGCAGCCGGCAATGCACACACTACATGAAATATTATCAGCATTTTGTAGTATTCTAATGTGAAACCTTATTTCATGATTGAATTACCGCAATACTTGAACCGTATTTTGTCAAGAGTTGTGTGCTGATAAGGCTGTATTTTCCTGATTGTTGATCGTTCATAAAATCCATTACATTAGATGATGAAAGGTGAACCGCCCGGTTCGATGCGTTGTGTGTTGGTGATATTACGTTGCTCCACCTCGGTCGTATCGTCCTGCGACGGTGATGTTATAGTTACGATCGTCCGCTTAGGAAGTGTTTGAGGGGGTGGCGAACGATCCGTGTTAAACGAACGATTAGCGCTTTGACCACGATGAAGACTTAAACAGAGTTCACATTTTTGATCTATGATATGAGCATAACATTTGCTTCTTGAAGTTTCATAGTAACAAGTTGCATCGACAGTCTGTGCACACAGACTGATGCAAATTGCAACGGTTTGGTACTAAACCGAAATAGATAGCCATATGTTCATTGAGAAGCATTGTGTTCTTTAGGAATGATCGTTGAATGCGAGGATGGCAATCACTCGACAATCAGTTTTTATAGGATTTGCATCTAATACTCCATTTTGATTCTCATCTATGCATCCGATTTGCCTTTGATAATCTACATATCATTGATCTTCTATGTCTTCTTCATTGCAAAAACAATTAAAGATCGGCATGAAGAGCTAAATAAGTAAGTTGAGAATTGATATATCCTATGGTCATCTATGTTAAATTCGTACGTTTATAAAAACCTTTATTAGACAGCAAACATTTTCATTTGGGACAGCCATCTTTTATCAAATATCGTTAAGAAAAATTTTTTTTTCTTACTTTTAGATTGTTTGAATTCCTCAGCGAAATTTCTATCGATTCTATAATTTCTGAATATAAAATGTTTTCTGAAATATACACTCCAATAAATACATTTAAAAATTTGACGAATATTTATTGCGATAAAAGAACGCTAGTAATGCATTTGAGAATATTGAATTTTGTTAGTGAAAATTATTTACATTGTTATCGAAAACGTTCATTAAATGAAAAAAAAAAGTTTAGCTAATCGTGAAGATATAAACAATGAAAAATATTTGAAAATCTACCGTAAGGAAGATTGACTTCGACTAGAGAGGAATCTTGGTGATCGTTGACTACTATTTTGGGGAGAGTTGTCACCGGTTGTATCGCCAGCATTGAGTCGTTTTCTTCTAATCGATTGCGTCCTGAAAATCTGAACGCATAGCATAGAAACTAATTGGTTAACGCTCTGATTTCATATTTTTATAATTGTTTTCATCGATTTGAATATATGCAAATAATATATCGTCTTTCAATTAGCATATTTTAAAATACATAATCCTTTTCACTGCACTTTATAATAATATGCAATATCTTCCATTTGACTTGACAGAATGGTCAGTATCTCTTATTGCGCATATTGTAATACGTGCTTTGTGCATTATATGTCTTTCTTGCCCAGGAAACCAATTGTAAAATTCAACTGGTCAAGTCATTTATAACAATCCATTTTTCTAACCGTAGATGAGGGTTGAAGGTTAGAAGTGGAGTGGTCAAATTAGTTTTACTTCCTCAAACAAGCAATCAAGTTTTACTCTAAAACCTCTCCTCAAGTGTACGATCATCATGGAATTATAAGTATGGGGGTAATAAAAACTCCGAAGAACCATCGATAGAAGCTGCAATATATACCGGAGATCATGGTCACTGCCAAAGTTTCTCGACGCCTTTAATGTAGAAAGGAAGCGAAAGTGGTTCTACCAGAAAATTTAACAAATAGAGAAAAGGAGATGATTATTGGAAATGAAATGCAAAAGGCATTTTCATTCTTACCGGGCGAAATTGATCAGCGATGAGTCCTCATCGATAAGGTTTTCGGGATGTTGCGATAGATAACGCTTCCAAAGAGCATCGGTGATCTCAGTACAGTACATTACACCAGCATGCAAAGCGATCATTCGCAATACAAGAACACCATCCACCTTAATGCATTGAACGTCTCATCATAATGCTTTTTCCTTATACCTGGATGTATTCAATTCGAATGAATAACTTGAAAGGCAACCTTTATTGCCTCTCCAGTCGAACATTGATTTTCACATTTCAAATGGACATATTTAATGAAATGATTCAAATTTTCCACTTCCTTTCTCAACTTTTAAAGGTGATAAGGCCATCAATTTTAACACCTTAGAGCGAAAAATGAGGGTATCCTGTGGCAATTTGTTCAATGCGCAAAAATCAGACAAGGAAATTGAAAAAAGTTTGGCCACTCAAAATATACCACAAACTTATCCTTCAAAATATACAGGAAATATTAGTAATTTAAAAGGATTACCTTCAAATAGGTTCTAAGGAAGTGTTCCACTTGTTTCCTTTTTTCTTTCCGGAACAATTCCGGTCGATCTGGATCGGAAGTCAATTCTAAATGGCGTAACACGAAGCGAAATCGATCCCTGCAAATGAATGATAATGCTTCATGAATCTATCACTTGATGCAACACATCATTCAACGACCTTTTCCAAAGGCGAATACTTCTGTATGAGAAAAAAAAAAGCTTGAAGAGAAGATAGTATAACAAGTGCCAATGAACCATTTCAGCAGTTCTTTCATCAATTAACTAATCTATTGATTTATTCACTATTATCAAGATTTTTCATTACAAATATTGCTGGCATATAACGTCACTGATATTCTCTTCGAAATTTCGGCCAATAAATTTGAACACAAAACTTATAAAAGAAGCACTTTACTGCACAAGAGGACACCCTCGTCAAATTCTTGACTTTTCCGTTGCAAACTCACTTCTATAGAGGAAGGGATTTAAACGCTACAGTCATTAAAAATTACGAGACGTTAAAGTGTTTTCTAACATAAATCGTTTCAAAATTTCAGCTCCAACATATAGATAGCGATTTAAAAACTTTGTCAAGTTGACGCATTCGCTTCCTTCATCTCTGCTTCCTCTTCCTCTCTCCTGCATGGACTATCGCGGCACTCAATGAATTACTATAATAGTTTATTTAAAAAATACCATCTATAAACTATTATAATGATAATAATTTACAAAATGTATCTAATAATATGAGGATAAAATCGGATTGCAATGAGCTGAAGAAGTGGCGAATATGAGGGAAAATGCTCCAGAATTTTCATTCAACCATGAACGTTATTTGAAGGGATGCATTAAACATACCTGTGGAATAATGATATACTGAACCAATACATCGCATCGAGGGTTGCGGCCACAAAAAGCAACGAGAACCACAACCAAATCAGAATAAAAATTTTTTCATTGAATATATTTATCACAAGTACGCACTGAAAATAATCACTATCAAAGATAAAATATTCTTTTTTGATCTACTTTGTTTTCCTTGGAAATCTACCAAAGTACCTCCCACACAACAGCAGAAATGGAAGCACAGTATACTTTAGATAGTGCAGTACAGTACAGCATAGTATAAGATAGTAAAGAGGGTAGAGAGGAGTACAGCATGGTGCAGCATAGTACAAAATAGTCCACTATCGTAGAGCAGTGTATTAGTGTATACTAAAGCATA
Organism: Baylisascaris procyonis; assembly: GCA_037389465.1. NCBI lineage: Eukaryota > Metazoa > Nematoda > Chromadorea > Rhabditida > Ascarididae > Baylisascaris > Baylisascaris procyonis. The sequence continues at coordinate 1,518,525 of JAZARR010000082.1, forward strand.
ATATGCCCCAGTACAATGTGGTAGTTTTAGCACTGTGACACTATTGTATAACATAGTATATCAAAGTACGGCACAGTTAAATATAGCAGAGTATACCACAACATACTTTAGGGGGTACAGTATATTATTAGTTTAAGGTGGTACAATATATTATGCTGTAGCATTGTGCAGTAGAGTCCATTCCAGTGAAGCATAGCGTATTATAGACTTGCACAGTACATCTTCATACTCTGGGATGTTAATCTAGGGATTCTTTGTCCAATAATGCAACCAAACCTATTTGTTCTATTCCACAGAGAACCGAATTCCCACAATTGGGTTTTATGCACAAACGTTTTAACTTTACTTTTTATTAATGAGTTTTTAATCACATAGCTTCGAAAAAATCTGCGTGCAATGTATCTGTGTGCTCAACAACTGAGATAGTTCCAGTCTTATGATATATCCCATTCATTATTGAAGATATCGAAAGAGGAAATGAAACGTAAAAATTAAATAACTTGAAAATAAAAGAAATCGTAGGTGATATAAAAAAATTCTATTATGAGATGATTGGTAGTCACCTGAACGGAGTGTCGTTGGTTGTTGCCAAGAACCCGAACTTCAAAGTCACACTGCAAATTATTTGACACCAATTAAAGAGCATTCAATTGCTTTCGATACGATATATATGCCTCGATAGCAGATGAGAGGTGGAAGAAATACAGAGGTTTATGAGAGACTTTTGATTAATGAGAAATATCTCGCCATCATCCGAAATGAACATTTTAAACTTACTCCTTCCCCCTTGCCAACAATCCTAATTTAATGGCTCCGTGCACCCACCGTATACTGTAAGTCACAACCCCATCAACACCCTACGTCGCCTATATTTACCGCTGTGAAATTCTGATCAACAGGAACTCTTAACCGAAGTGATAGAATTTAAAAATTAAATTTTCAGTTGGGAGAAGATGGCTCTGATCTGCTCTCTGTGGGCCTATTTATTTCAAAATTTGAAATCCTCGTCGGAAGAACGGGAATTTGCGACGACAGAGCTTAAAAAATTCCATCAAAGAACTAAGGCCAATATCATAAAAGGCACTCCAACAGCTTCTAGAAGTGGGGACGCAGGTGGGAAAATTGTGACAACCTAAAGAAAGAGTGTTCGGGAGGACAAGGATAACTGAGTTAGGAATAACTGGGTCAAAACATCAGAAACAGTTTGAGATTTCTCTGAAGAGCATACATTTTTATTTGTATATGTAAGTCGATTGAACGCATACGCATAAATACATCCGTAATACAGCAATTTAAATTATTGCCAAAATATATTGAAAAAATAAACAGACTGCTGCTTTGAAATATTTGCTTATCTTTGGAAGAAATTAGTTGAATAAGTTGAAGAAATTCATCAGAAATTATGAGTATACTTGTTTTACTCCAAAACCTTTCGTCTACTTAAAGGACATTTGCAAATGCAGAAAATCCCATCGGGATACTTTCACTTCAGTTAGTGAAAGATAAATCCAAAACTTTGAAATTTTTCGTTTAGAATTTTTTCGGAATAAAAAATAGGATTAGAATGTACAGTGAAAAAACGAATAGGGAAAAAAGATTATTTAATAATCGCTTCATTGTTAAAGGAAGCTTGCGATGAAAATATAAGTGAAAAAAGTAATTGTAAACATACAAACTACTGTGGATTGGGTGTTAAAGAAAACAACAACCTACAAGAGTCACACGAGGGAAATTGCCAGATTCCATCCACGACCTGCCAAATAGTAGATCACGCAATACACCAAGACCATAAATTGAGTATTCATCCGTTTCAAGAAATTTATTTACTAATATTAAATTAGTTAAAATATTTCCCACATACATAATTTTTGTTGCCTGAAACAGGTGAGAGGTAAACAGGTGAATATGGCGTATCGTTTCTTCTAAAAATCAAATAAAACCTCTATATGCAGAATTTACATTTAAAATGACAAATTTATATGATGCAAAATGAGAATGTGAAGCATTTTCTAGAGAGAATTTCATGAACAAAAGTGATGGGGAATTTTCAAATGATTAAATCATAAAATTAGACTCTTAAAAAGAAGAAATATATTTCACTAACTTCAATTTCAGTAAAAGACGAAACATAAAAGACGAAAATTGCAGTAATTGCACAATTTTTTAATGACTGAAAATTTAAAAAAAAAAATCCTCAGACAGATTTTCTCAGTGCAAACTATCCTCTTCTCAATATATCCCATTGGAAGAATTTGATAACGTGACTTGCATTTCTCTCGCATAAACTCATTCATCCAATATATTTGAGCAACAATAAACATTAAAAATATAAGAGAAGGCATAGGTCTCGTCTAGTCAACCGATGAAAAACCTTTCAAGGATTTAAAAAAAAGGATTTCATCAGTCAAATTACCTATCCCCCTTGTTCGACACTGAAAGGAAATGAAATAAAATTTCAGCTCATGAAAGAATAATTAAATATCGAATATTGAAATTGCACTTACGAGATAAAGACCAGTGACATAGCTCTCGTAATAGCGCATATTGAAACATTTAAAAACCCTGTGAAGGGTATATTGTGTTCGAGACGTGGCAGTATGTTGATACCTTAAAAAATATTTCATATATCCTTCATTGAAACTAAATTTTCATTTTTTATTAATAAATGCAACAAAGTGTTAAGAAGTATAACATGCCTCAAACACTGTGGCCGTAAGTAATACATTTAGGCAAGTTTTCAAGTAAATTAAGATTGCCCGAGGTGAGGAATTCCAGTATAAAGCCTCAAATTTAGATTGTTAAAGGCAAAAATACAGATGTCACATTTTATTGACGAAGTCAAAGCATGTTATGGAATATTATGCGAAACACATTGTCGTTGACGTTGATCATTTTTCTGGTTAGTAGCATTGAAGTTTAAACGCCTCTGAAGTTAACGATGCATTGAGGCTGCTCAGTTTATTCATCGATACTTTATTCATCGATTCATCGATAGTCCATTTATTACATTCAGTGATATCCTTAAATCAGAAGTTTGCTGCTGTTTTCTTTCTTTCTTTCTTTGTTTATTCATTGTTTTATTCATTCGCTTATTTATCTATTTAAATTATCCATTCTCGAAATGATAAAAATAAAACGTCACGTATGGGGAATATCATTTGAAAAATTTTGTAAATGCACCGCAAACGGAAAATGTTCTTTTTCGAATGGCTCAATTTTGATGTACCATTAGATTTTGACAGCACAATATATTAGTTTGATCGATAAAAAAGGTATTGCCACTACGAAATAAATTAGAGAATTTTTCACAGGTTTTACATTTGTATTCTATTATAGCTGTTTACTTTAGTTCGCTTCAATTAACACAACATTCATTACGAATAAATGCTCAAGAGGAGAAATTGTAAGATCGCGTGAAGATCAGGGCCTAAGCTTTTTTTCTCGGATGTTGACCAGTTGATTCAATGTTATTTGGCTTAGGAGAACGTCCGGAATTACTCGATCGCCTCTGTCTGGATGAGGGTACTGAGTTAAATGTCTCGGTAGGATGGAGTCAAGAAGTCTAATCGGAGCCCACTTGCAGTTGACTGCCAATTAACTAGTAAGAGACGATGGATAACTACCAAATTAGACCACTTTTATGCTTGGCGTTGCAAATTTAAGACAGCAAAAATATAAACTGAAAAATTACTTAAAATAAGCATTCCATTCGATTCAATTATAAATCAATACATCAAAATTCTTCTCTTCTTTTAAATCAGAAGTTTTTTTTTTTTTTTTTTGAACGGCCCAAAAGTACTACAAATATAAAATGAGTCTGCATTCGGATTGCCTTTAGAGTGTAAAAACTCATCGTAATCTATCATAATATCGTTCGTCGTGTATAAAACGAGCGAGAAGCTTGTCTTTTATGCTCATGTAGGCACATTACTAATATAACGTTCCCATATTGCATTCAATTATTTACGAATGGCGATGCATTCGTTCCCAGATTTCAGAAACGATAATTACTGCACGAGAGAGAATGCATACGAACAATTCCCGAAAAAGCTCGTCATTTAAGGATTTTTCCTAATTAGTAAAGTTCAATTGCCTTTATTCTGAGTTTCTATAAGGCAACGGGATAGCATCTGCAAGCAGTAATATAAATGAGGAGATCAGGTGAACTTTCACTTCAAAGACCCCCCTTCTACTATTCTTTCGACCGCTAAAAAGAATAACTTCCATCCAAATTGCTGTGAGAAGAAATTCCATCATTAGCTCGGTGATCTACGAGTGCTGATGGAAGATTTATGAAAGAGGATGGCTGCCCTTTCAAATAAAAAATGTTACATTCCAGTTCATGATGTACATTCTTAGTTGCGAAAAAGAACTGAAAAATTTTAGCCAAGTGCGCCGTTTATGCAACGCATCAATAATCTCACTGAAATATTGTTGGTTGAAATGTGCGCTGAATGTAATAATGTATAGTGAGTTAGAGTGCAATAACAAGATGCAAAGAATAAGCAAGAAGGGCATGAGTGACTAGGCATTCTCCCCTTCTCACAGTTTCCTCGTTTTCTTGAACGCTTCAGCTATATGAATTTTGAAACAAAAAGAAATATATCCAACGTGAATTCGATGAGAATATTGTTTCCACATAATTTAGAAATTAAAAAGCTTCGCAACACTGCACTGAATGTAAATACTCTAATTTTGAGCTGCTGCTTGAATTCGTTTATGAAAGTGAAAACCCTCTAAAGAAATATTGGGGACTATCGAATTTCGTACGAATTATAATACTGATGTTTATTGTTAGATATAGCAATCATGTTAGCTAAGAATTTTAATTCATATTTTCATGGTCAATAAGCTGTATTTCGTCATTTTCTGGTGCCCAAATGCTGCCGAACAAGCTAAAGTTTAAAAGGTCTAGACTCAGGCCTGGGCCTAGGCTTCAGGTTAGCATAAACATATTCAAGGAGGTGAACCTTCATCCGACTGAAATTTATGTCTTCAGCCTCTATATTAAATTTCCAGACGTTGCTTGAAGGTAATATCTAAAATAAGGTGAAACAAAGGCGAAAGCAACAGCAATAGAGTACTGTCAGCATGGTGCAATAGACAAACCCAAATTGATAAGATTCTTATACTTATACTTCTAGTTAGTGTCGAAATCGTTTAAAGTGGAATTGAGATGCATCGTTCGTGCAGAGAAACAACTTGATGCAGTGTGATAAGAAATTTTAATTTATAAATGAATATGAGGATTTAGAATGTAAAATATATATGGAAGTAATTTCGATTACAGTAATCTTCTTATTCGACTCCTATGCAACGCTCAAATATAAAGTCATTCAACCTTGTTGCCCATTATTCTCCTTCGACTCTCTCACTCCCACTTTGCGTTCCATCCCCTCATTGATCGATGTTCACCCTAGTCATTTGTTGCATTTCTGATGTGCAACAAAGTTACGAAGTTTTAAATCTACTTCCGCTCTTCTCTGTTCAATCCATATGGCTCAACCATTCACACTGATTAACACAACTCTAAAACTGTGCAGCATTATAACTGCAAAGTTACGGCACTCCACTGGTACAACACCGTATGATAGCATACTGCAGGCGTAATTTCACACATACTTGATAGTTAGTAGTATTGAGAAAATAACAACTTTAGATGATGTTCTTTTCGACTTAAAAAAAACGTTTATTGCTTGAAGGACGCAAGGGAAATGCGGGGGAAAAATGCTGGGAACGCTTGAACGAGCGTTTGATACATGGCTTTCCTCAAATGTTGATGATCTATGAAGCACTTGGCGGAATCAAAAAATAACCCGGGCTAATGAAGTGCACAAACTTCATTATTTAGCGTTGATTTCTCGAGAAAAATTGTTTGAAGAAGGAGTAAAAATGTCGGTTGCAATAATCACTAACGATATTTATGCCTTCTGAAATTTTCACAGAAATGGGAAAGAAAAGGTATCATTCACTATTCTAATACACCATCTTAATATATAACTCTTCTTGTTCCACTTTACCGCTCTCTCTCTTTTCTCCTTTGCAATTATATGTGAAAATGTTTGAAATGCAAATGGAAAAGTGGCGAGTGATAATTGTAAACGAATGAATCCCTTATAACATTGTGTACCTCAAGAAATTGATACATCTCTTACGATGCAAAAATTAATAAACGTCAAACGCAAACAATCCCACCCCTCGTGAGAAACTTCTAAATCGTTATACAAATATTACTATTCTTATAAGTGCTTATGATCGTTGTACTCAGACAAAGATATCATAAATTTCACATTATGAGATCTCTAATATCTAAAAATTTATGAGAAGAAGCATCGGATTACCTTGCATATGCCTCGCATATTCCAAATATAGGCTCATGCCTCAACCTCAAGTCCTGTCTCAAAATTATGCCCGAAGGTCGGACCTTACGCTTAAAAGCTTATACCCAAAAAGTGGTAAATTCGCGGAAATACCTGAGGGCTGATTCGATATGCCGCGATAGCGACTCAATCGTACGTATCCTATAATCAGGCTCAATATTCTCCTTCTCGGTTGCTAGTTGAACAATATCGTTCAATCGGATCCCTATAAATCTTTTCTCACACATTGCAATGAGTCTCAAATGGGATGTTCTTCAGATCGTTTAACAATGTTAGGAATATTGTTTGATAAGTTCGCTTTCTTGCTTTTTTCGTGTTTTTTGCAATATGACATCCTTTAAATGAATGAGAAAAAACTTCATCCTTTTCTATGAAGAAAGGAAAAAGGAGGAATATTTATTAGAAAAAGGGCTTTTCTTGGAGGAATTGCCTCATCTCTTGAAAATTCTAACAGGAACGGGGATTTACTCGAAAATGGTGAGCTTAACAAAGCTCTAGATATTACGATATATAATCGACTATGATTTACTGAATAATACGACCCTTTTTATGGAAATAATTTCATACGTTACATTTTATTTTCATCCGGATCAAATGGGAAGGAAAAATTTCTTAAACGGCCATTTAGCTGTTATCTCGGGAAAAGTATAAAAAAGCTATTTGTATTTTTTCATTTCAGTTTATGTGCAATTATGCAAATAAAATCCTCCATAAAATGAAATACGATTGCATGCGAGATGAAGATTAAATGATAAATATCAGTTTGAAAGATGACAATTTGAATATTTAACATGAGCTTTCAAAAAAAGTTTTGAAGTTTCAACGAAAATAATAAACGGTATCATTTCTGTATTCAATATGGCAGCATTTTTTATGAAGAGAAAGTACTTTATATCAGCATAATTATCAGATCCAAATAATTAAAAATGTATATTCCTCTCTATAGGTAAGGGGTGCAGTAGTAACTATCTTATCAAAAAAAAAATGAATTTGTTGATCTGAATATGATAAGAAACTTCTGATGTTATACCCCTTCAAGAAGACTTTAGGTGATTTCACTAAAGATTTAAGCAGCTATTTTTTCTCAAAAAAGATGGACAAAAATAAACTTGAAAGGGGAGAGGGCGGAGGAGGTTATCAGATGCAATTCGGTGTATTTCATGATAGCAGTCATCTATTTTTATATAATCTGTGAACAAGCAATCAACAATTCCAACAGTTTTTGGTTGAGTAAATTACCTATCATATGAGTTGCTAAATTATAGTGTCCTAAATATTCAATAAGGTCTAAAATGGTTAATAAAAGAAGGAATTGCAATGGTCGAAAACAGGGTTAACAATATAACCACATAAATCCTTATGCAGTTCGCAGAAGTATTTCGATGAATTGTGGTCACTCATTAGTAACTTTTCAATGGTGCTCTATAATTTTATCTGTGCCTTTCGCCTCCCATATCCTCCCTCTCTATGTATCCCATAGTTTATCAGATCACGCCGTCCTGCATGATTATCGGCTAAGAGGGAGCAGGAGGAAGAAAATTTATTCGAATGTTTCGTTGGAAGCGAAATTGTTGCTTTGGGAATTGATACAAAGAACAAGGCCACCACATTTCTCCATAGATATCCCCTTCTGTCGTGATTACATTTCCAACAGCGTGAATAGTATATTTTTGTTTGTAAGATATAAATTTTTATAAACAAAAATTTTTTTCATCGTCTAAATATATTTTCATAAAAAAAACTTGCTTCCAATCGAAAATAATCAAGAAGAAGGATTTCCCATTCAAATTCAAATAAATTCAAGGAATGAAGTTAATGATTGCAACAAATGAAAAATACGATAAAACACTTCACTCATACGAATAAACAGATAAGCATAGATAGATGTACGCATATATATGACACAACTATCACATAATACGGTTGACAAACTTTGAATCTGTCAAAAATTCGTAAAATGTGCCGAATTTTTTGCACTCCACTATAAAAAAGGTTGTTCTTATGAACGATGAAGGAATTTTTCCAATAAACCTTAGGAGACCTTTTTAAGCGGAGAAAATCAAAACGCAATCTTTCACAAATACAAAATGATCCAATAATGTTCATAATTTCTGGCCGTAAACACTGATAATATGATTCAATCAATATTTGCCGAATGATTTCAAATCCTCTCAATAATTTTATATGTGAAAAATGGAATTTTTATATGTGAAAAATGGAAAATGGAAAAACTGGCAAAAGTCCAATTTCGGCACATAATATTGAAGAATAATTCTGCAGATGAAATAATACAAACCTGATTTATCGCTCATTAAGCGCCACATTAAGCAAGGAATATAGTACAGGAAGGCTTGTATGAGAAGAAAGAATGGCACCCATTGATAATAAGATATTTGCCTATATTCACGTTCAGCTATATCAACAGGTATATCCTGCAAATTTGAAAGATTCATATTGATTGTTACAGCGATAATATTGAAGTGCTTTTCATCATTCAAATATTGCATTCAAAATAACGGATTGCATTCAAATATTCAAAAATTACTCGTAAGGGAGAGAGAGAAAGGTTGGGGAGGGGAATAATATAAATAAAATCAAATAAGCATAAGCGTATGCAAACTGAATCTTGAATTTGATTGTGGGCTCTCGAATTAGTGTATGAATTTTCATATATATACTTAAATATATTAAACCTAAATATATCCATACAGGTGATAGCCCTTGCCTATAAATACCTTCTTATTTACGTATAATCAGTAAATCTGTCTTCTAATCTTTTAGATATCATTAAACTTATAACGGACGCTATAAAATATTTTTTCCATCACATTACTCTACAAAGAGATCATATTTTCATCAGTAAATGAGTGTATAAAAATATAAAATGTAAAATGAAATAATTTTTATCGAATCGAATTCATCTAAAAATTTCAAAAGAAATTTCTCCAAGTTAGAACAATTTAGAAGAAATTACAAAGAGAAAACCTGTTCAATTGGCACCCAATATGTGTTTTGAGCCCAACAATACATTTCTGTATAAGCCTCCCATGAGCTAGTGAATTGTGCTGGTACCCAACATTCCAACGGTCGACCACCAAACTGTAAGTTTTATGTACATAATGAGAAATTAATTCCACTACAATTAAGGCATTGAATTTAGCTATGTTCTTCATTACATCTATCCACTGAGAATTTGAATTTCTATGAAAGTTTTATGCTAAACGATTAACGTTAAAAGACTCCCATAATGTGCAAAAATATTAAAGAAAGCGATTGAAAGAATATTCTTAAAGTTTCAAAAAGGAACAAAATATAAACAAGTCATGAATTAATGAAAGCCCTAATAATTCACGCCCAACATTCTGACCCTAAAAAAGTTCAAGAATATTTCCTTGTTATGCAAGTTTTTCTAGGTATATTTACGTGTAGATTTTCACAAATCTTTAAAAAAAACGATATATCAATTATCAACTTTCATGTAGATTTGTCACCATAAAATGAAGAGACACAAATGAAGTGTGCAGAAAATGATCGAATGAATCATATTTGAGATGGCTGTTATGGTTACTGAATCATTCATGGGGAATTGTTAGTAATAAATATATAAAATTCCGGTAACCAACAAAAATAACCGTCGCTTTGATAAGCTTACTCTCTTTTTTGAGAACGCAGATTTAAAACTTGTCAAGAATTAAAAAAAGTCCTGATTTTATTCAAAATATGTTATTTTGCAAAGTAATTTAAAATTCTCATCCGATCCCTTTCTTGTGCCGGAAAACGAGATAAATAGCGACGGCAATATGAGCAACGCGTGGGGTATAGATCGATGAAATCTGGATGAGGACAGCTTATACGAGCACTTTTTTTTGCAAGGGGACAGTGGAAGCGTCAATCATCGAATATGTCCCAAAAGCAGTAAAGTGAAAGCTTATCATGTGAACTTTCTTCACTGCACCAAAAAAAAGTAATATTTTAATGATCGGAGTTGTTTTTATTGGCTACAAAATCGAAATTTGGAGATGGATTTATGTGGAATAATCTTCGAGCATTATTCAGCGTCAAAGACTATTTTCAGATGTAGGCGACAACACATTGTGGAATCTGACAAATGTAGAATAATGATGCCTTTTGCTTAAATCACAGCAATTTTGAAAATTTGTTATCACAAGATCTCTACGATAGTCAAGACGATTTCCCCTCACTAAATTTGCATAAAATCTTTTAGTAATGATAATCTTTCACCGGTTTTAAACGCCAAGAATTATTCTCACTCCAAATCCAAAAGTCACATTAACTTCACAATTCACCGACAATTTATGAAAGTCTTATTCAACCTTAATTATGCAAATATATATATATATATATATATATATATATATATATATATATATATATATATATATAATTCAGCCATCAAGATCTCATTTGAATTTTCACATACGTGGTTTGCTTCGTTATAAAGATTTCAGGCTGAAATTTAGAAATAAAAAAGTTCGAAAGCCTAGTTTTGTTCTGACGTCAGTAAAAAAACAGCATAGAGATAAGAGTCAAGAAAAATTCAATAGTTAATTTCATAGCAGAGTTGCATAGTTTTTTATTACAGCTGCTGAAAGGTTTTAAACAATACGTGTGAATATGCGTAATAAAATGACCAATGAGAAATGATTTCTTTCGTTGCAAAAAAAAAAGAAACACTTTCACACGTTAATACGTTCAATTGTCCAAATTTTTTTTGAAAGTATGAAAAGTATTTGATTTAGACAGAGTTAGATAGAGCATTTCCCACTTACCAGTAATAATAGAAATCTAGAATGAAATAAGTGAAACATAACCTAGATGGAGAGGCATGATTTGCGCTTTTGAACTTTGGGACATTAAGTCAACAAATTCTATGAACCAGTGTATATTCTCTAGAAAATCAATCCATTATAATGCCCACTTATGTTATAAAATACAATCGAAACGTTTTATAAGAAAAGTAAAACTTGATCTCTATATGTTGAAGAAGATTCTTATTCAACTTTGTAGACATTTGTCCATTGAAATATTTTTCATTCTCATGTAACAAAAATAATCTACGCAGAATGAGACTCCATGTAAATAGAGGGAATTTCTTATGAAGAGGATAATCGCTTTATGGAATTCCTTTTTATACGAAGCTATAGGCAATGTCTCATTTAGAAGAAGACTTAGCAATCTTCCATGAGACTTAATTCTCAACAGAACATCCGTTCTTAAGTCACCGCTCGCTTGGTAGATTTGTGAAACATTGAACAGGCAAATATTACTATGCGATTTGTTGCCTTTGTTATGTGTGTTTTCCTTTTATTTTTGTACACTTGTTGGTTTCTTCTAGTGGAACTTTTGATGTTTATTTGCTAGTGAAGTGAACATCTTCATCAACGTTACCATTTCTTACTAATACAATCTGATCAGTGGTCAATATATGGAGATTTCACGGGGCGGTTAAGTGCCTTTAACTCTTTTGAAATTCACCAGAAGAGCTCAGTAGTTGGTTTGGTAGCTATAGATGCATGATTTCTACCATGATATAGATAGCTTATACCATGATATAGATTACTGCCAGCAAATTTCATAAATCTTTAGCTTCAGCGGTTATTAAGCTGAAAATATTAGATATATGTACGTATATAACGCTGCCGTAATACGCTTGCAAATGTAACTATGCAGAAGCACATAAACTACTTAGGAACCAGTTGGGAATGTCTTCAACACAATTGACTATCCTACCTAAATACTCAAATCATTTTTGTGTTCAGGATAGCTATCCCTATAAATCGTGCACAAATTATGCAATTGGAACAAACAATATGTTAGATGATAGAAATGCTTTCCATTTCCAATTCGAACAATATCAGTAGAGTGAACGTAATCGTTTCCTTATTTCAGAAAACATGAACTTCCTAGTGGGAACTCATTTCTGATTAATCATAAATAAACATTTAACTGAAATAACTATTTAAATATAAAGGAATTCAAAAATTAAAGTAGTTAATGAACCTGTTTGAAACTGACGAGCACAGCCATCATAATAAGGAAAGAGGAGGTGTAGAAATAGGAAAGGCGATCAACAAAATCGTCATCTTTTCGATAGTGAAGAAACGAGAGCGCACTGAACATATTCTGTAGCACCATCGCGCCCACTTCCAATACCGCAGCGTGATGGTAGCCCGAATCTCTTCCGTGTCCTTAAATTCAACACGTTTCCCATAGAAAGCATTTCACTCGCATTCTCAATTATAATTTATAATTCAATGCAATTCAAATCGTTCTGTGTTCTGTGTCCAATGCAATTAAGCAATTTCCAATCTTACGATATTCCAAAATATTTCCTATGTCTATGTTTCAGCTATGAAAACGATGATTTCCACATCTCATTAAAGTTGTTGGAAGACTTCGTTAATTTCGTTTCACTAATAGAGTTCGTACTATTCGTTCCTTCAGTGAGAAATCGTTATAATTCTATAAGAAGTTGCATTTCTCATCTCTCTAGTGATATTACGCCAATATATATTTCTCGATTACATTTGCCAATTTTGACGTTCATCATTACATTAGAATTACATCGAAAATAATTTCTCATCGCTTTGTTGACATATATTCATAAAGGTGAGGAAAATTTTTTTGTAGGGTTCGCAGGATTAACGAAAAACTTTTACCACAGTTCGGAATAATCTTATGCGATTCAAAATGACAACACCTCAAACCCCGCAGAGGACCTGAACGATCAACGATGCAGGAGTGCAGCAAACAGCAGACAAGGATGGGAACGTGGCTGTAACACCTCTTATGAAAACGACGGTTAAATAAAAAATTAAAGCACGCTGATGTGTGACTTTAGAAATTTGTTATAACTTTGTAATGCCAAAAAAACATTGTAATGCTAATAATTCAAATGAAGGGGAGGGGCTGACGAATGTGGTTGAGGAAGAGTGAAAAGCCGAGAAAGCATTTGTTCAGGTTCTGTGTATTAGGTTTTCTCCCAGCGTTCTCGCTAATAGTGCTTTTAAATCAATTATAAATTATAATGTAAGTGTAGTTTTACATTAGATTATTCAAAGTAGCATTTTAAATAATGAGATTAAACAAAATTTTCGCCTTTCAACGAAACATCTTAATCGCAACAACCGTATTTCTATTTCAGGTATTACAATGTAGCAACATTTTAGACGAATAAATGTTAATCAACTCTTCTCATCATTACCTTCTATAAGACAAACTTGAAAAGCCGTAATTCCTACAAAATTTCTCATATATGAAGTACAACTGAAGATAAAAATTTACTCATTTGAAAGGCCTTTTATCTTTATAGATATCATTTTTTTGTTTGAGTGATATGAGGCTTGAGGTGAAGACCTTTGAAATGGCGACGATGGACGCTGAAAGCGACCGGATCGGATTTACTTTTCGAATTCATCGAAGACCCTCATCCGATCATCAATACGCCAATATTGCCGCATATAACGTTTCTTTTTAACGCAATGCTCCTTACAATAACGTTTTGTTTATTAATTTATGGAACATGAACACGCGATAAATCGATAACAACTAACTGATGCAATGTGATGATAAACGATGTGGAGGCCTATACTTAGTATCTAAAGTTAACTGAAAGACGCTCATTTACCTAAGTGAATTGTTGCGAAAACTCGCATCCAAAAGTTGGAGTTCTTTTTGTGAGTAAAATATGTAAGGAAGATGTTGAAAGGTTGTAAGAATAGTAAGTTATGGATTGATGGAATGAATCAAAGTTTTCTGCGCTATACCCAACGAATATTGTTCGTTTTCCCACCTAAGCATTATGCAACTTTTAGGATCAATAAATAACTAGATTAGTGCGCAATCAACAATGATAAGGCATGCGATATAGCCTATTCACAATTAGACAGCACTCATAAGATCTCGTCAGATACAAAAAAACTTATAGATAAACCTTTGAGTAAACTTAGACAGCATAGAGAGTTTCATAAAAAATTACGCAATAATATCCTTTCTCCTTCAAAGTTGCTGCCTATGACTATCAACCCGTTCACTTTCGTTCCCCTCCCACGAGGTCCCTTTGACCACCATTGTTCCCCTTCCCTCTCACTTTTTGAAAATGATATCTGCGCACTGGACAATTGTAGTATCCTTTTACAATGGTATCTAAATAGCAATAATCGTCAATGCGGAAAGCAATCAACGTAACATCACAAATGTTTAGAATGCAACGATGTCTAATGATGTGAAGAATTTACGCAACAATTGGGAATCGAATTAAGGAAAACCACCGTCAATTGTTGAAGCTCTATCCCCTCAGCGAATTTCTTTTAGACTATTTAAAATCAGCGATGACTTTCAACGTTTAGCTGACATGAGTGAGAACGGTATCATTCTATAATTCAATCATAAACTGACAAATGAATCAAACCTATTTCATTTATGTTCCAACCAAGTTGATTAACCGTTCAGCTATGTGCAGACACCAAATGTTGCTGTATGATCGAATGGGAGAAAGCATGCTATGAGATAGAGAGGGTTGCACTCAGTCAATCGACCAAAAGCATTTCTATCGAAAAAGTAATTACTCGAATATTGGAATAATCAATTCGAAAATAGTATTCAATAATTGATTGAAACAATGTACCTAAAATCAATAATCAATAATTGGAGTGAAATAATATATTTGAAGTCAATATGCATTAATTAGATATGACTGAATTTAATTGAGTGCACAGCATTTAAGCAGCTTCATAAGTACACTAAGGAAAGCATAAGTGAGATACAACAGAAAATGAAGTTATTCATGTTGGTCCATATAATCAATCGATTCCATCATGTACCGTAAATCCTCAAAATCAGCCCACCCATTTGCAGACTCCACTTCATACAAACTCTCCTACAAATTCAATGCCCCCTCCCCCATCCATACAAATTTATTCCATTCCCTGACAAAAAACGGAAACTTAATTCATTTCGGCAAAATGCTTCAGTCGTGAAATCGATCTAGTTGAATAAACCAACGAATAACGTTTATTATTTATGCGTAACTGAATGCGTTTTGTTTGAGGAATTTTCTATACTATTTCTATATGAAATATACTATAAAGTCGGCGCCATGAAGAGTGAGAAAACAACCTAGTAAAATGGTACTTCAGAATGATGCACAATTTGTGTTCTATTAGTGAGTGCAATTACATCTATGGACATAATATTTTTATGCACATTGGCAAAATTACTTTGCAAAAACGTTTCAACGCGATGTCAATTCTGGATGTGTGCATGTGTGTGTGTGCCCGTCCAATAGTTTCAACCAGGGAAACACTGAAACTATGCATAAGAAAGGGAGGACCTCCTTCCTGTACAA
Source organism: Baylisascaris procyonis (assembly GCA_037389465.1). Taxonomy (NCBI): domain Eukaryota; kingdom Metazoa; phylum Nematoda; class Chromadorea; order Rhabditida; family Ascarididae; genus Baylisascaris; species Baylisascaris procyonis. The sequence continues at coordinate 1,534,272 of JAZARR010000082.1, forward strand.
TGCTTGATGTTGGCACATCAGATCTGAAAGACGTTATGGCCATTTAAATGCGCAAAAAAGATTGCACGCATTTGATCAGGTCGATTTCTCATTTAAAGCTGCAGACTGCGAAAAAAAAAACTTATTTTCCGTGAGAAAATTATGGGAGCGGTCGGGTTGATCAAAATATTATGACATTATTACGTGTATTATTATTATTCGATCACAACTTACGAAGCTGGCTGTTATGGTGAGTAGAAGTTATAAGCGCGTATTGTGTTTAGCTGCTTTCGAAAGCTTCGCCAATTGCTAAGATAAATGAGGGAAAACAAATATTCAAAAAATCGAACAACCTTGGGGAACGAAATGAATATTATGCAAATTTTTGATATACTGAGCACTATGTTAAACGGATGCAAAGAAAATGCACTATTTTCACTGTAAGAAATCTTCAATGAAGCACAATAGTCGTCAAAATGTATAAAATGAACACCAATAATGACTGCTAAAAGAGCACGAACGAACACAAGCGCAAAGCAAAACATGCTAAAAGCAAAAGAAAGCAAAGCAATGTATTGTCGTTTGTTTCAACCGTCTGCGTTTCAAATACATACCAAAGAAAGCGGAAATTGGCTCTAGAGATGAACCAACTTGTTGACTATGAACCAAAGGATGGGCAGCGTCTTTAATGATAAAGAAACAATTTTAGAAGGAAATTTGATACTGCAAAAGACGATGAGAGAGAGGTGGAGAAAATTGCAGAGACAGCCTAGTTCTGGCTATAAAATTCCTCTTGCTACCAAATACGCCAAACGACGGCAAAAAAACTGGTCGTCATTTTCGACATAAAATCTTGTGTTTTTCACGTCTGCAAACATCTAAACATCGAAAAATACGACTAAAGCAAGTGCTCATACAAAATTTAAGGCAAAATCCTAAAACTGATTACGCCAGTTTCCTTCGGCCCGTGTCTTCTAATATGATCGCTTTCCTAAAACCAACTTATACAGCTTAACTCCCAATGCATCTCTCCTGGTAATTAGTTCAAGCAAATTCATATATTTTCCAAACTTTTATATGAATATATATCATTCATGTAAAAATCCACTCAAATTTTCAATGGACTTTAGCGAAGTCAGCGAAAAAAGCAGAATGATATGAATTTTTCAAAAGTATGGAAATCCTGTATTTCAATGTATTCAGCGTTGATGACGCTTTTTTAGAAGTGAGATTCTATTTGGTGGTCGATGAAATCTTTGAACTGAATTCATTCTTGATAAAGATCTAATTAAATGAGAAATCAATTCCACTCACAGCCTCACTTACTTACTAGCTGAGTAAATTATTCAGGAATACGCCAACTTACTCTTTCCTATATATCCAAAGGACTATCGTTTGAGAAAATCACTCCATTAGTGGCATTAATATAAGACTAAAACTGCGTTGATTATACAAAAACGCTCAAGTGCAAATAACAATAAAGCATTGAATAGAGCAAATAACGTCTCTAATGGGTGAATCATCATCAATAATTTTAAGGTTGAACATTTTAAAAGAAAGGAAGTAATCGCATGAAAATGCTACTACTATTATGCTTGAATAATCATATTATAGTATTTTGGAAAAAATTACATGTGAATGTTAAAATAGAATTCTTGAGAACGTCGATTTCAAAAAGAATTAAATCTAAGGAAAAGTTTAGAGACGAAAAAGAATTCTATAAAATGAAAAGTTGCTCTAAGTGACATTAAGCTTTCGTAAATTCCACACGTCAAATTCAACATACGACAAGAAACAAAACCAAGCAATAATTAATAAATAATAGATGTAATGAAAATTGTAAAGGAAAATGATATGAAAGAAGTGTGAAAAAGAAGTATGAGAAATACGAAAATAGAAATTGAGGAAAGAAGAGAAAAAAAGGAAATATTTAGAAAAAAAATCGGTTTTCAGAGAGAAAATTTTCCAAAAATTGAATGACGAAAAATTTCCCTCATAAACGTGTGCGTTTCTTAAGTTGCGAAATATAGCATAGGAACTGCATGCGAACGTTGTGTCGTCGAAGTAAATCACTAGTGGAAGTGGTTCTTTGAACCACCTCTTTATGCTTATAAATGTAGAAAGTTATTTTTTAGCGTTCAAAGTTGCCCATAGAAACGACCGGAATGCGTCTTCTGAATAGATGATTGGCGTCAAAGTTTAAAGTTAATAAGAAAGAAAGAGACATCAACGATGTTGGCGCAGGATGTGCTTTTTAGATAGCTTCTGATAAAAGCGCAGCATGAGACAATCATAGGACAACAGCTAGCTTCTTTCATATTTTTAGGGAACATAAAACAACAGCGAAACCAACGTTTTTTTGCACTAAAAGGACAAAGAATGATAGCAAATTTTTGAGGTCCAGATGGCATTTTCGGAGATTTTATTCGCTTAAAAAATTCATGAAACAGTTTAAAGTATCAGATTCAAATCTGGAATAGGATGTCTGAAAAATGCGGAAACGAATGTCTGATATCCGTGTGTCGTCAACTTTTTTATCCGATAAGAAGTGATATAGTTGCTACACAGCAAAGACTAGTTACCTACATTAATGCGCACAACTCACTGCCCTATAATCACTGAATTGCGTTTTCCCATGTGACTGAAAATCAATTCATTCGACGTTGCCATTGCTTAGTCACTTGACGACCAAACAATCCCACATCTTTCACGATCCTTCATCACCTTACTTCTCAACTGTTACAGCATACCTGCACATTTATAAAGCACGTATTGCATTTTTCATGCTTTTCAATAGTTTGCAACGTGCCATTTACTCGATGGGCGAAAATATGTTCATTGAATCACAGAATTTTCGTCGCAAAAACCAACTAGAAAAATGTCAGTCAATCGCTTTTCTGCGCTTCACAAACGAATAGCAAACAGAATTGCTTCAACGCGTCATATACTATATCTGCATTCATAAAATAAAATGTGTGAAGGGTGAAATGCATTACGCAATCTAATAACGAGGAAAGCTCTAAAATTTTCAACTTGAAGCGCACTTCTAGTCTGGAAGTAGCTAAGAATAAGGAGAGGGCAACACGAAGTGGAGAACGTGAAGGAAAGAAAATAAGAGGGAAGAGGAGCAATAGAGGCTGGCAGAATGATCATATTTTTGGAGACGTTTGAAACATTAAGCGCCTCATCTAAAGCGTAAGGCCTTCCTTCAGTCAACGATGCGAGGCAGTGAACTGGTAATACAATCGTCAAGCAAGATGCTAAAAGATTTGTGAATGCGATTTTCGTTGACGCCTCACTTGTACAATTCACTTTTCCTAACAAGAACCTTCAATGACTAGATGAACGCATTCGACATACTACGAAATACTTGCTCTTGATTGCTACGACTGTTGCACATCTCTGCTCCAAATTTCCCTCTCCCTCTCTATCCACTCACCCTCTGTCATAACGCCTTTCGTTATATTGTAGAACGAAAAGATAGAAGTTGGAATGGAAATAGTTCAGCGGAAATATGGATTTTTTTAGAGGTCAGGGAGGGGAAAGGCATGGAGTGAGAGCAGATCAGTGCTTCATTGGAGTCTAGTGCATAAATTAAATCAAGGTGGACTTGCTGCAACGATCAAAAACTTCACTGAAATTGGTGAGTAAATAGTTTAATGCTTAGTAGCTATCTTTCAAATATCTTTAAGCAGTTTTATAACTAGGAAAGCGAGAAAGATAAGACAATAGCAATGGAAGTTTGATTCAGGGTCGTGCTAAGGGAACAAGAGAAGAAGTACAATTGAGAATGAGCCTGAATTTGAAAAACATTTTGTGTGGAGTGACATTTCATGAGTGGCGGGGAGTGAATTCGAAAGTCTATTGAATTTTGAGAGAATTCATACCATCTCCAAAATAGAAGTTTATTCTGAAGAAAGAAAAGGATAGGTGTGGGTAAGGATGATCTGTGCCAGCTTTTATTCGAAAAATTAGGCACTGATTTTAAGGAAAGAATGATTTGAGAAGTTGAGATAGAGAGGGGGCGGATCGACTTCAAAGATATAACTCATATTTAACCTTGGTGTCTACATTTAAGGTTGTTAGCATATGAAGACTATTTGTCGCCAAAGCAAATCGCTCGCAGTGATCTCCTGGAATGATTACTGTTGTGACCAGAAGTAGAGGTATTCCTGAATTCTTAAGTGAAGGTATGCCTGTAAATTTTGCATTGGCATCAATGAAATTGCATCTTAATAGAAATGTTTTTTTGAAAAAAAAGTGATATGATGATTGGAAACAGGAATCAACAATGGGTTTGTTTCAATTTTAAATCATATTGCTATGAAATTACTATAAGTTTGTTTCAATTTAAATCAATTACTATAAGTTTTAGTAAAAAAAAAATTGCACAACCGATGAAAAAATCTTCGAATTATTGATACGCGAAAATAATCGCTTATCATTATCATTTGCCATTTTGCACGTCTTCTGTGCAAACACTTAAAATGTTATCGAAATCGATGCATTAGAACTCATCAAATCATTTTCATATAAGTTGCTCAATGTTGAGTTATTTAGATGGAATATTTTCAACGACGATGGGAGTGGTATTGCTCGTAAATATGAATGGGCCAATGAATGAAACATTTGAGCGGTTTGAAGCCGACGAAACTATGGCAATAAGCAGTTCACTAGCATTCCACATAAACGATGTCATCTGTGTGCTTATGCAGCAGAAACGTCTCATCAACATATTTTCATTGAAAAGGGAAACAAGCAGAGAGGCACATCATAAGAGTTGGCACAATACGCAATTTCACATTCCACCCACTAGATCAACTGTTTTTTTTTTTTTAAATTAGCAGCTGATGGAAACAGGTGGAACAATGATTATATTTTAGCTGATTAGAATGCAAGCAGAAATTTTCTGAAAAGATTCGTTTTCCGGCAGTGTAACAACCGATGGATGAAAGCTGAAAATCTGACCGGCATAAAATATAAGCAAAATTCTGTGCATCTTGAAATGCGTACAACTCTTTTCGAAACTAATTGATCCATATGAATTAATAAGTGATCGAAGATCGCCAAGTGGTGCAAAAATGTCCATCAAATTTAGCTCTTTAACTTCGGTGGTTCCCGATTTGAAATTACTAACAGATAGAGAGAAGAGCAGGCAAGCAGGCAAATAGACAGACAAGCAGACAAGTAGACAGAAAAACATATAAACCGATACAGGTGCGACATTGTCACGGTACACTTGTGCACGGTAAATATGCAGAAGTGTCCAGAGTTATAGTAACCGAATTCAGGTGATATCGGATTCATTAACCGACGGAGCTCCGGTCCGATGGTCGGTTGGAGCAGGGAATGGTCTCGGAAGAATTACTTTAGGTAGGATAAAAAATACTTTAGCCAAGAGATGTTTCAATAAAGAAACGTTTCTTTCACATTGGTTTCTTGCAGCGTATCACTTATATATAATGAGATTCCATTCGACTGGACCTTTATGTGACACTCACGTTTCGGAATGTTTAGGACTTTTGATCACAGTTTTTTGCTGTGAAAATTTTGAATTGAATCAATCTTATAATTTAGAAATTTCTGCCTTTTTTTTCAACCACTCCAATACTTCATGCATCCGGAAGCGAACATAAGCACAACCACATGAACCCGTTGAGAACGTTTACGGGTTCGTCTGTGCAAAAAACACTGATCACTTCCTTTAAGTATAATGAATGATTAAAATATGTTTAGGTGATTTAAAAAGTTATGCTAAAACATCCAACCAAAAAAATCTTCTCTAGAGAAATAAAAATTCAATCAACTAAACAAATAGTAGTCACGTAATATTTATTACGTTAAATAGATGTAAAAATATAAATTTTATTATTTTCGCTAAAAATTCGATGTGTACATCAATATGGGAATTGTGACATAGCAACAGACAGCACATTTCACATGACGCCTGCATAAATGAAATGAAAGAAATCAATAAAACTCACTCCACTAGCGTAAAAAACGAAGTTAAAATGCATTAATATATTTTGCAATTGCAGCGAGCAATCAGAAGAAAATTTTTTATTTGATACAGGTAATATACTCGTAGATATAATTCAATAGTTACCAATACCACATATAATAATTGATTGATTCTAATATTTTCTGAGGAATAATTTCTTGAATTGTACTGGTTGTATTAGTCGAGTAATTCCTAAATGTTAATGCATCTTTCAAAAATTCATCAGTAGTTATAAATAAAAGCGAGATTCGCCATAAAAGCTTATATAGGACGGAAGATTGTTGGATGCTGTCAAAGAATCTAATGTTATCGCTTTCTTATAATTGAAACAAATTGGTTCATATCAGTGGCGCTAGTAGGATAACTTAAAATTTAAAATTAATGAATGCATAAGTAACAGCAGCAATTATTGATAGCTTATGAGATATTATCGGGTAATCACTAATAAAATAATATGTAAAATTTGAACAAACCGAGAATAGATATTGAAATATAGGGAGTGAAAATTTTTGGGGATTACTTGCACGCATGAGACAATATACACAACGTATGTATAATGAAATAACGACTAAACCATGGAAATGCAAAAAAAAGAGCGCTTGCAATGTTCAGTGAATGTGATTAGTGGATTTTTTGGCGAAAACTTCACTCATTACTCAGAAAGTGCTATGGATTTCTTCTAAGCATTGTTCATCCCAAAGGGCGAAACATAAAATAGCGCTTTAGATGAGAACATCCATCGATAGCATCATTTAAGACGTTTATGGGCGACCGTTTGTTTTAAATTGCCCCAACTCGAATAGTCATCATCGCAACTTAGAACATTCTTATTCGTTAAGTTCTATGTTCAACACGATCATCACACATAAAAACTATCATTCGAAGAGCTTAACTGAGTGAAGTTCAATTACTTCATGAAGCAAATCAGCTAGCGTCGAATAATTTGGAGATGCACTCTATGGACAACTGCATGAATAAATGAACTTTAACAAGCATTTTCTGAAAAGCTAGGCTTCTAGTAGGTAAAACATCGCTCAATAGAGAAAAGTCATAAGAAAGCGTGCTTCTCCTTATTGATGAAAATTTGGAGGTTGTGAAGCTTCAGAGAATATTACGAGTGAAATGGGTGTCTTCCAGTCTCTTATTGATGGGAAATATCCACCTATTTAATTGATTCCTAGGTGATCGTATCTTATAAGAACTAAAATAAATGCCGTTTGAGAAGAATGAAATAAATGAGAAATAAATCGATGGTCAACATTTCTAACACAGTGGCATTCAGTGCGATTCTTTATAAGAGTGAATCCATCGATTCCATAAGGAACTATCATTGCAATCCCATGGCAATACAACAATAACAACAACAACTATTTTGTTGTACTATACATAATAAAGAAGGAGCAGAGATCAGATCAAATGATCGCAATAAGCAGATAGCATTTATGAGGAAAGTGACTGAAATGTGAACTGTATTGAAACTGAAACTGTGCTTATTTCACTTTTATATGCACTTGCATTATCTTTATGCTCAAACTTGTTTGACGAATGCCCAAGAATCCTGCCTCAAAAGTTTTCACACTGGTAAGCAAGCGACTCGTTTTATAAATCACTGGCACTTCCATCGCTGCCAAAGATCAGTAGCAGAACAATGACTAGTTAAGGCATCGATCACGAACAACCAACACTTATGAACGTCGAGTGCAAAAAGCGCAGCGATGTGCTTTTTTTTGCACACCTCGTGCTATATATCGCGCAGTTATTCGTATTTGATTAAATTTTGTTGTTCTAAACGTTAATGCTGCGTCTGCGTTCCCTTTTAATTACTATATATGCAATTAGGAATATTTCAACGGTGGGGGAGTGGGAGATGTGGGAGGTGGGGGAGCAGCAGGCAGGTAGACTGTTTCAGCTTGTCATTGCATTACAAAAATTCCCTTTAAGAGAAAAAATTTTTTTAGAGAATCTGAGCGCTATATTGGTGGATTAGAAAAGATTCACACCGAGCTTTTAAATGGGACGCTTATTTCGCCATAATAATTCATGAAATGAACCAATAAAGCACTAATGCTATGAATCTATCAGTTGTTTTCGGTGCGCATGTAAATGCCGAGATGCTCTTTTATCAGCAATGCATAAAATATATCTGAGTAAATTTTAGTTTAAAGAAGGAAAAAATTCTCATTTCTAAGATTTAACTTTTCACACTAAAATACATTTTTTTTTCATCAAAAAATTTGCAACTATTAGTGAAAGAAATTGGTGTTTGGACGCCATATGAACGCAAAGTTAAAGCATTATGCAGGCTAAAACAGGAAATCATCGAGTGAGAATAAATTAAAAGCCATTCGCATTTCCCAGTGATGCATTACGAAAATAGTGCCGCAGCTATTGCATCATGCAAAGCTTGCATAGAAACCCTTAAACGATTGATATCAAAGCGGAAATAGACAAGTGGAGAAGCGCACTAGAGGAGTTGATACGGCATATGCTCAAACACATTGCTTCATCGCTTTCAAGGATTTTAAAAGTTTTCAACGAATAATAAAATATGCGAAATGTGTCATTTATATATGAAATTATCCGACCGCTGTGATCGCTTCATTACGGTTGCGATGATCGCTTTCCTCTGATCTCATCTGATTAATCGGAAAGTTCGATCGATGTAGAATGGCTGCAATTTTTTTGGCAACTCTAAATGCCTATATCTCGGATGAATCAATCCGATAATTGGTGGAAAAAAATTTTAACAAGTAATTGTGCTATGCGTTCTACAATTTGACAAACTTTCATCACTAAGTCGTCATAAGTGGCTCGTGAAGAAAGAGGCAAATGCGTGTACAAATTGGTGGACAAAGAAATAGGCAAATGCAAAGATGAACACTATCGATAATGATAAATTTAAATGAGAACCGATTCGCCATGTATTAGATTAATTGACTCTTGTGGATATTAGCATAAGTTTGATGGGAATAATGAAGAGAATGCATCAAATAATATTTTCACAACATGAAATGAAAATTTTTTCAACTGAAATTTTTAGAGGGATTCGATTAGATTCGAATCGAACTGAACTATATGAATGACTATTAGAAAGTATTTCATATTATTCGTGAATGGTATCATATTGCCTTGTTGAAATTATTATACATCATAACTAGTGATCTCATTGCGCTTAATGGTGCATAGTTGAGAAAGAGATAGAGGAAGAAGAAAGGAGAAGAAAGAGTGAAACCACCACGGAAATATGAGCATTGAATTGAATTGACCGTCGCATGCAGTTTAATTCTGCATAGTTCAATTGCAATCGTTTAGTGACATTAGCATGTTCAAATTCGCTTATAAGATGTCGTGAAGGTTCCTCTCTACCAGTAAGACAAATAGCAGATGATTACCTGGTCTTGAGAGTTGAATAAAAGAATTTTTTTCAGCATAAAGTTGAATTAAAGATAAGAACCGGATATTTTCCATCATCAGAGAATAAAACTTAAAAAAAAGCAAATTATTTATGAGATGTTTTATCAAATAATTTCTGCGTAAAATTTGTATTGTTGAACCTTTCTCATGCTATCACATAAATTACAGGTCATCCAGTGAATCTTATTATAAAATCCATATTGGCCATAGTGAATATTAAAATGTGCGTTTGGGGGTAATCATGCAATATGAAAACGGCGATTCCCATTTGAACATTTCAGAAGTGAAGAAAAATAGATCGTGAAAAAATGCAGTGTACTTTTGTGTAGTTTTTTAAATAAATCGACTCCAGTGGGATAATGCTTACGAAAAAATTCGGAAATAAACGTTTTTCTAAACATTAGAATAAATTATTCCTAGGCAGTTTTGTCAAAAAGCTCGCGAATAGAAGATTTCTGTTTTCTCGGATCGACCTCTCTTCCTTCTTTACATTTAACCCCTCCCCTCCTCCTTCATCTCGTAAATTCATCATTATAACATAGGAATTTAATGGACGCCAGTAATAAGCATCATACACAATTGTACGAAAAAAGTGGATCATTGTTAAGCGCACATTCTGTAAATCAATGCAAGCAAAACCTTGTTCTGTTTGAATTTTGAAATTAGCCAATATTTTTAAATTTAAGTATGCATATAAATTCAGATTCAAGCATTTAAGAATCGCAGCTGTCAAATTTTATGAATCCAAATTTTTGGTTATAAATGCTCATTTCGATATACTAGAGTTGATAGCACATGGCGCAATTATTTGTTTCTATTCGTGTATTCGTTTATTTCACATTCACCAAAATGTCATTGACAATTCTTTTTTGACTATGTGAAGTGTGATTAAATGGCCGAATTATACGATTAAAACATCACCGTTTGTTGCTGTTTGCAGCGCTCATTTACAACGCCTATCAACGCTCTTAATGATACCGAAAATCCGTCAACTCAGCTATATGTAGTACAAATGGATCGTCTTTTGTCATTCACAATGATTTAAATACCTATGATGCCTTTTCCTTCGCTTTGTACATTAATGAATAAACGTTATGAAGAATTCGTAGCGGTGTTTGAAGCGTTCGAGGATTACAAACCGATAATAAGAATAAAATATTTTACGTTGTGAAGCTAACTGTAAAACATAATGAACTTTAGGAAGTTGAATCCTCGACTAAAGAATATTGAAATGCAGAAAAAAATCTTTCAATATCTCCACAACAAAATCAAAAGTATTGAACATTGCATCATCGATGAAATCCCAAGAAGGTGTTGTCACATGTAAGTACGCCCCACAGTCTGCTAGGCCACTGTTCTTATATTTTGTGGTTTAGTTTTTACTTAACAAAATATTCGATTCTTCGAGATTTGTGCTATAAAAAAGCTGAAGAAAGAAGAGGAGAATTCCCATGTGATCCGAACTTACCAGTTATCTATAGCTGACAACTAAGCATGACATTCGTGGAATGTGTTTTGCCAATGTCTTGTCGTTGAAGAAATAACTAGTGAACTCATAAATCGGTTCTATGCTTTTTCAGTGATTCGATTTCTTTTCTTCTTGAACTTAATAAACGAATCTGATTTGAAATCAACAATATAAAAATGGGTAAGCCTATCATCAAGCCTATCATTCATATAGTGCAACAGGCAGTTGAGAGAATCGAAAGTAAAATAAGTGTTGAAAGATGAAGTTCATGTCATCTAGGTTGCCAATGTGGTGAAGATATAAAGGATAGCTAAAATTAGAAGCTAACGGCAGCCTAGAAAAATAAATATTATTTTTAAAAATAAGTGAAATAAAGGTTATTATTGATATTATCCTTCTTATTAAAGCACAAAATTCACAACTTCTCGGTTTAATTTACGCCAAATTACAGGACGTAGATAGACTCATATTCATCAACAATGAGCTTCATTCGATACTACACGATCTCAAATCTACTGGAAAATGCCACCTCTAGATGACCTTCCTTTCTCTTTAAAAATCTTACGATCTTTGAACGTACTCTTTGGAAGCTACATGCTAGTTTGCCACTTTCGAATAGCGTTGTATGTATGAGTTTGTCAGGATCAGCGTTGCATCACAATGCATTCATTTGTGGGTTTGTGCCATGCACATATAAAATCGTTCCCTTCAATAGACATTTAGATGCGTTGATTAAATTTCATTGGATACCAATGCAATACAGCAGGCTTCTCTTTATTTATTCATTTATCGTTCATTATTTCATCAGAATTTTTTCGTGTTGAGAAATGCGTATAAGGCATTTTATTTTGTTCAAATTCATTTTGAATTTGTCTATTCGACTAATGGATCGGTCATCTTTTATGCGATCAAATTCGATTTTTTTTTTTTTTTTTTTGGAAAATAATTATCTCAGAAAATCGAAGAAGGTGAAATTCATCAGGGTATTTACATAAACAAAATCCAGATAGCTGTCACAATATTCGCGTTTCTTTCAGCTAATCACTCCATTCCATAAGGCGCTACTAAAAAATAGAATATGCATAATAATCCTTAGACATTTTAACTAACCCGACGGTTGGCGCAACTCATCTGGGAAAAAAAACTGTTTGCCTGTAACCCGAACAATACAGCACGCAAATCAACTGTGTATGAAATTTATGCAATTTTTTCCAACTTTAATATGCATAATTCCTTTCAAAATTTGTCGACTAATGCAAATGATGACATAGAGAGGCCAGCCTGCAGCGTCTATAATATGAATCAAATTTCTAAGTAAGTGCCCATTTGTGCAACGATCCTCGAGTTGAAAAGACCGCGTATACAGACAGACGGGCACACAGACGCTTACATACACATTGATGAACATAGCATTGCCATAATGCATTTTGATGAAGAATATTTGCAAGTGCGCACAACACTCGCAAATATCGTTCAGGTCAAAGTAGCGCTCTATGCTGATGGGGGGTAGTGGCACAAACTGCTGATGAGATAGTGGCACACATCATATATAACGTTCATTCGAATATTCAAATTTTTTGTGCGTCTATTGACGTGAAACTTTCATTGCGAATGCCAGCTTGACGAATAGTGAAAATGTGACAGAAAAGCTGGCAAGCTCATTTTTATAATTCCGCTCAAAAGACCAGCCGGTTGTATGAAATGTTATAAAAAACAAGCGTCATAAAATACTGCTATTCGAGCTGATTCCATCGTTTGTAAAAATGCTCTAAAAATGCAGTGATTATGACATGGAAGACGTAAAAAAAAGCTCCAATAACTTGCGAAATATAAACAGTTTTTTATCATTGGTTATTCGACGTTTCTGAAAATGATGTATCAGCTTGAATGCTTATATTCTCGCTTGAGTGAGCGGTCGTTAGTCAATGGTCAACCTGAATGGTCAATGCACTGTGCACATTATATCACTAGATTTTACAGCTATGGATTTGGGCAGACGGACACAGACAAACGTACAATTGACAGACAAGATGTTGCGCGAACGTTCTTTACAACTATAAATTTATAAAGGTGAACACAAAGCAATTTTTGAACGCCACAATATTTTTTTTCCAAAAATAATATATTCTTTGTCATTTTTTCTTAATAGAAATTTTATGCAGTAAGTTTCATAAATGCAAGAGATTGTTTGAAAAGCGGATCGACTTTTGCAAACAATCTTTTGTTATAATCGTTATTTGACAATTTTTGTAACAAAAATTTTGCAAACTTTCAACAATATGTTTAACATTTTTTTTTTTGTTTAAATTATCGAATATACTAAACATTTTCGATTCAGTTGAAACCATGTCGATATGTTTCTATAAGAAAGAAATTATCGTGAAGTTTCAGGCATTTAAAGAGGAGGATAAATTATTGGAGTCGAGGAAAGCGAGAAACTTACTGCTTCCACGAAGCATCGAGTAGCTATATGGCAGTTTGGGTTTAGCTAAGCTGAGCGACTATCGAAGCGCAAATGCAATGCACTTCGTAATGAAGCCGTCTGCCAGCAGCGATATCTATTGCCCAGTAAAGCTTAACGTTGATGGAGACGTAGGTAAATAGAAACACAAAAAAAAATTCGTAGCAAACTATCCCATAAAGTGTCAACATGTCACGAATATTTAACCATTCCTCGAGTGCTTTTTCGTTGACAATAAGCAGCGAGTGCTAATTGATTTCTGACTTATAACTGATTTATGTGAATTATAAATAAAGAATATTAATATTATTATATTATTATTTTACAGATAATTTAATAGTTATTTAAGGAATGCTCTAGTCAGCCGACTGCTTCCTGAGGTAATTTGCGTAGGTGAACGCATATGCCAGGTATTATTAAAATAGACTATTTTCCAAACTGCATTTTGGTTGTATTCAAAATTTTTAAAAATATTCCCAGCTAAAATCAGCGATCAGCTAGCTGAGTTACCGCAGAAAAAACAGCAATTATGTTGACATTATATCAGTTTTGAAACGTCAACTTACAAAGAGCGCAATCATCATGCAAAAATTGTCACACATGTCAACTTATAAAATCGCATTTTTTCATTTCAGTATTTTTTTTTTCTTAGAAGATGAGATAGCGCATTCATATAAAAAATATTTATCAAATATTTTATCATCTTAACCGAAAGATATCCGCAGAGGTCTCACTATCATCCGAGCTAGTTTGCTGCTGCCCTGGATTTTATCATTTGAAAACATTTCGTTCATCTGAGGTGAAGTTCGAAACTTTTAAGTGTGTAATAAAGTACCGATTAGTCACTATAAGAAATCAGGAATTTCTGCAACATCCTTTTTTTTTTCAATTTCTCAACACATCCATCTTCAAATGAAAGCAATTTTAATCGAAAAATGTACAACGTTTTTTTAAGAAATTAGAAACGCATACAGTTGATATTCTGTTGATAACATCATAAACAGCTTCCTATGCTATTTCATGAAAGTTTCATCATCTCTGTATCAAGCAAAGGATTCATAGTTGATCTTGGTGAAAGATGATGATTCATCTAACATTTTTTTCATTTAGAGTTTTCTTTTATTATTCGTACACCTGACAAATTTCGTTGAGTTATGACGAAAATTAACATGAAACACTCAACAAACAGTACGAATTCAAAATGATTATGAGTTCAAATTTGAAGAACTTGAATTAGTGATTGAATCACAACTGAACACCAATTTGAAATTAACAGCTGACAGATCAAGTAGGTGGCAGATTGCTCGTTCTTTCATTGTCACCTCAGGATAGACTATTGTGTAAGTGAATGTACAGAAATCATGAAAACGGAAAAGAATATATATATATATATATATATATATATATACATAAAGCTCATTATGTATTTATATATACTTCAGCTTTTATAAAACTGAGGTCTAGTATCTTTTGTTAATTATCAAACGAGACTAATGCTGCATAGAAAAGTTGTTCGAGATTTTATTTCTATGAGCACGAGCAGGCTTTATAATTTAAGGGTTGATGAAAAGAGTCTACATTTGAAGTGGGAGAGGGGGCAGGCTGACGAGAAGGGTAGGGAGGGTCTGATATGGCAGATAAGAGATACAAGAAGCGCCTTTAATTGCTAGAAACAATGTGACTCTGAGTGTAAAAGTACGACTTCAAGTATATTGAATAACACCATTAACTGCCTAATAAGATCTTTTATTTCCATCGCCCAATGAAAGTACAAAACATGTTTTTTCTCAAATTATTTTTAATCCGTCCACTTAATGGGTTAGCACTTGCTGATGATGTCACTTTTTTTTGCTAAACTCGATCCATTCAAATGAGGTATAAAATATCACTGTAAATGTATTTATGATACCGTGTTTACATAATATGTCGGAGTCTCACAAAACAGAACAGAAATTCATTTTTTATAATATCAAAGAAACGAAGCTTTCGATGGTCTTGTTTGAGAATATTTACGATATCTTTATTGGAGAGCAGATATCACTTGCAAAATACTTGAATATCTTTCAAATTATTTTCAAACTTCATTAATAAACCTACAGAAAAATTTTCGAATTATGAGTAGACGTATGAAACTGAAAATTTTGGTGACGGAATTATTTCATTTGTCAAATTTTTGTTGCTAAATGCTTCAACACAAATGCCAATTTGTTAGTGTAATTTGAAATAAAAGCTTCTTTAAAAAGTTAAGCTGACGATGGGGTTTGGAGGTCGACTAAAACGACTGGTAGAGGATGCTGTTACCTCATCCACATGAACTAGAAGCATTGTGCTAAAAAATAAATCACCCTCATATATATGACTGCCATTGCAACAATGATTAAAAACGGAAAGCACATTCAGCCAGAAAGCCACATTCTCCTTTTGCTCATAAGAAGTCAATTAGTCATCCGAACTCGTTTAGACATCATCAGTGAGAAATGAGAATTGCAAGACAAAAGAACAATATCTATCCCAATCTCGAACCCTTATCTCTCGCTTTTCAGAGAAGGCATCAACCCTTTACGCTATCAAAGAAGGCAGCGCTCCAACCTTTCGAACCACATCGTAAGTTGCAGCTGTAGCAAGAAATCGTTCTATAAAGTGTGAAACAAAGCCACTTAATGATGGTCATAATTTGGCTGATAACATACGGCCTGCTAATTGAAGTTACGTCACCAAACCTCTCTAGTCGTTCCTTTGTCAACTGCGATCACCGATGTATGCACATACATCTTAGAATCCATGCGCACAGAGTAAGGAAATTCTCTCTTGTAAGCGCCTAACTAGCTGGCACTTCCTGACCGTCAATGTTTTATTAGAATAAGTAGATTTCGAGATGAAGAACGGATGTCCAACCACTAGTTCTGTCGATGTGTTAAAAATGCTTTTTTAGATGAATATATCAAGGCTAACTTCCTCAGGTAGTTAGCGAAGAAAAAAAAATGAGTGGCTGATTAATATTTGAGAGAATTTTTCAAGATTGATTTCATATTTCTATTCAAAAAGTAATTGCTGCATGTTTTGGTAAATAGCGTAAGATAATGCTATTCTCACAAACTTTTAGTGATATTTGCTACACACTCTAACCCATTTTAGCACAATCATTCCAGCATCAACTTTTACATTTATAAAATAAATAAATTATATGTTGAGTTGAGAAAGCACATGATGTGAATGGTATCGAAAAAATTATATTCATTTTATGATCGATGCGGTGAAATAATCACACTCAATATAACACACTCTCCTTTTACTACTCAGAAAGTACAACAAATGCCGCTTGTCGATGCAAC
Source organism: Baylisascaris procyonis (assembly GCA_037389465.1). Taxonomy (NCBI): domain Eukaryota; kingdom Metazoa; phylum Nematoda; class Chromadorea; order Rhabditida; family Ascarididae; genus Baylisascaris; species Baylisascaris procyonis. The sequence continues at coordinate 1,550,927 of JAZARR010000082.1, forward strand.
AATATACAGCTTACTTTTCTTGTGCCGCTTTCGCATTCGAAACACTTATACGATGACCATCGAGCACATTTAGTAGTGATAACCTCAGTTGCTTAGTGTAGTAATACAGAGGTCAGCGTATTGCTTCAAGACGCGATTGATGAAGGCAAGCAAATATTGCAGCTTGAAATTTGTCGATATAACGTTATCGAGGCGATCAGGTGCTTTGATGGCTGATAGATTTTTAGAAAAAGGAAAAAAGTGTTGAGCACGGATGGTGCTCGCAAATGCGTTCAATGCTTTCAATAATTTAAGGCTAGAAAGCTGCACTTGTTGCGTAATTTGCTCAATCCATTTGCAGTCCTCTTTCGATCGCCTAGTGATTCTCCTTCTAAAACGATATCCTCGCAATGGTACTTTTCATCGAAGATCAAATCAATGCTTTCATAGACGTACGCATTTCTTCTTGGCGATGATTACTGAAGATTTCGAGAATTTTAAACGTATTTCATTTCGATGTTTAGTTGGTTGGATTTCTTCACCGTTGAACCATAACGAGAACGGCAACATATTGATGATATGAAGCGTTGTTCATTGCAAAGAAAAATAAATTGAAATACTAAAAAATGTTTGCATTAGATTCTATCATTGTCACTCATTTTCATTCCGTTTAATCGTCACTTTCCTCTCCCCTCACGCCTCATATTTAATGAGTCATTGCTGCTGCTCGTCATCATCATCCTCATAGTTCGATTAAATGAATGACCAATCAGCACTGCTTTACGTCAAACAGCTATTAGCACTCGTTCCCAGTAAATGGGCGTCCTCGACGCTAGTTGATAATACCCTCTCGAAAATTCTTCTCAACGAAATTTTAACCGAGAGACAAGAGCACAAGAACGGTCTGTCTAAGTAGACCGTATAAAGAATAAGGGAATATCCACTAAGTCGCCTTATCACCATTATTTCTGCAGCAGTCTTATACCTATCCATCAAATAAATAATTTCAATATTGACTTAAAATTTTGACACAATAATATTTTAATTTGAATCTACACATCATAGCTTATTTCCATTAATCTACTTGTATCGATCGCGTTGCAAAATCATTTAGAACCTCAAATTAAAAGGGTTTTCAGTTTGTAGCTGCAAGATACTGCAAAACATTTAGAATCTCAAAGTTTGAATTCAAGTTAGAATCGAAGATAATAAAAGAACCACGAGATATTGAAAAGATTCGAAACATTTATTAGAGATGCAATGAAAATAATTGCGAGCGCATCTTCTATTCACTCATATGAATATCTGAAGCTATTTTGTGGTCTAGTGCACACGAACTGTTTAAGTACATATGACAACAGGCAAAATTGGAATTAAATAATAAAACGAAATTATAGACGAATGTGAATCCGAGCTGCCTTTTACTTCAGCCATACCTGATATTCCTCGAAAGAATAATTAAATACTTTGGTGTTGATTTTAATTTTAAAAAAACAGAAAAAATTTCCTTCAGAATGGTCCATTATCAACAAAATAAACAAATGTTAAGGCCCATTTTATGGGAAAATAAACGCCCACTTCAAGAGATTTACTAAGATAGTTGATGGACGAAGGAATAAATGCGCAAGTAGAAGAGTAGCGAAACTCTTAATGGGCATAAACATTGTCGCTAATGAGGCAAGAAAGACGCAAGTTCGCACTTTAAGTTTCTCAACGCTGTTTCACGTAGCAGCTTCTCACCATTCAAACCCTCTGAGCATTCAAATTCTACCTCTCAACCTGCACATCTCCTGTATGATGTTTCTTCCCATGGTCACCGAATTTTGGTGGTCATGACAGTTTTTTTGATGACAACCGATTGCCGAACAATCACCACACACTGAGTGATTTCGGGTGCCATCAGATGCCTCATTGTTACAATGCTTTCTAGTCAGCCTATTACTATTATTAGAACCACATACTTATCACAGTGAGTACAATTAGATGCCTATACGATGTTATTGCTTACCCGCTAGTTCTTTTTATTCAAACTAATCCACTATCAGTACCATAGCCGATAGTGCCACCACAGACGGTATTACTTATTACACCGGCAGCAAAACCTAACATATCATTGCTGTTGTTGTTGCTGTTGAGTTCCTGCATTTCTACCACTATTATTTAGCAGTTCTGAGCACTAATATTACTGGTATTCCTAAGCACTATTGTCGAGACAGATTGCAGCAACAAACAGTAGCACATTCCTAAATTTTAATGGTGGTATTAGTGGAGCTGCCAGTGTTAGGTTATCATCTACATCAATAGTGTCTGCAAGTAGTACTGGTGCTATTATTGAGCATTATTACAATTGTATAGCACAGTGACAAGTAGTTATCGGTATTAATAAGTGATGTTATAATAGTAGCTGTGGTAAATAAAAGGAGGTAATGCAAGTAACATGAAGTAGTAGGAAATCTGCACGGAATTTTTATCCAAACGTACATACCCTTTTTTCGCATTCCAAGATACATCAGGATCTGGGTTGAAAAATTCGTCAGCTTTCTTGAAGAGTTTGATGTAGCTGCACCAAAAGTTTTTATTAATCATGATCAATCTTCATGTTGATCGCAGTGGAAAGCAAGCGGGAGAAAGAACAGATGACTTTGAACGGATTCAGTTTGCAATGGAAGAAAATACAGGTAACTGATAGTTCCAGTGCATGTTGCAGCAACACATAAAGTAACACACTAGAATTTTGTGTTTCAAATACGACATTGCGGTCTGAAATCGTCTAAAGTTGCAAGTTTCGCAACGCACGAAACATTCGCAGATACTCAAGACAATGCCTTGGCGTTCGGGTGCTTGTGCAAGAAGGGATTTCAGATGAGGGTGGCGAGGTGCTAAAACCATGAATGTTCATTTTAGCCATGTTTCTACTTGCCGCTTCATTATCGTCAACACAGCTATGGATAGAAGGTGGGAAGCTGAATAGCGTTTGAGTTCGGTCGAAACCACATCTCATCTATTGCAGGCGCAATTGCCTAGAATTTCGTTTTCAACCTTTTGCGATTGTCTTCTAGAGTGGATTTTCTATGGAGCCGCTATCGGAATTTTTTTAAAATACATTCGGTGTTTGTGCAGGTTATAACATGCCTACGTCGTTTAATAACACAAGAACGCCAATTGAAAAATTTCTGCTTGCGAGAATCTAGTTCTAATGAGGGAACACTCCTTTTAGAACGTTACCAATTGCATAGCATAGTCTCCGCTTTCACTACTGTACCCGTTACCTGGCAGCTGAAAAAATGCTGTACTAGGTTTTTCTGGTTGCTCCATAAATTCAACATTCTATTGGTACCACATTCCGCTCAGCGGAATGCTTGGCGAATGAGGTGCTCCTTCAAAATTGCTGGCTGCTATGACGACTATGGCTGTTTTATCTATCATGGTATAAGCTTTGGTTTCTCTCTCAACTAGCAATCGTCTTAATAAATCCTGCACATGGCTGTCGCTTGTATCATTGGCAAGAGCAAAGGCTGGCAATTTATAAAGCTGCTCGCATTGGCTACTTTGACGACGCACAGGATTGATCTGTCATTCATAACATGTGAAGAGACCCATCTTGAGAATAGAGCCATCCGAAGAGGAGAAGGAAGATTTGATTATATCGTGTCGGAGAAATAGTTTGCAAAAGTATTCGTCTACATTTTGTTTTGTGGGCATAAAGCTTTTAAATGTCTTTCATCACTTTGTCCTTCTCAACATTTTCTAGCTGGAGTCAGTCAACCGCTATTTTTGTGGCCTTTTTAATGCGTCAAAAAACAGGTGGAGTAATATTTCAAAATCGTCTGCAGCGGGCTAGTTTATTAGTCCTCTAGCATTGGTTCATTATCAAAAGCAATGTAGAATAAGCACTAGGATGCGCTGAGGTTACCGCTATAAATTTAAAATGTCAATTGGGCTTGCGGACCATCAAGACTAGTTGGATGCAAAGGGAGAGAATTGATCGCTGATCCGCACTAAAGTGGCTGCCCAGCAATGAGGAGGGAGGAAAACGGAAAAGAATGCCATGCTTCAATGGACTGTGGTCGAGCGCATAGATAGTTTAGGAAATAACTGCCGGTAATCCCACTAACTATTGTGAAAGAATTAAATTTGAACTGATAGCGAACGACGATCAAAAATCGTCATGAATGTTTGGTTGATGACTGCTTTATGGCAAGCATTTGTACATCACGAAATGAACTTTGTCAGTAAATTAATTGAAGAATAGGAAAAATGTTTGCACAATCAGTAAAAGATAGTGCATCAAAATGTTAAATTCCCGGCCGATATCTCTCGACCGCATGTTGTTTTTCTGTAAAAGACAGAATGATAGCCAAAAAAGGAATCGATCGTTTCTTCATGTTCGTTAAGAATTGCGAAAGACAAGACCCATTCCTTTTTCAAAAATTTAACGCTAGATTCAATTGAATCGACATACATTAACACTAACGAAGCTCTGCTGTCTTTTTTGGTCACAATTGCACGGGATCGGAAATGCAGTGCGAATTCAGCACAAAAGCGTGTGTCTTAAAGGTGTTGAGCACAATGGTCATGGAGAACGATTCAGGACTCTATAGCTATCGATTAACAACGACAATAAAAGCGCAGTGGTTAGTGAGGAAGACTGCTATATGGTCATCTAAGAGCCTTAGTTTAATGCGTGATGAGTTCACCAGTGCTGAAAACTGTTTTTCTTCATAAGTGTTCATTATCAGCTACCGTTTTTTCTGCCCTAATGAATTAAAGCATACAATTCAGCATCTCATACAATTTGTCTCATAGCTTCAAATTGGTGGCTAAACTGAAATTAAAATTGATAATTACAACTGGGAGCTTTTCGTTTGTTAAGTGAGGCTGTAATAGCCTTGCAGTAAAAAAATAACTTTTCTCTTTACTGTGTAATAATATAGGAACGTTGTGTTTTCCACATTTTCCCTAGTGAATCTTGAAATAATCAGCGTCTGCGTCTTGATTATCCACAACTTTCTTCCATTATCCTCCATTTCATTAAACCACTACGGTCTTTGAAAATTTGAAGCATTACACGCAATTATGAAGTGAACGATGATTGAGACCATATTTTTTGGTGGTTATTTGTAATCTATATGCGTGTTAGAAAACGAAATTTGCTTAAATCGCGCATGTGAATAGCTTCTTTGAACAGGTGCATCTAGGGTACACAAGTAAAGAAATATCTTTGCACAGTGGTCTTTGAAGTACTCCGATTCTGCCAAATGTTTTGCTCAACTTTCCTCTCCAACTTCTGAACCCTGTCGTTTTATTAACATCAGTTTCTCACTGTAATATGAAGCGTTGTAAAAACGCTTCTCTTTGCTGTCAGTGGAAGTTTGATGGTTACTTCCGCCTAGTTGGACATCCATCTGCTGGAGAAATACATGATAAGGAAAGAAAATTCTCAGAAAGTATAACAGAATAGATACTTCTGGAACATTTCTCAATAGATTTTTTTCGAAAACATATTTGCGCTATAAATTCTTCTTTACAAGAGTCTCTCGTATAGCCTTAATTTTCAAGAAAAATTCGCGCCTACTGATTCTGAAAGTTTCTAAGCAAAAGCTTACCAGGGGGGGGGAGCACGTAACCATTGAGCATTTCACTTCATTATTCTAACTTTTTCAGTTGAAATAATAAATGAAGTCAATGTATCGTCAATGAAACTTGAGATCGTCAATGAAGTGCAAGCAATGAACTAAATACTATGCAGGAAAAAGAAAACAACATGATTAATGAACAAATGAAAAAGCGAGAAAAAGGCAGTGAAAGTAAGGAATCTTCTCAAGGGCGCACTTTCCTTATTGTAATCCACCTATCCAACCATTTGCAGGAACATCTGAGAAGAACGACAAATAACAACATCGTAATGACACAGTTTCATTCGAAACCGATCGATTGAATCTGAGCGAACCCACCGAAACCGACCTCAACCACAATTTGCTTTTCAAGGTGCATCTCGATCATCACAGAAGATTTGTCAATTTTATGGCGTTCTTAAGATGCAATAGTCGCGCAAAATGTCGTAGCAAAACTGGCGGTGAGAAGTCGCACTCTAGGCTGTAGGTTACACTTACCAAATTTCACCACGACAGATTTTTTGTTTGCTGCCGCGAAGTTTGTGAACGGATAGACAGACACACGCATACATACGCATAGATCACCATTATGTGCATTGGGAACAGTTTGCTGTAGATCACAAAAAATGAAGCTTAGAATAAATGAGAGGAGGCAATGTAGTAAGTCAGAGCATTGCAGGCATGATTTGCTGAAAAAAATTGGATGCGAATAGGCACTTCAACGATTGCGTCGTTATCGACGTATTCACAAATTGAATTACGAGTTTCGCTCGCTTAACGTTCCCTTCGCGACACTCTACGGCATTCCTTGATACGTACCTCCACTCTCTAGCACAAATCAACAGTAAAGAAATCATCGACAATTGTTTCGCTCTGATATCGGAAAATTCGGTCAACAGAATTCTTCAGCGAATTACGAAGAAATACTGATATATATTCTTCTCGGAAATAGGGAATTTATAAACTAAACAAAAAATATTCGATGCTTTCTGGATGAAATATGACAGATGGGAGAATTCTTTCGATATTCGAACTCTAGTTCACTGACCACATCATTTTATATAAGGATTTTATTTTCTTGAATAGCTGAGCGTAATGCTTTGTTTTTCTCAAGCATCGAGGTGGATTCTTGTGTTGAAAGAAGGCATCATTATTCAAGATCAAAGCGGAAGGCGGATGCGCTTTCCGTTGAAAATAGGTGCGGTAGTTCTTTTATATGTGAGAAGAGTGGTGTTCTATTCAAGTGATGACAATTCAATGCAAGTGATCTTGTTTTCATGGAGATATGCTATTCATGTGCAAAGTGTGTATAGTTCATTGAATTGCAATAATATTCCTCGTAGAACATTTCTTTGCACGAAGAAATTCTCAGGTATCGGCTAATCCGCACTTATGAATTTTGCATCGATCTAATATTCAAATCAGCTAATGAAGCATTTTACGAAGAAGTATGTGGGAGAGGAAGCATTCGTCAGGTATGCAATTGGATTTATCTTCGAGGTGAAGTTGAATCCATTTTCGTACTTTAGAGTGTCTAATTTTTTATTGCATGTAGGCCGACATCCATTTTCACGTCGAATGTTTCTCCGATACTCGAGTCCTTTCATGGAACAATGGTACTACAGAAGCCTTTCACCCTCTTCCCCATCGCTCCTCCCCGCGGCGGTTTGTTCCTCAGCGGTGATTTCTCATTGTCATCAAGCAGTCACTTTCTACATAATGCTAAGATGTTAACCGCAAAATCTATTTTTCGGTAGTGAAGGCATCAAGGTCACAAGTTTGTTTGTTTTCTTCCCCTTCTCTAATATTATTACTGTATTTGCTTTACAGCTGAAGATTCTGCTGTATACTTATTCTAATCTTTCAAAAAACATTGATGTGTTTTTATCGATAGTCACAAATAAGTTGTAATAGCAGCATCATGTAAATTTCAAGAGACTTATTATGGATATGACGTTAAATTGGTAACGAACCTTTGACGAGGCGGGGCCTTATATGACGACTGGGTCGATACACAGAAGACGACATCTCAATGAGAGCATACTGAAGGTAAACCAACATGCAAGTTGCTACATCTCAGCAAGACGATGACGCCGAGAAAGTTGTTTTGACGCAAATGAGCGCCACATCGAAAAATCGTATCGGTATCTGCAAAGCACCAAATTTCAGTTTTCAATAAACTTTTAATGAATAAAAGCTTCTGCACAGCGGCTACTGAATTTGTCAACAAACATGCGACAGTAATTCGAAATCGTAACATATTGTCTTCACTATGAACGGCATGACCATAGTAGTAATTCTATTATAGCTAGAATATCACCTTTTCATTCTAACATTACTAATGTAGGCGAAATGAGTATAGCTGTACAGGTTAGCCACAAAAGTGGATTTGCACACTTTTCGAAATGTATAAGCATTCATACTATCAAATGAACAGACGTGAGAAAAGGTGGCTGGTGGAGTTGAAAATGAAGGAGCTGTTCCACGACTTGGGTTCATCAGAGCCACCGAGATCGAGTGTTTATGAATCTAGCGAATGGTAAGCTCATGCTATAGAATCTACATTGAAAGCAAGGTTCGAAATGTTCGCCTTTGCAGCTTATACAGCAGAGAGGGAAAGAATGAATGAAATGCGTACACAGGAAAGTTACCTTATGTGATTCAACGGCAATATGCTCATGCTTTATTAATGCGATTTCTATTATCAAAAGCCAAGTGCGTGCCTGTCAAACTCTGAAATAGAAGTTCATTTCGCTATTCAATGCCACAATTTTGCAACTGGACACAAGTACTCATTCGAAACTTAATTACTTTTATAACCCGAGCAAGCTCTATTGCTCGATTGCACGAATATGTCCGATCCCCTTAAAGTGGCATTTAATATAATGGATCAAATCATGCTGGTTTTTCAATTTTTTAGTCCTAGCTAATAAAATTTGATGGCAGTATTAAAAATTTATAGAATGAAATGAAGAGAACCTACTAAAATTAAGCCATTTTATTCGATGTAGCAAAGTGAAATGTAGAGATGAGACGTGCTGGCAACATAGTCGACAAGAAGGTCCCGAGCAATGCTCGCATCTAAGTGAGCCCAGCAACGGCACTAGAGTGTCGCCAGATTCGCGCATTTGCATACTACGCGTCGCATAAACTTCCTTTTTGATGAGCATGCATCAATCGTTTAACGGACTGATATAATTACTCGACGGTGCCAACATGTGTCATCTACGTCACTTACCGTCGCATTTGCATAAGTGAACAAGTCGGCTAGTGATGCGGCAAACAACTTATTCGACGGTTACATATGACAGAGACTGAGGTTAAAGGGAGGGGAAGAGGTGAATGTGTAGAGGTAGACGAAGGCATGAGGACAATATACCTTTAGTATCAGATTCGAGAACGAGATCTTTAGGCGCTTCAACGCGGCGATTGATGGATGTGCTGCGTGATGATGTGTGTATGATTGAGTGTGACACTAGTATGAGTATTGAATTCACTACAATGCTTCTAATAAGAATTGACATCGTTAGATGTTATACTCTTGAGTTCGTTAGCGTATTGAAAAAAGGAAAGAACCAAGGTAGAGCGTAAAGAATAATAGGTATCAAGCGCAGATCGATCTCTATGAGCTCACTTCTTCGGCCTGCCGATTTTCATAAAATACCTTGATTAGTTGTCGTGATATTTTGCTTCCTTGCACTTATCATTATTATACACTTTCTGTAAGTTTGCTTCGCAAAAGTGCATTCTTCAATATCGTGTTCGTATGTGCAAGCATGTCTGTTTGTATGTTACATTTGCATGACCTAATTTGTCTGCCGCAAAAGGTTTATCATTTAAGCTAGAGTCACAGAATTTGTTCGGTATAATTTGCACTATGGGCTGACCTGTTCTAATGAAATTCGTAGATTCAAAAATTTTGAGAACAGCTGTAGGATATGATCTCAATTAGGTTTTCATACAAAAATATTTGTTGAAGAGTTTAAGAAGGATGAATGAGTTTTGAAATTTAATACGAGCAGCCGGATCAATTCAAATATAAAGGTGTCTTTTTTTGCATACTTTCTTTACTCAGGAATTCCGGAACTATATTCGACTGATCGAATGAGATGCAAAAGTACCATATACCCTGCCAACTGTTCTAGCAATTTTTTGCACTCATTTACTCCAGATGATTTAAAAAAAAAAAATGAAATTTTTGTTGATCAACCGTTTGTAGGTGCAATAATTATGGCTTTTTTCTTTAGCAGTATGTTGATTCTTTTCGCTATACGGGCTTACATAAGCTGCTATTGCTATCACAACAAGTCCTAAGGTCATCACTGCAACATGCTATATACCTCTATCAGCACACTTTAAACGACACTAGCGACATACTTTTAGGGTAATTTTAAGATCCATAGTCGTGCACTTTTTGAATTATATTCCTTGCAGAGTCTATATTAATACGTTGACGCAAACAGCCATCATCTCGTCTTTGTTACCTTCCTTGATTGTGGTATTCATGAAAAGATTTCCAATTAGACTAGAACTGAGCTTCGAATAGCATCATCTTTTCATTTCATCTGTGCTATGCGATCGCCTAAAACAAACCTTTACGATCAGCATTGTTGCAGATTGTGGTGGGGACCCACAATGAATGAACGAACGAATGAATTTACTGACGTAAAGTGGCGCTTTTATAAAGCTTTTACAAAGACAAAGATTCTGACAGATAATTCACATTTTTGTTTCAAAGAATTCATAAATGTGAGAAATAAACACTTTAAGTCAAAACAATTTGAGAAAGAGAAGAGTTTTGGATCTTATCATCGATTGTTGTGCGAATTGTTAGCCGACAACGGAATCTTCGGAATGTTCAGCATTTGCTTCTTCTCGACACTCCCCGCGGGAAATTTTCATCGTTCGCATTGTTCTGGTCTTCCGGAGAATCGATCTCCTTAGTGGAGAGAAAATCATTTCTCGTTTACTTTCCGCTCTTTCCAGAATTTGCACCTCTTGGAGTGTCTTCTGTGGAACAGTATGGCCTCGTGTCGTTTTCTGCAGTTCCGCTCCTGTGTCTTCCATCTCTGGCAGTCGAAGTTGCACCTTCACTTGTTTCGTCCGCCGTTTAATTTGGCATCTACACGCCAGCACTGCGCCCATTCCAAGTGCGATGAAGATGGAAACTGTTATTGTGGTTTTAATCGCGACACCACTGACGTCATCCAGAACTTCTTGAATTTTGTGTGTGGCCACGCCAATTTCTCGTTCGGCTTCCCACAGTAGTCGTTCACCTTCATCACGTAGGGAATCAATTTCGCTTTTCCGTATCCCACTTGAAATTGTGCTACCTTCCTTGAAACGTCTCATCTCTGCTGAAAGCATGGACAAGGCGAGGCTGATTCTTTCTTTCTCGATTGATGGCAAAGCTCCTGCTTTGAACGTTTGATGCTGAATTGCTGGGATATTTCTTGAAGAGAAGTTATCGAAGCTCTCTATCCCCTTTTCATTGCAAGGATAGATGAGCAATGAATTTGTGTCCCGTAGAATTGCGCAGACATCTTCCCTTTGCAGTAGCATTCTCGCAGCCACGGTTGGAGGTGCCGCCTTAGCGTTGATTATGAGTGCATTCGTTAGTTCACAAATTGATCTCCACACGGTCCGGAACTGTTCGTTAATCTGATCTTTCAAAAGCTCATAAACAAATTGTAGCTTTGCGTTTATGGGATCGTGTGAAGCTTCCGACGATTGAAGCGAACTGGCAAGAATTGTCGTATATTCCTGCACACGGTTTACGTGTCTCGCCGTCAACATCGTCGATGACGGGTCTGTTCGTGTCAAATGCAACCAGTTCATCCGACCGATCTCGACTGGATGAGATTTTATCCATTCCCTGAAGTCTCCTGAAACTCTTGGGTCATTGAAGATGACGATAAAGTTGTTGTCCATCCAGTGTACTTCACTCAAGCTGCATTCACCGAAGAACCCAGAGTAATTATTAAAGGTAAAGGAAGCTTCCAAATCGGGAACAAGTACAGAGTGAGAAGTTGCGAAAACTTCATGCTCTCCGAGAGACTGAAAGTGGCAGATTGATTTTGCCTCTGAGACATTCCACAGGAGAGTGTAGTCAGTGAGACAGAAACCATCCGTGATTTTACACTTTGTTGTGAAATCTGCGGTGGTTGTGATCAGTTTGTCGTCACTGTAAATAGCTAAGGAGCCGAACTGAACGACGTAGTTTGACGTTGTGGTACAACGTGTACCTAATAGTCCGTACGAGAATCCTTCGGGAAAGTTTGTCTCCCAGCGGTCACGTGCTCGTTGTATCATTGGACTTTCGTTGGATTGTTTGTTAGCAGCCAACTTTGAACATAATTGGGGGAGATCGCACTAACATTTTTGTAATCGGTCGTTAACTTCAGAGTCCAGTGGAGAAATGAGTTTGTGCACACTGTGCGAGAAATGTTGGTGCAGGACACAGCTGGAATCAAAACGTGAGTGCGGCTGTAAATTGTGGCCTTTGTCCAGACTGTGGTCTCTGAATTACTGATTTGCGAACAGTTTTGAAGGTGGGGATATCTCAATTGCACCCCGGCTTTCGATGCGTTGTACCACAATTGTGCCGACGTGGCGTTTATCCTACTGCTAACAACGGTAATTAACATGAGGCAAGCGACAACCGATAGATTCACGCCGAGTTGGCGCGCTTTGGAACGGGTGAGCGGACCTCCGTGAACTGAGGTCGAGTTGTCCTTGCCCGAATTAGCGTCTTCATGGCTTTCTGGATTGCTATGCTCCTCCGACTCCGAGCGTGAAGCGTCACTATCAGTGATCTCAAGTGGAAAAAGGAGGTTTACTGGACGAGTAATTTTTCGTTGAGAACCACACTGAAGTTCGGCGGAACGAATTTTCCCGTCTTTTCCTTCGATTAGTTTTGAAATGATGCCAAGCTTCCATAAAGCTCTTGGCTTTGACTCATCGTGAATAAGCACTACACGACCCAGTTGAGGCTCGTTGGCGTTAACTAACCTTGGGGTCCGATGTTGACGTTGCGAGCGTTCCCGTAAGGCAAGTAGATACTCGGTCTCCCAGACCTTCCAGAATCGTTCAACGAATCTGTTGGATTCTGACCATGCATCCAGTAGTTTTTCGCGGTTGTTAATTGTTGGGTAGTATTCTTCTCCAGTATCTGAGCTTGCTTTCGTTCTTATAACAACTTCCATTGCCTTGTTTGGTGTCGCAGCAATAAGATCGATTGGTCGAATCACTTGTATTGACTCCTTATCGACATATGTCAAAGGTCTTGAGTTGACGATAGCTTCGCACTCGCTCAGTAAGGTTTGAAGAAGTTCGTCGTCGACAAAGGCTCTACCAATCATTCGTCGAAGGGCTTTCTTCGTGATTTGAACCATCCTCTCGTAAATGCCTCCTTGCCAGGGAGCTCTTTCTGTGATATGTGTCCACCGAATTTCATTTAGGATCTGGTCAGTCGCCCTTTCCGCAAGGAGGAATGTGGAGGCGTTGTCAGACAATATTGTTCTCGGTTGACCTCTACGAGCTATGAATCGACGTAGGCATAATAAGAAGGCTTGACTTGAACAGTCGGAAACGACTTCGAGATGAACAGCCCGGGACCACAGACACGTAAAAAGTGCTATCCAACGTTTTGTTCCACCCTTTCCTTTTTCTTCGACGCTCTTGTTTTTGACATGAATGGGCCCGAAATAGTCAAGTCCGACGTCTGCGAATGGTTTGCCAGGAACGGTGCGAGCGGTTGGTAATGGTGGAAACTTAGGAAGTTGAAACGGTCGTGCACGCCAGCGTCGACAGTCCATGCAATATCGGTTGATCGTCCTTTGGACAGTTGCTCTCCCTGAGGGATCCAGAATAGTTGTCTCATTGTATTGAGTGTTTGAGCAGATCCAGCATGAGCGAGTCGTTTGTGTGTTTCCAAGATCAGCAGACGAGTCACAGCACTATGTTTGGGTAGAAAGATTGGACGGATTGATGCTTCTGGCAGCCTGGAGGTTATTATTCGTCCTCCACATCTATACACCCCGTCACTGCAGGACATTTCGAAAGAGTTAATTTCAGTTTCACCGACAACCTTTTGCGCGTCGCGAATGAGGCACTGTTTTGCTTCCTTGAAGTCGGTTGCAGAGAACGGTCCTGTCGCGCTGATTTTCATCCAGCAGGCCGATGAGTGAGGTTTACTGATTTTCCGAAGAAATCGGAGTGTGGTTGCTGTAGTTCTTAGAAGGCGGTTCCAGCTGCTAAATCGATTGGCATTGAAAACGTGCTCAGCGGAATGTTGTACCTCACAGACGGTGCTATCGACAGCTTTGGCACCGCTTGCTGGATTTGGATCAGTTGGTAGTCCAGTTTGATCAGGCCAGTTGTCCGGTGGTTTTGAAATAAAAGAGGGTCCTTGCCACCACTGTAAGTTGTTAACGAGTTCTTCTGGTTTGAGACCTCGTGTTGCCAGGTCCGCTGGATTCAGATCTCCTGGTACGAAGCGAAATTGAACATTCTTTACGGCTCTGATTTTTTGTACTTGGTTTCGGACAAACCGATCTCGCTCATTGTTGAAAATTACCCAAGATAATGCAATTTGACTGTCGGACCACAAGTACAGTGGAACGTTTAGATTCATTTGCCTGCTAACGTAATCGATTAGTCGGGAGCCTATAAGAATTCCTAGAAGCTCGAGACGCGCAATTGTCATCCCTTTGATGGGCGCTAGACGATTCTTTGACATGACAAGAGAAGAACCTTCTGTGGAGGTAGCGAACACTACGGACGCGTATGCCGCTTTAGAAGAGTCGACAAAGCAATGAAGAAACTTCGGTTGCCCAATTTGCCGTTTGATGCTAATAGGTTGACTATGCCATCCTTGAATAAGTGTTTTTGCTCGTTGAAACTCGGCTTTCTCGAGCGTATCGTCCCATCCGTACTCCATATGCCAGAGAGTTTGGATGAAGACCTTGATCGGCAGCGTTGCTGGTGTGAGATACCCAAGTGGGTCGAATACGCTGGCTACCCACGATAGCAACGTTCGCTTTGTCATGTCACCGAACTCGAATTTTTTGAATATAAACGAAATTTTGTCTGTGCGCACGTCCCATGGGATGCCGAGAATTTTTGCATTTGTCTCGTTTTGACGATCCTCTACTTTCCAACGCTCTCGAAGTGCTGCGGAATTTGAATTTAACTCTCGTAGATTCATTCCCGCAAGTTGGAACAGTTTCTTGCTTGCATCGCATTTCTTCGCAGCCTCTTCAATAGTTGCTGCTGTGAGCATAATGTTGTCCACGTACATGTTGTGCAGCAGCTCCTGTGCAACAGCTGAGTCGTGTGGAGTTTGAGGTGATGGCGAACTGTAGTCGCGAGAAGAGAAGGTGAAGCGATCACGCCGAATGGGATTCTCGCGAACCGAAATATACGCAGATTGTCCCTCGTCAGTTGGCTGTTCAGATTCTTCAGCCATAAGAAGCGTGTAGAATCGCGATCACTTTCTCTCAAACCGATCTGTAAAAAGGCTTTCTCCAAATCTCCTATGACTACTACTGTCGGAATTCGGAACCGCAGTAAAATACCTGTCAAATCAGGGAGATATATTGGTCCTCGTAAGATCGCTTCATTCAAACTATAACCGGTTTTTCTCATTTTGCTCGACGCGTCGTAAACGAGTCGAATTTTCGTTGTGTTACTCGTTGGTTTTACAACAGCTTGAATGGGCATATAGTACGTACGCTTCTGTTCGGGTTTGTTTGTAACATCTTCGATGATACCTGCCTCCAACTGCTGCTTGAGAAGTTTGTCGCATTGTAGGAGCAGTTCTGGGTTCAATTGCAGCCGCTTGATAGTCGAAATGAACCTCTGCAGGCAAAGTGCATAGTTATCATGAAAGTGAATTTCATCCTTCCATGGCCACCCGACACTGTAACGACCAGCCACAAATTCAATGGTGTCCTCGAACTTTTGCAAGGCCACATCGTCATCCGTAGTCGTTGGATCTTCCTTGATACCAATAAGTTCCAGCTTCCAGAAGTCTTCTATAGGGTCATTCGTTAGAATAGGTAGCGATGTAGAAGACGTTGAGTAGTAACAGCCCGTCGCTGGTAGTAGCTGGCCTTTGCCGCATAAGAGGGGGCCAACTATAGATTTGATCAGGGTGAAGCCCGATGGCAGCTTCTGGGCAGAAGAAAGATCAACGAGCTCACTAAATTGGTCTATTCCAATTAGGAGTGATGGAGTTTCGGCATGTGTACATAATTTTACAATGTCTTGTTGTAGGGGAACGTTTGCCGTCAGTTGAACGGTTTTGAGTGGCTGTGTAAGCTTGGGGACCACGTGTGCGGTAAGCGGGATTGATTTTTGTTGCTGGTCGCTCAATAGGAGTTGTACCACCTTGGTGGAGAGCGTTTGGATGGGTGTTGCTCCAAAACCGTTGATAGCTAAACGCTTTTTTGCAATAATAGGTAACCTGAGTTTTTGCGCGAGTTCCGCAGTGATGAAAGTACGGTCACTACCAGTGTCAAAAAGAACAGTAACAGACTTACTGTGAAGTGTGAAGCTTGGATTACTGACCTTTGCTGTAGCCGTAAGCAACAAAACCTGTTCGTTGTCGCCTGAAGTGTCCTCAGTGAATAATTTTCGACCGAGTGTCGCATGGTTGGCCTGAATGGGTTCGCTAGTCTGTTGAACGCTCTCTTCGGCAACACTGACCGTTGAGGAATCCTTGAAATCTGTCCGCTTCGTCTTAGAATTGCAGAGGGCTTGATGATGACTGGTACTGCGACAGTAATAGCACGGTCGGTGAGACGGGCAGCTCTCGGAAAAATGGCCCTTGCGCAAACAACGCAAACAGATTTTGAGCTTCTTTGCACGGCTCTTGCGTGCTTCGACATCTTGAAAGCGAGTACATAAGGCAGCCCAATGAGGCGAATTGCAGAACGGACACGGCGGTGGTTCCTTTCTATGCGTGAGAGTTTGTTGTCGACCCCTGCGATTTGGGCTAGTTAGAGGTTGACGCTTCTGAGTTGAAGTAAAGGCTGACGACTCTTCAATCTTTTCTTTGGTCAAAGTTGGTTCGTCACCTTTTCGTTTAGTTGAGCGGTCTTGTGACCATTTGAGTTGCTCCTGAATTCGGAGTGCTGTTTGCAGATGCGAGCATAGGGATTCGACGTCCCATCCTGGATTGCGTTCCTTTTCCTTGTATATTTCCATCAAAGTGCAATTCGGCAGCTTGCTCTCGATTATTGTCTCGAGGAGAGGATTGTTGATTTGCTCGCCCATCTCCTTCAATTGGCGTACGATCGTAAGAATTGTGTTCACATTGTCATGGAAGGAACTTCGTTCCGTTGGCTTGAGTGCTTGCAGTTGTGAATGCAGAGTGCGACGTAATGCGTTGAGATTGCCGTAGCGCTGCATTAATGCCTCTTTGATAACCGAATAGTTGTTCTCGTCAAACGCGTACCCGGCTACAGTTCGCGCCGCTTCACCCTCAAGGGTGCTGAGAAGGTACGATAGCTTGTGTACCGTTGGAATAGGAGCTTCATCAACTGAATGTTGGAATGAAGCCCAAAACATTGGCCACAGTAACGGGTCTCCTTGGAAATGGAGTAATTCCAACTGAGGCAGTCGCAAATTTGGAGCGTATGTAGTTGAGGTGGCACGTGCAGGTGTGGGAGAAACAGTAGGAGAAGCACCCGTAGTGAAATTCTCGCCGGAATCGGTTGGCGTGTGAAGGGTAGAGTCAATATTCGTCAAATTTGCATCGATTTGGTCGAGGAGATCACGGGCTTCCGCTACACGCGCGAAAAATCCCGTTGGATCGGTAACTGCATGATGGTAGGCTTCCTGTTCTTGTTGGTCGGCTTTGCTCAGGGCCTTCCTCCACGCTTGGTCGAGTACAGTTATTTCGTCAACCTGGCGTTTGAGGGTGCGTGACGATAATTGGTATTTCTGACGAAGGTCGGATAAATAGGTCGACGGGTTTTCAAGTGCCGCCGGACATTGAAGGTCGAGCTTGGGCACCATGCCGATTGCATGGTGGAGCCTATTTGCAAGGGTTTGGATTGGGAGGGCATAAAGCCCCGTTAAGGTCATTTTAGTGGATATGTGGCGGTGGGGTTCAGCGACACTCCACCTAGTTGGCTGAGCCCCCAGATGTGGTGGGGACCCGCAATGAATGAACGAACGAATGAATTTACTGACGTAAAGTGGCGCTTTTATAGAGCTTTTACAAAGACAAAGATTCTGACAGATAATTCACATTTTTGTTTCAAAGAATTCATAAATGTGAGAAATAAACACTTTAAGTCAAAACAATTTGAGAAAGAGAAGAGTTTTGGATCTTATCATCGATTGTTGTGCGAATTGTTAGCCGACAACGGAATCTTCGGAATGTTCAGCATTTGCTTCTTCTCGACACAGATCAGCCTAGGAACAGCAATTTGGGAAAAAATAACTTTTTTTTAAAAAAAAAAGATATTGCTTGTTTTTTCTATCATGATCATATCTGCAGATGTTATCAAAGACATAACTGCTACGGTTCATTTGTGTTTTTCCACGTCCACTGCTCAAATCATCACCTGTGCAAGGTATGTTTTCCATTTGTGATGCATATGCGTGATCTAGGATTTTAATGCTCCGAAACAGATTTTTGCAGCATTGGAGGATGAAATACGCTGAAGAGGCATTCGGCTTGATCTTAGAATGACGCAACATTTCATTTGCTGTTCTTCTTGTCACTATCCTCCTTTCGGTATTTAAGCAACTTGGCCATGTAGACTAGCGAAAAAAGCTACTTTTCATACGGATTTCCCCATCTCAGCACATGAAATAAGCTTGCAGATGGAAAAATATTTTGGTTTATGTAACATTCTCAAGTGTGGGCAACTTTGAGAAAAGAAATATATATTTCTTGAAATTAACGTTTTTCTGCTTCAATTCTAAGCACTTCAAAGTTTCTAAAGGGATTTGTCTGCATATGCTTGAAGTTCGATTCATAGCGTGAATAAATCGCAAACAATGGATCTGAATGGAAGTTAGCGATACCATGAGTGTTGCTTGAAAAGAATGAAACCTGTGGTAAGCATATTTCATGTTTTTACCTTACGAAATAAAATTCTTTACGTGCTAACAGTTCATAAACAATTAGCTCCATCACCACTCCCAAATATTTTCGGCTTGAAGATTTTGTTTCGCTACGATGGATTTTTTAACGAGCGTAAACGATTCAAATAATGCGTAGGTTTATCAACTCGTTGACAATTGCAAAAAATTCTCTACTCGAATCACCTACTGCTTATTTTCCGCTTCTCTTTTTCACTGAAAATGAAAAAAAAGGGATTGATATTCGTACGTAACATCGAATCCAATATTTGTGGATGGGAAATCGATTCTGCTGTATAATAAAATTACTTACATGCTGTTTATTTATGTAAAACCATTTCCTTTCTGCATTACAAAAATGATTATGCATTTGCGGGAATGTTTTATGGATTTCTTACGAATACCCAACTCCGCGGAATGTGTACAGTTTTTCAATATTTTCTTCTAAAGAAATAGATGATAGTAATACGTTCAAAAGGGTGCACACAACAAGTTATAGGGTTTATATCAAAGAGATCTTATGTAATACAATCATCAACAATCATCGAAGTGCGCTCAGAAAACGACTACCACGTTTACTTATGAAGTAAACTTTTACATTTTACCATTCATCAAATAAAAAATAGAGATTTTCTCTACCGCGAATTCATGTTAATATGCTAAATATATTTAAAGTTAGTATTATATGGTTTTGATGTCACTTATGCAGTTCTTGAAGTCACAATAAAAGCAATAAGTAATAATAAAAATTTTCAACCATCATACTACAGCTGTAAAATAGAATTCAATCATAACTGGGGCTCTTTTAGTTCAATGTGGGAAAATTTCGCCTGAGCAACTAGCGCTTAAAAGAAGCTCATATCAGCATTTCATAACTATAGACAGCAAAATGGCGATGAAACAGCCGCACATATAGAGCTTTATTTCATAATAAAAGATTGCCTACAATAGGGGCAGCAAAACGTACTTCCTAATTAAAAGTACTTTCTAGGCATCCGTTGTGCACATAATCAGCGAAACGCGCCAAAATCTTTGAAGAGCAGAAACACCTTTGGGAAATTAGAGATCGTCTTGCCACTGACGAGTTGTTATGCCTCAGAAATATTGTCCATCCGAAAAGTGAAATTTCTCCTTCGAAAGGAAAATGGCTCAACATTCCAACGAGACGCCTTTTGCTAAGGTGCTGCAGTATTTTCATCAGGGGACATTTCAGCCATCTTGCATTTTTATCACAGATGTTGTGATGCCCCATTTTTCTATAAATGGGAGATGATAAGCCTTGCAGCAATCGACTGAACCAGCGTTTTTATTACCAGAACTTAAAGAAATTGGTCCAAAGTGGAGGGCGGATTGTCGCACAACTGTAGTGATTGTAGACGGTATTTAAAGAGGAGAGAAGTTGAAGGGAAAAGAGTGGGGTAGAATTGGCGTTCTCGCTACATTGATTACAGGCATTAGGTTAACTTCTAGCGAAAAACTGAGAACATTTTCCATTAGCCATTTATAGTTGATGAAGAAGCGTAACTTTATTTCTTTATCTAAATTCGCGCAAATCTGTAAATGAGATATTTATTTCTTTTATGGAAAAGCTCTTTGAATATACAAAACTTTTTTCGCAGGTATAAAACAATAATAAAATTCATTCACATCATTTGACGCAAATATTGAAAAGCTAAACAATTCACACTTCGTTTTATGTTAATAAAAGTAACCCTCAGCAATTATTGAAATGCACTAATAGATAAATGAGCGTTAAGTGGGATCATTAGTGGATACTTCTATTGAAAGGTTTTTGCAATTTTCTCATAAGCAAATGGAAATTCGTAATAATTTATGAGTAATATGCAAAAAATATTTCTTCTCGATGGGAAAATTGCTGCGATAATTATGGAAAGAACATCATAATTGGCCTCACATACACTATTCCCGAGCAGCCAAATTATTTGAGGAGTATAAAAAAATTTGTGTGATTCAATGCGTTAAATTTTATATCTTTGAATTTATCATTACACCTAACTCAACTAGGAAGCATATTAAAATTTAATAGATCGCATTAGTAGGTTATAAATTCGTCGAGGAGATGTCAACTCGAACAAGAAACGAATTTTTATATTTTTTGCGCTTCTGGTTCCAGTTTCTTTAGTTGAAATTACGCTTTGCACCTAATACTAAATCTTTCTTCCGTTGATTACTACTCTATGAGAATGTAAAATTAATTATTAGATATTAATTATTACATAAACAAAGCAACAAACATAATTACCACTAGAACTACAGGAGCGTGCAAATTACAGATTAAAAAACATCAGATTTTTAAAATTGCTTCGGGTCTTTTGGTTGCTGATGGAATTCTGCATAACAATATGGCCATATGATGAGATGAACATACCTTCACCAATAACCCTAAAAGTTCGAACTTCATACTTATGCTAATAATTCTTAAGTGCCTCATCTAGGAAAAACAAGTTTTCAGGAACTTCAGTCTGATCACATCCTCAAAAAAATATTTTAACCATATATAGTTTAATGCATTAGTCTATATAGTAACTAGCAATAACTATATTGACCTTTAGCAATTCCCAGTAATTACATAAACCTCCGCAATTGCGTGACCAGATAATCAACCGGCAGAGTAATCTCAGGAATTTTGCCACTCAAATCTTCAGTAATCCTAACTCACTCCAAACGAATATCGACAACATGCATTCCTTAAAGACCACTTTTTAAAATATCCTGCTGATGTACTGCCACTTTTTTTAGAACTTCAATAAATATTGCTTGATTTAGTTACTCTCGGGTGTTTGATGCAATGCAAAATTGACTGCGATAGTAACATAAAAACTAGCCTCATCATGCCACATCTGTCATCTCAATTCGTGCATTTTAGTGCAACAACATCAATCACCTTAATATCAACCTTTTCTTTCCAATAGATCTTAAGGCAATAATTGCAAAAATATTCATTTATCTCTACAAGAACATGACCAGAAATAAAAGCATTTTTAAGAGGCATACCACATGCATATCATTTAAAACCTTGATGCGGGCTAAATCGGGCTATTGCGCATAATCGAGATAATGTTCATGATTAGATTATAATACGCGGTATAAAGTGGCGGGTTTTTGATATTCGATCTCATGGCAACGATCGCCTTAAAATCTATTAGGAAATTAGCGGGTTGATAGATCAGCTATGCTATAGCAACGATCTCTTTTCAACTTGCAAAAAAACTCATCATTAATTATTTCATTCAGCATACACAAAGTCTCAGGGTTATTTGCTTGGTTGGAAAAGATATTGTTGAGAGCAAAGAATATGGTGCATTTTGAAGTTTTTAACACACATATTGCATGAAAGAAGACGTTGAATACATTGAAAGAAAAATCTCCACACTCTATGAAGTGATATCGTTCAAAATTCAAAATTTCATAATTTTATCTACTGGCCGCTTATTAAACCACTATATAAGATTTTCTACCTTTCATTCACTTTTTTTTTCAGAAAAGTGAGCCCACTTTATGATATGTGGATTTGATGAATGCGATACAAAAACAAGTGGAGATGAGAGCCGGATGAGCTGACGGGATGTGCGCTCTTCCGGTCATTAGACGAAGCAGTTATATGAGTTGCCGACAAATAATAAAATATGTGCAATAGCGCATCCAGGTTTTAATTGATTCTCTCGCTTGTTATGCAGACCTTTTACAAAAGATTCGGATTTCTGCAATATGACCAGTGTGAATTTGTATATAAATACTTCTCATCTTCGAACGTATATAACTCGTTTGAAATTTGATGCATCACTGCGATTGGCTTGATAGGAAGTTATCCTACGTAGCAGATTTCATCCATTAAAATTCGTAATAATTATTTAGCTAATCAGACAGACACAGACACACGTATGCACGGACATGATGCCGCCGTAGTGCATTTTGGGAATGTGAATTTGCAGCAATGCATAGAAAGATCTCTCCACTAGAAATTTGCATCTCAGCGTTTATAGTAAAGCGTGAATTTCGTGTTTATTCTTAATGCTTAGAACAAATTTTGTGAAGGTTGTGAAAATACGAAAAAACAAAAAGATCGATTTACGAGAAGAAGCATTGTGCCAGAAAAATATCTAGCAATATTCTTATAAAACTGATTTATAAAATAGTGCATTCTACTAAAAGATAATGAAACACTGAGGATGTCGTAATCGTCATGAAATACTTTTTGAACTTGTTGACACTTTTCCACTTTAATAACCTGTTGATGTTCTCATAAGTGAACATATCAGTGAATGTGGCAAATGCAGCTAAAATTATAGAGTTCAATGAAAAATTCTCGAATTTGGAAATGACCACCCGCGTTGCCAATTTTTATTGTCTCTAGCAATGAAAAATCATATATATGCAGCATTAATCTTTCGTAGTATGTTCTACTACAATGATTTAGTATGGGAACACCATGTACTATCTCAAACGGTACTCTCTTCTATTCCACCTCTTTAATTTTCAGTGAATTGACAATAACTGCACAGCTGATAAAAATTAGAAAACACACAAGTGTTTGTAGACTATGCTTGTATTCTTCTGGAAATTTGTGTTCTAGACATTCATAAAATGAACAAAATTCGTTGTATTATGATGAATTTTTAAGCATTTTCATTTTATCATATTGAACCATAAATGTGGGGAATGTTTAATTAGTATAAATAGATCTAGAAAAATTTCAATGCTCGAATAATATTCTACTGGTAAGTGTTTTAATTAGCAGCAGTCTCTACGTGGAGACATTGTTGGTGGATAATACGAGAAAATGAGCATATCGCATCAAAAGAAGTTAGACTTGTTAATCTTGGCGAGTCGACTAAAGCATAATGAAATATATGATTTGTCGACAGCAAATGCGCAATTTTCAGGCTAATTCCTCGATATAACTCTAGAATATAAGTGTAAAAAAACTGCACAATTTTGGTTAAAGCTAGAAATGTTGCAAAAGTGAAATTAATATAAAAAGACAGTGTGTTGAGATGCTTTAAACTAGAGAATTTGATTTAAAAATCCAGACTGATGAGTTAAATGCTTTTAGCTTGAATAAAAAGTATTGAAAATATTAAAATAATTACAATTTTGCATCTTATTCAAGGGAAAGATCCTGGCATGGACTCAATTGCACAAATTTTGACGTCTCAAGCCGATACACATCGTGTTCTTATGAAAGCACTTAGAAGCTAGGAAAACCGATGAAAAGTAACATTTTCAATCTCCTCTTTTATAATTATCAAAACAGTAGCATTTCGTTATGATTTGAGCAATCGATGTAAGAGATGATCTAGAACAAAACAAAGTGAGGTCAAAACCTCCCAAAATGTTTCGTAAAACCAACGCACCTGAATAAAAAATTGATACCTTAGTCTCTTTCAAAGCTATCCTCTGCCTTACTGATTCACCTACCGGAATGCTTTTTTAATAACCGCAGGTGCTTTCAGAAATCATTTTCCTTTTTCTTCTTCTTAGCTATTGCGACGCCTCTTGAATCTTTTCTATCGTTCCGAACCAGTCCATTCTGAACTTGAGCTTTATTTAGAGAATAAACAATTTCACTGGCCGGGGGGAGGATTTGAATCAGGCGATTGAAGGGAGGTGAAAAAGAACAAACTAGATCATAGCTGTCAAAAATAGACAAATAGGAGTGATAAATGAACTAAAACGTTGTCGTAATGCAGTATTGAAGATTCGTTAGGCAGCGATGCAGGTGTCTAGTCGAATAGAATAAAATTCTTTATGAAATATGTTCCTAATATCAAAAAATGAGCGAACAAACAATCTCAACCAATTTCGCATTATTGTGAATCGGCGACTTTTTTCTAATCCTTGTAATATTTTAAATTTCCTTGGTAACGATTGTTGTTCAGTTTCCTCGTCATACCAGTAAAACTACTTTTCATCGTCCATTGCAGCTATACTTGAGATAAAATTTCAGCTTTTCATAACGTTCCTGGACCTTATTGCAAATCTGAACATATTTGCTTCTAGTTCATTAGCATACAAGGCACAAATTTTATTGCGATGCGCACACTCCAAGTTCTTAAGTAAAAATTTCACTGATAAGTCGCTTACTCTACTGCTGCATAAACATCGTGGATTGCTTGATGATGGTCTTCGTAATTTCGTTGGCTCAATTGGGCAACATTTCCTACAATGATGTCATCTGAAAGTTTCACAGAACGTTCGTCATTTCCAAAAGATTTTCTGCTCCTTTGGAATGCTTTTCAAATGCTCCTTATTTGTTTGACTTCGACTTGCAGACACCATACCAAAACCTTGTTTGTATCTCTGCAGCCATTTACCTACATTTGAAACAGATTTCACACGCACCCTTCGTTCTCTCAAGTCATCAGTCTTCGCTATTGTGAAACACCGCGAACGAAGCCTCATGACTGACTATACGTATTGCAGAGCAGTGCAGGCTTCCAGCGTAACATCATGCGCTAGAGTACCTAAAAGGATACGCCGGAGGTCGCATACCGCAATGTGATTTCTAAAATTTCACTATGCTTTATAATTTTCCGTAAGTCTTAGGTAGCACATTGTATGCATGTACAGTGCTCATGCATGTGCAAAACATCAATTTGGATCGGTATGTCATGGCATATAGTTGCTGAAATTGCACAATGTACCGCTATTTTAAAAGATTTTTTGGAGTAATCGGTTGGAGGTGATTAGAGCTAATTTAGCTCAGAAGAGTGCAAAAAGAAATGAATTCAACTGATTGATTCAAAGGATCAGAGAGTGCAAAAAAGGATTCAAAGGACAGAGAGAGCAGCTGATTCGAAGCAATGACTGTTACAGTGATTTGGTGAACAGACTGCAACAGAAAATGTGTTGATCTGCTTTTTAACGTTGGAAGTTTAAGTGAAGGATTCTGCAAACGGTGTATGATAAGTAACACTTTTACATCAAAGACCAAATCTATAGATTCTCTATAGAGAAATTTTAAAGTAATATTTATGGGACTCCACCATTCAGATCATTTCTTACTCGTCTTCATTAAGATCGAATGCAAAAACCTCCAAGTAACAAACCCATTGCTTGCCAAGTTTAAGGCCGCATTATCGTGGGTTCTATCGAGTTCAATCCTTTTTTGGAGGCAATTTTTGTCAGGCTATAGTTCGTTAACAGAACACCTGATTACTAGGTAGAGGGCGTGGTTTCGAAAACTCAGTTCGCTTCTAAAGTGCTGACTCTCAATCAAAGAAGGCGTTCTTCCTAATGGAGACAGGTGAGACAAGACTTCCGTTTCGCTAACGGATTTGTGCAAATGCTCGTAGCCCTTATTTTTTCTTTTTATCTCGACAAAAATGACGCGACAAGCTTTAAAGCTTCGAATCACAAAAAAAGAGTGCATATCGGAGGAAAAATTTCCGATGAAGAAGTTGGTATACAAAAAACATTAAGCGACACAAAATGCTGAGCTATTAAGTTTGTTAGCGCATACAGGGAACTTCGTCGACGCATTTAAGGCAAGCAATTAACGAAACTGGAAGTCGAGGAACAAGCTGCAAATTTTCAAAGTAAGCACTGGAATTTTTTGATAAACATTGCCCGCTTATCTCTTTCGACTATTTTTACTCTTTTTTTTTTTTTTGAAGAAACAGTCCTTTTTCACTTCACCTAGCAATGCCTCTAAATTCGTTTTTTTTACGGAATAACTTTCACAAAGAACTAAACTGAACGAATGAAAATGCAGATTGAATTTCAAAGGTTGGAAAAATTCCACCGCATATTCAGGCGGTTTTAAAAGGTTCTTTACTACAGAATAAAGTCGACCACTCAAGCTGGGAGACCACCTAAGTCGCACAAAAAAAAAGTGAAACAAGGAGCATGTCCGAATTTTCCAAGAGAAGCATTTATCAACAAAATGCAAATGTTGGAAATGGCACTAACAAGAAATCTGAAGTGATTGAGCATTGTGGCATATTGTGGCACTAACCGTATGATGTTTCATTGACAACACTCCATTTACTTACCAAATAATATTTTAATTCGCATCGAATTCATATAAGAATTCATATAATGAATATCTCTTCAAATTTTCGCTAGAAAAGTCGCCATAACACTGTAGTGATTTCAGCAAATACTGTTTCCAAAAAAGATGAAAAACTGAAAATTATTCGCATAACAAACTAAAACTTTCTATGCTCGATATACTCGAAATCATGACCGCTTTTGAATGGTTTTTTTGAGTAAGAAAGAACCGAATAATTCAAATTTTCAGCTAATTATTTGAAAAATTCTGTATTGTGTTTGCAAAATACAAAAAGTGCAAGCAGCTGAATCACTTAAAGCAATAAGCAAATGAGTGAAAAATTGCAACTATTATTTCCTTTGTTTTCACGAATTCGGCGTGTAATTAAGCTTGCATTCAAAATACCTCTTAGACACAGATGTGGTGATGACGTCATCATCGGTGGAAACATTGAACGACGCATGTAATTCCGTTCAGTTCAACAGCTAACATCGAACCACTCCTGACTAATATTTAAGAATTTATTCATTAATAAAAGTAAGCATTTGCAAATCATAAACGATACAGTCGCTCTCGGTGCGGCAACCAGATCGAAAAGATTCGGCTTTATAGCAAATTCCATTGAAATGCGAGCGTCAGATCTTGTCACCTTGTTATTTTCAACCACCCTTCTGATTCTAGGTGAAGATGACGCGATGATTGGAAGAACAACTAGCATTAACCATATGCGAATCGATGATATTCATTGAGATGAGAACAGCAAACACCAATTCGCTGTTAAGCATTCGCAGAAGCTTTGCACTGAGAAAAACGTCACTGCAAGCAAGATTCTAGAGTTTGGATAACTAAGTGGTCGGCTATCTGCATATATTAGCACAAAGCAGATGCAATACCTCGATGGTGCTATCGCAAACACAATGTCGCGTTGTGCGTTGCAATGGGTAATGCAGTAATTAGGAAAGCATTAGAGCTCTCATTGCATCGCTTCGTTCGCTCTAACGAATGATATGAACGAGTGTGATCGAGTTATGTTAGCTGCGTCTTGATTAAGACTATTGAGCACTTTCTTAGGTTACTTTTCAACTCAGTTAGATGTGGTGATAGGTTAGCGTTGAAGTGCTCTTCATAATTAACAGAGAAACGTTGCAATACTTCACTGCCATCACTGCGCCGCATTGCCATACATTTGTTGTGATATTCATTGATCATCGATCGCATTTATGCAAGAATTTTTATAGCGATTATCAAAATATATCGCATACTAGATCTAAATGATTTAATCATTTATCATAATAGTACTTCTTCTATGATAGAATTATTCTTCAATTGCGTTATTACTGCAGTAATGAAGAAAACAGCGCAAGAAACAAATGTGAAATATAGTATAGTATAGAAATAAATCGATATTTTTAGAAAATGATAGCGAAGCATGTTGACTTTCATAGCCACTATACGTTCAACAACACAATAAAGGCACTTGAAACATTTCTGCTTTTACGTTCATTAAATTAGCCGACAATTGAATGAGTGCATTCGGGCGTGAAACCACTCTAGCATTGGAAGCAATATGTAACATTGTTGATAGAGTTCTATTCGCGATAACACTCTCAAATTTCCAAAAGAATTTTATTGAAATTGGCGGAATTTGTTTGATAACTCTGAAGAATAATATAGTAGAAGATGAAGTACGATGAACTACATTTATGAAGAGATAGCCTACCGAAATTTTCGTGGAACTGTATAAAGCATGAGACTTAGTAAAGTATTATGATGATCTCGAAGAGCGATTCCGGACACGTGCGAAAATATCGGAAGAAAGGTCCATTGAAAAAAAAGAACTCCTAAAACATGCTTATTTTTTACCTGAAGGTCCCTTGCCTCAATGCCAGTTTTTCTCATGTGCTCTGCTATATATATATATATATATATATATATATATATATATATATATATATATATATATATATATATATATTTCACGTGGGTGCTGCATCAGTACGTGTTCCGCGCACACTAATGACCTTCATGAAGTTCTTCTCCAATCTTTCTACCTATTTACAAACTGTTTTCTCTATTCACGTGGGTGTTGCTAGAACTCTGTTAAAACACCGCAGAATTTCGAAAAAAGCTCTCAAGCAGCAACAAATGCAGAATACTAAAAGTATTATACAGAATTTTTTTGAATGTGTATTCGATGCGAAGTCAAAAGTATATGATTGGTTACAACTCTCCACATAAAAAATTGCAGCAATCTTTCTGCAGATATACTAATATGCCTTGATGCCGCAAAATTTTTTTCTTTACTCAAAGACCTTTTTTGAAGACGGACATAGATGCCACTGGATCTATATGCGTCTCTGGAGACCGATTGTTCAATGCTAAGTTTTGTAAAAATTAATTTGCATACTAAAATAGATTTTTTTCGAGCGTCAAATCGATCACTTACAATCAGTTGAGAGCTCGTCGTCTTGAATGCTTCTAAGGAACTTTGATCAAGAAATGCATCAATATAAGATACTGCTGCAATGCTCTTTTTCTTTTCAAAATTTTTGCGTTGCTCTTTTTGCTTTTGTCTTTGACGAAAAATTTCAGTGAGGAAGTAAAATGATCAACCAAATAGGCTTGTAAATGAATGTAGGGTAAGAAGAATTAAACAGGATATGTGAACGTGTTATCCTAACACATTCCTGTGTTATCTGTTACATTATTGGGTGATGTTCATTGTAGATACGAGGAAGTCTGAGACAGTGACAAAATATTGTCAGGAACTGCTCAAGTAGGAATGCTGAATGATGCAATTTCAATTATAAATACGATCCCCTCGTGATGAAACTTGTGCTTGTCTCTTCTTTTCTATTGTTCGATAGAAAATAAAGAACATTTTTAAAAGCATCATGAAGTGACATATGGAGAGGGGTCTGACAACATCTGCATACGGAAAGCTTCATGATTTGACATTTGGCATTTGTGGAACATTTCATAACTTCATTGTTATAGCGATGAATTTGATTATCACCTAATGAGAACATTCCTAGCAAAATTCATTATTAAGCATCGTTGTGAAATTCAGATTGATCATTGTTATGTTCGAAAACCATTTAAATAGCGTATATATTACTCAAATAAGGTTTATTCATAGATGGATCAATGTTTTGCGATTTAATGCGAGCACGAAACTGCCCACATGAAAGCTAATTAGGTGAAATGCCAGTCAACAAGTGCTATATGAGCTATGAAGCTCTATTATGTGAAGGCAGAAATTGCATTGGAGGGGGAGTAATTGAACGAGTGAAGATATTCGTATGCTTCTGATGCCTTTATTTAAGAAAATAAGGCAGATAATTTTAGTTTAATAAATAAGATAGCCCCGTTATCAAAAGCAAACTGAAAAAAATGGAACTGGAAAAATTCAATCGTGTTAGTATATAGTGGGAAGAAAAATAAGTTAAGTATGTTAGGAAGTCACAAAAACAATGTTTCTTATGGACTGAGGATCTTCCAATAAGTTGGAGAGAAATTTGAGCACGAAATTTTTGACACAGGGAAGAAAAATCGAGAAATTACTCAAATAGGAGTGAAGATATTCAGAGTTTGTTTTGAAATGTTTTTGCACAGAGAACTTTGAAGCAGTTTTTTTCACCAAGTCTGAAAAATGAAACAGCAAAAAAAGTTAAGAGAGCAATTTGAAAGCAATAAAAGTTTTGGAAGTTGTTCTGGAACTTTCAACTTGAGAAATTTGAGTGAAATTTCCACCGTCTGGAGAGGTGAGAAATTAGAAAAGGAGTCGAAATGACTGTTATACAGAAATAGTGCGTTGATTTAGAAATCACATTCATTCATATCACATCATATTGCATCATTTTTATCCAACAAATTCAATAATTTTCTATTTTTAATTGATCCTCCAATAATCATGATTTTTAATCCTCTCGATGGCAAATATCAATACAAATCAGACGATTCATCCAATTGAAAATAAATTTAGTTTTCCACTGTTAACGGTACAATCGCATCTGCTCGATTGTTAATTCTATCACATCTCTCTTATAATGACCAATTCTAATAACAACAATGAAAATAGATGAGAATTACCTAAAAATGAACACCACAAAACACAATTGTGACGATAACTCATCATATATGCTAAGAAGATTACTCACTTCCTAGAAATAATATCAAACATTCAGCAGCAAACTTGCTGCAGCGATTAATATATGTTGAAAAAAAGCGATAATTTTCGAGAATCGGCAACTCGCCAAGTATCATTTATTCCCTTTTCAACAATGTCATGAAGCATGGAAACAATCGATGTTGACGGCAAGCAGAGGACTCAATCGTGTGTTGTGTGAATTGTGACATCAACGAACATTTTGAAAATCATTTATGGGTTTTAATTAAAAGTAAACATCACATCACGCCCATTTTTGATTAGAACACGATTAAAAGTCACTTCGACGAGAAAGTTCACTTATCGGTTCGGCATTATAATTCAGACATGCTAATTGTGAAACCAATAGACATCAATATGAATTTGTCGGTGAATTTCATAGGAAATCAACCGAGCTTCTTCATTATCAAAGAAATATTCCACATGAGCAGCTAATCAATCCTTTACTATGATAAAAAATCTGCTCGCGTAGATGGAAATTTACCTCTCCTCTTTCTAGTCTCCCACAAAAGATGCACTCGTTTTCACCGTTTTATATTTGTGAGGGAAATCCGCGAAACATTTGAAACTGTTTAAATTCGTGGCTTCTATATATCATCGACTATACGCACTATCATAACTCTGCTATTCTTTACACATTATACCATATAGTTACATCACCGATTATATTATAATATTAACCTGGATGTTTAGAGTGGTCAAATTGATGAGTGCAACAAGATACAGCAGCACTACCAAAGATCAATAGAACGATTGTTAATAAGATGAAAAAAGAGATTTATTCGTTAGCAAACATTTGCTCATTGTTTAGCATGCACGACACTTGCAATGATGTCTATTTGTTTAAATATTAGCCGTCCTATTTGCAGTGGCAATTAGTGGTCATTATGCTCGAATAAGTTGAAGGTAAACGGCACACAATTTTGTGATTTTATACTTATCATTGAATCAAAGCTTGCAGTAACATGTAAAAATGTGGTTGATATTCTCTTATTTTGAAGCTCAAATTCGGAGGCATTAAAATTTTGCAATTTTTGCATCAGTAGAAATAAACCTCGCAAGTTTTCCTTGAATTTTACAGTTGTCACAATTACAAGGCATACAATCAATCTTCGAATCAAATGGCTCCTCTTGCTGTAACAGTTGTAGGCGGAATGTTTGGCGCTAATATACATCCTCTAATCTTGAGCAATTGATCGAATTGTTCCATAAAGGAACTCATTTCCTCGCGCTTCACGGCTTTCTTATTTTCGCTTAAACCAATTATACATCGATGCATATAAACGTATTGCACGTCGGTTTGTACGGAGCCAGGACGTTGTCGACGTAACTCCTTCACCACATCAACCATTGAAAGCTTCTCGCCGGCCATAAACGCTTGCATTGCCATTTCCAGTCCAACAACTGTGCCCGTACGGCCGATACCTGAAGTTCAGCATTACCTCAAATGCATTTCATGTGAGGGCCAATTTCATGCTGTATTTGAGTTTGAATTTGCTTTAGTTTAATGATACGAGCGAATACCTTGGAGACTCCCTACCGAAAATCGATCAGAATGACAAGCCAAACACAGCACAACAGGAAGGTAATGCTTTACGGCAAAATGTTTCAGTATTTAAAGCCAAAGAAGAGAAAACTGTTATGTGCACAGTGCTGACCTTTATCCTCGTTTCCTGAAGGTATGTTGTGGTCATGCACGACGTAGCTTAAGAGGAGAATAAAAAATATTTGGAACAGAAACGCAATTCCTCACCAGAACACTGCTTTCAAAATGTTGCAAATTTCAACTAGCGAATTTTCATCTTCCAGAATGCAATCCTCCAAGTTATTACTTTCGTTCTATAATTTTTGCTGCTGGACAATCTGAATTATAAACTTTAGAGAGTTTCTTACCAGCCGAACAATGGACAATGATGTGGGTGTAGTGTTTGAGTCGTGCGAGGAGCCTGAAGCAAGCCAGATAATTTTCGGGCACACCACGATCAGGCCAATTATTCCAGAACATGTGCTCAACAGATAAAGGAGGCTCCGAATCGCTGCTCACTTCCAGCTGGCTTACTGTTAGCATCTTTTCCGCTTGCACGATTTTCAAGTTCTTTACAGTGATTGCACCGTAAGTTTGCTGAAAAGGTGACATAGATCTTGAGACAAATATTGACCGAATACTACGAAATTTTTCTAAAGAATGTCGGAATCCCTGAAAATTTATTTATGCAATATATGATGAGGAAGAAATGTGCGATGTTTAAGAAAAAAAAGGAAAAGTATGATAAGCTAAGTTTCTCAAAGATTATTTCTAAGAAGACAATGCTGAGAATTTGCATGCGGTCTATTTATCTCTATGAAGACTACTTTTGCGGGGTCATTATGTCACTAAGATGGAAATGAATGTGGCTAAAAAACATTGTTTAAGGAATATAAGTGGCAATGTTAGCAAAAACTCTGTTGAAATTTTTCGGCCCGAGATTTTGCTTTAAAAGCTTGAACAGTCGTCTTCAACCTTTACAATGTGACCCTCTGGGCTCTTAATTATACTCAAAGCGAATGTTAATGCTTGTTATATAGCAGCACATTGGCTATGAAACAAAAATTTGAATGCATTCGATATCATATAATCTGTAACACAGTAGATGGACCTTCTACTTTTTGCAATCGGCGAAGTGAACAGGTTCTCTCTTTAAGGTGCTAAGGTTTTAAGGTGTAAATGAGTGAATCTTTTGAAAGGGTGTACCGTTTCGTCGACATTTGCAGGCCAATATTGTTCGCATTTCTTTTTACCACATTCCATAATATTGCATAGCATAACGATGGCTTTTGATTTTTCTTGCCATACCATCCTCCAAAAGTCAATTAGCGTGTTTGTCTTCGGTGCCTAAATCTTGCGCCTATATCGCTCATTTACATAAATTCATCGAGCTGCTTGTTCGTTGCCAATATCGTCTACACAAATGTGATGTAACATATTCCTCTAGCTGCATGAATCCACATTCCTTTCCAACTATTAGAATTCAAAAAACCATACAATTTTATGCTAATGCTAATGCGAAAAGAAAAGTGTCACAGATTTAGCCAATCTCACGTAAGTCATCCTCAAACAGAGAATAGATCGGAATTTAGAAGGCATTTTTTCTCCAGTATGATTTCTCCGATTAATTTCTTGAACAATATCAGAAAGAATGAAGATCATATATAACCCACTGTCACAGATTTATTTTGTTCTAGTCATGAAATACCGATCAGTGTTGCGATAACTGGCTAGTGAATGGAGCAAAAAATTTTTACTATGGTTCGCTGAGATTCTTTTCGAGTCTTTCTGCTTCCACCATCTTTATATAAGAAACGATTAAGTAATTCAGTGAAATTACGCCGAAATGCTGCATTTGGCACTAATATGGTTATATTCTGAATCCATGCATTTTCAACAATAAAAGTTCAAATGGGTCTGAAGTGGAGCATACGGCGCGCATACTTATAAAAGAATTGAAGCAATAACGCAATGGAGAGAAAGGTCTCCAAAAACGAAAATAATTTCAAGACGCATAGATAAGGATGATGCATTTAGGCCTCCTTGCAGTACATAGTGCTATATGGTTTTTATGAGGCGCTAAAGGGTGGTGGGACTGGGAAAAAATGCGTTTTTTTGGCTGATATCTCGTAGCACGGAAAGTCATTTGAGTATGTCAGGTGGCGTCTAGAAGAACGACTGTCAGTATTATCGAAAAAATGAAAGATATAATTTTGAAATTCTCTTTGAACAGCATTATATTGATGACTGTTTATGATCAATGTTGAGTTGACTTTTCAAGAAAGGAAGAGATGATGTATTGTAAAAGAAGAAAAATAGTCTGGAAAGATGCTGAGGTGAACAAGGTGCAGGCAGAAGAGACTAAAGAAATAACAAAATGGTCAACGAGAAAGCTGAAATTCATAAAATCCCAGCGATAAGCCATTTCACCCAAATTAACATTAAGACATCTCTGCCGCTATATAATACTAATTTAATGCAATATGAACAACTGCGCAGTCTGTTTAAAGTGTGCTGTCTTTGTAATTTCTATGCAATCAAGCAACATGCACCTCGTTAAACCTCACAAAATGACATTACGGATGGATGAATTGACATGATTGTTAAAATCAGCCAATCGTGATAGCGCTTCGCAACAGAAAATCGCAACAACACCTCACAAAAGCTCCGAATTCTCTGTATGCCAATCATTGCAGGAGGAGAATTCGTTTTGCTTGCTCATATTTTCTCTGCAGGGAAAAACTCACCACTACCATCCCCCCTGCGCCACTTCCCTCCTCTGCTATCCCTCTGCTCTCTACGTCCCCTCTTTTCCTTGCCCTTCCATTTTCTGGCACACATGACTTCAACAACACACAACTTATCATAGTCAGAGAGAGCCATGATTGCGTCTGCTTCTTACCTGCGTACATATGAATTTGTGTTTCGACTCCCTGATATCGACCCAATTCGCATGGATGTAATCGTTATCGGATCCTGGCGGATATGTCAATACAACACGAGTGTCATCCGTGCAATAGACATCTAAAAGTTTTCGTTATGACATTGCCCACCTGAGAAGTTAGGGGGAGAAAACAGACAGACGTTCGACGGATTGGAGGATAGGTAAATTCAGTTCATTTTCGAACGTTTCTCTACCGCTGGAAAGAAAATACGGCTCCAAGGACAGTACGACGCCAACGCCACCTGTTGTATGCACCTCTTGTCAAGCATCAAGTTGTTTGAACCTGCTGCGCTTCCGATCTTATAGATGCATTACAATGAGGAATAGTTGGGTTGCAATGTATAGTCGATTTCACTGTCAGACGCTGTCTTCGCTTCGATGTTAATAAACTAATAGTGATAAACCTCGCTTGCCTTGCTAAAGTTTTGATCTATAATTTTCATTTCATGTCGCTCATACTTATATATATATAAACGTTTGTCCAATAATAAACTAGCAAATTTCGTGTTAAGCACAACATCAATGCGTGAACATTTCTTATATTAGTTGGAAGATCAGCTTTATTCGGGCAGTAATAAGCAATCTCGTAGTTTCTGATTTTAATTGAGTTCTCGTTCTGTAATTGTCTAGAAAGGCAATTTCTAATTATGCATTTGACCTATCGATGAGCGTTTGCAAAAAATGAGAATGTCATGTATTAATTAAAAGACTAACTCCAAATTAATGTTCATCATGCTTTTTTCCGTTTTTGAATAAATTAATCAGTATGAAGACATCTTTTGTTGTATCGGTTCTTTTAGATTAAGTAACCTTTGTATCTATTTTTGTCAGTATTTTTATCGAATGCGGTCTTCTTCAATTGTGCAGGTGGAGGGGTCGATTTTTTAATTTCCATAAACTCCTGCACCAAACCCTGAAATTGCGTTTCGTTTTGAGAGTCTTCTTATCATTCGCAACTTGTAATTAACAGTATGTGTTTTCGAGAGGAGAATGTGCGATGAAATAAATTAGCAACGATCATCTATTATTGTTCATAATATGTTCGTAGAAAAAAATGTCGAATATGACATTTACATTATTAAAAGTGACAAACATATCAAAAAATGCTTTTGCTCCTAATTTTGATTTGTTTGTTATTCAACGGAATTAGGTTTAAAAATTCATTCAGCTTATTTTAATGTCATGTGTTGATGTTTTCTCAACATTTATTAGGCTTATTTGAATCGTTCCAGCCAGCTATCCAATAGAATAATTTTTATTATTTTTTGATGGTCTTGGAGGATTTTGAAAGGTGAGTATCGGAGCCCGATTGCAGGTAGAAAAGAAACCAGCTAAATTTTCATTAATTTTTTGAGGAATGAAATCAAATCTTTAGGCTGTGAGTTCTTCAACATCCACTGTTACTGTATACTGTTATGTATCGAGCTGATATACTGCTATGCATCTTCAAAGGATCATGCAACGTGAATACACATTTCCAGTGGTGAAAACAAACAAATGAAAGATCCACCTGAACACCACACTTCGCAGATGCTAAACAAAATGCTCGCATCTGTTCAATCATCTCAGGTGAGTCACCTTTTCTTATCGTTGGTCCCTTCTTCTTTTTCGTACGGTCGACGCGTTCTATTTGTGTCCCATCCTCTTCGGCTAGAGAAATTTAACTTTAATTTCTCTTATCATCATGCGCTGCAGATATTATACCTCGTCACTCATTCGCCAACTTCAAAACCACTAAATCGTATTAATGTTTAATTTTTGCTCGTTAGTTTCCACTCGAATTTCTACCTACTTCACTCAAAAACGAATGACACTCGTTGAAATGTGAAGCATTTAGAGTGAACTAACGCTAACAAATGTAAAAAAAAACCTATAGATTTCCAAATATGAAAACACTGAAGTATTCGAAAAAAGTAATGATCACAATTTTATATAATATAAAATGCACCTTTGCGTGTAAGCGCAGCTTCACTTGCACTACACTCATTCATAAAGTGATCGAAAATGCATTATAAGAAATGAATTCCAAAATATACTCTTTTTCAAAACACCATTAGAAATTCCTTACTTATAGGTTTTCGTCTTTGTCAGCATAGCCGTGAATCTTCAATTTGGCAAGCCATAGCCAAAAAACTCATGCTTGTGTTCAAAAATTCCAAATCGAAGTGGAAAATTTCGGTCGTTTTGTTGAAGACAGTAAATTTTGGTGTTGAAGTTAGATGTGTTTGGATTGTCGGGGATCGATTAAACATTAATTGAAACTGAATCTTTCTGAGCCATATATTGCGAAGTTGAAATTAGCTCTTAATAACGTTCTAATATCATCGTATTTTGTCCCATAAAGCTGCAAGCGAATAAATATTTTAAATATAACAGCTTGTTGAGGAATACTCACCCGCCTGCTTACTAATGTCAACTCCATGCCGCATGCGGATGGTCACGCGTCGCAGAAACCCTTTCCTAAACGGCATTGGTACGCGTGTGGACGTAATCTTGGTGGAATCTCTTCGTGTCTACCTTGCTGAAACATTCCCGTCGCGATGTCATTGAGTTCATTTCGGAGGAACTTTAAGAGCATCGCCTCTGACTCGTTTTATATAGTGATATGCAAAGCGAAGATTACGAGAATGGGAAAATCTATTTTCCAATTATTTAAAATGAGGTGAAGAATAAATTAATCATAATTAATAAAGGAAATGCACTAACGCTGTAAATCGACAGCATAAAGAAGCTACTATGTTATTTTTTTATAAGTGTTGAGCATTTATTTCAATTCATTTATATTTTTAATTGCATACGCTTATAAATATCTATAAATGTCAAGTAGTGCCATTCTACGGATACCACATGGGCTGTGCAACTATGATGATAAAAGATGCTAGACATGGGCTGTGCAAAAAAGATGTTCATAAATCAACCGTCCCAATGCAAACCTCGACATTTACTCTCTCAACGAACTTCTTTCAAAATAAGCAATAGAGGTAGCATAAAGAAAGAAGGAAAAGTATAGAGTGGTAAAAATCCCGTCCTTAAGATGAAAATATTTCAACATACAATAATATTTTCATATTGAAACACTTCTCCAACCTCTAACCACAGATCGAGAAAGCATATCTGAGTTTGCTTCATTGATTGTTCACATGGAACAAACACATAATCAAAGCTTTGGGATGTTGAGATATTGAAAACTTTTGCATTAGCGAGTGAAACTCGTTCTACTGAGGGCAATGAATTCTGGGTGAAATCAGTCTTAGCTATTATGCTGTGATACAGTGAACACAGTGGTTATGCAGACACCGCACTTACATCCAAAAAGATTGTTGTAGCAATGTCTTTCTTGCGTTTTCATAAATTTCACGTCGCAAGCCCCTTTATGACGACATTGTATCTGTGTGCATATGTCATGCATACATGTGTCCATCGGTATGCTACTCTCATATCAGAAACTATTGGTGCTTGAGCTATGAAAATTCTATGAATGTGCATCATCAGATGGTTTCGCACATCATCATTCACATTTATTCATTAATTTTAATGTCATATGCACATGTGAACGCGCCAAGAAACTTCTATACCATGCCAATGGGGTCATAGAAAAGCGAACCTTCTGTAGATGAGATGTGTAGATGATCAGATCACTACAAATATGAAGGCATCATTGTGCGTGATTATTTTTGTTTATAATTCGTGAAAAAGTATTCCTCCAGCTATGATGGAAAAGGGCATAAAGAGCCAACTTTCTTGGCACGCTTCTAAGTATGTGGAGGAAGTTCTCGGTTCATATCATTTCTCGAGTGGCCACTTTAAGGACTGTAGCAATCATCACTGACAGTCTCTCATTCACCATTGAAACAATTCAAAGGGAAGTTTTATAACATAACTACCTACCAAACGATGGGTCGAGCTAGACGGTAGCACCAATGAGGCGAATTGCCCGTTAGACCGACCGTCTACGACATAAACAATAAACTATGAATGCTTCACTAAGACATTTGTTATTGTATGTGAGAAATTGAGAGAAAAATGTAAAATTTGCCAGAGGCTATTCAAAACAAAATGTAAATTTCTCCTGAAGAGAATGCAAAATATTAGAAAAGCTGCCGGCGGTAATACAACGTGGAGGCAGACAGAAAATAAAGTTATCTGCTGATGTATGTACTCAACGTCGGAAGATTATTGGATAATGGGGGACTCGAACACTTTATTGAAGAGGTGCCAACACAATCAAACATGACACCGCCACGTTCGCGATCACCAGTATATGTCAGACAAATTCTTGATAGAAGCGCTGCTTGCTACCTTCTGGTAACTCTTTTCACGTCACTCACACTAGCTATAGTGAATGGTTTTCGTTGCAGGAGCCACTTATGTGAAAGACAAAACTGCGGAAATGAGTTTTGATGAGTTTAGCAAAAAGCGAAATTATCGAGATAAACATGAATATGATCTGAAGTGTCACTTTTTTCTTTACTTGTTCTTCGCTTCTCTCTTGCTATTTCCGGTTAGAGTCGACGCCAGTAATGGCAGACAGAATATCGATGGACTCTACTCCCATGCTCGATTTTGATGGATGCATTCCGCACGTATTTTTCAGGTTCATGGGATGTGTATGCGTGATCAGTCGTCTCCGCGGAGCCTTTCTAACTCTGCGTTCACATTTCTCGCTGATGGGTACACAGAATCAGCTAGCAAAGTGTTCGCAACGTTAAGAAGACTTAACGAAGATAACTTCGATCACAAGTGCACAGTATGTGAACTAGACGACCGTACCGACGACTCTCACTTTGGGCACACGGGCAATATACCTGGGTAACGAAACCGTCAGTATTCTGTCTGCCCTTTTCGAAGGCTATGCTGACCAAAATCGGCGAAAAAGAAACGACAAACGAGCAAAGGGAAATTCGGAGTTCAAATCACATTTATATCTATCTCTATCATTTCGCTTTTCGCTTTAATGAATTCGTCATGAATTCAAGGTGGTATTCATGCCTCACGTAGATTAACAAATCCAGTGCAGCTTGCAATTTGCAGTTATACAAGTCTTGTCGCTCACCGACAAGGAATGCGAACACCGCAATTTAGCCACGCCGGGTGAGTGATACAGCAGATAGTGCCATGTAGGGATGTCTCAAATTCATATGATGCAAATAGTTTGGCATATAAAACGACAAAGGCTCCTAATAACTCTTGGAAAGTTTTTGCTTTTTGATATAGTCGATATCAATACAGCGGGAAACGCTCTCACATACCTGTGATGCTCTGAAGGCCGTTTTTTCGAAAGGGTTGTAAAAGAGTGCTAGAAAATCCCTTCTTTAAGGCATTCCGCAAAACGAAGCACAAGATCCCGATCCATCTCTCATAGGTTCAATTCTTACTATATTATACAATCATTGCTTGGTTTTCCGTTTCTTCTTTGACGTTTACTCGTTTATTTGTGTTCTCGAAAATCTAGCATGCATTTGAAGCCCCTCTAGAGCCTTGAACTTTTCGATATCCTCGAACAATCTGAGGTATATGAACCACCAATTAGTTCCAACGCAAATTACGGCTTTGATTGCTTTTTTTTTCTACGAAGGCTCTTAGATCCTGTG
The DNA here is from genome assembly GCA_037389465.1 of Baylisascaris procyonis. NCBI lineage: Eukaryota > Metazoa > Nematoda > Chromadorea > Rhabditida > Ascarididae > Baylisascaris > Baylisascaris procyonis. The sequence continues at coordinate 1,591,864 of JAZARR010000082.1, forward strand.
CATTCACCATCTCTCTGAGTGTCGGCTATATAACTCGTCTCTTCTACTAGCATTAACATCGTATCGTTGAGACAAATGTGTAGAAATGAAACGTTTTATGTGACGGTTCTACTATCTTTTTATCCACAAAGTAATAATGCGAAAATCTTACAGAAAGACGCAGTCTTTTCTGATATAGTGAACGCCGAATATTCGATATAGATTAGAGCCAAAAACTGCAGACCGCCCCAGAGGATGCAAGAACCGGACCGTATATCTTCGGTTTTACATTATCGCGTTCGACGATCAGCATGAAATTATGCAAGTCTGCATACAGAGACCGTCTGCGTTTTCCTAATTCCATCAGATACAGATACTATAGTTACAACCCGTGGGGCAACATCTCCGAGTCAGCGTCGAATGGCACTCATCGTCAGTGGTGCACCAATTGGTAGTGGATGTAGAAATACATTGATGACCTATTTGTTCGGGCGATGGGCATTCAGAAATGCTTGGTGCACAGCATAGGACGCCATTCGTCGCTAAGCAAACCTGTAATTCGTAAACTTCTGATCAGATTCCAAATAGAATCAGCTAAATACAGCCCTTTTTGAACACTTTTCTTCCTATGTTTACTATCTTTCGCTCACCAGAATACTTCATTAGATCAATCGACCCTTTCTTTTCTTTGGACTAGGCTCAATATTAACTTCTCTTCTGACTTTGTTTGCATATATTTCCACCTTCCAGCCTACGTCGATGCTAATGCTGTCATAATTCGAAAAGTAATAGTCCAGCCTTGCTGCGGTTATGACAACAGCAGCTGGAGGTTGGCCGGAAAGGCGAAATATTAGCGAAGGTAGGAGAGGAGGAAACGGCTGACGGGCTGTGTTCGAAAAACAGAATGAATCGAGTGTGTAGTGATCTAAAAAATGAATACGATTGAAGTATGTTATTGGCACCGTTTAAAGGGTCTCATCGTTGTATTAGTGATAACTACAGAAATTTTCATCGCATTTAAGTAGGTTTTATGCAAACTCACACATTCAAAGAGACAAAAGAGAGCAAAACAATCCTACTTCCATTACCGAGCTGAAAATTCTTTAATGCAAAATAATAATTAGTAAAATTGTATCAGAGCAATCGAAAGCACATCGGCTGACAACCTTACTGAACCGTCTACACTCAATCCACCAACATATATTCATTCGATTGACAAGCAGAGCGCCAAGCATTAAGTTCAAGAGAATTCGCACAGGTAACTGAACTGTTCAATTTGCGTGATTAATATGGAAAAGTTTATCCATAAAATTTCTGTCTTAACGTTTGTATACATTAAATGAATATTCGGGCGTGATGAATACAGCCTAAGCAGTCACAGTAAATCATCGAAATTGTGATAAACGTATGGTACCAATTTCCCAAATCTCTTTCAAAATCAGATGATAGCCTTAATCTGGCGACGGGTGAAACTTTTCCCCACATAAGAGCTGAATCTCACGGCCTATCGTTTGTCGATTGAATGCAATGTCATTGACATAGCTCGCAATCTTGAAATAAGCACTAATTTTTGCACATAATGCCATTATTTACTAATTTGCATGGTAAGTGTATAACAACATCAACAACCGGAATAAAATTGACACTTACTAGACAAAACGGTGCATACATACATAGTTCGCATCGATGTTCGGACACAGTGGATGCCAAACAATTTTTCATAAAACTATATTCTGCACCAAAAGAGTGGATGAAAAATTTTGTTCAAATTGCCGCACATATTTAGCAGGAATTGCATTCTCTTAAATAAGTGCCCGGCAATAAACAATATTAAGTGCGTCTTAGAACTTACCGATCCACTCCGACAGGCGTTTTCTCGTTGACAGTTGTTCAAGAAATATTTAGAAGTGCACACGTCATATTTAGCTGGAAGATCATAAATTAAAGATCACTTGGAATCATTCAAGGTTATTTATTTTCATTCACCAAGCATCCGGACGACTAAATTATTAAATTTTTGGAACTTATTCGTGAGAAAGCAACTTCACCTGTATTATGTTTCTGCAGTTTTACTTACACTTTTGTATCCGTCTAGTATTGTCGCCAATAACTTGGCTAGAGAGTCATGTAAAAACAATAGTTCAAAGGAGTTCATTAGAAGAGGTAGGAGGACATTCAGTGTAGATCAATTTCAGAGCTTTTCCGCAATTTTGAATTGCTACAAAATTCTCAGCCAACAACTCATTATTTACTGCGTAGAAATAAGTATTATTATGGATCATTTTGTGATGAAAAAAGAAAACTCCAGCAATATCTCATCATTTGTAAATAGCAACAACGATTTAATTTACTTACATTGATAATTTGGTTCAGTAGTAGTTTCCAAACCAATACATTCCACCTGTCGAATACCGAGTTTCCCCCAATATTCACACCAATCGAGAGACTTTGATGTCAACGTGACGTTCGCATGGACAGCAAAATATATTAAAGTGACAAGCTTGAACATCCTTAAACTTCAGCATGTAATGAATCAATCCATCGATCATGTACCAAACAACGCAAAAAATGAGACGAATAGTACTAGTGTCAATTTATTACAATATATGACTTTATGGAAGCATTTATTTTCGAAACTTAGCAGGCTTGAAAGCAAAGGTTTGTTTAGGTTGTTGAGAGTCTCCCAACCGAAAAGGGAGTCTCCGAACCGAAAAACTCTCAAAATATTCGAGATCTCTTTTTTTTTCAAGTTTGTGAATGCTTATGAGAGTCGGGGCGAATTTGGACAGAAAAATCCAGATGCTCAACAGCGAAAAAGAGAGGAAATTGTGAGAAGTTGAATGTTGGGAATCCTTGTAGATCACATCGCAGTGCGTCGCGTCGAACAACTGAATGGGAAGTAACGAATGACGTTGCAAATGTCTTTAGCTTAAGATAAGACCCAACACTTAATTCTTCAATTCCTTGCAGCAACTTTCATGAGCACCACATGAGTACATGTATTGTTGTCGCACTTCGTATTAATAGTGCTAAATGTCTTTCAAACAGCACTACAATAGCAGATAGCTGGTATGAAGAGGCAATGATATGAGACGATGCACAATTCGTAGCTCCATTAGATTGTTTTTCCTGATCAGCCGTGTTCTTGAAATTTTGTGCTGCAATACACCACCTCATGCTTGCATATGGCTGAAACTCAGCTTCTAATCGCTGTTATGTGGATTAGTCGCGGGAAATAAATTTAAAGAAGATTCGTCCAGCAACAATATTCTCTGCTTGCAAATCATTTGCATGAGCAGGTTGGACGACGGCAGCGTCAGCAAGTCGTGAAAGCGTAGCACTCAAGCAAAACACATAATCAAAACACATTTGTGAGCACAGCATTTTTGATGGACGATGGTCATTGGTCACTAATTCGGAGCCTCACCTAGAAAACAGGATTACCACTCGTTACTGCTGTTTGCTCGCCTTGCAAAGCATATCGCTCATGTTTGTGCAAATTGTCTGACTATTTGGTAATGCTCGAAAACTGAAAACCTGTTAGAGCAAACATCTCTGAGAGACTGAAATGGATTGCTACTGACAAATTCGTTTTAATAAATCTTGTAGGTGAACAAAATATTTAAAAATGAGCCACCAAAAATGAGATGAGTCTATAAAAGTGAAATTGAGGGCACTAATAAGCACCAAACGGCTTTACACCGGTGCACATTTAATTTCCGTCATCATGGAAATGCTAAATCCTATCTGTGTTCAGCCAATTTAGACGCATGCTATGATTTTGCTTGAAGATATCATATGATTTGATATTTATGCATTTTTTCTCATAGTTTGAAGTGAACAAATACGAGGACACGTCATGAGAGTTTTGATGATTTCTTTTGGTAAAGGAGTCTTCATTTCGCTTGTCCATGATTTCGAGGTTGGTTTTAACTGGCAGCTCTGCTCAGTGTACTTTAACCTGTTCGTGTCATGCTTATCAACCTTAAAAGTTTCACGTTTGTGAAACTTTTAAAGCAATAGTTGGAGCGTGTTATATGCAAAGCTGAGGATTCTTAGTGCCGATCGTTATCACAAATGGAAACATTACTAACATGCTTAGGTGTTGTCGGTTTTCGCATGGCCATTGAGCGGTTAGATGAAACCGAACGTATATATTTCCTTAGCCTCTTCAGGATGTTTACCTATTTATTGTAAAGAAGTAGTGCTCATCATATGGATTAACTTTTCATTTAAGATCACGATTAGTGAGGCGAAGAAGGAGAGGGATTCAGTCTATCAGTCATCGACCGAAAAATATAGGACTACTGGATGTCAACTTGGTTAATGTTGTCTCTGTTTTTCAAGCGTTGATTACTACTACTATACGCACTTACCGATAGATAGGGACTTCAGTTATCACGGTTTGTCACTGAAACTCCATCTCTGTTTCGAACTTTTAAAAGGTGTTTTTAGTTTACTAGACCTCCATCCGGAAAGCAAGAAGTGTTATGTTAACGATGCACTTCAAAATATTGTTACAAACAGAAATTGAAAGTTGAACGTCATTACTTGAACATTGCCTTACCGTCGTTTTCACTAGTGGAATTAGAAATTACGCTTCATTTAAGTAGGATTCTGTTTTTCAGATGACACTGGTGGTTGTACTTCAGTCCATTTTGTGTTTACTCACATTTGTCAGTCTCGTGCTTTTCGCATTCTTGAATGAATTCCTAAGAGAAGTTTCACTCGACCCAGCTTTCGATTACAAGAATCTTGTCCAATGGAATCGGGTTGATGAATATTCCATTCGGAAGGCATTTCCACCATCGTTACCGCTTTCTATCGCATTCGTCGAGGACAACTATTTGCCAAAAGGTTTCCCTACATCAGAGGCCATTTGTGACGAATGTTAACTATGAGATATTTTTTTCTTCATAGTGGAATGATATCGTGTCTTTTAGAAGTAATCGCTCGTTAGGAAGAAGCGGTTATTAAACTGCTTAGTGATAATGAAGTCACGCAATGGACAATGAAGTAAAGTGAGTTATTGAGTAAGAAGTAAAGATAACGGCTGATTGAGCAATTAGTAGTGAAGCCATATTTGTAAAAAGCCTCACTGATATTTGTTTCGATGGTCAATGAAGTCATCAAAAAGTTTCGTAATAAACATATCTGATAGGTATAGCAGTTGGCAAAAGATGATAGAGTTGGCGTATGATTGGAAAATTTGGGGTTTATGAATATGAGTGCAAAGAAGTTTGATTACTGCTTATCTACTCTTTCTGTTATGCCTTTGCATAATTCTTCAATTTTGACAAAAAAAAGAAAGAAGGAAGCAATACTTTGTGTCTAATGTTCATCAATAAAAAAACAATTTCAATTCCATTAGAACAATGGTGCTAAAAGAATTCGGCATAAAATGTTGAGCATTGATAACAAGAATTTGTTTTACATACATTGCACATAATTCCTATCAGATGCCTTGAGGTAATATGCTTCTTAATACTTGATAATACAGTTATCACGTGCAGTGCATGTATCTTCCACCATTTGGAAGAAATATATGGAGTTTTTTTGCTATTGTGCTACTTCATGCAACACTTTTCTAATGCTCTATTGTTGTATTACGGTATTCCCTTATATAATGAATTAGTTGATCGTGTTCGAGCGATTCGACGAATATTCGATCCTTCAGTTGCTTTTCTTCATAACTTTCAATTAATTCCGTCTGTTTGCACTCTAAAATGCGTTCGCTAAGTATCCCTCATTAGTGCGGCTTGTTAAGAGTAAAATTTTTCATTCAAATTGGGAAATTATACTTCCTGAATAAAAAGGTTGCTTCTCTTTTGTAGATTCAGTGCCGCAAAAACTAAATAGAATAGCGACGAAAGAAGATAAATTTAATACACAATTTATAAATTTCGATGACAATTTCCGGCACTGCTAAATAGCACGTTGATAGTCTTAGTTTTGCATGCATCTAAAAAAACGCACAATTCAAGATTTCGTTGGTCTGCTTTCATCGTATCATATCTGCAAACAACAGTGGAATTCTGTCACTTGTACAGCATTTGTTGCAATATTATTCCGTTTAGGACATATGCTCTGTGTTGCTACAGCTTTTTCTCTTAACTGTTTACATCTTCAAACATTGTTATTTCCCATTAATTTGCAACCATTGTTGCCATATATAATTATTCCATTCGAAACAGATTTATTATATACAAATTTTTGAATATTTCAATTTTTAATTTTGCAGCTACACAAACTCGTAGATAAATAAATTTGCAGTTTCTTGCGAAACGATAGACTTCACGGAGTCATAAAAATTACGCGCAGAATGTACAGTTTTTTTTTTGTATTTTGCATGAACTCATCTTTGCAAAAACAATCAATAAAAAAACATCAGCGCATCTTCTATTCATGCCACTATACAAAAAGGTCTTATAACGATACGGGTTAAAGCATCTTTGAGTCGGCCAGCCATTGAAAATGCTACGACTCTTCAGACACACAAAAACGTTTGCGTTGTTTACATTGCCATGCTGTATATCGGTTCGGGATTAGTGCCATCATCCCAAAAATTGCACACTGCACGTCATGTTCATCTTTTAGAAATATTCTTCGTCAATCCTCCGAGAGAAGCGGCGATTATATTACGTATTTATGTGTCCCTAGTTGATAGAGCCATCCATTTTTTTTAAAATTCAGTCTTGAAAGTTTATACAGATAATTTCAAGAAATCATGAATAACATTTGAAGACAGAAACGAGGCAATATTTAGAGTAGAATTTTTTTCATTTAATGCGTTACGGCCATCAGACATCGAACGACACTATTCTCATGGCAATATTTAATGAACTACGGCTGTAGTCAAGAAATAAGGCTAAATGAATAAAGAGCACACAAACGAAATTGCATTTTGAACTCTTCGTTGCTAAGGCTGCTTGTGCCAAAATGCGGCGATAGCGGTAAATGAGATTTTTTAAAGGAGTGAGAACAGTGAACATCTTAAAGTTCAGGACACAGAGTTGTGTCACTGAGCAATCGAAGAAGAGTTGCATTATCTCAGCATTAGCAATCTCCAAAAAGGCAATTCAGCGGTAAAACTGATCCCCTTGATAACATTCATTCCGCCAGAGCGATAATTTCTCATCAAAAGCTTCGAAATTATCGTTTGAAGGTGAAGCGACATATGTTACTATGCTGCTCTTTAGGAGCATTATCGCCACATACGTAAAGAAATTTTAGCCTATATATATATATATATATATATATATATATATATATATATATATATATGGCCGCTTCTTGACGATCAGGAACTACTTCAAGATTCGTGTCCTGCCTGGGTGGCAGAGCAGCCCTATTCAGGAACGCACTGCTCTCTTCGAATGAAGAAGGGGATATAAAAGGTTCCCTAAACATTGCCAGTTCCAAATCCTTCATCAAGCATACCGCGGCTTGCTGAATATTTACCCGTGCGGTCGGAAAACAAAGTGGTGCAAATCTCAACCAATCCGTTTGGCAACGTGGAACGTGCGCACGCTACTGGATAGCGGCGATCGCCACGAGCGAAGAACAGCCATAATTGCCCGTGAACTTGCCAGATACCGCATAGACATCGCAGCACTTTGCGAAACTAGAATCTCCGGTAGATCGCAGTTCTCGGAAGAAGGTGGAGGATATACGTTCTTTTGCACTGGACAACCTGAAGGTGCACCCAGGCAAGGTGGAGTTGGATTTGCCATTAGGAACGCGATCATTAAAACGCTTTGCTCTACACCAGTCGCTATTACGCCACGACACCTGAGCCTCGAACTCCCGCTGTCGCATGGTCGCAGAGCCACTCTCCTTTCGGTATATGCGCCAACCCTTCTCGCATCAGACGACTCCAAGGAAGAGTTCTATGCCGAACTGGATAAGATAATCTCCAAAACTTCCTACAGAAACAGACTTTTTATTCTTGGAGACTTCAACGCCAGGGTTGGCAGTGAGTTCGCCACATGGAACCGAGTGCTCGGGCGTCACGGAGTTGGTAAGGCCAACTCAAACGGCACAATGCTACTCGAACTATGTGCAAAACATGAACTGGTCATAACTAACGCAGTCTTTCAACAAGCAAACAAATTCAAAAACACGTGGATGCATCCCAGGTCGAAACACTGGCACATGCTCGACTACGTAATAACGAAGCAACGCGACTTGAAAGACGTGAAATTAACCCGAGCAACGCGCGGAAGCATGACATGATCGGATCATGTTCTAGTTCGTAGTACTGTGCGCCTGACAACGACGCCTCCGCAGAGGTGTCGACGAGGTCTCAATGTCAAGAAGCTCAACGTGAGCGCGCTAAAACGTCTGGACGTTCGAACGGAGCTGGAACAAGAACTTAATGCCAGGCTGAGTGAGCGGGAGAACAACGATGGAGCCGACGACGACTGGAACAACTTAAAAGATATAGTCTATAACGCCACAGCCAGAGTTGTTGGCTTCGTGAGGAAACGCAGCAAAGACTGGTTCGATGATCAGGACACTGAAATCCGAGCGTTACTGAACAAAATGCACACCACACATTTGCAGTGGATAAATGATAAATCGTGTGCCGCCAAGAAACATGCTTATAACATAGCCAGGAAGGAGGCAAATGTGAGACTTCGCACAATGAAAGAACGCTGGTGGGCCAATATGGCAATCGAGCTCCAGACAGCAGCAGACCGCCATGACATGAAAGCATTCTACGACGGCCTCAAGGCAGTCTACGGTCCAAGAGATTCCGGAAGTGTTCCAGTTCATTCGAAGGACGGCTCTCATCTCATAACTGACCGTGAGAAGATTCTGGAACGCTGGGCAGAACACTTCCGAGCGGTGCTAAACCAAGCATCAGAGTTCGACTCAACAGTGCTCTCCGAAGTTCCTCAATGGAATGTGTCCAATGATCTGGCGTATCCTCCATCAGAACGCGAGGTGCTTGACGCCATCCAATCGCTGAAAGCGGGCAAGGCGCCTGGTGCCGATGGCTTACCCGGCGAAATATTCAAATACGGCGGACGCAAACTTATTCAGTGGCTCACAACTTTATACCGGCACATATGGGAGCGCGAAGAAGTCCAACAAGATTTCAAAGACGCGCAAATAGTTCATATTTTCAAACACAAGGGCGATCGGGCAACCTGTGACGATCACAGAGGCATCTCTCTCCTGTCCATCCCAGGCAAGATCCTGGCAAGAGTAATTCTCAACCGACTTGCCTTGCACGTCTCCAATAACAACATCCTCCCAGAAAGTCAATGTGGTTTCCGCGCTGGTCGTAGCACCATCGACATGATATTTGGCGCTCGTCAACTGCAGGAAAAGTGTCGTGAACAAAACAAAGACCTTTTCGCTGTTTTTGTTGACCTCACGAAAGCTTTCGATTCTGTCAACAGAAAAGGTTTGTGGTCACTTCTGTGGAAAATTGGATGTCCAGATAAGTTCGTAAACGTGATCCGATCGTTCAATGAAGGGATGGGCGCTCGCGTTATCGAAGCAGGCAGCATGTCGGATGCATTCGAAGTTACCAGCGGCACGAAACAGGGATGTGTACTTGCTCCGCTTCTGTTTGGGATCTTCTTTGCCATGATGCTGTCGGTCGCATTTAAAGACTGCAATACTGGCATGTCAATTCAATTTCGAATGGATGGCAACATCTTCAACCTCAAACGATTAGAAGCCAGAACAAAAGTGCACACTGCAGTCATCCGGCAACTCCTCCTATATGCTGATGACTGCGCGTTAATGGCACATTCCTGCGCGGGTCTACAAGATATCATGAATCGATTTGCCACGGCAGCCAACCGCTTTGGCTTGAAAGTCAGCCTGAAGAAAACCGAAGTTATGTACCGAGAATGCCCAGATCGTCAGCAGCAGACATCACATGCCGTAACAGTTGACGGATCCAGTCTTCGGGTTGTCGATAACTTTACATACCTAGGCAGCACACTTGCAAGCTCAGCATATAATGACGCAGAAACCTCCAGAAGATTGGCGAAAGCGAGTGCCGCATTTGGCAAATTGTACAAACGTCTCTGGAGCAGACATGAAGTGAAACTGAGTACTAAGGTTGCGGTATACCGTGCAGTGGTGCTAACAACGCTTCTCTACGGTTCCGAAACCTGAACGCTATATCGAAAAGACATCAAGAGGCTGGATCAGTTTCATATGCGATGTTTACGCAAAATTGCAAACATCAGCTGGCAAGACAAAATAAGGAACACTGAAGTGCTGAAAAGGTGCAAGATAACTGGTATCGAAGCATACATCATCTCATCCCAACTACGTTGGGTTGGGCATGTCATCAGAATGCCGGACAACCGCATCCCCAAGCAACTACTTTACGGACAACTCGCCTCTGGGGAACAGAAACGAGGGCCTCCGCTGCTTCGATACAAGGATAGAGTCAAGGCAACGCTGAAAGCGTGTCAAATGGAGCTGAAGGATGACATAGTACATGACAGACAGCTGTGGAGAAGAGCATGCCGCGAGGGGACTGCACGATTTGAGAGATGTCGAGTTCAAGCACTGGAAGAGAAAAGATCGCGACGACTATTGGGCACAAGTGGGCCGGATCAAGGAGTACGGTTTATCTGCGATAGGTGCAACAGGACGTGCTTATCTCGAATTGGACTCGTCTCACACATGCGCGTTCACCGGTGACGAGATCCGTTGACTTCAACGGCTCAGTCCATGATATATCTATATCTATATCTATATCTATCTTTCTATCTATCTATCTATCTATCTATCTATCTATCTATCTATCTATATATATATATATATATATATATATATATATATATATATTGCATATATATTTTAAAAGTTGCATATATATACTTAAATATATGCAACTTTTGCGAAATTTTTAAAATGTTAATTATTTCATATTTTGTTCCCAATTTGCAAGCTCAATTTCCGTAGTAATATCTCCTTTTTATCTCCTTCGTATATCTCCTTTTTGATTAATTTGCTGGATCACTGAATTCTATATTCGTCCGAAAACTCGCACATCGTTTCATCTTTCTTGTTGTTTCAAGCCGTTCTTTCATTTCCTCCGCAGGGTCGGACGACGTTCTCGGCCTGATTTTCGTATAGCTCTGCGACGGTTTGATAATTCTGGGACAGTTTAAGAAAGGTCTGTGTCCGCGTTGCAAAGGTCCGTTATATATGAGACTGTTGCAATTCATACGTCTATAAACCCGCATCGAATAATTCTTAACTGCTTGGCCTTCTCTGTCGCTTAGCCCATAAACGTACATTTCCCACTTTAGTTTTGCTCTAACCGGTGGTGACCGCCGCCTATTTGAAATTTATTCATCAGTTGTTCGGTGTCTTTGACGACTACTGACTTATTCGGAGGACGAAGTCTGTTTCGCTTTCAGCATCCCTTCTGGGGCTTATACAAGTTCGCCTTTGCCACGTCATTTTGTTACTGAAACATTTTTTCTATTAAAAATATGTTTTATAACTTTGAATCTCTCTGCTGATTGCTTCAAATAGCGGATGACGCCACTTCTGACATCTTGTAACACGAACTATTACTTTTGATAACATTCTCTGCACTGACAAACATTCAGAAATTGAAAGACTCGATGAAAGCATCTTGTGCAATCAATGACCGCAGAGTAGAATTTTATTGCGTAAGATTCAATGTTCTTCGATGTAAGCAGTTGGATATGATCGTTGCTGTGTCACTTTCTTCATCTAAGCGGGTTACTGTGGTTGCTTGCTTTCTCTTTTTCGGCCTTGTGACCATCTTCAAGGTTATTACAGCACCAACTGCAAAAACAGTCAAAATAGTAAATGCGAGAGGAGAAGAGTCGCAAATGGCGATTGAACCCGCTACGAATAGAAAGAGATTAAGGTGCTACAGTGATATTCCAATGTCGCGATCAACGTGTGTCACCTACATCGAATAAATACTCTTGATGAGGGATACCTTGCTTATCACAAGGATATTGAAAGCAATGTTTGGGGAATTTTAACTCGAACGATACAACGCATCTAAAAAGATGCATAATTCTTCCACTATCATAAAGATATTCATGGTACAATGATAACTCTATCGCCTTGATCTTTAACAGTTACCGTGATATATGTGAAACAGACAGAGGTTCGTTTGCCTTTAGGTTGAAGAGAATTCTTTTAATTATTTTTGGTTGAAAATTGAACATTCGCAACAATAAGTGCAAAGCATTCCCTTAAAGCGTAAACGATCATTTGTGTGTTTGCTTGGCATCTCTGTGACTGGTTGAATGCTGAGGTCGATATGGTTGAGAGACAAATTTTCACGCAATTGTTGTGCCATAAGAAATGCTTGCTTATTGAGTCGCGCAATTATTACCATAAATCATGAGGATAGGCGTTATGCGTGTGGCTCCTTTTGGTCTATCCCACCTGCTGCTTACGTGTTATCCTTTGTACTAAGCACTAACAATCCGTTTTTCAACATTATGCACATTTTCATGATGTTGGAAAATGTGGAAGAGAAGAGTTAGGAAAGTGGCCGCACGGAAGTATGTGAGGTTGGATGAAATCGTATGCTTTTTCGCAGAATTTTTGAATTTTATATATATATATATATATATATATATATATATATATATATATATATATATATATATATATATATATATATATATATATATATATATATGGTTAACTTCCTCATTATCCACTTGAAAGGTGAGATTCTCTATATATTTCCCGGCCAAGTCATTCTGTGCATAATTTTATATTATCAAGTACTGTAACGAATTTCATGCGATGTTATTGGCATAGAGTAATGCAACGAACTGCGATTTTTCCTTTATATCTAGGAACAGAATGCAATGTTGCATAATGCATAGTTATGTGCCAGTTGCCTAGGTAACTTCGTAATCTCGTTTTAAACCGCTCATGTAAGCATATGTGAGACATAGGTCTAATCAATCACTAAATATATTTAAGTTTCAACAAAAAATTATGAATTTATCGTAAATGCAATCATCGAACAGAGAATTTACATCAGCTTGGCTGATTTCACATTATTAAAAAAAAACAACTCAATCGCTTAATTCAGCATCAGTGACAGGCAAATCCGGAATCGGCGTTCTCTTCAAATTCATTTTTATGCCATGTGCTCGAAATTAGCTGATAAACTGACCGCCTTTCTCCGACAGAAATTAAGCTCACTGGTCGACGCAGCTTAGAAAACACTCAAATTTTTTAGAAAGAATTGAGGATTCCAATATACTATTCAAACAAATTTATATAGCTAACAATTTTGACTGTTCTCTAGAGTTGACTCCGAAGTTGTTCATCGCCGGTGACAACTGACATTGAAAAAATTGCACGATTTTTTTCACAATCGTAAAGATTCTTTTAGAAGCGACTGGAAAGTTCGGAAAGAAAAGTAAATGAATACTTTTAAAATAAATAATATCGCATAAATTCAAGTATCACAAATAATACACAAATCGAATATTAGAAAATAAAAACGATATTTATTCACGAGTACATCGCTTAACGATCACTCAATATAGCACAAATGGAGAAGAGTATTAAATCAATGAACAGGTTATGTTTTACAATGAAACTTGCCAATTGGAGAGGCTGTTACTATTGGGGACGTTCGTTCGGAGTGAGAGGTGAGGGAATAGACAAGGAAAAGTTCCACCCTCTTCATAGTGAGCAAAAAGGGGATGAAAAATGTAGCTCCACTGAATAGAAAAAAATTTCTCTGGGCAGAAAGAATGAAGAGACAAAACTCACTCTCTTATGATTTGACGGGGAGGACCAATAAATAGCTCTCCGCTGCTCCCACTATACGTCAGCCAGTGAGAGAATTGCAAGTTTTGGAACACATTTTCATCTCATATATGTGATCTATTACATAAAATTTTTTCCCGAATTCTCAAATTTGAATGGTAGCATTCGTTCGCAGTGATGATGGAACCTCAAAATCTGCTGGTATTTTCATCCACGATATTTCATACCCGAATCTTCCGATACATCATTCAAACTTCACTTCATCACCGCTATATACTTCCAAACGCAGATGCCACTGCTTCTTCCTCATTGTCCATATTCCACTCGCATGTTATTCATATGAAGTTTAAAATTTTTGCACCATTTTATTTCCGCTGAATAAAGAACAACTCGAAAATACAAGCGTGATTTTATTGGATGATGTCCTTCCACAGTGAACAAATTCTCTTTCGTGCCGAAGGAAAAGTGCTGCACATTTAAATTGCAGCATTTAGAAAACATTCTTTCGATTAGTAATGAATTTTTTACATAATTCTGTTAAAATTAAATCTTATATTCTATCATTTTTTTTTGCGAAAAAATAGTATTTCTTATTGGATGGCCTTCTACAATGAACAAATTGAATGACGGCTTCATTTAAGAACGATGAAAAAGGAAAGTAATTGCAAAAAAAGCAACGCTGCTTCGATTGAACGCATTCATCGAATCAAAGCAAAGAGATAATCAGTTAGTCATCGTAAAGCTCATCCTTAACAAAATTTCACATCACCTCGTCATTTATCGTCCTCAATATATGCAGTATTTCATTAGTAAAACTGCGAGCAGACGGCTGTCATACACATTCAATTATGAGAACGATTCATTTATTGAGAATGGAATTTCGATTTTTAATTTTCTTCCTTTCTTTGTTTTCCTATTTTAAAACTTTCGATGTTGCGAATTTCGATAACCTTTCCGGTTACTTGATTTTAAACTACGCTTTGTCAGCGTTACACATCATCCTAATTACTTATCCTCGTTACTTCTTCCTCGAATGTACCTTTGGGGATTATTATCGGAGGAGAATTGGCATTCCACTATGCTTTTCACTCCTATGCCTCTGTTGTGGAATTCCATGAATGTGACTACTGTAAATTTATTGGAAAGTTTAATGAAAATTTAATATTTCAATTATTTTAATGGAAAATCTCAAATGCCGCATCGAATTCCGATTGTCGTTATCATCAATGTATCAGAAAATAATTTTTGCCCATTATTTGAATCTCGTTTTCTGGCAACGAAACTTCCTTCACTTGCATACATTTTACCCATTAAATTTTTCGTTTAACTGCTTGATGATTTTCGTTTCAAGATTAGAACCTTTTCTCAGGGCACCTCCTTTGGAAATTTTCAACTTAGAAATTCATTTAAAATAAAGAAACGTCAACTTAAACACTCATTTGAAAGCTTTTTAAAAATACAGATCAGCTCAACCACTAGTCACAATAAATAATCTACTGGTTTGCGACGAATGTAAGCGAATCTACATTTCGCGAGAAATAGTTCTAGAGAGTATGCCTGTTTTCGGGTATACATAGTCTTAAATGGCAGCATGTTCAGGTACGTATAAAAGTATCGAAAAAACCTAAAATTTTCTCTGTAATTGATATGCTCGTACAGAAATAACATGGGTGATTCGTCTAGTATACAAATCATCAGGCTCGAACCGCTAGCTGCATTGTCAAAAAAGGAGGTAAAACAGCTTGTAACCCCCTATATTACACACCTCCCCCCACATACCCCCACTCAAACACACACTCACACGCGCACTCACCCACCCGCATGAACATGAACACACCCCCACGCACGCTCGCACGCACACGCATGCACGCACATATGTTGCACACACGCATACACGTACGCCGCACACACAGACACGCATCCGCACGCACCCCCACGCGCGCACAGCCCCACTCAACCCAACCGCACGCAATCGCACGCATGCAGAGCACACACACTAGCACTCCCATAAAAGCCCACACACACACAATCGCACGCGCCCGCACACACACACTCGCATGCACTCGCACACGCACACTTGCACGCGCCCGCACACACACGCACTCGCACACACACACAACTGCATATATATACATATATACATATATATATATATATTTTCACTACTTGAGAACGGGATGAGTTTTACTAGGAACTGACTAAAAGAACACATTTTCATGGCGAAACTTTATTATATATAGGAGTACGACTTCGCCGAAGTTGCTAGACAATGACCTGAGCATTTCCTCACGCTACCGCCGGACTTTGGAGTGATCAAGACTGCTGTCACTAACTTTGAATAAAGGAGCACTGTTGAGGATGCATCTCACAGTCAGACGTCCGTTGAAGTCCATGGCGCTCAGACGGAATCGCGTCGATCAGTGTTTATTGTAATGTTCAATTATGATTGCCTTCAAAAAATTTTTTCAAATTTTCCAGGATTCGAAGCTCGTAGAGTTACATCTCCATCAACATCACACTGTTTCTCCTGGATCACCCTGTATGCTGATCATGTACATCCCCATAATGGCCTGAACTGTGATCAACAAAATTTGAAAAAAAAACGAACAGAAAAAATCAAGGAAGAGACCAATTAATACGGGTTAATAAACACGTGACGCTAAAACTGCAAATCCTATAGAAAAAAAAACATTTAGAAAAATCTGTAGTTGGCTAGCCAAGTATACAGATCATCCGCCACGAACGGCTAGCTACATAGTGAAAAAATTTCCGTTGAAATATTTGCAATCATCCGGACTGTGCTAATTGCTCGGCTGAGTGGAATATCGAGCGATGCCGATTGCGCTGTGCAATATTGTTGATAGCATTCTCAAGGATTCGTGCCTTTTTACCCGTTTCATCCATTCGTTTTGCATTTCTCTTCAACGCCTTCTTAGTTATTGTGGCTGGCAATGCGACGCAATATACTCCAGACTGGTTACTGAAAATAATATTACTGTCAACGAAAAATTTTCAAAAAATGCTTCATGATGGAAAAATATGGTATAATAGAATATATTCAGCGAAAAAATTCCCTCTGCAGTATTTGGATAAAAAGAATGGTTGACTTATGTGTTCAGCAAATACGATACAAAAATGATAATTGAAAATTTCGTGATGGACCCTCGAAAATGAAGTCCGTTTTTGAATCTTTTTTCTGTGTGGGGGAGGGGGGGGAAGGAGGGGATGAACAAATTTTTCTCGCATAGTAGCCTTAAAACTGCAATTATCTCTTTGTTAGGCGTATTAATTGCAACGTATTGATATCATCAATCCCACCATGATGAGCTAGCTAGCTGGTCAAGTATTGCGGCAACGGAAATACTTCAAATTGAAACGTTTTGTTCGAGGCCTATTTCGAACGGATACTTAAATAAATGGTAATGAGTTCCGAAAAGCCCACCTGTTCTTAACGGGCAGTGCTCTAAGTGGAGATGAGCCACATTGCGTAGGCGGAGTGTTAGCGAGTGCGCCTAGCGACGAAACTACAAATAAGCAAACACTCAACTACCGTATCAATTCTAGCGTCGTTCCAATCTATAAGAGTTTGATGTTTTTACATTAATATCCACTAATATGTTCATTGCAAGTTATTCTTTCCTTTCACATTTTTTTCAACAACATATCTAGCAGCTGCAAATTATTTGCAGTAAAGAAAAAGAGCTGCAAAAAAAGGCAGTGATATGAAGCGAAATGAATCTATTTCAATCAGTGCAATGTGAAATGGAAGTGGTGCTGTTTTTAGAGGATAGTAAGAGAACAACCGAATATTCGAAAGAAACCAGCAGAGATTTATGCCTGAGAAGCTGTCACAATAAACGCTTTTGCATCCTACTCACCTAGTTAAAATGCTGTACACGCTAAAAACAGAAAGCGTTAAGAAACATTTTTCAAGCATAATAATTAACCAGTTCGCTCGCACAAATCTTCGATAAAAGATTTCAGTTTTTTTGCAACCGTATAAAATACGCAAATAATTTCAAATGTTTTTTCCACTCGCATACATTTTCCACCTCTTTTCTACCTCTAGTGGGCATATCTCTTTACAGAAAAGTTCTGTCAGTATTGACGAATCAGCGTATGTTGTAGCATAGGAAGAGATCACATTATAGTCTAAACTATATGCATTAAATTTCACAATTCGACTTTTATAGGTTTAATTAATTAAAATTGGCTGACAATAAATAGACAAACATATAAAATATACGTTACGATAGCGCGCTATTGCAAAACGTACTTACCAAGGCTGCTTATAAGGAATCACTCACTGGTACCACCTATTGAAGGTTTATTTATCGAAGCTTCTTTGTGTCACCACTATTTGATCGGAAATTTCTTGACTCATATCAAGTGGACTTTTCCGTCACTTAAAATTTTTCAACGTCCATATACGATGTCATAAGTACCTATAATGGTGATATAAAAACAGCTGCTATTTCTAAAATTCGAGGATCACTGCTGAGGGCAAGGCAGAAGAACTTAAAACGAACTGCATCCCTTTTTGTTTGCTCAACACTCGCTGAGCTTCCGGCTACAAAGTAAAAAGTACAGCTTAGAGTATGCGATGTCGTTACGTCGGCAAGCATCTCTATAGGTTCAATTTGTTGTTGACGATGTATGAGATAACAAACTTATTACATTTGCAACTTGCAGTATAGTGCAGGTTGAAAGTGTTTTTGATAGGGTGCTAGTCGATTACATTTTATTGTCGGTCGATTTACGAGCCAACACCGCGTGGGTTTCCTTTACGTTTTCCACTACGCTCCGCATTAATTTTTTTTTTCTGCGCTCTGCATCGAAACGCATTTTTCAATCAGTACAAAAAGAAAGCATCCAAAATAGCAGCAATGAAATTTTCTTTCGATGCTTGAAATTATTGAATGATCGGATTTCATGTGCTGATCTCCCGGTCTGTCTGTCTGTCTGCATTTCTATCTGTCCGTTTTGTGCCCCTCTCCTCCCTTGCCCCGAACAATACAGGTCAACTTTGAATTAACACTCTTTGGGCAATATGTAAACTGAGCCTCCTTCGCAAGCGTGCATTCATATCGATGTGTTGCAAATAAAGTGAAAATTCATTTTTATAGCCGCTGCTGACAGCAACTGATCTCGGGCAAGAACTCGTGGCAAAAGTTATAGAAACGGAAAACCTTTGCAATTCACAGTCATTTTCTTCAAGACTGAGCAGGTACTAACACTGATCTCGAATCTTTGACGACCCAAACCCACGCGCTAATCAATTGTCTATACGAACTATGCTGCACGCAACTACTGAAACGTTATGAGTGGAAAATGTTTTCGAGCTCGAGTAACTTTTCCACTGAACTAGAAGTATTGTAGTTGTTATTGTTTTGCGTACATTTCAACAATGTCGTTAAACATAGAAAAATACAAAAGAAAAAAGAAATCTATGTAATCACATCAGTGTTAATCATTTATAGTTTATAAGAGGATATAGCGATGCTGACACCATCGATACTGCAATGGAACTTAGACTGACTCCAGGTCATAATAAAATTCAGAGTTTCCATCCAGTAGTTCGCTCTTCCTTTCCTTCCCTTCCTTTATCGATGAATAATGGTGAGGGGTTTCCAGGAACTATTTCCCGAGCAATAAAGAGGCGCTAGTCGTTAAGCATTGTTCGGTTAGAGTGAGAGCTGCAGAGATAGGGGAAGCAAAAAAGTGCGAAATGGCGCTTGGCTCAGACTGAGTAGGGGTGCAAAAAAAGCCGAATTAGAAACAAATGCGAAGCCAGTGCAAAAGGAAGCCGCTCGTGAAAAAAGTACGCTGACAAATTGCGTGCGCACTTCATTGAAACATTCGCACACAAATCACCGACAAGTTGGCCAACTCCTCCGACCGGACCTCCCACAAAGCATTGTTGCTGACATCTTTTCTATTCCAGAAGAAACTTTTTTCGGCTCCACTAGAGAAAATTGGATACTTGGTTATGAACCAATAGAGTAAAATTAAAATTTATGAAATTTATTTTTACGCCTCTCGTCATTCTAATTTCACGGATGTTATATATTAATAATCTTCGAAAACATTTAGAAAAAGTGACTTCAGATTATGGTACAATCATAAAGTTCACTAATATTATCGTTTAATCGAATGCCGTGAATCTTGAATATAAGGATATTCTCTCAAATACAACCATCACTTAATATCACCAAATTGAACAGTTACAATCGCTTCATTGCACAAATTCTTCGACAGTGTTACAGAATTACTCATTTCTCAATTCCAGGCGATCTTAATATCCAATTTCCTAACCAATAAAAAGGTTTTAAAAATAAAGAAATTACTCAAATTGAAACTACTTTTATTTTTCGTCGTTCGCTAATTTAAGGAAAAATGATTATTTTTAGTAGTTTTAAAAAGCAGATAATTTGATGTTCGATTAGTTTCTGAACGCTACGTATTTACTTCAAACGTCAATTGTTTGGCGCAAGAAAAACAGAAATCTTACGACGAGACGTTAAACAACGCAATATATTTAGTGATTTTTTGCAATGAATGATTCAGATGCAAATAGTGCTTGATGAAAAACGAAAAATATTTATGATTGTAAGGATTTAGCTCGAAGCTCAAATTACCACTTTTGAATTATTATTAAAATTGCCGTGAAAAGCGCATATGAACAAAAAGATGCCACATAAGTCCTGTATCGTTGTGCAAAATTTTCGTCAACCTTGCACTTTTATTTCAAACCGGAGGTTGAAAAAAAGAAATGAAAATATTTAATAAATTTACACTTTTCTTGCAATTGTTCCACAACTTCTTAATCAATTTTATTATGCGCTTTCAACTTAAAAAATCGAACGCTTTGGTGACGCTTACATGAATCAGTCTTATTCTACAGCTTACTAAACGATCCTCATGAAAAACTTTTTCACAAAAATCTTTGAAATTCTCTGAAAATTGCACTCAATTTTTACCTGATTCTTTAAAACGAATTTTATTTTTTACAAAATTTGTAATGTTGTTATACTATTCCAGAGATAAAGGATACTGTCCACAATTACTTTTCACAACAAAGGATGCTGTCTTCTCTTGCTTTTTTACCTTTCATTGCTTTGTTACTAAGTAGAAGGTGCAATCTTCTCGCATTTTATTAGAAACCTCCGGCGATATTCTTTGATAATCTAACTACAACTGTTACCTAGGAAATTGACTTTGTTGGGATCTGATTTCTAAGAACGATTAATTATATGCATGGTTCATTCTAACAAAGTTTTCAGAATGGGCTCATATTTGAAATGAATTCAATAACGTACCGTACTCCACATGATTCGCTTCGGAAATTCTAGATGCAGTAATTGTAGTAGTAAGAGGTGTGAAATCAGTAACATCGATTTTATTTGCGATTGCGGTGGGTGCCATTGGTAGATTTGAAGTTCCATTTTTCAACTGTCTCTCTATTTGATCAAGCGCACGACGTTTTGTGTTCAAAGCGCATAGACTACATCTGAAACTTCGAAGGCAATAAGCAGCAATATTTTATTGTAACAAAACTCATTAACCTTTCAATCAATTATTGATTTTTTCTTTTCATTAAAAAAGTTATAAGAAATCTGTTACCATTACTGAGCTTACTTAGAAAATTTATCCTTAACTTTGAAGATTATAGGAAAAGTGGAATAAGCCTTAAGATATAGCGCAGTGATAACCGATGAATAAAGCATTTAATCGTGTGGAGAATAGAATAGGTTCATTTTCTAGGCAATTGTCCGTTGGGAGCCCTTAATAAAAACGTTGTTAGCAATAACGATAAATTTTGAAGACATTTGTCAGTACTGATTTCTTTACAAAAGTAAATTTAGCTAATAATTTTAAAGCGAAATTCAAATGAAAATATGATGCTAGTTAGGACTAGAGTCGGATCAAATACCTCTCTTATATCTCCCCTCCTCCCAACGAAAATGCTACTCCATATAGCACATTCAAAAAAAGTTTTTGCATACAATTTTTCTGCAAATAAATATTTGCATGAATATTTATTATTTTTCGGATCCATAATTTCAAAACAAATAAAGATCCATAATTTCACTATGGATATATATTTACAAACTCCTGTATCATATAAGTGCAGTTAATTGCAAAGTAAAGACATTAGAATAGATAACGAGAGATTGATAATCAAGTGAGAGTTAGGCTAACTCATAACGCTATGATACTATAGGGTTTACTTGTTTGTGGCTAGTGAAACTTGAATTTTTAATGAAACAATTAAACGTGCTAATTTAATCGGTTTTTCACAATTTTATAAATAAAAAAAGACCGAAAAGTTATTCGAAAAGCCTTAAAATTCAATCGAATGCATTATATTTATTCAGAATCTCGAACTTCTCTCGTTCTCTTCTGAATCCACACAATTATTTATAATATTTATCTCACACGTAATATTCTCTCTTATTATTAGTATTTTAGAACATTTCAATATATTCACAGTTTCGTATTTATATAATCGCTCTTCTCATCTTATCGATGAATTTATATTGTGTATAGAAGAGATTGTGCTGAAGCAATCGAAACAACTCGATGAATGTCACATCGAGGTGATTTTTTCTCGTTGATTTGTCGTTAATTGGTGTTCATAATTCTTTGCAATTTGTGGCAGACGCTTGTCGCATTTTTCGACGCCCCTAACTAATTGGCAGCCGTTTGAAATCTCTTTTGTAAAATTTCACCGCCAAATGATTTTCGCACTTCGCCTCATAAATTATGGATAACCCTATGCACTCAATGGCTCACCGCTGTTCGATGACGCTCTATGCCTATCTATTCGAGACGATGCAGCGATATCCTTTGTTTTTTTTTTTTTTTTGTTTCATACAGAAAAGGAGCCGATTTTGATGTGTATCTAGAGTTGCTTCGAATGAAAATAACGTATTTCATAGGGCAACATCCTGAAACATCTCTTCTCGAAACCCATCCATCGTCCCCTTTGACGATTACGTGAAAACAAGCAAGTACTCATTTGAAACCATTAAGTAGGATGACGCAGCTCTTTATCATGCTGATGCTGCTTTCGTTTATGATTTCATGATTTCAATGTGCACAAGGAGATTTGACACATCCAAAAACATACGGGCAGTGACGATGTGGACATTTTTGTTTGTGACCTTTCTTGGGTTGATTGAAGACACCGTGATTGGCACATAGTTGACACATATATTGCTCTTTTGGCATCTATAAAGAAAATTGCAAGTTGCCAAATCAGAAATAAGCTGGAAAGTGCGTCAGATGATAAAGCATAACAAGCGCTTTTATATTCCGAGCATCTCATCGGCCAATTTTGCAATTTATCATTGGATATAAACCCTGTGAAATAATGCTTTCATATGTTAATTAAGTCGACTGTCGCAATAAATCTTTATCGAAACATTCGCTGTAAAATGCGTGCATATTTTTTCAAAATCTTCAAGCAGATAACACCTTCCTTAGAATCGATGGATCAGGATGAAAGAATATAGAAGATCAATTAAAAACGTGAACGTCGCATCTTACTCATAAAATGTCGCATCTTCAGTGGTTATCCGCTCAGAGAAACAAATGCATACTGAGGCAGCAATACGTTTTGCAATAGCAAACATGCAATAAGTTGAATAATTTAGAAATTTTGCAACGGTCATGCAATGAATTTGAAATTATGAGAAATGATTTCATATAAATTTCTGTAAATTTCTACCGCCAATAAAAATTCGCTATCAACATGCAAATAATCCTTGCAAAAATCAGCAATTATACAATAAATATTTATTACCACAATCAAAGATTAATAAATAAAGTGCTTCATCCTCAACGGATCGGTCACACAGTACCATCGTAATCTATGCATTTCTATGCACGCTTAAACACCTCTATCATCTTCTCTACTTTTCTTTTGTTTGGGTATCTTTAAAGGGGAACATTTTCTGCATCGAATTTAACTATCGAATATTTTTCTGCATATACTAAAGTATTATAGTAATAAATCTAAATGAGCGCATTTAGCACCGAGCCTATAAATAGCTCATACGTATTCTTGTATATAATTTTAAGAGATATTCTCAGGTCATTTTGATAGTTATTGAACGAAGAAAAAATATTCTAAATGAAATGCATGCATCATTTTAAAAGTGTGCGAATATCATTTTGTTTCATTAGTATCATTGTGGCAATTACAATGAATTCTTGTAAATATTTGAGCAAATGAAGTATACTGCCATTGAAATGGTCTGAAATGGCGCAACAAATAAAATGAAATTGAAAATAAAAAATTAGCAATTTACTTGTAACTACATATTGATACCAGTTTTGTGGAGAAAGAAACACAAAAATTTATGTCGAATAGTGTCATAACGCATGTCATTGTCACTTGTACAAAAATGAGCAATTTTCTTGCATCAAAAATATTATCGCTCAAGCGGAACTGAGGAGAAAACTTTCTTGACATTCACAAACAAAGGTCATCGATTACCCATCCACCTCAATAATAAATTTATTTGCACATATGTCTCCTTATTTGTCTTGTTGTCATCTATTTTTGTGCTGGGTACATATATATATATATATATATATATATATATATATATATATATATATATCTTCTACTTACTAACGAGTCATCTATAAGGATTAATGAAATTCATCGTATGCGTTCTACGTTTGAATATGATAGTTTCTGGAAGCGAAGAAAATACATGCGAATAATAGCTGCTTAATACAAGTGATTTTGACAACCTGTGATTATGATAATTCCTGATAAACGTTCCCTTAGTAGATATCCTGGAGATGATAAGGTAAGAGCAGAAATACTTTTACGCTGACATCCAAAAGGTTTTGCTTCAAGTGATTACGAGATGACACCATATAACATAATTAGTTTTTTTTTTTTTGAGCGCATCTTGAAGCATAATGAACAACGTTATTCTCCCTCTCAAGAAACATCCTGTAACTGTTAGACCAACGGCTGAGCCGGATGACCTTTCAGCCAGGTCATTTTTCTAGGTCGAATGAGGAAGTTGTAAGAAGGCAGGTGAGAGAGAGAAAGATCTTTGACCTGTACAGAACAACCAGGACCTCAATACTTTCCTTCGCAAAGGTTGACCATAACTTTTGCTTCATATTGCTCGAAAAACTTCAATTATAAATCAGTTTTTCAGAGCTTCTTGAACTCCAGACAGCGGTGCAATATGCTCAATCCCCGTTTCCCCATTTCTCTGCTACAATTTGATGGCTCAGTGAGTTTAAGCAACACAGCGGTAGGAAAATAAATTTTTTTAAATTAAAAAAAAAAACAATTTGTTCGGTTTCAATTACGGATCCATAAAATTTTGATCACTCCTCTATTGTTTTATGATGAAATTTATCACTGAATACAACATATCTTGGCAAAATATAAACAAAATGGAACACTATTCAACTCTACGTCAATGTCTCATTAAGTCTACCAGTGGGGTTTGTTTCAAAGAAGAAATTGTGGTGAATTTTATGAATTTTTCGCGAAGGCAATCGTAATTATAAAATCGTTGCACGCTTAAGATCGACGAGGGGATAGAGGGGGTAGGGAAGGGGTTCAAATTTCTAAACAAGTGGTTAGCCACTAATGAATAATTGTTGAAGTAATTTATTATTTCTCGCAATCATTTCATACATAGTGAAATTATGTCATAACTATGCGCACATAAATTTCTTATTTCCCATATATAGAAATTTTCACAAATAAATCCATTCATATGCAATTATAAAGCTTTCAAAAATTTGTGCATCATCATAATTCACTATGATGATATGCAATCATATAATTATCCACTGCATATTTCTTGAGTAATTTCACTAATATACTTTGTTTTATCAACTCTTTTAAGTTGATGTGATAAGCAATCAAATCAAATACATTTCAAATATGCATCGACGTCAACAGATAAAATTGTGCACACATGATCGAGCTTGTTAGAATTTAATGTGAACTCGTAAAATCAGAGATTTATGACGAGTGTTTTCACAGTCATAGACAGCGAGAATAATATCTACCTATACATCGTGAATTTGAAAGTTCAAAAAAAAATTTTTTTTTCAACTCGAGAAGTGCTAATTTTTTGCATATATTAAATACATAAATGTATTATATCTGCCGCGTAAAGTAAGAGGTTCCTTTTGCAATTCCAACTCCAGCTCCACTTTTATTAAAGACAAAATCAAGTGAATTTAGCCTATCAAAAGTTAATGAAACAATCAAATTTCAACCCATAATCGACACTGAATGAACAAGATGATTTGTTGGAATATGCCAGTATCATGAACGCATGAAGAGCTTTGAGAAGTTCCCTTGGTTAGAAGAAATGCATATTTTGATAATAGATTATATTACAACTGCAATACAACATCGATTCTTGTGTACTTTATCTCACCTTACTCCTCACTCATATTCGCTATGCCCTTATTTTCAAAAATTTTAGAAAGGCGATAATCTGCTTGACTTTAATTCGAGTTATACGGTAGGTGAAAAGAGATTGAAGAAGTGGGGCGCGATCCAAGAGCTCTTTAAATGTCATTTCATGTAATATAGTTTATTCAGCTATTTTTCATTATATTTGGAGTTTTTATTTACAAATATGGAAAGACAGCACTGAGTGTTTGAGAGTTTTTATTGAAGATTATCTAATTTTTGATTGAATGTTGCCTCATTTGCAAATATTATTGAATAAACGAGACAGAAAACTGAGAAAACCTTCTTCCGATTCAAAAAGTAAGGGGATGCACGCAATGGATACATATATCAGAACAGAATTAATTTTTATTATATTTTAGTTTTCAAAAAATAAAAATAAAAAAGAAACCTGATCATAATTGTTTGTTAGCAAAATAAATTAAGCTGAAAATTACTGAAAGGAATTTTTTGAAGAAATTCAACGAAAACTTTTCTCAGTATTTTTGGGGTGAAGAAAATCTTGACTTATTATTCAAAACGAATCCGCTTCGAGGGTTGAAAATTTCAATTGTATCTATTTATTCACTTATTTGACTAAAAACGTTTGTTTTATATTTGACAGTTATATAAGCGAACTTCCAGATTGCTGGTTGCCATCAGCATATACTGTTTATCTACTACACCAATATCTACTATATGCAAATTTCCAGCAATAATATATAAAAATTCATCGGTGAAATGTCAACGTAATAACTGCTCCATCGGTCATATAATGGACGTAGTATTCCTTTGTAAGAAGTTTAGCCTTTTTTGTGAATTTTAATTGTTATCACCAAGGATGATATCGAAAAAATTTAAGGAAAGGAGACTTTTTCTCAAAAATTCACTGTCTGAATTATGTAGTGTATAGACGAACATCGCATACAATGCTCATATTAATAAGGTTTCCTTCAGAAACCTCAAATTCTATAAACTTCCTTAATACAAGACGATAGGAGTTCTCGATAGCATTGTTCATGTCAAGCTTCTTGAATTTAACGCTACCTAAGGACGCAGTCTTACTTCGTGGGTATTCAAGGATGACAAAAACGATAATCGAAAATGTGTCAAAATGAAGTTACAGTGCTTATTCTCGAAGATAGTGGAATCTTTGACCTTTCGAAGTGAATATGTTAGATTCCGAAGATGAACTCGTCTAGAGAACATCGTGGATGCTATCGCTAGTGGTTTGGAAGCTTTTGTTCAGATACTTTGGCATAAAAGATTTCAGCGGTGATTGTCATAAACTCAACTTTCTCTTTTATTTGTAATTTTGTTAATTCTTACAATATCTAATGCATTGAAATATTCACATAAAAAAAGATAGAATCCTCTCATTTTTTAAAGCAAATATTCTCTGCTAATTCAATATTGAAATCAACATTAGCTTTCAGCATTTATAGAGATGGAAACTTAGAAAATATAGAAAGCATTCATATTTTATATACTGCAATTATATCACGTGACAACTTTTGCAAAGCAATACTCGATAAGCCTGATAGACATGTTTAGGCATATATGGAGGAGGAGAGCAGAAGTGTGGGGAAGCAAGGGAGGGAGTGTGCATACTATTAATACGATGAGAGTTTAAAAACAGTCGGTATAAGGGCGAAATAAAAACGGCTTGTCATATGATAGAAAAACTTCAATTTCAACAATAATATCAAAACACTGTTACAAAAACCAGCAGAAAAAGCAAACAGCCAACTTACAAATGTATATGAAGTCGTAAATAAGAAATCATGACGACTTGAGAGACATTACGAGTAAATATTATAAAGATGTGAAAGGAGTCTCAGAAATCGCACAGTGATTTGCCTTCGATTAGGCGCAGTGATGCAATAGATGGGTGAAGCGATCTCGCCTTTTGGATGCTTTTGATGCAGCTACAGTGGGTGGAGTGATTCCTGCTTCTAGACTATGAAAGGATCAAGATTTTCGTTTCATACTTCTTCATAACTCCCTCCCTTCCCCGATCCGCCTCTCATCTCCCTCTTCTCCACCAGACATCCCCATTTATAAAATTTCAAAGACTACATTGTACCAGTTGCTTCTTGAACAAAATAATTTGATAGGATTCGAGAAAGAAGGAAATGAAAGCTGGAATCCAACTTATACGCTCACGAAGTCAACACAAAGCGTTTCCAAATTTCGTATCCAAACCAAACGCTTGAGGGCGGTACCTTCCATCTCGAAGGGCGTGGCGCTGCAGTGCGTGCAACCAACCAAACTCAACGTAGCCGCATTCGGCTGTGCAAAAAATTCATCACGCAACTTTTCCACAGCATAGTTCATATTCATTTCTTCAACCTGACCGACTTCTTCCATTTTTAACAAATTTTACTGCTGATTTCATCCATAAAAGGACCACATGTTGAAGCGGTATGATGTCCGCGTGGATCGTTTAATTATTAAAGTTCGATTACGCTCTGAGATCAACTTTTTCATTGAGTTTCTTTAAAGCTGTGAGTAGCTCTAAAAACAAACTTTTTTCATTGATTAAGTTAACTTCCGTCTGTATCTGGTTTGTTTAGTAAAGTGTTCAATTATAAAACACATTCGCATTTGTTGAAAAAAACCAACGAGAAATATACTGCAGACGATTTTGAGCATTAGTGATATTTGTAAACAAATTAAACTTGCAAAACTGGCACTTCGTTGGTTATTTAGAGAGTGCTATAAATTGTTTTTTTTTCATAATTTCAAAAAATGGAGTTATCCAAATCGAATCCTATCTTCAGCGGAGATATTTTCTATTGTTATTAATCCGTGTCAATTACGGTATTATGTGGCCAAATTCTTATGAAAATCGCATCGACAACAAAATGATCATAATTCTAGTAAGTTTCATCAAAGAAGAAATAAACAATCGCTCAGAAATCATTAGATATTTAAATTAACTATTATTTTCGGCAATATTTTCAAAACCCTTTGGATAACCACGATGCTATACGTTTACATGAGACCTCTGAACATCATTGAAATACGGCTTATTCTCAATAATAAATGCTGCCTATTGCTGTAATACATAACCATTTTGAAATACCAAATGATATTAGCGCAGCAGTGTGATATTATTTGCCACTATTATACTAAATTTTTCGTCATACTGCTTACAGTACTAGGCTGCTTTCTTAGTACCTCAATTATCCACATAAAGGAAATAATGGCTAGAATGCTGTGCACTATGAAAACATTTAATTTTGAAAAGTTGAAGCTGAAACTCTTATTTTTCCTTTTGGCGAGTTGTTTTTATATTCTCTGACGAAAATATCGTATGCCATTGAGCAGAATAATTCGTCGGTCGATCCATAAGAGAATTTTTTGCGTTGTTTTTTATTGACTCATTTCACATATTTTCTATGCAGATCCTCATGATGATGATTGACTTTGAAACATTGAAGAATTTCGCCATTCTGAAATTGATTGAAATTTCTCATAAAGCGAACAGACAGTTGGCGATCTGTCATATTCCCTATTGAATTGAAACGTAATGTTTGATTATATTCAATAGAGTAGGAATTTTTGTAAAATACATTCGTATAGAATTATATACTCAATGAGGTGAGCTAACCTGATCAAATAGGCAATGGTTCCAGATGGATGTTTCTTGAAGCTTTTGACACTTGAAGCTGCAGAATTAATGCATTTGAAAGGAAGCATTTTGAGATAAGAAACAGGTAAGTTTATATTATTTAGATTATGCAAATGCGCATTTATAAAAAATTTTTAAAATTTTCCTATTAAATTAGGTGGGAATTTATGTATCGAGGTGCAGTTCGATGCATTTCTCGAATACACTTTTACAATTTCCTCGCAAAAAATATCGTCGAAACAAAAATGATCGAATGATTAATAAAAAGATATCAATTCTCCTTTGTTAGTATGTTAGTCGAGTAGACGTTTGGTTTCTAAATGATCACTTATTATATGCTGACATTTCAATCTGTGCAACAAACAACAATCACACATCAACAGAAAATCCTCCATGCAACGGCATGTCATCGCCATATTACATTGGTTAGGCACTTAGCTCGAGAACCTCCCACCATTATGCATAAGCTGCAGAAATGGGTTGGTATTTGAAAACATTCAGCAATAATAATTTACTATGCTCATTAATTCGAACTAAAAGCACCTCCCAAATGAAAAATCCTTTACCTTTTACCGAATCGTTGCTATTCTGAATTCGGCAATTTCGTAGCACTACTTTTCCAATTACGGTTCTGAGAGGATGTCAAAAAATAGCCTTTACCAGTTTCTACTGCTTGAATCAATTATCTTTTCGAATCTTTTTAAGGTTTCTGTCAAGTTGTGAATGACTGCGAGCTCCTTAGACATTTTCACCCACTGTCGATTGACAGAATTGGTCAAGAGCCGCTGAAGATGATCATTCTCACCTGCTGACCTAATCACCACTCAAAATTTAAAAGAAGCCATTCCACAGTACTAGCAAACACAAACGTCATGATAATGTAAATCGACGAAAAAATTTTCCTCATTTCTAGGAATTGGCAGCGAAAATCGGTGAATTTTGAACAGTGAGAATTGACAGAATCAATCAACGAGTTTTCACTTTGAAAATACCATAATAATTTCGATGAAAGGCAATTTAAATTTTGAATGAGAAATGAGGCTTTCAATTGTGAATGGAATTGAAGATAATACCAAAATTATTATTCAGTCCTTTTTGTTAAATTTGTGTTTTTTTTTTTAATTTTGAGAAATATTTTGTTATTTTGTCCCTTTTGGCATATGCAACGATGAAGAAAAATTCTTTTAGTAGAATTTTTTTTTGTTCTTTCGGAAAACTAGTACTAAAGCATAATTAAACTTCTTTATTAAACAATGAACCCGATTTAGTGCAAGATATTTCCTGAAGTCATAGAAGAGCAACATTCAATGTTCAGCTCTTTCGAGACATCTGATGAATATTGTCACAATAATTTAGAACAAAGAAATGAAATAAAAACGAATCGAATGTAAAACAATAAAATGAATGCATCGTATAGCGATGAATTTTTATGAATATGGAGGAAATTTTTTTCAAAGAAAATTGATAGCCTAATTCAAACATAGCAATACTCTATAGCGTTGTTAGCCGAGAGCGCTTTTCGTCTCATGTTCTCTAATTTATGCGGAAACGCTTTACGTTCGTTCTCTCAATTGACTAATTGTCATTGTTTATCATTGTAGTTGTGTGGTCTAAATGCCGCATTCACGCACATTTTGTGCTTTTTTTGTTGAAAAAATTGTTTTTTTTTTTTTTGCATGCGTCAGCTTAAAATGCAGACGATAAAATCTCTGAACGCATATATATAGCTTTCTTCTATCAATCGCCATTCAACTATCAA
This sequence comes from Baylisascaris procyonis, assembly GCA_037389465.1. Lineage (NCBI taxonomy): Eukaryota > Metazoa > Nematoda > Chromadorea > Rhabditida > Ascarididae > Baylisascaris > Baylisascaris procyonis. The sequence goes on from JAZARR010000082.1 coordinate 1,623,463, forward strand.
CATACATCTATCTTTGAGATAAATATACCAGACGCATTAATTAGTCAATCAGTTAGTTAGTTAGCTATTTAATTCATCCGTTATATTTATATTTATATGGGAAATATTTATAAAAGAAATAAATCGATTGAATTAATCGGATCGAATCTATTCGAATAATGCGAAAATATTCGAACAAATCAAACTTCAATGAAAGTGTTTTTCAGTTGGCATTGTTGCTCCCATAACGCTCATTCAGCACAATAATGTGATTTGCAAACAGTTTTTTCTTGGAAATTTCAAAAATAAATTTTTCATTCTTATTTTATTGTCCAAACGCGGAAATATTCTCGACGCTTTTAATAGTTTTTTTTTTTTTTTTTTTTTTTGTTATTGTTCGGCTATTGAAGTTTTTTCTTTTGTTCACATTAAATACGCTTATCGTCTTTTATTAGAGATCCATTATGTGATAATTAGAGAAGATTAATTATTGTTGAAATGTTGATGAATAATGACTTAGATAATTATCTAGCAATAGAGAAATGAAGATCGAAATAGATATTAATAAAAAAAAATTTTTAACGTTTTTGCTATGACGGTGAATGAGTTAATTTATAAAACAATAAATATACGCAGATATAATTTTGAGAATTTGTTTCTGATTAGTGTATCGCAAAAAAAAAAAAAAACAAGGAAATTTTCATTTTTTTCTTTACTTCAGTGCTTCAAAAAAAAAAAAAAATGTTTTTAAAAAAGAATGGGGAAGCGCGCCAGAATGGTTGGCACAATATGCATTTTTTGCATTCCACTAACCCGAATAATTAGTACCGTAAATTGCCATTAAATGAAAAATTTTGAGTTGTTAGATTGCAAATGAAAGACTTCCACAAAATAGGTGCTTTTTTAATGATTTGATTGATTTGAAGGACAAAAATGACCTATATAAAGCATAGGAAGATTTTTTGGCATATTTAAATATTCAAATTTGTGTCAGAAGTTTGGTTGATCGATGCAGAAAACAATGCAGGAGCTCACTCACTCTACAGTATGAATCATTCTTATTGAATTTTGTGACTACCATCATTGCTTCTCGAGTTGAAACAAACAAAAAGGCAGACGGACAGACGGACATACATGCACAGACGTATGGCGATAACACTGCCACAAGACGGCCTTATAAATGTGAAATGCAAATTTTTAAAATCCCATAAAGGAACCTCATTCATCAGGCAAGAAGATAAAAATTAACTAAAAAATATCCTAGCAGAGCTCGTGTTTTCCTTACAAGATAAAAAGAAAAGACGCGACAACGATTGGCATTTACCATCTAATACGCTGTCCAAATCGACTTCAATAAAAGAACATCGTATTGTATTTAAATTCTCAAATGATTCTTGTTGCCGATGTAGCATTCAAATATATCGTGGATGGATTAGTTTGGGATGTTAGACATTTGTGGTCTGGATGGGATGGGAGAAGAGTGGGATGGGGGTTGAGGTGATTGGGCGATGAGGCATTCGTAAGTGGTTGAGCTAAAGTTTGGAGCTGAAACGAATACATCATTTGCTTCCATTCAACAGTATATAACGTGAAGTTGTCATAAGTTGTAAAATAAAGTTACATCAATTCAATCGATGTGAACACAACGTTAATATTTTAAAAATCAACAACGAGTGATGTGCTTTTTAAATAAACGGCCTAAGCAATTAGGAAAACAATATAGGCATTGCATCAAGAAGTCATCATTTCAGGCGAGAATGATACAAAAAATTGTTAATTCAATTTGCGTTAATTTTTTCCGTTCGTTCAACAAATGACTACTGTAAGATTGATTTTTGAATATTTTAGATCGGCTGTTTTTTAATGGGATCGTATAGGATTCATATGAATCGTATTGGATAAGTTTCCCTTGAAATAGTAGATGTATATAAAAAGGTGAAAAAAAAGTAAAACCAATGGGAAATATTTTCAGCATATGAGGGAGAAAAAGGGGAAAAACTCTCTAGGTTAAATATCATCATTTCAATTGGAGCCGCATGATTCACAAACACTGTGATTCAGAATTGAACAAGCATACGATAATTTGATGTTTTATAATTACTGAGATGGAATAATGCTGCACTCGGTGATAGTCTTTTATTCCCTTCGGCATTTTAATAATATGCAGTCGAATAATTTATTAAAATTCACCATTGTATGTTCATAATAACGTAATAAATTTTAAGTATTGGGCTAGCAGAAATGATTGCTTAAAAATGGCGAACATTAAACTCTTCATATTGCCTTTTCTTACATTTACTAAATATTGATTTAGAGCACTGAAATCAGATCCGCTGTAATAGTTTTCTCACTTATTTATTCATTACTCCACTTTTTGTTTGATCATAACGCATCGCTAGGCATAGAAATGAGATCATCACGGAGGCCAAAAAGATGACAATAACATTAGCTCTTCAAATAACACAAAGATAAATATAAAAATAGATGCATATCATTTATGCGCTGAAGATTGAGAAGGAATGGGGGATGAGATGGGAAGTGGAAGAGATGAGGTACGGATTGGTTAGAAAAAGCTAAAACAAAAAATTCATAGCATTCGTTACAATAAGATGCAGTTGAAACTACCATTTGTTATGTCAGATTATATGTTAATTTAGTATAGTGCTGAAGAATTCTAAATTTCTTTTCCTGTACTTTTCTAAAATGTATTTCATTTTCGCTTCAACATTCATTTTATCATTGAAATGTTCAACTCGATTGCACAATTATCACAGAATTTAAACGCTACTCACCTCCCAATAATGAGATCTAATAAGATTCATGGTAGTCTGTACGAAGCCTTCCATCCACTATATCGTTTCACTCAGATGCCCTTGACTTGTAACGATGAATATCGGCAGGATAGGTAAAGAAGTGTATCGTTAAATTCGATCTTTGTTTACATCATTAAAATATTCACAATTCATCGAACATTTTCGGCACACTCATTTGCATTTTAAACATTTAGCACTTTTCAGCGATATTTATACTTTTTTCCGACGATCACATTAATCGTTTTTTCTCGTTGTTTAAACATGAGATGCCCTCATCGATGTGCACTTTTATATTCAATGTGATACATTGTGTGATCAATCACTTGTCTTTGCCATTATATGGAATTATTGCATTCATATCAACGAAAATTTGAGAAGTTCCATCGCTCAGAATATCAAAATAGACATTGAATTGAATTCAGTTGAAATCAAATGAAATGAACTAATTAATTATTGCGTTAGGCGTATTCGTACGTTCCATCCGTTTCGGACAAATTAAAAACTGATCAAAGAGGAAACAATAGGAAAAAAACCAAACACAGTTAGCGATTTTGCGCTTCTTTGTGAACTTACGAGCGATTCATCGTGTGCCGTTTAAGAAAGCTCTTGCTGGATGACTGACTCTCTTCTATTTAGTACTGTTAATGGATCGGTCGTTTAAATGGTGCTACTTTCATGTTCGATCATCAGAACTCTTTTGCGGAGGATTCTTCAGGAAATATTACTGTAATCTGGAAAATCCGCTTCCTTCGAACTGGAACACATGTTCATGTAGTTCTTTATGGATCGATATGACACCATTGCAGAATGTCTGAACACGATCGTGCCCTTTTCACTTTCAGCATGATCATATCCCCTGTTGGCTTTAGAATATCTGGACAGTGTTATTGATGGTCTTATACATAAGCTTCAGGTCCTTCTTACTTGCAGTTTCGGTTATTTTGGAGGATCTTCTGATCCTTGGCAAAACAAATATTCGTATTTGTCAGCATCTCGAATTGCAGCTACAGGCGTTGCACCATGAAATTATAAAGCAGTGGCAACCCCTCAGGACGCTTTTGAAATGTGTGCAAAAAGTCACGTTTTCACAGTTGATCTTTAGTTGAGCTTTCACCTTCCAGGATATCACTGACTGCGATCTATTCCTTTGTGAAACCAAACAAACTTTGCCTCGCGCCGAGTTTTCTAGCTGTTGCTTTGGATTGAATGAGTTTTATAGGAGGCAGGTCAAGAATTCGTTAACTCGCTCCAGATCGTTTCTGATTTCTTCCTGTGTCCTGTTGAAATCATTGAGGTTACACGATTATAAGACCTGCATGTTCCTCTTTCCAGCACCAACTTTGCCCGCCGGGCTGAATGCTTTCATTTGAGATAAGAATACAGACGGCAGTAATGCAACATCCGACCTTTCAGGATGCCAATTTTTACACAACTAAAACTGATCATTCGCGTCCGTAGCTACCGAACGTCAGACAGGAAGTTTTTCTGCATAGCCTTTATTGCTGCTTCGGGCTTGTGTTGGTCAACCAATTTCTGCGAGTTTTGAGTTGATCGTATCGTCGGTCTTGGCAATATCTAACCAAATAGAAGAGGCAACTTTCCAGCTGTCAAGAACACTGTGAACAAAACCACTAAACTCAAAATCTGTTGTGATAACGAAAACCGTGTTGAAGTAAAAGAGGCAGTTCGCTGCCAATAATGGAGTATAGTCGACTTTAAAAATAGTGCTGGAGAAATTTCGATGAAGAGGCAAAAGTTTGCAACAGTTTCACTTTTGCAACAGGTAAAGAGTGCTTTTTTTCACCAATTCTTTCTTATACGATAGTAATTTCCTCCTTTTAAAGCACTTTGAAGTAGTAACGATAATGATAATTCGATTAAATAGTAAGCAGAATTTTGGAATAAAGAGGAGCTTTCCAAGCTTTTAAATGCCGGAAGATGATACAATTTGGGATCGGGTGCTGGCTCGAGCTGAGAAAGAATGAACTTTGATACATAGGATCGGTACTCAGCGATCTTAAATTGTATTTAAGATGATGTCCATCATTTTCACTGAATATTTGTATGAACTCTGGTCGTCAAATTCGAATATGTCTCCACATCAATTTCGGTTTGCTGTGTATCTCAATCCACGAGCTTGGTGTTCCATTTGCAACGTTTATTTTGCAGTTGTAAACAACTAAATGCGATCCTTCAGAAAACTATTTATGTAAGGATGGAATAGATACAAAAGATATCGATATCACTAAGGAGAGAGGGCTGCATTTAGAGGTAGCAAGAATTTGCGAGATGGAAGCAGAAAAAAATTACATGCTTGTAGATGAAGAAAGATGAGAATGCGAATATACCGTACTGTTTGTTGTGGTCATGTGACCGCTCACATATGCTGATAGTAGCTTCTCAGTTAGGGCTCTCAGATATTTTTGGGCATTTCCGCATCGTATCACCTCAAACCTTCTTCAGTAGCGGTTCCCACATATCCGAACCTCACCCGTGCCAAAAATGGTGTGAACAGAAAAATATTGTTGTTGAGATGACACCCGCGACATATCTCAATTTTGCTTGTTTAGTCACTCACTTAATCAGGCAATAGAACAATCCCTCTAACGGGACTTCAATTATGTCTTTTTTGCAAACCTTTATATCTATAATCGCATATTACGGACTTCTTGTGCACTAAAAGATGAGAATACCCACTATGGAGAAAATAAGATATGCTATGACGGTCGTAATTGGATGATGACGATAGTCTCCGACTTAAAATGACATCAGTGCTTTTAGAGCAGAAACGTTTTTCTCATTGTTCCGTCCCTTTTCTAGTGGAAGAGGTCTTCGAGAGGTGCTGATCCATTCATTGGGCTGTACTCAGAAGCAAGGTAGACGCCATCTGTAGGGAATATGAACTCATATTTTTAGTTGGGAGTTGACGATTCCTAAGAATTGCACCGTATTGCATCTGCTGCCTCGCTGATCTCGCGACCCAATTCTCGTGCAATCCACTCATTTGTTCACAAGAATGTCTGGATGTGGTTCATAGCTGAAACAGTCGAAAAGTGGTCTTGCAACGACGTTTCAATTTCCGTCGAATTTCGTAGCGCACGATAGATCCGATACTGTGTATTCTTGTTCTACGGAGTCGGGACCTAAGCAGTTTTGTTATCATGGTCGGTGCTGGAGTGATGTTGCACTTCACCTTTCTTGTTCTATACTTCCATCAAAAGAAAGAGGGAGGATCGAGTCGTAGATGGGTCGATTCCATCCCCCTCTCTTTCTGTTTGGATTTGTTGTAGGAGGAATGCCGCGTGTAAATATCCTCGCGTACTGTTTCAATCGCTTTTTCGTTGCACGTCGATCCCCGAAGTGGATGGGTTCGCTCCCAAAATTGAGCCCGAGCATCACTTTAAGCGGATGCTCGACAAGTTGTTCTCAGAAGATCAGACCCTTTTTTTGCTGCACGACGAAACAGGATATTCTCACAAGGTCGATGAGGATCATTTGAAAGTGGAAGGGTTCTTCCATATACGTCGTTTTGATTTGAGCCCTATTCATGTTCTTTTCGAAACTTGCGCAGTCCGCGTTTTTCTTCTCAATTCTTGTGAGTAGATAGTTTGGCTGTACTATGAAAATACCCTCTTGCGTTTTCAGAATGTCTCACCTTCTCTCCACCGTAGCCCTCTTCTGTACTCCCTTCCCTCATTCATTCATACCGGCTAGATGGATGCTGAAGGAGGATAACTGCTGATGAAAAGAGAGATCCGATGTTCTTTTGAGGTTGTTTCTTTTAAATTGGGAAACGAAATTTAGGATGGGATGAATAGTTCTGCAATAAACGTATGTTTTTTGGCACGTTTCCCCACTTGTTTCGTTACGGTCTGTATAGTGTCTTCACTTCCGCCGTAGTTGCTCCTCGGTATGCTTTAACGACATTTCTTTCCATGCGTTCACTCTTTGCTACAGTATTGTTGTTGTGAGTGATGTTTGCTGCATCAGTTTGTACTTTCAGTGCTTGTACTTGAAATGCGTGGTCGTGGAGGATGGCGTCGCGGTGGTGGACCTGGGCCGATGTTTCATGGTGGGCCAGGGCCATATCCGCCTCCTCCGTCAGGACCAGTCTATGCCTGTTGGCCTGCTCCATTCGATCTTACTCTTTGCGAGGCTAGTTTCCCGAGAGCCAAAGAAGTCGATGATTCGGATCTTGCTCAGGTTTTTCCCATAATCATTTTCTACAACAACAATTATTCAAATCTGGTAATCATTTGCAAGATTCCGTAACGTTATTGTGCTATTGTTTTTTTTCGGTCTCTGTTTTTCTTACCATACCCTCACAGAAATATTCAGATTTGCACTGAAGGCAAAAAAAGTTCTTGCCATTACCTCACGTTTAGCCTTAGTTGAACATCGCACCGCCTTCATTTGTTCCTCTCCCCCTTTCTTCCTCTTGTATTGTTATATTTTAAGCAACACTACGTACATGCTGGTCTAATTTGTATACAAGTTTATCAGAAAGCTCAAAATAGGTTTTGCAAAGCTTCCAGCTTTCATCCAGGAAGTGGTGTCATTAATGTTTGATTGCTTAATGAGCTCTTGGGATTGCTGTGAAACGTGTCCCACCTCATTTCGTAAGCCAAATGTTCTGTTCATGAAACTTTTTAAATACCACTTGGCCAAAATTGCATGCCTTGTTCCTTTGTCGCGAATTCCTTCTATAATTCTCTGAAAGTTCTTCTCCATTCTCAATTGAGGAGCATCTAATAACTGGAAGTATTCTTTTAGGCAATAAGCAAACGGCATCAAGAGATTATGCCCACAAGTGCTGAGCAAACTGCAATTGTGAATCTCGTCAACAAAGTTAAAGCAGCATTGCAAAAAATAGCCTCTACTCCGGATCAGAATGCTTCTATAGTAAGTTCGCCTAGAAGCGTTTCTCAAATTTATCTTTGAATTTATGTAATAGTATTTCGAGTTCTTTGCTTCTTAGCAGTCTCTCGGGAAACCAATTGAATTTTCCGGAAATATATTCCGGCTCTCTGAATTATATGATAGAGGAGTATATCTTCGTACCGAAGTTGATGTAAGATATGTATAAATGATCAGAGATAAGTAATTATATTTGTTTTGGTTTAGGCACTGGAAGAGTATCGAGAAGTTGGTTCGTTCAGGAAAGATACTATGTTAGCTGGACACAACGTTGCGGATATTGTCGTCGTCTTCAGATCGCTTCCGACTTGTGCGCTTATTTAAATACCATTTTTTAAAATTTCTTGTTCGATTACCATTTGGCTCTATATTATTTTATCAGTGTTGCAATTTATAATGAGTGTATTGCGTTTTGTTTATAAACGTTTCCACATCAGCATATTCGCACATAACAAGTAATTTACACGAATTGATGCATGCTAGTAATGTTATTGTTGTACTGCTTGGTTTTGGTTTAGTTTGAGGGAGAAGATTAGGAGGAGGAGGGGGGGGGGGGTAGATTTGAGCCTCCTTGGTCACCAAGATTGCTTGATGGGATAAAATGGTGAAAGGTTGAGTCGGTAGTTTTATTTATATGCCTAGGTTTTGAGATCGTGTGATGCTTGCTATGAATTTCACATACATGTTAGTACTCAATACTTCGTTTGTTAGATGCTGTAAATGACCCAAGATGGGTGGTCACAGGTTGAGCTCTCTGTTGCAGTACATAAGTGATTGAATGTTTAATGCTGCTAACGGTTAGACAGAATGATCCAGTTAAATTTTTTTTTTTGGCCTTGTCCTTCCCTTTCACCTTCATTGTTGCAATTTAATATTAAGATGATAGGTATTGTTTATGATTGCAAATCTTTATCTAATAGAAGGCTATCTTTTAGGGGATTTTGTAAGTTTTCGAAATTTTTGTACTATTTTCCAGTTGTTAGAAAATCTGCGCAGAATATTGTTTCTTCAATCAAATGAATAAAGCAAAGGGGCAGTAGCCAAATTTAATAAGAAAAATCTTTTTGCAGTTGAAGCTGTATCGGCGTTGGGACAAAAAATCGTCGAGGACCTTAAAGCGAATGATAAAGAAGGTTGGTATGATTTGATCTGGTTGTTTTTCACAGGACAGTTAAAATATCGTAGCTGATTTCCATAGTGAATAAAATTGCCTCCTCAAAAAGTATTATGTATTGACGCATCGTAGTTTACTTCTTATGAATTTCATGCTTTATTATGACTAATCTATTGGATTCCTGTTGCATTTGATCGTCATACTCAGTCGTTGCTCGTGGCTGGCAATTTTGATTTTTTTGAGTGTTTGTTTTAGATCCACAAATATTCAGTGTCGCATTTTGCTTATGCAGTTTTTAAATCTTCATGCTGCAGGCAGTATTTTTTTTTTTTTACTTTTAGAGAGGAGAGACGAATTTAGAATGGCTAATTCGTTGCAATGATGAAAATCGCTTGCTCATCTTCGATCCAATAGGTTTTAGAGGTGT